>OX456984.1:238215417-238956309 GCA_949752695.1 Melanostoma scalare | reverse complement strand
AACATTAATATAATATTCTTCGGGTATTGCTAGCAATAAATTATTCAGCAAATGGAAACACCAGCTAGATTGCGAAGGTTCTTGGTGCATTTGTTTCATTTTGTTTGATCCTTGGGCGCTTGGTTTTATTTATTTGTTTACACATTTGGTGTGGGAATAAGGATTTTTCGCAATTGGAAATTTGCTGGATAACAATCAATCATTATCATTACAAAAGGAGTGAAGACGAAAATATGGGAACTCTGTCATTATAAGACTGTTTTAATATGCCCTTTATATTTCCATCATCATCTCCGCTGAATTTCTACTTCCATTTTTCTGATCCTTTTTTTATTACTTCGAGGAACCGAATGTGTCGTAAGACGCATGCTTAGGCAAACTTCTAGCGTTTTATTTTTAGGATTCTTGGAAGTCAGTCCTTGTCACATTTAAAATTAGACAATTTTGAATAAGCCAATCAATCCTATTTCGAGTAATCCAATCACATAAAACGTTTGCCTACTTATTTTGCCCTTTGAAAATCCATTCCCAATTGCCTGTCATGATTTTAAGAGCATTAATAAAAAAAAGAACACTTGTATTCGTAGCCGTAAGGATGTCTTCTAAGAGTGTCGTTAACACATTTTCATTGGGGTTATTAAAGCATTTTGTGTTTTGGGTTTAACAGAGATGGCAATTACATTTCAAAGTGTTCATCCGGAGAACGATGTCCGTTTCCCGTGTCATGCTTCCATGTACATATATTTTTTATTGACATTTATCATGTTAATATGACGATAAGCCAACAAAATTGATTGAAGCTCGGGTGGTTCTTAAAAAAGAAAAAGCTCACTAAACAAATCCAAAGCAATGCTATTGCTTTTTTTTATTTTATTTGATGTCAAATTGAAAACGAGTACGTAATGTGCATGTGATGCAAGGTTATTTCGAAAAGTTTATAGGGCAAACGGGGGGATAGGCAATTGGAATGGGAAGAATACAGAGAACTGGGGAAGGAGAGGGAGCTGACATTTAAGAAAACTCATATAAGAAACCTCTTGAAGAGTGCCAGGAGGAATTTTGAATGGCAAAATAGAATGTAGGTAGACATCAGAGTACCTACTTGAGTTAGTGCTTTAGTTTTGACACTTAAGCACGTATTTCGAGTGCAGTGTGAATGTTCTTATCTTAGTTTGGGTTATATTTGATGAGGCTCAAGGATGTTTGTGTTAAGTGTGTCATCAGAAGGATGTCTTAAGCTGAGAAGGCAGTCGGTGTACTCTTGGAAATTATATAATCGCACTCGAGGTGTGTCAGCTTAATTTGAAGGATATTCCAAGAAGTGAAACAAGATGATTAATAAAAATGTGGTATTTCGTATTACCAGAGAACAAAATCTATTCGAGATCGACTTACATATTGTCGACGGTGTTTTGGACTTGTAGGTTTGTGTCATGATTTGAACTTTACCAGCAACTAAACGATACTTACCACTTGCTTCTGTTTTATATTGATGTTAATATAAATGGCTTAAGCATAAGTAATTTGAATATATTACTGAGATATGCTTAATTACGAGGAACATTGTGCTAACATCACGAAAGCAATTCAGAAACAAACGTTGAACGGTTGTGTGTGGATCGTGAAATGCTTTGAAAGCTCTATATCAACTAAGCATTCGATTGCCGGGACTGAGTTACAACCCTAGCTATCGAAGAATACGCAACATATTTCGTTTTCGAAAAACATTTTCTCCTTTTTCGTTTATTTTGGAATTCGTTTTAAGCGAAGTGACAGATGTGGAGTGATTGCATTGGTAGTATTAAACATGCTGGATTTATTCTTTCGTGTTAAAGAAGAAAACAAGACTAAAAATCGTTCACTTGAATTTTAAAAATTATTTAATGGTTTTCTATAGAAAATTTATTACTTACGCGGGCTTTTGGAGCTGACAAAAATAAAATAGAAACTGCGGCTTGCTTTGACGAGCATTCAGATGACAGTTTGTTTACGTATTGGTTTTCACTCCCTTTTTAGGTGCAAAACAGAAACGGGTTTGAAAAAATCACTCCTAAAATTCACTCCAAACCGCATTTTGGAGAACGTTTCGGGGTGAATTGGAGACTTTATCTGTCAAATCTGTCACTCCAATTCTCCAATTCACTCCGTATCGACCAATCTAGTACAATATTTCGTTCATGCAATAGAGTGCTCTATACTAAACTATGATTTGGCAATTGAATTGTCAAAAAAAGCAAATCAGCTGCCAAAAATTCGATAGCAATTAGTGTAACAGTTAGACAAAAAATGGTGAACGGAGAAGTGGGTAGAGTTAGAAAAATCCTAGCAAAAAATCTGTTACAACTATCCACTTATAAAATATATATAAGCCGCGTTTTATCGAAAATTTTCTATATTCACTTATGTTCACTTACAATAAAACGATTTTTGGTTTATATTCACTTAGCACGTCACTTTCAATTTTCACTTTCAAAGTTGGTACCCTTTGCACTTGTTCTAAGGATAAGAAACATTAAAAATTTGTATTCAGAAGGATATAAATGCAAACCTTTTATTTTCCATTTCTATTTTTCTCTATTTAATTCTCGATTCTCAATTTATTTGCCGCATTTCAGCTTTTTACTTTCGATGTAAACCAAACAAATGTCACTTTAATTTTTTTTCGCAATAGCTGTGTTCAATAAGATTCATTTTTATTTTTAGGATCGGATAATCGAATCGAGTTAGGATTCAGATTTCGATGCAGGTATTTATTCAGGTGCTAGTTTGTGAATTAAAAACTCATTAAGTCATAACTTAGTAAGTGACTTATGAATTAAATAAGTCAAAAGCTTAGAAGAATAAAGAACAAGAGGGATAACCATTGCTTCTCCTGCCACCACCAACTAAACACCACTTTATTTTCGGAATTCAAACTGATTTTGAAAGCTGAAAATAAAGTGGTGTTTGTGAAGTCAGTTTGAGGACAGATGATAGTTGATAGTAGATTATATACTGTTTTCCGAAAGGATCGATGTGTTAACGCTAAGGATAGAGGTGGAGGTATATTAATTGCTGTAAAAAATAATTTTATATGTAATGAATTAGCACTTCCATATAGTGATATAGAACAAATGTCTGTTGTTATTAATGTAAAAAATAGTCAAAATATTGATTGGAAGCTAGTTTTTATGGCAAGCTATGTTCCGAAATGTGAATTAAGTGTTTTTGAAAAGCATATAAATAACATTGAGTTCATTAATAAGTCATTTAACAAAGATTTGCAAACAATGTGTATATTGGGCGATTTTAATATGGGTGACGTAAACTGGTTTTGGTCGGATGAAGATAAAATGTTTATACCGGCTAATATTGTTAGAGATTATGAATATGTTTTCATTGATTATGTTTATGCGCTAAACTTACATCAGATAAATGATGTTTACAATTCTTTGAATAGGTTATTGGATTTGGTTTTTATTTGTGAAAATGATGTTAAAGTAAAATTATTAAAATGCCCTTTTCCTTTGCTAAATAATTCCATTCACCATGAGCAGATTGAGTTACAATTTGATTTTTATAATCCCTCGCGAGAAATAGACTCTGAACGTAAACTTAATTTTGCCAAAACAAATTTCAACGGTTTTAATGCTTGGCTAAATACCATTAATTGGGAAATAGAATTTTATAATAAAAGTCTACATTTTGTCTATAATCGATTTATCGAAATTATCATGACAGGGGTTAGAATGTTTGTTCCGTTGTCTTCGATAAAAAAAAACAGTAAGCCTCCTTGGTATAATAGACAATTGTCTCATTTAAAAAACAAAAGAACTAAAGCTTTCAAAAAATATAAGAATTCTGGTAGCGATTCTGATTACGAAAATTTTTGTAAACTTCGAAATGATTTTAATGTTTTAAGTAAGTTCTTGCACAAGAATTATATTATGGGTATTGAAAGTAAGCTTAAAGATGATAGTAGATGTTTTTGGTCTTACATAAAGTCAAAGTGCTGTACTTATGGTTTACCTGAGACAATGGCGTATGGCTCTAGTGTCGCAAATGACTCTCAATCAGTGTGTGAACTTTTTGCTCAGTTTTTTGAGTCTGTGTATACGAAGTCAGACGTTCACTTAAATAGCGAAACTGTAATAAATTCACCCGTTGATTTGGGCTCGATGGTTCTAGACTTATATGAAGTTGCGTCTGCAATTAAACTGTTGAAACCCAATATTGTTCCTGGTGCTGATGGTATCCCAGCCTGTCTTCTAACAAACTGTGTTGATAGCTTGAGCGTAGCCTTACACATAATTTTTAATTTGTCATTACGTGAGGGTACTTTTCTTAATGAATGGAAAATGTCTTATTTAGTTCCAATCTATAAAGCTGGCTCAAAAAATAAAGTTGAGAACTACAGAGGTATAAGTAAGCTTTCAGCAATCCCAAAACTATTCGAAAGTATTATAAAAGATAAGCTTGAATTCCTCGTAAAAGAGCATATCTCTGAGCTTCAGCATGGTTTTGTGAGTGGTAGATCCACCTCAACAAACCTTTTATACTTTTCATCGTGTGCCATTAACTTAATAGAAAAAGGAATGCAAGTTGATGTTATCTACACAGATTTCAGCAAAGCATTTGATTCTGTAAATCATACTATGCTAATCAAAAAATTAAAGAGTTTTGGGTTCCATTCAATGATTTTGAATTGGATCGAATCGTTTTTGATAAACAGGGTACAGATAGTAAAGCTTGGTAGTTTTACCTCAAGGAAATTTAACTGCACATCAGGAGTACCTCAAGGTAGTCATCTGGGACCGCTATTATTTATCATTTTCATAAATGATATAATACCAATTTTTCAATATACACAAGTTTTACTCTATGCAGATGACCTTAAAATGTTATCTAGCATATCAAGCATAAGCGATTGCAATAAAATGCAAAGAGATTTAGAAGCATTATATTTATGGTGCAAAGAAAATCACCTTTTACTCAATGTAAAGAAATGCAACATCGTATCTTTTTACAGATGCTCCGTTCCATTTCTATTCAATTATTCAATTGGTTCTGACCCTTTGAATAGGTTAGAAAAAGTTAAGGATCTTGGTGTGATTTTTGATCGGACTCTGTCCTTTAATGATCACGTGGATTATATAATATCAAAAGCGAATTCAATGGTCGGATTTATTAAAAGAAATACAACAGTTTTTACGGATCCGCATGCGCTTTTAGCACTTTTTTTGGCTTTAGTAAGATCTGTCCTTGAATATTGTGATACTGTTTGGTACCCAGCTTTTCAAGTGCATTCAAATCGTATAGAAAAAGTCCAAAGAAGATTCACAAAGTTCATCTTTACCAAAATGAGATGGAGTTTTTCACCGAGCTATGAGGCTAGATGCTTGTTTCTAGGGATTTCCAGGCTGGATAGTCGACGTAAGACCCATGATATAATGTTTGTGAGAGACATTCTATGCTATCATATAAAATGTCCTAAGTTGTTAGCTTTAGTTCCTATTTATGCACCCGAAAGACCACTTAGACAACGTGATTTTCTTTTCCAACCTCGTCATAGAACGAATTACGGGTCCAATGAACCGCTAACAAGAACCTTATCAAATTTTAACTCTGTCTGCAACTTGGTAGATATAAGTCAATCAAGATTATTGTTTAAAAATTCTCTGCGTGGCATTACTTTGTAATTTTAAATTTATCAACTAAATCTTCTTATTATTATTATTTGTACATATACTTATATATACATAAATTTAAGCAAATTAATCTGTTAGCATTAAGCTGTAGATAATAATAAATAAATAAATAAATAAATAAATAAAGATGCCGTGGTGTGTGTGTGGTTTTGCCTCTTCTTGTATCACCTCTGTGGTCAGAAGTCATAAGGTGTGTTTCTTTACTGAAAATTCGCACGAAATGCACCGAAATTCGGCGAAAGTCAGTTTAATCCCGTTCCGATTTTTCGTAGCAGTGCACAAAAGAGAGTGCTCTCGAGAGAGTAAAAAAATTTCCCCGTCCTGCGAATTTCCGCCACCAAAATTTCTGTGGACAGAAATCGTGCACAGCCAAAACAAATACCACAACTGTCAAACAGACGTTTTTCCAAGCGTTGCGTTGCTGCGAATGTTTTGTTCAAGGCGTTTCTTTACTTTTAAGACAATTACGCTCTTTCAGAGAGTTTCTGAAAGAATTTTACAACCACTCCTTAAAATATGACAGATTGTGAATTTCTGTGCACAAAAAGCAAAAGAAACAGACTTATTCAATCTGTTGTCGAAAATCAGAAATATGAACGAACACAACCCAAAGACTGCCAACCTCTGGGTTCCAAAAAAGAAATTTACCAACCATCCCTGTTGTGCAGTTAGCTAACTGAGATATTTTTGTTCACTTAGGCTATTCACATAAGGAGTTGTTGTTTTCCCATGAGCGATGTTTTGCTTAAGTGAATATAAGTGCATATAGAATTTCGATAAAACGTGGCTATAGCCATATCCACGACAAAATCCTAAAGCCTAGCTGCCGATGCGATACGGAATTTTTCGTTGGTCTCCACATTCAATACAAAATGGTGAAGGAACACTCAGCGGAATATATCTGTGTAGAGTATTATCAGATGTTTAAAAAAGGTGGCAATCAAAGTCAAGTTAAGCTCCCACCAGAAGTACCTAATTAAGAAATTTATTTATGTAAACAATATTCATTACAAAAGCTCTTATCCATAGTAAATTGTTTTTCTTTGTTTATTATTTATTTATTTTTGTTTAAAGTAGGCCCTACTTTTATTTCCTTTTCCAAAAAATATACTTCCATTTTGTGAAAGTCGTTATTGTTGTGTCACACATCAAAAAATAATTGACTGTCAAAACTTCGCAAGCATTTGTTGCACCGGGAGATAAATGATGAATGGAAAAGTGTGGAGAATTGTAAAAATTGTATTAAAATATCTAGGTACTACAACTATCCACATTTCGCTAAGCAGCATCGTACTGCACAACGAAAAGGACAACGAAACATTCCGTTTATTATTCCGTCTTGTCATTTTTGCATGGGGTTTTTCTTTTCGTTTCAGTCATAATGACGAAAAAATTTTAATGTCGTTTTTCAAAAATAAAATTCTGAGTGATTTGGGGAGTTAAAGTGACGGATTTGACTGATAAACTCTCCAAAGGAGCGGAAGTACCGTTACTTCGAAAAACTTATCTTAAGATTCTGTCACTTTTCTTGGTTCTGCTTGGTCAAAAGTACAAGATTTTCAGATGACAACTCAGACGACAGTTAGATTTTAAGTTTTCTGAACGTTATTAAACTGGGGAAACAGTCTGAAAATCTTACATTCAGATTACTTGTTAAGGAAAGGAAAACAGCATATGGCAATTGAAATTTACTCAGAATTCTTTGGCTAGTTTGTTCTACAAACTTTCACTTGTTTGTTGAATTGAAATTGATAATAATTATTGGTGTTTCGATATTCTGTCTTGTAAATTAATTTTAATAGTGAGTTTATCAACAACGAAAATACATTTTTGAAGGCATACGATTTAAATTTATTTTTATCAAAATTAAGTAAAATAAATGCAATTTAAAAACTGCTTTACACAAGTACTTGGAAGTCAAATTGTTGAATTTCTGACTGAAAAAATCGGTATATTTTGCAATGAATTTTACTACAACTGACTATGTAGAATCGAAAAGTGAATCATAGTACCACTTTAAAACTGAAACAAAGTTAATATAGTCGTTCGTCTACTGACAGAATCTTAAGATAAGTTTTGCGCGCTTTCGAAGTTGTTTTGAACGTTCCCATTTTCCAAAAATCAATTCGGAGTGAATTTTGGGAGTGATTTTTTCACTGCCGTTTTTATTTTAGGGCAAAGGAGTGAACACCAATACATAAAAAAACTTTCATCAGACTTCTTGTCAAAGCAAACCGCAGTTTCTATCTAATTTTTGTCAGCTCCAAATAGGTAATAGATTTTATTTATAAGACAATTTTTTTAATTTCAAGTGAACGATTTCTGGTCTTGCCTAGAGTGAAGGAGTGAAAATAATTTTGGAAAACGACATAAATGAAAAAACTGTCAAAACATCTGAGTAGACTGCTATCAGGTGTTTATATACAATGACAGTTTAAGTCAAGTAATGGTTCCACAAGAAATAATTAAGAAACTAATTTATATTAACAAAATGAATTTCCAGAAGCTATTTCCACAATAGTTTATAGTTAACTTTGCCCGCTTAAACTATTTCTTCTAATCTACTTTGATCGCTATTTCCAAAAAAATATGCTTCCATTTTGCAAGGCTTGTTGTTTTTGTGGCACAAATAAAAAAAAGGAGAGCTTTCAAAATTTCGCAAGTATTTATTGCACCGGGAGATAAATAAAGCCTAGTACGCTGCTGAATCGAAAAGTAAACATTAATACAAAAATGACAAGACGGAATCGTAAGTGAAAATTTCGCCCACCTTTTCATTCTGCAGAACGCTGCTGCGATTTTTAAAACTCTCCACACATTTTTTAATCATTTAACTCAAGGATCTGATCCGGATGGATCTTGGATGGATGGAGAATTTTATTTCTAAACGTTGCATTGATTCTAGAATGTTTGCCAGACAATAACCACCTAATATTTTTGAAAATTAAAAAATAAAAGAATAAATTATATCTAGCCTATGGTGTTGTTATGGTTAACATATTCTGGACGTTCGTGGTTCGATGTCCAACAGATAAAAAAAAAAATTTCTAAGCACCGTTCGCAAGGAATTTTTCACTGGTGTCACCAACAGTAGGTTCATTGGTATGAAAAGTGCTTTCTCGACAAGCCGTTCGGAACCGGCAAATAACTGTAGGTCCCTTCCATTCAATCACGAGGTGTGCTAAGACCCAGGGCTCAAAGATCTATTGGGCCTTACTATGTGTGTGATGGTTGAGCTTGAGAATTGTTCAGAAATGCAATCGTTTGCTTTTCTCTTCATTTGAAGGCTAGTATAGTTCTGCGCCGGGTTTTGTCATTTCCTATACATTTTATGTACCTACATACCTTACATTTGCTTTCTCCATAAAAGTCTTTTTTTCCATTCAATCGGTTTCATATAACCGGACGCAGCCTCATAGGTAGATATACTTAAAGACATTTTATCAAACGTCATCTTCAGAAGTTCCGTGGACCAGAAGAAAGTCCAGTCTACCACAGTACTTCACTGTTCATATCCCAGCTTGTCGCAAAGACGTAAGCTACATTTAGGAAACATCTTTTTCATTAATTACACCGATGCAATGATCACAGACATTCACTCCCTTCACGTTTTAAAGAAGACTTCCATAATCCCCTACATCTCAAAGCCCCTCGTAACAATTTCGTACTACGAGTTCCAAAAAGGAAGCATCATAGACGAAATCGTAGTGAATGTTTTGCCACGAAACTTGTTGCTTTTGATAAAATTACTAACGAATTTTAAAAATGAGTTACAAAACTTCATTGCGAAGATGTTTTAGCCACTATTTTTAGGGATTCGTAGCCAGAAATTGTTACGACGGGCGTTGTGATGTAGGGGATTATGGAAGTCTTCTTTAAAACGTGAAGGGAGTGAATGTCTGTGATCATTGCATCGGTGTAATTAATGAAAAAGATGTTTCCTAAATGTAGCTTACGTCTTTGCGACAAGCTGGGATATGAACAGTGAAGTACTGTGGTAGACTGGACTTTCTTCTGGTCCACGGAACTTCTGAAGATGGTACCACACCTTCATGTGGTATCACAATAGGTATAAGATAAGTCTATAAGCATTTGTCGTTTTCCTAACAGCCTCATTAACTCTCCTCGACAAGGAGATAGCTGAACCAGCAGCGTTTGTCTGCGCAAAGTTTTCTGTAGAGACTTAACTCAAGGTCAAGTAGTCCATTTAAGGTTTAGAGTTGTGTGTCGATGAAATCCTCAAAAACAAAAATAAGGTTTCAACATCAAAAAAGTTCTAAAGTATCATATCATAATTTGTTTGCCTCATATCAGAAGAACTTTGAGTTTTGTACTGCCAGTCAGAATCGATTAGTTTGAGCATGGCGAACGATTAGCAAGGGCTCCCCAAAAACAACATTTTTTTTGGACATTTCTTCCTCTTACTCTGCTTTCAGTGACGCACCTTTCTCAAATTCAATTGCAGGAATCGCGTCTTTTAGCCACACAGTCGTGAAAAGGTATGGTTACCTGAAAGCAAGTCGTGTTAGGTTATTTTGAAATGCCCTAGGACCTTTTGCAAACTTTGCCAGTTAATTGCTTTAATATCATTAACAGATACGGATCCGGGAAGTCTGAGACGAAGATAGTGAATTTTAAAGTCTTCGCAGCGGTTGTTTTATAACTTGTTTCTCTAGAGTTTGGTTAGCGACGGAAGATTCCAACGCCATACCTTTTCTCTGGATTAATTTCTGTTTTCTGAAAAAAATTACGTCCGAAAAAAGATTCAGAACTAATATTATTTAGTACAGTCATTTGGTAGGAAAAATAGCGGTTACCTGAAAAGTTTTCCGGGAGTTTTGAAAATTGGCAATTTTATAGATTTTGATGTACTCTTTCCGAATTTCAACTTTGCCACCTCGTACTTCTGCCGCTCGCGCCGCCATATTGGAAAAATGGCGCCCAAAATTGGATTTTAAGGAATATCTCCCTCCTGACTCATTTTACAATGAAAACATTTACATACAAAATAAAACTAGAGAAAACTTCCTACAATTTATGTGTTTATATTTTTTTTCATAAAGTCAATAGTTTTGGCGCGCCAGCCAAAACTGTGTACTCCAACACCCGTTTTGGTCATTACTCATTATATACCCAACCCGTGGCATTTATTTTAACTGTTTCTATCTGTAAATTAAGAAATTAATTGAAATCTAAAAACTACGAAGCATCTGCCGGTAGAGCTCAATAGAAGTATTGAGTCTGAGTCATCAGTACACTACACTGAGTCATCAGTGCTACAGCGAAGTGCAATATTTCCGTATGGTTAACCTCGTAAAACAATTCATCGAGGCAGAAAGAATGGGTAACTGGAATTTGCATCTTGACACTATACAGAAAATGACGCCTTATTTTCATGCCACTTCATCACTTCCTTTAGGCGAAATCTTGCCATTTATATTTGCAAGATATGCTTAATTTGCAGGAAAAAATGACACCTGAAGAATACCAAAATTTCACAACTAATGCATATTTCACAATTAGACGTTTCGACAAATTTTGGTGTGGTACGTGGTCAGATATGACAATTAAGCAATCGCTAATGAGGACGATGAAATGTCTTGGCGGTTTTACTCATGGTCGAGGAGTTCAGGAAAGCGTGCTTACTAAGTGGACTTTAGGAATGGTATTCCTGCACAATGTTTGCGATGAAGTTGAAAAGTTTTGCAATGTTGTATTTTCTAGTTCCGAGCAGCATGTCGAGATAAGAAGCTCGCGAGTTAATCGTGATAATAGTGACGTAAAAAAACTGATGGATTGGTTGTGCAACCATCCACCTTTTCCAGAATTAAAGGAAATTATGTAAGGAAATTATTAAGGAGTAATCGGAGATGAAAAGATAAATTGTCACATGTCTCAAGAAATTGGAAGTGCTGGCATTGCTAGAATCATTGGCAGCAATTTCTATACCGTAAAATTCAAACGAAATGACCGTATAAAATCACTTGGTGTTATGAATGCAGGCATCCAGATCGAAGATAACAATGTCCCGATTAATCCTTTATTAATTTTCCAAAGGATGTGCATTGCAAAAGTATCTCAAAAGGGACTTGAAAATTTCCTTACGTACGAACTTGCTCCATTTCCATATCCCTTTTCAATGAGAAAGTCATGCGCAAGTGTATCAAATCGTCTATGTATAATAGGGTGGGTCAAAAAAATCAAAAAAAATTTTTTTTTCATCCGACACACGAAAACTTGTTCTTTGGTACCTCTAGAAAGTACTTACAAAATTTGAGCTAATATTAACGGGAAGATGATGCTCATCGTAGTTTTCCATTTTCAGTTTAGTATCATATTAAAATGGTCATATCTTATTGAAAATAGATTGTTCAACCAGTCGCAAAAACAGTATTTATAGGAAATTGAACGGTCTACAAAAATGGTTTTCTTATACTTTTTTCATTAATCTAACCATTTAAAAGATATTCAAGGTCAAAAATTTAAGTATTTTAAAGAAAATAACTTTTTTGTTTTGAATTTTGTAACTCACTAAAAAATAGTTATTATCACATGAACATCAATTATTTCAATAGAAAATTGAACGTTCTACAAAAAAGGTCTTTTGTTGTTAATCGATTATTCTAACCATTTAAAAGATATTCGCAGTAGAACTGCAGTTCCTACGAATTCTAATAATTTCTTTATAAATATTTCCAATTTATCTACTCAATTTATGAATTTTGATAATATTCATGTGAACTTGAGCTTATTCCAAAAAAATGACAGTTTGCAAGTTATGTCGTATCTTTTGTTTGAGAATATATTTCATTGGACTCAATTTTTTAACGATATTTTCTGCATTTTCTTTGTAGATCATAAATTACCTTAAAATTTATAAATTAAACAGATAAACTTTAAATATTAATTAAAAAACTATTAAAATTAGTGGGAGTTGCAATTCTGCTGCGAATCTTTAAAAAAAAATTTTAATAGATGTATTGGAACTATTTATTAAGAAATTATTAAAAAGAATTAAAATTCTACTGAGAATATCTTTTAAATGGTTAGAGTAATCGATTAACAACAAAAGACCTTTTTTGTAGAACGTTCAATTTTCTATTAAAATAATTGATGTTCATTTGATAATAACAATTTTTTAGTGAGTTACAAAATTCAAAACAAAAAAGTTATTTTCTTTAAAATACTTCAATTTTTGACCTTGAATATCTTTTAAATGGTTAGATTAATGAAAAAAGTATAAGAGACCATTTTTGTAGGCCGTTCAATTTCCTATAAATACTGTTTTTGCGACTGGTTGAACAATAAATTTTCAAAAAGATATGAACATTTTAATATGATACTAAACTGAAAGTGGAAAACTACGATGAGCATCATCTTCCCGTTAATATTAAGAGCTCAAATTTTGTAAGTACTTTCTAGAGGTACCAAAGAACAAGTTTTCGTGTGTCGGATCAAAAAATAAATTTTTTTGATTTTTTTGACCCACCCTAATGTATAAGGCATTTCAGCAACGTTCTGATGACTGATGATATGAATTTTGAAAATACGATGTATATCATCGGCGGAGGATACTTATTACACCGAGTAGTTTGGAATCGCCGCGCATCCATTTACAACCAAAATGTTACTTACGTTCGATCGCACTATACATCCAATGCCATTATCGTATTTGACGGATATCCGGAAGATTTAACGAATCGTGGTACTAAATATGCGGATAGATCCCGACGGTCACGAAAAACTGCGTCAGTAGACATACTTTTTAACGAGACAATGATCCCAACTGTGTCACAAAATAAATTCCTATGCAATGACACAAACAAGAATCGTCTTATTGAAATGTTGAAGACAAAATTTGAAGCTGATAACTTCATGGTGAAACAAGAAACTTATAATCCCATCGCGGATGATATGGATGAAATTCCGGACTGTGACGTTTCGATTGGTACTTTTGAATGGTATTTCGATTGGTAATGAATTCGCAACACCTTGTCCATCAAGTACAGCGAAGCGAAGGAGAATGCGCTAGATTTTAAGAAATTCCATTGCATGTGGATTAGGCCTATTGGGGATACCACGATAAAAAAACGTGCCGCTTACGCTACCTCAAGGTGGTGTGGAAATGAGTTTTTTGGCCAAACCGCGTGTTGGAGTACACTTTGTGGCAAAAAATATAAATAAATAAATTGTAGGAAATTTTCTCTAGTTTTATTTTGTTTATAAATGTTTTTATCGTAAAATGAGTTGGGAGGGAGATATTCCCTAAAATCCAATTTTGGGCGCCATTTTTCAAATATGGCAGCGCGAGCAGCAGAAGTACGAGGTGGCAAAGTTGAAATTCGGAAAGAGCACATCAAAATCTATAAAATTGCCAATTTTCAAAACTCCCGGAAAACTTTCCAGGCAAAACTACCAAATGACTGTACTAATTGTCTTTGTCTCAGTTCACGTTCAAGCGCTGTTCACAGCGCAGCGTTTCTGTCGCTGCCGCAACTACAAAATCGCTTTGGCTTTGGAGATAGAGAGCTGAAGCGTTTGTGAATTTTGTTTTTCTAAGCATCGCGAGCACTGAGAACAGATGTAAGAGCATTTTAATTGAAGTTGAAGTAGGTAACACCCTAACACCACTCCCTTCAGAGTGGTTTGTGTTTTTTAAGTGTGAAATTTTGAACCAACGAGTTTTGGAAAGTATTTTCAAATTTGATCAGCAAAAACTCTGACATCAGAAACCTGCCCTAAAACTTGATTTAATTTAAAGCACATGTTTCTAGTAAACTACTTGCTGCTATTTTACTTTGAGAACAAAGAACACAAAAGACATGATGAAAAGCAAATTTGAATATGTTTCGCTGAAGCGCTTTGTTATCTTTTTCATTTGGGCGGAACGCAATTGAAATTAATTTTTTTTTTCTTGTTTTTTGGACATCTCATCTCTCGTCCTCATTACACTCTATGCCCCCAAAACAGTGTTCCCGAAACTCATAAATTATCCGCCGAAAATACATACCCTCGATTTGAGGAGCAAGAACAAAAACAACAAAAAAAAAAAAACCATCCCAAGAACAAAATATCTGACACAAGCAACAAAAATACTAGATTACATCACTGTATCACTCGTACTTGCAATTTAATTACAAATATTCACAGAACGCTCTGGAAATCCAAATGGCTGACCATTTTTTGTTTGCCATTGCCATCCCCCGGGAAATAAGAGAAATCTGTGTAATATATCAGCAGTAGCGTTTATCAGATAGATGAGCAAAACTGGGAGCACTCTGGCTTGGATACGCTTAATGGGGCCAGCACCAGTTACAACAGGCAGCATCAAACCAACCAACCCCTTCCAGCACAAGTATACACTTGAAAAAGAGGATGTTTTCATTTTGATGAACTATTACCCTTTTTTTTTTTGTTGGTCGGATGCAGTGGGAGCTCTGTTCTCTGTGCGGTTTTTTGGAGAGATGAATTAAATAGAACGACTTCATTTCTCGCTCCGATTGTGACTTTTGTAATATGTCCGGTGTCGAGTAATGTATATCAATAAATTATTATGAACCCAGGGATAATTTATGTGGGTTGTACTGTACAATCACACTTTAGACAGAGAGTACTTTTCTGTAGAGTTTTTCTTATTTGTGGTATTTTATTTGAAATTGAAGGCAAATAATAAGTGACCATTATTGTCATTATTATGGGCTTTGGTTTAAGCGGCTGGGTAAAAGTGATTTGTTCTCGTTGTGAATTTTACTGAAAAGTTCCAAGAATCTGTGCATTTTAATTTACTACTGTTACCTGCTAAAGCGGAAGACTTCAATAAAAATTAAATTAATTTTCGCGAGAACTTTGAACACGATGTGGGCTGTGATAGGCTGTGTAACACGAACTTACTCGAGTCATTTGAGTGGGGATTGGGAAAGAAACCATGTGACCCGTGTTGGTTCGTTTAAAACGAAGCCACTCAGTCATTTCTGATGAAAAAGGCTGGTCGTTATAAATCAATCTGAAATGAGCTTTTGGAAATCGTTTGAATTGAAATTTGAACACGCAGCTTCTAAATCGTGTGATTAAAAAAACTGAGTATTTTAGTTACGAGACGAATTCTGGAAACACCATGAAACTTTCAACTCAAACGACTACATTAAGCTCATTTTCGATTGATCGACAGGATACGCATTACCTTTTTCATCAGAAATGACCAAGTCGTGTAGTTTTAAAGGAACCATCACGTGAAAAACGCGTTTTTTTTTTTTACAAATTATTCAAAAAGGCCGTGTTACACGAACGTAAAAAACTACACAGCCCCTTTTAAATAAATAGGGTGGCGCAATAGAGCAGAGAGCTCCGGAGACTATCGCATTTCTCTCAACCATTCCTTGTGAGGAAGTGGAGGAAACCATCAATTTTCTGCCGGCTCCGAGCGGCTAATCGAGAATGCTCTTTTCATGATAATGAATTTACCATGAGGCGACTTGCCAATTCCTCGCGAAAGGGTAAACAAAATCTAATTCACAAATTTAAATTTAATTAAAGGAATGATCTTCCTTAACAATGTTTTCTTTTCTTCTTTCGAAAGTTCTTGAAATGCTAGCTGGAGCACTCAGACCTAAATACCGGAACATTGTACTACCAGATAATAACATTCTTTTGTTATAAAGGATGTTGTTTTATAGACGTGTGGTTTCCAAGAAAAGATAAAATACATACATTTTAATATTATGGCCAAGAATTTAGCAGATTTTGGATAAATGGCCGTCGGAGCTGGCTCGAATATACTATACGTCAAATTTTAAACCAACTTTCTGCAGAATTTGGGGACGTTACCTAAATATGTATCACGCGCCGAATATTTTCTTCCAAGAATTCAATGGTCTCGGACTTATCTGCATCGGCAAGTGAATTCACATAACCCATAGTCCAATGGTGTTGAATCGCCCTATCTTGGAGTCAACTCAAAGGTTTTAATCTCGTGTAAAAATCCCCATCGACAGCGATTCTTTTCGACAATTTACCGAACCCATTGCCCATTAGTTCGAATTTCGAATTCACTTCTTCCACGGTGATGTGGTAAACCGAACTAAGCATAAATCAAGTGGCAGATGTCAAAAAGACCAACTCCAAAAAAAAATTGGAGCCGAAAATTGGCTGTTGCTGCAAACTGAGATACTTCATCCAGCCATTGTTCGTAAAGTGGTCAGCCATTTGGATAGGATACGCCTGCGCTTATATGGAAGACGGATGCGTATGAGCCTAAGGAGGCGGGTAGTAATATGTCATCGTTCTCCACAAAGGCACTAGCGCCTGATCCCTATTCGGTTTTGGAATCATCTGTGAAGATTCGATAACGATTTTTTTTTTTTTTGTGTACCCATTGAGTAAACCTTTTACATATTGAGGCTCCAAAAAGCTTGACTGAAGTATTTTAGTAGGAAGCATTCTTCGAATTAATCAAACCACTTCTGGTTATGGAAAGTTTCTACTCTAGAGTCTAGACAGAGTCTAGAATTTCTAGATGATACGCTTCGTGGGACAGCTTCTTTATCAATACTTACTACGTGTTTATTCATTCCAATAAAGCTAAGGCAGTAGATGCAACTGCTTTGTCCCTTCTTCGTTAAGATTTCATAACCAAAATTAAAAAAATATTTTTGGATGTTTATGGACATATGGTCCGAGTAAATATTAACTCCCACCATAAAGTTGTCTATGAGGTTATGGCAATTTCATGATATGTATATGACACAATATTAGTCTACGTCTGTCGTTTCCTAACCGCCATCTTAATTCGCCTCGACAAGAAAACAGTCCAGATCCTGTTACATAAGGAAATTTTTCTGTGAGGACTTAAGGTTTATGAAGTCCATCAATCAATTTTAGGTTTAGACTTGAGGTGGAACTTGGTAGAAATCGATTACACATTCAGAGACAAAAATTTGTTCAAATAAAAAATATCGAAAGTACGAGTAACATCTATCTCAACTTTTTAGCCTTACCTCAGAAGTTCCTCAATTGAGGATCTAGAACTTCGATCACAGTCATAACCGGTTAGGTTGGGCTTGAAGAACATTAAGCAAGTGTTCCAATATTATCAAAGAAAGAAGAGCTTTTCATGAAAAGGACCGTAATCCGTAGTATACCAGCTTTCATAACGTCAGCGCCGAGTATGTGCAACCTGACTCAAGAAAATGCAGGACATTCTTAGAGGTAGTGCTCCACGGTGTCATAATCTTCCCGACAGGATTCACCGAGACTATGACTGAAGCCTAGCACCGTGAAGACACCCACAAAATTCATACAATCTCTTCTATTCCGAGAGAGCTAAGCTGTTGCATTTTTCTTTGGGCATCATACGATCGAGTTGATGATTGAAGTTTTCACTGACAACCGGGCAGACCAAGCGCTGGTTCAGTTCCTGAGAAACCTGTCTGAGACCCTTGCAAAACAAGTTCATCAGTTATGGCGTAATGGCTCGGAACTTAAAAGAAACTCACAGAACTTAGTTTTACGATCCTGGATCGCTTTCGAAATAGTTTTAGAGGGCTGAGTAGAGCCTTAAGCACAGTTTGGCTTAGTCATCAGCTCTTTGGTACTGCAGTGTCTAGACTCTAGATCAGGGTTTCCCAAAATATTTTGAGCCACAGACCCCTTTTCCAAAATGAACCGACATCGTAGACCCCCAAGTCAAATTACTATAAAAACTCTGTCTCAAGTTTTTTTTCTTGCTTTTATAAGTACCTAGTACCTAAGCAAGTTTTGCAGCAGTGCAGAAAGAAAATTTTTTGAGATAACAATAAAACACGGCATTTCGATGATGGCAGGTATGAAATTCAATAAACATGAAGTGTAATTCATAATTTACTAATGCAAGTTTTCAAAAATCGTGCTCATTATTGAGAACAAATAATAAATTCTTCATTTGAAAAATTAATACGATGGATAAATTTGGTGACTTTCTACCAATAAAGCTAGATCTGGTTTAATATTGGTAAGTTGCACCCTTAAGTCTCCGCGTTCGTTGACTTTCAAAGGGTTTCTTTTTTCATCAAAATGCTTGCAACCACACTGAAGCCTTTTTCAACTAAGTGTGATGATGGAAAAGCGATGAGATATTTTTCAGCAATGTTCCACAATGCAGTATATTGAGTTTCAATGCTGCGCTGCCATCAGAACTTCTGATAGACTTCGTTGAACTTAAGCTTTATCTCTTCGCCAGTTTAGATGGTGATCAACTCTTCTTGCATTATCACATTGGCTTCTTCCATAGCTGTTATACTGTACGGATTTATTATCCACTCAGGAATTTGTAAGTTCAAAAGATCCCCAAACCTTTTGGTAAAATCTTAATGAAGCGCGTCCAAGTGAGTAACATATGATAACATAACATCGTCATGAAGGATTTCTGTTGACTTCGACAAATGCCGAAACTGTAAGTATTCTTTTCTGCTTAAATTTTGTTTATAAAGAATATAAATTGTTTTCCACGTCGTGACCCATCTCGTCTATTCCTCTCTGAAAGGTGTTATTGCTCAAGGGTATAATATCTTGAGCAGGCTTATGAAAAACATTGTTGAGGACCTCTGGAATGGCTGGTAAAATAAGCTGCTCTCCAATTGTGTGAGGCTTCCCCGGCTTCGCTATTAGCAGAGATATATTGTAGGACGCTCGCAAGTCATCAACGTCTTGCATAGAAGATCGTAAGAAACACTAACCTGAACGTAACGAAAACAGATTTTTTGAGATTTGAAAAACCTTTATTAGCTTTGAATTTAAAATTTTGTATTTCTAACTAGCTTTCTCTAACTTGGAGCAGTAAGTAGTAATATTAAAAAAGTATGTTTCACGAATACGGGACACCCTGCTTAGCTGTGACTCCTAACAGGTCATCAGATAATACATATTCCGAGGACAGAAGCATACCTCACCATTCAAAAGTTTGCTCAAATACACTAACAGCCGTATTTATTAGATTTCCCTAAATAGCTCTGAACACATGAATAGTTATGTAGTGACTCTATTCTACGTTGCATAAATTCTTATTTATAAACCTATTATAGCAATGATGTGTATTTTCTACCTATTGAACAGCTGGTGCGTAAGAAAACCAACAAAAAGGAAAATCCCAGGTATACTTCACTATCGAAAACAAAACGGTCAATGAAAGCCATCTATGTATCCGCCGGCATACTAAAAGTCCCCTGTCATTTCAAAATAGCGAAGACACAAATTTATTCAGTCTCTATACTACCTAAATCGGCGTTCAGCCTATGTTACGTTCAGAAAGTTTTATAAATAAGGTTTTCTTGTTCAGAGATATTATAAGAGGAACATAGCGCTATTCACTCCCTATTATTGGTTTATAAATAATGCTGTAAATCTTTAATAAACTAACTACCAACTGTTGTTTCCGGAAAAAAAGAGTTAGGACTGGAAAACCGAATGTACATACCTCAATAAAAGTGTAACTACACAACTACCGATTCGTCGAAACAGTACTCAGGTACGAAAAAGAATTTTTTGTGTTTTTTAAAGGTGCAGCAATACTACTTTATATTTCTAGAATGGCAAAAGTAACGCAACACTATCTTTAAAGTTTAAAATAAGAAAATGTGTTAGGGGGTCGATTGCAAAACTTGTCGACCCCCAAATTCAGATTTCGTTTTTGTCGACCCCCAAGAAGCCGATATCGACCCCAAGGGGTCGATATCGACCATTTTGGGAATCACTGCTCTAGATTATACCTCTTTTTTGCTTTCCAACGAAAATAGACTTAGACTTTTCTTTTCACTTATTTCATTCATCAAAAGATAATAAAAGACATTTCCTTCTTCTTCTTCTTTTCCATTTCTGGCGTTATACGAGTAGTGATCTTGAAGCGATCACAACTCTCCCACTTTTCTGCCTCACACTAGTGATCCGCCTGTGGGGTACGCCGCGTTGACCTCAGAAAGCGTCGGCAAGCCTCCCGGTTTTGGATTGTTCCATGTCTGAGGCCAACCAAATGCTGCTGTTTTTGCATTTGCTTGTACCAGGAGTGTTTTGGCCTGCCTTTTAAAAGACATAAAAGACATTTCCATACGCAAAAAAATGATGTTGCTATTTAAATAAACAGAGAATCTGTCGTTTTAAACCCAAATCTAAGTCTTAGCTATACTCACCGATGATATAAAATTTTTCAATTTGGCAAAAGGAATCTCATTTCAATAATGTCACATAATTTTCCAAAGCAACCTTTGGGTTCTTAATAATGTTTACCGAGAATTTTCATACAACCGAAGATGCCTCCATAAAATGGCCCAATGTAAACCTGCTCCTTCTTCCTCTTATTTTACAAAACGCATCATTATGCTAAAATCTAAGAACACACACATAACTCAACTATCTTTACTTTTCTATGGCCCGCGAATCTATAATTCAAAATCCCCCTTTTCGACATTCTTTCGACAAATTTTAAATGGCTTTCTTTCTATCACGGGCTACAGATTGCAATTCCGGATGTTATCATAATATTTCCTGTGAATTACACAAACACCCCTTTTCTTTGCCATTCCATGGTTCGTTTGGTAATGTATCGCAAACAGCATCACCGGTGCTTGAGAGCCAAGCAAAAGAAAAAGTAAAAAAAAAAAATAAAAAACCTCAGAGGAAATTTAAAAAGCCCTCACGTATTTCACCGGTACACATGTGTATGTATGATGCTTCACACCACATTCACGTGCGTTGAAGTTCGGGCGAAAACGAGAACCTTTATACTCAAATAGTAAAAGGTTCTTCAGGTCTTCGCAGAATTTTCTGGAGACCAGTTGGCAAAGATACGAGTATATGCGAACTCATTTTTTTTTTTTCGAAATCCGTATTATATATTGCAATGAGTTATTTATATTCGTTTGAATACTGTACGGCGTACGGTATTCGGTTTTAGGCCTACTCTAGACGAAAATAAAGCCTTTCTACGTTGACTGGGTGGTAAAATCGAATGGAGTCGTAAGAATGTGATGAAGAGTGTGGATTCTTTCAAAGGAGGGTAAATAAACGCTTCGATTTTATATTTTTCCAGATCTTGATGGTGGTTACAGATTGCATTTCAATCGGATGTTGGAGCTTCTTTGAAAAGACAGTGGGTGGTGTGGGTGTGCTGTGGAAATATTATGAAAAGATTTTCTAGAGATATGAGCCTGTGCACACACACGTTCGAATATGTCACAAAACATTTATGGAAAAATTTCTAAGGGACTGTAAAACGTATTTTTATTGTAGACAAAATAAACAAATTGCATATATTTATGCAAACTGGAGTTTTATGGTAATTGTTTTACTTGTGAATTAGGGAGGGGTGCTTGCTCGTGGTTGGGTGAAAGTTAGAAGCTGGCTTAAATTTTTATTCTGGTTTTTCGAAGGACATCTGATGATAGGAGTTTTCATACCTCCACAAGTTTTCAAATAAAATTATGGCAGTCAACTGGAAATCATTTAAGGCAATAAAACTTTTGGCAACCCATTCAGCAGAAGGTAAGTTATATTTTTTAGTGAGTATTAACGTTTACCTACCTATCATTCGTCTTAACTACTTTATTGCATCGCACAAAGGAGGAGATCATTTTGCTGCAGATTGTCCACATAGTTGATAATGGCTCCTATCAGCAAAAGACTGGATGGAACTATAAACAAGTGAGAATAATTTTGTCTGCTTCACTTTCGAATGACCGCAAATGATTCTGGGTGTCTAAAAAACCGTGAATATCTCCAGAAACTTGGACTGTTGCCAACCGCACGAAAATGTCTGCGATTTTCGTAGATATCTACAAGGTTTAGCAACTATCCGCAGGAGCCATGAATACTCCGTAGCAGTTGTCAGCAATTGCTCGCTGTTACAAGCGCCAACAGAGGAGGGTTATCTTTGATTCAAACGCTGGCTCCATAGGTACTTTAATTCCACCAGAAAAAATATGAAAAAGAAATTTGTCTTCTTAATGAGCAACCCTTTCTAAACTCAAACATTTGCTGTACAATCCAATATCGGCTGACCAAATTCAATGAATTTAACTGGACACAAGAAAAATCTTCTCCTGTCTACTAAGTGGCGCTACTAAATGTCGGTAAGAGCTCAGAATTTTCTGTCCGCAAACACTAGCAAAACCTCGCATATGTCTGCAGCAATCGTACAGATATTGACCTCAAAAGCTCTTAATTATTAGCAACGGTACACAACCGTCTAAAACTGTTTGCAAAGTTCGCACATATTCCCTGAACTAAAGAGGTAAGGTTAGGTTGGGTGGAAGTGGCTGTCAGCAAATGAGTACATTGTCTGACACACTTAGGCCGCAAGGGCCCATTGTGATACCACAGAGATCAGCAAGTTAATCACCTACTGATCTCAGAAACCCGATGTAAGATTAACGAGTTGATCACCCATTTATCTTCCATTACGGGACTAGACGGTTAATTACCCGCTAGTCGAACCACGCGGAACTTTTAATGTATTTTGAAAGACTTTTAGGGTCTATGTAAGCTAAGTCGCTAGTATCATCGAAGAAGAACTCACCGAGATGAGTTTTCCTCCTTTGAAGTAGTGCAGGGCATGAGCAAAGAAGGTGTTGAACGGTTTCTTCCTCTTTTTCGTCCATGCAGCTTCTGCAGAAATCATTAGAAAACACACCAAGTCTTTTGGCGTGTCTTCCTATTAGACAGTGTCCCGTAAGAACACCTATGGTAGAACCTAGATACTTTTTGGTTGCAAGGCAGTTGTTACTATCAGTCCATCTAGTGTTTGTTATCCTCGAAGCGTCTTGTCTAAGTAGGAGTTTACATGTAGCGATAGGTACACCTATGTTGTTCCATTCTGAGCGTAGGGAAGTAGTCGTGCCCTTTTTGGCTAGTTTGTCTGCCATACAGTTGCCTGGTATGTCCCTGTACCCTAGCACCCATGAAAGGTGAATGTTAAACTGATTTGACATCTCCCTCAGAGACATCTGACAATTTTGGACCGTGATGGATTTTGTAGAGACAGAGGCAAGAGATTTAAGGGCACTTTGGCTGTCCGAGAAGATTCGAATATCCGTGGAGGATATAACGTTTTCTTTGAACAAAGACAGCACCTCCTCGCCAGAAATTCAGCTTGGAACACACTACAATGATCGGGTAGGTGAAAGAAAAGACTGAGATTCAGTTTCTCTGAGTAGATTCCTCTTCCTACACCTTCGCTGGTTTTTGAACCATCGGCGTAAAAGTGTATTGCTTCATTTTCCAAGAAAGTTCCATTTTCACAAGCGTCTAGGGGTGTGGCGTGTGAGATCTAGTAGTACATTGAGGGCGTCCGATGGGGTTGTCCTCAGTGCACCATTAATACACAGACAAGCCGTTTTTTGAACTTTGGCCAGCTTGTAGTTGATCATCTTGTCTAGTGCGGTCCACCAGACTATCACCCCGTATGAGAGTATCGGTCTAATTACCGAGGTAAACAGCCAATGGGTGGTTTGGGGGGAGAAACTTCATTTCCCAGCAATGGTTTTTTTTACAAGAGAAGAGTGCCACGTTGGCTTTACTCTTTCTTCAATATTGGTTTTCCAGGTCAGTTTTTGTCTAAAATGAGACCTAGATATTTAGCCTGATTTGAGAGTGTGAGAGTTACCCCCTTAATAGTTGGGGGTCTGAACTCTGAAGTCCGGAATTTTGTATTTCCTTGTAAAGAGAACTAATTCCGTTTTGTGTGGATTGATGTTCAGACCACAATCTACAGCCCAATTGTTAAGCTAGTTAAGTGCTGTTTGTAGCAGCTCAGCTAGGGTTTGTGGATGCTTGCCTGAAACGGCAATTGCTACATCATCGGCATATGCTATGGTTTTGAAACCTTCGTCCTCTAAGTCGATTAACAAGCTGTTAACGACCAGGTTCCACAGTAGGGGAGATAGAACTCCTCCCTGCGGGGTTCCTCTATTGGCCATTCTGCTGGTTTTGTAGTTCCCCAATTCGGAACTAATGATTCTGCTGCTGAGCATTGTTGTTACCATGTTCTTGATGTGTTCTTCTATGAGAACATAAGTGATTGCTGTATTTTTAACATTGTTAAGTGTACCCTCTATGTCTAGGAATGCGACGAGAGAGTATTCTGTGTAGTGCAGGGATTTTTCAATGGTGCAAACCAGAGAGTGGAGTGCAGTTTCCTGTGATTTACCTTTTGTGAAGGCATGTTGCGCCGTTGAGATCAGACTAGGTTTAATTTCTTGTCTTAAGTGTATGTCAATCATTCTTTCCTGTGTTTTAAGGCGGAAGGATGATAGACTAATAGGTGGAAGTGGCTGTCAGCCAATGAGTACATTGCCTGACACACTTAGGCCGCAAGGTCCCATTGTGATAGACTAATAGGTCTTAAATCTTTTGGATTTACATGGGCAGCTATCCGCCGGAGCCATTAATACTCTGCAGCAATGGTGAGCAATTGTCCGTAAAGTCATCAGTTATTCGAGGTGATCGCAAAACTCTCAAAAAGTCCTTTAAAGTTCGCCAAAATGACATCAATCGGAGTCGGCGCAATTGCTCGCAATTACAGCTGCCAACAGTAACCAAATACAAATAGAAGGATTTCCCAGCAGAGGAGGTACTCAAGCGCAGACTCCATAAATGGCTCACAACATTTATAACTTTCCACAAAGGTCGCAAAAATTCGCAGAATGAAAGAAAAGTTAGCAAAAAATTTGAAAATGTGTGGAAAATTCGATAATGTCTGCAAAAACTCGAAAACATAGGAAACTGACCAAAGTCTAATATACTAGACATTATAAATAAATAAATAAAGAAATTAAATAGTGGGCTTAGCTCTTGGAGCCTTGGGGCCCAGCGTTTTTCAAGATATGCAACTCCAGTTTTCTAAGACCTTTGAACTTTGAACTGTTGCTTATGCGTTGTTTTGATGTTTCAAGTGTCAGAATCATTTCCAAATTGTTGGCATGGCCCTTCAAAGTGCCCAAACAAAAGTCCAAAAGGGCAACTTTTCACAGACTTCCTTACAGAAGAAGCTGTGGATGTTTTATTTCCACTAAAACTTTTTATTAAAAGCACTTCACAACACTCATTTTAGAAATAAGTTCTAAACATTTCCAAATTTCCCAAATGAAGAACGAAATTACTCGTCTCACAGAAGTATAATATTGACAGTCTTTCAAGAAATTGAACGGTTATCAGCGGTCAGTGTTGAAAATTACCTATGGTTTCAAAACAAACCTTTAGATAGCCCACCCTGTACTAAAATACACCTTTTTTTCAATCAAAAGTAAAGACATTCTTTACGTTTCAAATCTACTCCTGAAATTTAGCATTTAATTCACTTTTTCTTCTAAATTGCTCCAAAATTTTACGACTGATGTTCGAACCCTGCACAGGAGCACACAATATCCAGGAGCAGTGTGTAGTTATTCGCAAGGATCACAATTATCCCATGCTGCTCGCAAAAGTACCCAATTGTTCTTTGAATCTCACAAAAATTGCAAAAGTGCGCAATTGACAGACAGAGTCCGCAATTAACCAGAGCTGTGCGTATTCAACCGGAGCTGTCTACAACTGATCGCAATTGCCTGTGGTTGTCGTAAATGGGCGAAAACAACTGTTCGCAGGAGCCTGCAATGTCTCGCAACTGTGTGCAACAAAGAACAAAGAACCGTAGATGCATTGAAAGTTTCTAAATGTCCTCACAAAAATCGCAAAAGCTCGCAACTGACCGTAAAAGTTCGCAATTAACTGAAACCATCCGCAACTGAGTGCGATTGCTTGCGATTGCCATAAATGTCAGTAACGTAAAAGTCTGGCAACTACACGCAGGAGCCCGAAATATTCTCCAACTTAGTGCAAAGAATACAATAAGATTTTAATAAAGATTGCAAAAGTCCGAAAATGATTGACATAGTTCGCAATAAACCAGAATTGTTCGCAATCGAGCGTAAATGTCAGCAATTTCCCAAAATTCTCCGGAAATGTGTGCAAGGTCTCGTAGTTTTCCGCAGAAGCCCGCATTTTTTCGCAACCATCTGCAAAGGTCCGCAACTCTCAGTATTTACAAGCACTGATAAAGTGCATGAAAAATCATTGAAACAGCCAAAAGTTCTTTGTCGCCCGGCTGCAAGCCCCCTACTCCGCAGATTTATGCGTGGATTAAAAGTTCTCAAACGTCCGCAAGAACGGATGATCTTATGATACGCTGTTAAATATCCAAATGTCTGCAATATTTCATAGGACAGCAAAAAAGTTTTGGAATAAGAAAATCTAAGAAAATGAATCGCAAGAATGCTTTTTAACATTAAAACGAAACAAGAAACTCACAGGTCACAGCGCATATTTGTTCATTTTGGCGGACTTGATTGGACAGTTTCTTAAAAGGATTTAACTCGTGATGAGGTGATGTCTATTGTCGGTTTTCTGGAATAGTTTAATTTTGTTGATCTATGTATCTTTAGAAAAACTTTTGCCTTTTTATTTCTTCAATTTTATTTTTAAAACGAAAACATTTCATTGGTTAGGTGCAGTTGTTAGTCAAATAAGTGAAATGTGCGATAACTTCTATAACTTTTATTTTTGCTTTAACGAGTACATTAAAATCCACTGATTTCATTCAAAATCGATTACATTAACAAAACAGCCTTTTGAAAAAGCGTGCAGTAAAAAAGTAAAGAACTTCTGTGAATGTTAAAATACTGCATCCCAGGAAAAATCCAGCCAGTCCACCGATGTAAACTGCAAAAAAGAACACAATAAAACATATAATATGTGAATTGAAAACATCTCACAAAAAAAAAATCAAATATTTAAAACGTATACTCACCAAGAACATCGGCAAATGAAAACAGCACATCCCGTCGCAGTTGCATTTTCGGATAATCAATAATACCCCATTGTAGGTTTGCTCCCAGGAACCAAACTCTGGATCTCTGAAATTCGACAAAATCATTCAAAAAAGAAATACCAATTCATTTTTCACGTTTAATAGTTCAGTGAAGTGTTCCCACGTCCCAACCCATTCGGAAAGAAAAGAAATAATCCTAAAGTCAAGTGTGCATCGCCCAATAATCATATCACATATCGAGAACGCACCAACGTTCGTCTTATATTGAATTTTTTGCTGGAGCATAAGAACTGTGACAATTTTTATAGAGAAAATAAAACGAAATGAAAATACGAGTACAATAAAAGAAAAACTCGAAAGTACAAAATTAAACTGCTGACATTTTTAGTCTTTCTTGTGAAAATCATCAACGTGTAACTGCACTCAGAGACATCGAGAGATCCTTTTACTTTTTTAACAGTAAGTCATATTACACTCTCGTCTGTATATTCCAGACAAGAAAGATGGCGAAATGGCATAACACACATGCTAACTAACAAACACACATTTGTACTCAATATAAAATAATATTGCTGATGTTAAAATTCATGTCGTAGTTTATGTAATAACTTTTCAAACAATACAGAGAATCGAAACGTTGTTTGGAAAGCAATAAAAGTTTTCCTTATTTTGCAATTGCTGCAAAATTGTTAAGGGATATGAGAGCAATTGGAGTTATATGTTTTCTCTTATCAATTCATTGAGAGAAACTATGTCAAACTTGGAGTTGCCATGCCATGGTGGATGTGAAATGATGTAGAAAGGTTCTATCAGTGATTAGACTTCTAAAGTATATGTGTCTTGTTAACTTTATGTTTTTTATATGTGAGTACATATATGAGTTGAAGTAGTAAAATATTTTGTTATGTTTTGGAGCGACAAGCATTCGATTTGTAATGATAAGCGTCGGATTGTAATGTGGGAGTTGGAGGTCGAAGTCTCAGTAAGGTCTTGAATGATTTCTCACAACCATTGAATCTCATGAGGACTCAGCTCCAATAGTATTTCCAATAGTAAAAGCTAATCAGTTAAAGCTACTGTCGTGAAAAGAGCTTTGTCATCATGTTGTTAAGAATCGGCAGAAAACTGAAGATCCCTCCATTTCTACCCAACAAATATTAGTTCATTTTATTTTAATAAATTTCTTATTTGGCAACCGAATTGAAGCAGATGAAGAGCTTTATCAGCCTCATCTATCATGATGCAACCTCCGTAAGGCATCGAAGCCTTGCCTTGATGTTCAATGGATCTGAACGTGAACGGCCTAGCCGTCGGGATCGTTGGATACCAATTTTTTTTGGAACACTGTGGACTCGCCGCCCTCATACTGCTTTCGAACGAACTTGTGGAACTGGATGAGTATGTACCGACGCGACGCATTCTTACAACTACGGTAAGAAACGTTGACCGGTTGACCGCGCTTTTACGGTGCTGTCTCAAGGGAAATTCGTTCGAATGATATTGCGCCGCAATGTAACAAGAATCTGTCGAACGTTGAGATCAACGGGTTCCTGCAACGTATGGAGAATGTAATCAGTAGTACAATGGACAAAACAATCCCTCAATACTGGTAACAACACTCTACGAACACGTACAGAAACGTGACAATAGACGCACCTTACAAACAAAAAAGGAGACTCCTGTCGAGACTCAAACTCTTGCACAGGAGGTTTATTGGCCTACACGGTTTGGAACTCTGAAGTCACTGATCAAAAATCCCAATCTCTCTTTTCTGGAACAATAAAATTCGGGCTGTACAGTCCGAGTATGTTTCCGGAAATAAATAAAATCTTTAGGAGAAAAGATCAAAATTACCTTCAGAGAGAGACTCCAAAGGACGACAAAGAACAAAAACTTACTTCTGACACTAGGAATAGATCCTGATGACGCCATTTTGGTGCTGTTTTCGAGCAAGTATAAGGTGAATGAGTGCATTCGCCCGAATTAAAACCTTGAGAACAGAGCCTCCGTCGGACACTTCTATCTTAGAGACGAGATCTCGCCTGAGAATCCTAGTTTCACTACGTTCAATGACGACCGACTTGCTAATGCAGTCATCGCCGAGCGAAACGGGGATAACACCCTGTTCGTTTCATAGATGGACCTCGAAGATATCTTTCACAAAATAAAGAAAAGAAATCAGCATGAGTCGAAGGCAAAATTTTTATAATGTGTAAGGGTCCTTAAAATTTTGAAAATTTTTGAACGAATGACAAAGCCTAACATTGAGTTTGCTTTCGAAATAACTTATTCTTTGTGATTTGAGAAGTTTAATTTTGAGTCAAAAACTACTCCCAGATCCTTGTGACTATCAAGTTGTTGTAAAATATCGTTGTCGAGTTTATAACTAAATTTCAGAGGATTATGAATTCTTGAATAGGTAACTAAACTACATTTTTTCTTATTTAAGTGTAAAGTATTGGAATCACACCAGTTAGATAGAATGTTCAAATTTAACTGTAGTTTATTTGCATCATGTACTGAGTTTATGCAGCTGAAATTTTCATCAGCAAATAAAAGACATTTAGAATATAAAAGATGCGATGGCAAGTCATCTATAAAAATAATGAAAAACAGTGGGCCTATGTGACTGCCTTGAGGAACGCCTAAAAAATTTATAATTTCTCGAGATAACACATCTCCAATTTTAACCATTTATTTTCTATTTGCTAAATAACTTTCAATCCACATGAGAAAAAACATCAAAGTTTTTTTACGAGAACAATATGTTGAACTCGTTCGAATACCTTAGAAAAATCGGTGTAAATGGTGTCTACTTGAGAACGATAACAAAGATAAATTTGTTGACGTTGATCTACCCGTTCCATGTTGGTGTACAGAAATAAAATTACGAATTTGTTATATAACTTGTTTTCACAATTGATTCGAAAACCTTAGGAATTAGTTGAAGTTATTACCAGGCCTGTAATTTTCAACATAGCTCTTTGCTCCTGCTTTATGGAGCGGGGTTATGATAGAGTATTTCCACTCATCCAAAAACACCCCACTATTAAGAGATAAGTTAAATATAAAACAAAGTGGAGCTGCAAGATAGTTTGCTAAAGTTTTTAACAAAATTTGTGGAATTTTGTCAGGTGAAATCGAGTAGTAATTCTCGAGTGACAACAGTGCTTGCAAAACATCATCGATAGATAAGTACAAGCTACCAAGGTCGACAGAAGGATTAGTGTTTAACAAGTTAACACTATCTAATTTGAGATCAACGAAATTTGATTGAAAAAACGACGCAAAGTTATTGCAAACAACATTAATATCATCAGATGGTATGCCACTAAACGTGGATGGAATCCCAACTGATTTTCTTTTTGTATTTAAAAACGTCCAGAAACTTTCGGGGTTTCTTTTGATGTTCGACTCAAGAGACGAGATATATTGCTTGTATAAGAAATTTTTCAAAAACTCATACTCTTTCCTAATTTATTTGAATTGTTCGATGAACCTATCTGAATTTTTGCTTAATTTATTCAATGTATGCGTTACATTTTTAAGTATGGATAAGCTTTTGTGGAACCAAACGGGTTTTTTGGATGTATTAAGTACTTTTTAGGAGCGTATGTTGAAATTAATGCATCTAAAATATTCCGAAACAGGGCAAAAGCTTGTTTGGAATCATTACAAAGATTTCTTGCCAATCAATCGTGCTTAAATGAGTCATCATAGAAATGTAATCAGCCTTTTTAAAGTCATACATTTGTGAATTGTTATTTATTCAATCAAAATTGAAAAATTTTAAGAAATTTCTATTGCTTTGTGAAAAATATTATTTTCTTACAATTTAATTTTAATTTTAATTCCATATGGACAGTCCATAGCAGCAGTAAAACAAATCTTGAAACGAAAACACTATTCACTACATAGCTCTGCTGTGATTTGTTTTTGGCCGTTTTTTGAATATTTAAGAATCTGTTTTCACTTGAACACCTACTGGCCATAATGATGATTGAAGAACAGCATCAAGGGATCCAGAAGTTCCAGTTCCGATGAACATGGCGGCCATGGAAGAAGGTTGACATTTTGGTTCTAAGACCAGGATTTTATTATGCATTGTCTCACTTGAAGCTCTATCGCTGTCCACCAAATGTTGCAGAAAAATGCCACAAAGCTCCTTCAAGTATCGCTCTGTAAGCCTTTGACATCTTTTTTAAGCTCAACATTTCCGTAAAGGACTATTCACATGAGCACGACCAACGAACGAAGAATAAATCAAGAAATGTGATTTTAAGAACCTTACTAGCATAAATTCTCCACGAATTTTTTAGGAAACGATGGAAATATAGTTCATACTTATTTTTAGGTGGACAAACTCTTATTTTTGTGCCTAAAATTAAAAAAAATAGAGAAAAAAAGTTTATTCGCTATCAGACTTTATTCTCGTTCAACATATAATCCACACTCCATCGAATAAATCTTTCGCGCGTTCTTAGCCTCAAAACCATTTTTGTTTTTGTTTTGGATGCAAATTGTTTTCGTTATTCGTGACGAATGTAAAACACAAACGTGAATGAAATGTCAAAATTAACGAATATTTGTTCATTCGTCGTTCGTTGGTCGTTCTCATATGTGAATAATACTTAACAGCTCATTACACATAATCCTTTTCTGGCTCTGAAATTTTTGAAGATGGATTTCTTTCTTTTTCCATTCATAAAAATTACAGCTGAATCCATCAGGTTCGTCTAAACCAGTTCATTTTTTTCAGTAAAAACGCTTACGGAATGTCACTGTCTTTCTTATCTGTAGTGACCTGTTACAAATTCAGGACGCTGGATCTTACGTGCCCCATTAAATGGTGGTCTCCTCTTCAGTTTATTCAAAGCAAATTGGTTTGGCCTTCTATAATCTGTATCACCGGATAAACAGTGGATCTACTAGCTTTAACTATAGTTTCTGCTTTGATTTAGTTTACGGACAGACTTGGATTTAAAGCAGATCCCAGCATCGCTCGCCTTTCCTGACAAGGTGTTTCCTCACTCTTCTTTTTTTTTTCATGGTTGATGTTCATTATGAACCGATGAACAGTCGATCTAGTGGCTTCCACTTAAGTTTGTTCTTTAATTTGGCTAACGGAGAGCCTCGTAGTTGTGGCAACTCTCTGTATCACCAGCCTTTGGTAGCCATGACGTTGGCCTTTTGTGCCACGAGATGAATTCGCTTGAAGATCTGTACATCGCCCACCTTCCTGACAAAATATTGCTTCCATTTCTGTATTTTTTCATGGCAAATATTGTTGGCGCTCTGTATAACCCGATGAACAGTCTTCCTCCGCATCCACAGGCTTGAAATATAGTTTGTTCTTGAATTTGAAAAAACTCTCAGAACTGCCCGCCTTTCCAAACATCTTTGTTTCACGGGATAAACTGTTGATCTACAAACTTTAGTTTCAGTTTCTTTCAGCCTTAATTTGCTCAGTACTTCCGTGCAGCCCTGCATTTCGTAATATCATACTGCTCTGCTGATTCCTCATTTTGCAGATTCGGCTATACTACTCCGGGTCCTTGAGTTGGTCCCTTTCAGCCTTCCTAGCTTTGAAACGGATGGATTTTCATTGTTCCCGGGTCGATTTTAGCTGGTTTCGAACTTGGCTCATTTCCTCTTAGGTTGTAAACTTTCCTTTATCCACAGCCGTGTTCGCAATCAAGTGAAAAAAACAGGTACTAACCTCTCTGGAAAAGGGACATCAAATGTGCCTTCATCAACTAAACTCTAATTTTGTTTTTAAAACGAAAACACGATATATCTTGAAAGCCTTCGTGAACTCAAAACAAAAAACAACCTGTTCGACGGAGTATACTTCAAAAAGTATTCAAACCTGTAGTTACCTTAACTTTTGCGGACAAGTTCGTCATCGGGTTCTGAAACCCGACATGACAAAATACCAAAAATAATAAAAGCGTCTTCACACATATTTTTGTCCTAATTTTTTCAAACTAAGTCCCAATGTGCATAAGGACATCTATTCTACTATCTGTAACCCCACACATAAGACACCCAAAATGTTGATCTAGGATTCCTTTTCTATTACTATAAATATATATATTTGTATACTTACATTGGATTGTACGTAAAAGTTAGAATCATCACAATTCGCCAAGCACTTGCAGTCGATATTTAAAATGTCAGATTTCAGAGAGATTATCTCTTCTGACGTGTTAGTGTGTATTTCCAACGTAGCATGAATATCGTGAGCGTTTGTCGTTACCGTTGTCGTCGTAACACAGCAGTTGTCAACATAGTGCCATTATAAAGAAATATGATATTCCGTTCCGCCACATAGCCATTGCCGGAAGCGAAGCATCATCCCGATGAAAATAAAAGTCATATCCCCGTGAGCCAAGCACCACCGAATGGAAAGGACCCAAAATATGAAAAAGATAAAAGATACTTCTTTGTGTAGATAGATATATTACACACTCGAGATGATGAAATTAGGAGCGAAAAGCAGCGAACAGGTGCGCGCACCTGTGTGTGATATGTGACGAACGATGTGTGCAAGTGGAAAGCGCTCCCTTTATAGCCCGTTGTAGGTACTAAGTGAGGTGAACAAGCTGAAATCCGTGCGATTATTATGAATCTGATATTTATGGATGCAATTGGAGCAGAAGTCGAAGCTGAGTGCTACAGATGGTGGTGTGTATGGTATACTCTATAAGGCTAGGAGTTAGTGCACAACGAAAAATGGCATCATCCAGGAAGGAAGGAAGGATGCCGGATGATGATGCTATGCGCATATTGCTACAGTAGAAGAAATTTTCACACAATGCCTCCGCACCCTGCCAACCACTAGCATTCAATGGAAAATAGGGGTCGTGCGGGTCTGCTGATGGAATCATCACTCTCGACACGGATAACAGAGCAGCAAAAATACATGAAAACTGCGCTGCAATTTTGGATAGGTGCCATGTGCAGCAGGTGTGTGAATCTTACTCGCCTGTCTGTTTCTATTGAAATAGATATCCACACACGAAATAATATTTTTCATTTCGCACCATATGGCTCCAAAGGATCTCACCTTAGCGCCACGGAATTCTAAAGTAACCTGTGCGATGGGCGGTAGGATGTGTGAGTTGCATCCAGGACCGTGGAATAGTCAGAGTGCTGGAGCGGAACGCCGAAAATAAATGTTTGTTCCTTCGTTTAATGCTCGACTTCTTTTGAAGTGCAATGTCAATTGAAGTTGACACCAGCTATGAAACAATGTGCTTCAAACATCTGAAGACACACATGCAGGTAGGCAAAGCCTGTTTGGAGTTCACCTTTAAAAAGTTCACTGTTGTTTTTTGAATTCCATTCTGAAAACCTCGCAATTTCAATTAGGACCTTAAATGAAGAGCCCTATGTCCATTGAATTTCGAACTGAACTTGAACTTTGTTCGTCGGCCTTGCTCACATCTCGGAAGGATACAAATTAAATTAAATCTCTCTGGAATGTCCTTTATTCTCCACTGAGAGATTCTTACGTTGTAAAAATAAGAAACCATGATAGATTCATTTTGTATGATTAAATTTTTTGTGTGCATGAATGTGCCCGTGCCGAAGGAAAATCACGAGAACTAAACGCAGAGTATGAGAAAGTTGAGAAAAAATTCATAAAGAGAATACTTACTTTTTATTCGCGCCAAACATGAAAGACCAGCAAAATCACAAACAGGAAACATTCTTCCGCCCTTCACTATTGGCCATTAGAACATTTGTTTTATTTTTAGTTTTATTATATTTTCCGTTATCCGCAGTGTAAGAGTGTGGCATTGAAGGACCCATGAACATAGAGAGCCATCGCATGAAGCATCAAGCGTGTAGATAGTTGCAGACGAGATGATAACAAAAAATCCAAACACAATCGTGAAATGAGAAAATGAAAAGAATGGCATTATTACTTAGCTTGTGATAATTGGATTACCCAAAGTCCTTAGTATCCTAGCTTCGACCCATCTGAGCGTGAACAGCAAAAATAAAAAGTATAAAAAAACATCGAAAAGAAAAAAGACGAACGCGCATAATGGTGGCTTACAAAAACTAACAACATCGTCGTTAGGAAAAGAAAATTGCATGCAATTGTTTGCAGCAGCGTGGAATATGTTGATAGAAGACAAAGATGGACTGACGTTAGAGATTAGGATACAAGGAGCGTAGATTTAAAACGAAATGTGTTCTTCCTTGTGTTCTGATTAAAACAAACACTTCTTCGAAATGAGAAAACAAAAGAAATGAGCTAAAGGAGAGTTTGACAAAATGAATATCTTTTATAAATTATAAAGTTCGCATTTATTTTCGTTCTGACTTTTGAGTTTTTGTGTTACAAGATCATCTGCAGAAGTCATAATTAAATGACTCTTTCCAAAACACTCGTACAACTCTCATCAATTAAATGGAAGTCTTCTGTACAAAACGACAGCAGTTTGTAAGAAAAAAGGTGAAAGCTTACAACTGCAAAACTTTTTCCATTCAAATTATTAATCAGAAATTATGAGACTATGAAAGCCAGTTGAGCCTTTTTGTACATAAAAAAATAAACACATTTGAAAGAGCTCGCTTCTCAGTTTTTTTGTTTCTTCTTATTATTATTACGTGCCTGCGTTACGAGCGTCGTGATCTCGAAGATAACGCCCCTCTCTCATTTTTCTGCTTCCGCTTGTGTGGTACGTCGCGTTGACTCTGAAAGCGTTGACAAGAATGCGGTTTTGGGTCGTTACTTGTCTTACCCAATGTCCTAATTGGCAGCCATCGCGCGACCGAACAACGAGCAACGGGCGCTGCATCGGACGATTAAAATATCAAACAACAATAACCCGATTGTGTGTCCTTATTAACACAGGAAAGCGGTCGCGCGATGTGGTAGCACGGTCGCAAATGTTTGTTTCATGATCGTTCAAGCTTTATCATTAAAGCTTTTCATATTCAAAGTGTATACTCATGCGACCGCCGCCGCCGCTACGAAAAGTAGTCTGGTTGCTTCAAATCAACCAATTTGATTTTCGTCACGTTGCTCTTGCTCTTAGCAAATAGCAAGGGAAAATGGAATTCGAAGACAAGTTAACTAGTGAAATTTATTTGAATCCCATTTTATGTATGTAATGTGTATACTGTATATTGGTAAAAATATCTTGTTGGCTTCGCAGCTCTGGGTACAAGTGGTGGAACTTGCCAAATCTCAACCGGCTTTCATGCATATATTTTATTTAACGTTTTTTTTTATAATTGAGAATTATGCAGCCTGGTCGCGCGATCTTATGAGCATCTTGCGACTGGTATTAGGACACTCATTGTGGTAGCACTACCAACAAGCAACGTGACCGACCGAAGTTCATCGTTCAATCGCGCGATGCAATTCCAATTAGGACATAGCCTTAAGCCAACCAAAAGCTGTTGTCGTTGCGTGTGTTGAACAGATTTTTGATCTGGCTTTCTTTTTTTTTGCCATCGTGTCTGATCGATCCATGACATTGTCTTTTTGACGAGGTTCTCTGAATTACTCAACATAAACAGAAATACCAATTTTCAATATTGGCGTCGTACAAAGCATCGCTGTCTCCCTTCAATTACTCTCATACTTTTTGTACATTTTTTATCATTGTGAACTATATGCAAGTTCTTGACGCTCAGCCGCGATGTAGATTCTTCAATTCATCTTAAAAGGCATTTTTACACCACAAAAGATGGTGGAGTTTTTTTCCACTTTATCCTCTCTACGCTTACTCAATAAATTGATGACATTGTCATAAATTGCTTGGCTTTTGATCAAAGATCCCAGAGCTTAAGCTTTTCGCACTTATGAAGCACATTTCCGTTCAAATAAATGTCTAGATCGGAAACCGGTCATCACAAGTACCTAGCTTTATTAAAACTGTTAACAATACACTAGGTGCTTTTGCAGGGACGAAGCCATCACAAGTGAGGGCCTCACTTGTGATGGCTTCTTAATCAACAAAGAGTAGTCGATGTACTTTCGTGTACTGTACTTTAACTGTCAGCAGGTAGTCAAGGACTGTTATTAAGAACTAATGAGTTGAGGCATTTCCTTGGCTACACTCTTGACTTGCAATGCTTAGTGAATCCAGCTGTAGATCTTAAGAATAATGTGGTAAAGAGGTACACTTAGCGTTTGACGATTTAGTTAAATATATTGGGCGAACGGCAAAGAATAATTGCACAAATTTCTTCACCAATTACCTTATGATGTTCATATTTACTCGGTAGTGTGATGTGCTTTTTTCTCTAGAGCTGGGGTATGCTCGTCGGGTCCAGGGTCGACCAAAGAAAACACGTAAAACTTCGGTTATGAAGAAGGTCCAATCCTTTTATTTGACTTAAAACTAACCTAATATAATATTCATCAATTCTTATCACTAATTCTGGTGGTGGTTCCAACGCTGGTAGATCCTTACTCCTATGCTGGTAAAACGGTCCTTGAGTATGGGTTTCTTTAATCGCTGGTATCGACAGGAAAAGTCCTGGCATCAACAGGAAGACTCCTGGCATCAAAAGTAAAGATACTGGCATCAACAGTCAAACGCTGGCATCAACAGGAAAAATCCTGGCATCAACAGGAATAATCCTGGCATCAACAGTAAAAATACTGGCATCAACAGTCAAACGCTGGCATCAACAGGAAGAATCCTGGCATCAACAGGAATAATCCTGGCATCAATAGGAATAATCCTGGCATCAACAGGAATAATCCTGGCATCAACAGTAAGAATACTGGCATCAACAGTCAAACGCTGGCATCAACAGGAAGAATCCTGGCATCAACAGGAATAATCCTGGCATCAACAGTAAAAATACTGGCATCAACGGCTTATAGCCGGCAAAATAAAACCCAAAAGTCCTTAAGAGGCTAGTGGGGGGATTTATGCTAGGAACTCCAAGGAGACCTTGCGTAAAATTGGGAATCTCTGGATACACTACGTACCCCTGGTTTTCCTCTAGTGGAAGTAGCCTGTACACGAGACTGGTACTTTTCAACACGGGCTGGTTTCCGTTCACTCGTATTTTTTTAGGGTGCCTAATAAAGTTTTCTGCAATCAGTGAGTGTGAGCTCTATGGCGCGAATGAAAAATATCATATGAAAACGATGGTATGTATATTGGCTGGCGGTAGGGTGTGTATTTGTAACTTCGTTACAGTAGACAATGCGTTAGTATTTAGACAATTTATGTTCAACTTAGGAAGTCCAATCTATGTTAAACTGCCTTAAAATGCTAGGGTGTTTTCTTATTTTTTCGATTGCTTTGAGGTACCCAAGCAACACAATTGCCTCTTAGCGACTACTTAAAGTTTCCATTTTATAGAAGTTTTCAAGCTATAAACATTCGTAAGGAGGTCGATAAGACCCGAAAGGGACCAAAGGGGAGGAGCCAACGGAATGGACTGAGAATTCTAGAAATACTCTTTTTAAGAACAGATAAAGATGGCTGGTTTTCGGTGATCTTTAAAAGATGTACTTAGAAGGCTTCGATTTCTCTGTCAATACTGATGGTAGAGACCTCATTTAAGACTTTTAATTTGGGCTCCTATAGACTTAGGGTTGCCAAATTTTTTTTTTTTTTTCAGAAAATGCCTGGTAAACATAGAGTTTTCTTTACTTTTTACAAATGAACAAAGCAATAATGAAAAAAGAAACTCATCAATAAATGCACTCGAAATCCCATACACCTGATGATACATTGAAAAATCTAAAACAGGTAAAAAATCTAATTTTGGGTTTTTAAGTAGGTATTTTTTCAAATTTATACAAAAATATGAAGTTAAACTAAAATAAATGTACAGTGAATAAGTAAACTATTCATTGACTTATCCCACAAACGTATGAAAGAAATTCTTGACATGAGCAAACGTGACGTAAAGTTACTTACGGACTTCTTCACTGGACACTGCTCTCTCAAGTATCATTTTAAAAACATGGGCATCAGCCAAGATCACAGCTGTCGTCTCTGTCTTGAAGACATAGAAACAGCTGAACACATTTTATGTGAATGCCCTGCCTTAGCTAGATCCAGGCTTAAAATACTCAATAAAGGGTTCCCCTGTCCCCTTGATATCATAAACACCTCTTCATCGAAGATTCTTAGGTTCTTACATGACCTCAGCTTCGAATGAACAAACCTACACACTACGTGTTTTTAAACCTAAGGGAACAGCACAAAAGATCTTTCAGTTCGACGTGCTTGTAAAGGTAATTTTCACCTTCACCCTATATAATTAAAAAAAAAAAAAAAAAGCAGTGAATAAGTAGTGATATAATTAATTTAAAAAAAAAATTAGTATGAATATCACATCAAAGTATGTATGTATAACTAAGTTGAAAATACAATCGAATATGTTTTTGTTTAATATTATAATAAGTTTTAAGTTTTACTGTGAGGTGAACAGTTTTTTTTTATCTGTAAGCAGAATTAGTTCTTTAATAAATTTCAAGCATTAATCCGATGATTTATTTTATTTTCGATGTTTAAACTACATTGAACTACATGAAAGGTATAAGAGGGCATTTACAATTTCATCGTGGCTAAAATTTAGAAGCCAGAGCTTAACTTGCTTTAGAAAAGGAGATGTGTTTCTTAGGAGCCTTAAGTTTAAAGGCAATGTATTAAATAATTTGCAAGCGACAACTGTGTAAGAGTTTCGAAAATGGGTTGTACGAAATGACGGTATATTGACTAAACATGCTGAGTTACTTCGTAAGTTACGCGTTTCAGTGATAGGACTTCGGAAATATCCACTTTTAATAAAGAAAATTTTTAAAACCTTATTGTAGTAGAGATGCTTCACTGGAAGAATGTTCAAGTCTCTAAAAAGAGATATATGTAGATGGATTCATACCATTTACACCAGCAAGTAAACGAATAGCTTTTTTTTGTAACAGAAGCAAATTTTGTATATAAGACGTTAAAGTGCCGGTCCAACAAGAAATTCCATATTATAGTCTAGAACGGAAAGTTGCATAATATACCGACCTTAAGGTATTATTACTCAAATACTTTTTAAATGAAAAAGATGGAGAAACACGAAAATGTTGTTTCAGGTATTAAATGTGTTCTAAACAATTCAAATTTCGGTCAAGTAATACTCCCAAGTATTTTAACCTACTTACAACTTCAATTGTAAAACAATTTGAACTACAACATAAGTTATCATTGAAACTATAGTTATTGCTGTGCCTGTCACAATTACAGTTACAATCAAAAACAAATTTTTTGCAACCATAAGAGTGGAAACATAAGTCTATATCAGGAGCCTCCATCTTACACAAATTAAAAAACATTAATTTCGTTTTGTTACTGATAACTAACTTTTGCTAGAAGAGTTATAAGCTATCCCAAGGTCATCCGCAAAAGCTGTAAGATTTCCTCTGAATATTTGGGAGAACGGAGAATTGACAAAGATAAGGAAAAATATAGGGCCGAGGACTGATCCTTGGGGTACTCTTTATTTAAGAGCACAGACTCAATTTGATGCTCGTTTATTTTGACTTTTTGCTTTCTATTCTTGAGGTAAAAACTAAACCAGCATAACATGAAGCCACGAATTCCAGCAAGATATAATTTATCTACGAGAATGTCGTGGTCTACCATTTCGAAAGCTTTTGTAATATCGACGAAGAGTCCTGCACAGATTTTCGTATCGTCTAACCCCTTGTAAATATACTATAACTGAAAGCCAAAAGAGCATCTTCAGTTGAGATATCCTCCCTAAAACCAAACTGGGCGTTGTTGAAAAATTGCATTTTTTGAGCTAGTTAAGTACTCTGATTCTTATAGCTTTTCCAAAAATTTTCGATATAGAAGCAAAGAAATTGGCCTGTAGTTATTTTTATCTTTTTTATTTCCCTTTTTGAAAAGAGGTATAACGTGGGCGCATTTTAATTTGTCTGGAAAAACTCCTTCATAAACACTCAAATTGAAAAGATTAATAAACATATCAAAAAGATTTAAAGCAATATTTTTAATGTGATATTTGAAACTCCATCGAAGCCACATGAGTTCCCATTATCTAGGGCTAGGCTATAAATTATTTTCAAAATTTCTGACCCAGTGATGGGCTCAAAAAAAAGCTTCTGGAAATTATTCTCTCTTCAGCTAAATCAGAGCGTGGACAGCCCATACATAAATTATTCTTAGTTAGGGAATCAACACCAACAGAAGAAAAATAATTATTGAAAATATTGGCTACTATATAAGGATCCGTAACATCATTATTATCACCATCTAGTACAATAAAAGAATTTTTCTTTTTTTTTTCTTTTGGTAATTTTGGATTTTCTATTGGTGATTGAATTTATTACTTCCCACTCCTTTCTAGAATTACCTTGAGCGCTTCGAAATTTATTCTGAAAATAAGCTTCACGGGATTTTTTTATTACACGTTTAACTTCCTTATTCAAAGTTGTATAACGATTTTTAAGATTACTATTTGACGGATGTTTATGACACCTATTACACAAACTATTTTTTAGTTTGATTAGTTTGAGAACATTCGGAGAGATCCACTGCTTCAATTTTTGATCCGATTTCCTCTTAACATAAGACTGCGTACAAGCTTGCAAATACCTCTGCAAAATATTAAAAAAACAATTGTATGCACCATAAACATTTTCTTGGGCATACACCGCAGACCAACCTTCGAAGGCTTTGAGAAACTGGATCAGTATTAACTGCAAGACCTAACGCAGGAGCCTCAAGCATAAGAAGAGTTTCGGTCGATGAAAGAACACTGGCAGCTGTTGAAATCGATCCTTCTATTAGCATCATAAGGCGCTCGGGCATGCATTCAAAACGAAGGTGGGCACTTTGAGCACGTGTTATAATTGTATTTGTTTTATTCAAACAAACCTCAGGGCTAAAAATTTTTCTTTTTTTTTTAGATCTTACCCATTTTGTATTTTTTCAAGTATCATAATTTATATGGGTTTTTCAGTGCACTTATTAGTGAGTTTTTTTTTTTATTATTGTTTTGTTCATCTGTAAAAAATAAAGAAACTCTATGTTTCAATGTTCTGAAAAAATGACCTCAAAGTCAAAACTTTGCTGGGGGAAGAAAATTTGAACACAACTTAAAATTGAAAATCTGGCAACCCCAAGCCTATAAGAGCTTAACTCAAAGTAGTTTTAAGGATTATTGTTTTTACAAAAAATTAAGTCTAGAATGAAGTCTCTTCCATCAGTATGGACAGAGAAATCGATTTTATCACAGGTCAGAGTACACCAAAGTTAGACTTTTTTTAAATTGTAAAAAAGTGATGTCAAAGTTCAGAAATGAGCTTTACTGTAAAACAATTTTTTTCTTAAAATATGACCAAGAATCACATCTCAAAGTATTTAACAAGAATTACGGGACGCCCTGTATAAGAATTGCGTATTTTAGAAAAATGTTTGGTTTTAATATGTTATCATGGTCCAATTCGTGAAACACACTCATAAACACCAAACTGCAAAACACAAAAAGTTGATATTTTTAAAGAATATTTTGATTTTCCATTTTGAAAGGTATAAACGCATGTCCTTAGACATTTAAAATTGACTTAAAGTGAGCCAGAGTGCAGTCACTGCCTCAAATATTACTTATGAGTCATATTATATGGTTTATTTTAACTTCACTCTTTCCTTAGAGTAACTCTAAATTTAATGCCAGGCACAACTCAATTTAAATACTTAAAAAATTGCTCTGCCTCATCTGACGTTTGTCATTTGCTTGACAATTTGTGTTACATATTTATTTTTTAACTATTCTTAGTTCTTAATAAAGTACTTCTAGACAGAAACTAGACTTTCACTCAAAATTTTAATTTTCAAACAAAATTAATGCTATTTTCCACCTAAGTTTTTTTTCTTTTCTGGTCTGTTACTTTTCTTCATTTACCTGAACTGATAGTGTACAGTGATCAAAAAAAGGAGAGAAGGAATTTCCTCGAGTTATTTGCCATTTTCATAATTTTGAAGAGGCTGCCAGCTTTAGACATGGGTTAGGGTAGGTGGAAGTGGCTGTCAGTCAATGAGAACATTGCCTGACACACTTAGGCCGTAAGGACCCATTGTGATACCAGCAAGTTAATCACCTACTGATCTCAGAAACCCGATGTTAGATTAACGAGTTGATCACTTATTAATCTTCCATTAAGGGACTAGCCGGTTAATCACCCGCTAGTCGAACCACGCGGAACTTTTAATGTATTTTGAAAGACTTTAAGGATCTATGTAAGCTAAGTCGCTAGTATCAACGAAGAAGAATTCACCGAAATGAGTTTTCCTCCTATGAAGTAGTGCAGGGCATGAGCAAAGAAGGTGTTGAACGGTTTTTTCCTTTTCTTCGTCCATGCTGCTTATGCAGAAATCATTGGAAAGCACACCAAGCCTTTGGGCGTGTCTCCTTAGTAGACAGTGTCCCGTAAGAACATTTATGATAGAACCTAGAAACAGGCCGTTCAGGGCTAGCAAACCATTGGAGCGTTTTGAGTCTACACACGGCCAAACTTTTTTGGTTGCAAGGCAGTTGTTACTCTCAGTCCATCTAGTGTTTGTTATCCTCGAAGCGTCTTGTCTTAGTAGGAGTTTACATGTAGCGATAGGTGAACCTATGTTGTTCCATTCTGAGCGTATGGAAGTGGTCGTGCCCTTTTTGGCTAGTTCGTCAGCCATACAGTTGCCTGGTATGTCCCTGTGCCCCGGAAACCATGAAAGGTAAATGGTGAACTGATTTGACATCTCCCTCAGAGACATCGACAATTTGAACCGTGATGGATTTTGTAGAGACAGAGGCAAGAGATTTAAGAGCAGCTTGGCTGTCCGAGAAGATTCGAATATCCGTAGAGGATATGACGTTTTCTTTGAGCCAAGACAGCACCTCCTTAAGCTTTAGACCTACCACAAACAAAATCAAACAAGCCCTACATTGGGCTAATAGTTCTACTGTTTGACATATTCAACGTAGTAGCTGCATATAGTAAAGTTGATTTTATTATTGAATAAAACAACCTTTTCAAAATGATCTTTAAAGTTTAAACGAGAGCTTTCTTTATTAGCTTTTTTATTTTTCTTACATGAACAGTAACACGATCAGGAGTTGACTGACTAAACGAAAATCAATAATGAAAGCGAGAGCTTCTGTACAAAACTCTCTTTAACAATAATAAGACTTACGATCTAAATACTACGATCTCAGCATGATCTCTGATAAGAGATTATGTTGGATAGAAACAAATGAGATTGAATTTAGCTCCACGTTTGCTGTTTGCGCAGCAAACAACAATAGTGGTAAGACTCTACTTCTACCTAGGTGAATTTCGTGAGGATGTTTGATTCATTTTATTATGTAACACCTCCCTGGGCAAGAGTTTTTTGGTCTCCAAAAATGTTTAACAATTATGGCTGGTACATTTTAACATAACTTCAAAACAACCAAAATGAACAAACGAAACATTTTGCAAAGAAAAGCAAATTATTATACAGAAGAAACTTTACAATTTTAGGTTTTTATCTTAATATGAATTAATAGTTTTTCTAAAGTAGTAGGTACCTCTATTTAACAATTTTCAGCTTATATTTTTAAATTTAAATTTACATTTACATTTTTTTTTTTTTTAAATTAATAAACTGACCTTCTTATGATAGTTTCAATACATTTTTTTTTTTCACTTAATAATATTTTCGAAGCTAATACCACTACAAACATTCCTTCTTTTCATTAATTAATTGTTGTCAAATGATTTGGTAATTTTTTTTTTTTTCTTATTCCAAATTGTAATGTTGTAAAAGCTGATCGCAGCTTACCCTTAACTCATCTTAAACCAATCTAATATTTTAATTATGTTTAAATCTTAATATTAGAAATGAACCATGAACCTGAACTCTAATTTGACAGTTAATGCACCTGCGCGCATCCAATAAACTACCAATCAGAAACGGAAACCAAAGTGACACTTCTGCCTATTTTACAAATAGACAGGAAAAGGAAGCAAGATGAACAAAAGTGTTCCTTTGATTTGAATTTGTAGTTTGTTGAAAATCCAAAAATAACGAAAATCAGGAGAAAGAACTTGGTGGAATGAGTGTTGTAATTTGGTAAAACAATTATTGTTTTAAGTTTAATTATTGTGTTGATGTTTATACAATCGTTTCAATTGTTTTTTGTGGTAACTTATATTTCTTTTTGTGGTTTTGTCCAATGTATAGTTTCCTTGTCTCGTGAATTGATTTATTTTTTTGTATTTAGGTTTAGTTTTTACTATTGTTCTGTTTTGGACAATGTTTGAACATCTGTGCGATTCAACGACTGGGTTTTTATTGCTCTTATTAACTCTTTCTTCTTTTTGGCTTTGAAATGTGTTCGCATAGTTTTCGATTTCTTGCTTAGAAAGATTTTTATTAATGAAATCTGACGGCCTTAACTTTGTCGTGGAGTGTATTGTCGAATTATAAATAGTAATGATTTTATACAATTTTTCAGCTAAATTGCTCGGATCTTTCGAAGCGTTCATAATGCGAAGGTGTTCATTAAGGGTACCATGAAGCCTTTCAATGTCAGCGTTTCCCGTTTTAAGGGATGCGGTTGTTCTATGGAATATAATTTTGTTCTCTTTAAGGAATTGCTCCACTGCTGAGTGCAAAATACAGGAATCACCATCGGATACAATTTTGTTAGGTTTTCCGAGAAACTGTATCCTCTGTTTTATTGCGTTCAGTATTGCAATCCAATTTCTATCTTCCAATGAATGAACGGTCGCATATTTTGAGAACTTATCGATCGTAGTCAAAACCATTTTTCCCCGTTCGGGAAACCAAATATACATGTGGATAATATCATTGAAATATTTTGGTTTTTCTGTTACTTCCATTGGTTCTTGCAATGGATGCCGATCGTGCTTCGCAAGGATGCAAATTTCACAATTATTTATAAACTTTTGTATCTCTACTTGCAAATTTGGATAGTAATACAATTGCTTAAGTTCCAAAAATATTTCGTTAATACCCCTATAATTTTTGGTTTCGTGTTCGTTCTTAATAATTGTTATAATCTCATTTTTATCAGTAATGTCTTTTAATTTAATGTTAGATTTTTGGAGTTTCAACTGTTTATTCATTGAAAAAAAATTTACGTAAAGGTTTTGGAAATTAAGATACAGTGGCAAATCGTCGCAAAAAATACACATAAGTCCCTTTTTTATTAAAAGCCCTTTCATAATTTCAAGTAGATTACTTTTTCCTTTTTCAATTTGAATATGATTTTGAATTTTCTTATGGACTATTTTTAAAGAGATTTTTTCTTTTGGACCATAAAAAAGGAATATTTGGTTTTTGAACAAATTTACCGGCTTTTCTGAAATGCAGATGTGTTGACTTGCGTCTTCCACAGCACTATGAACGGTGGCCGCAGTAGATATAACTTCATCGTTATTTCTACTTGATACGGAAACATCACGAATGACTTCATCGTCAGTGTAACTTTCAGCTGCTTCGTTATTGAAGAGGTCAAATAAACTAACTTCATCGTCAGCTTTGACCATGTCTCTGGTTTCATTTTTAGCTGTAGTGTATCGACTCAGTCCATCTGCGACAACGTTCTCTTTCCCTTTAAGGTACTCGACATCGAAATCGTACTCATTAAGCATTATTTTCCACCTTTGGAGCTTCATATTAGGTTCCTTAATGCTATGTAACCACACAAGCGGCTTGTGATCTGTTCGGACAATGAATCTTCTACCATATAAATATGTTCGAAAGTATTTCACTGCCCAAACGACCGCCAAGAGCTCCTTCTCTATGGTAGAGTACTTAAGCTCATGTTCGTTAAGTGTTCGTGACGCATAACATACAGGGTGGTTGTCCTGGCTAAGAACAGCTCCTAAGGCGAAGCTGGATGCATCGGTGGTCAAAATAAATTGCTTACTAAAATCCGGATTTCTAAGGATGGGGTCAGACGTTAATAAAATTTTGAGCGTATTGAACGATTGAATGTATTGAGGGTCAGCTGTATTTAGTTTTTCAGATTTTTTTAGATACCTAATCATTGGGTACGCAACTTTGGCATAATCCCTTATAAATTTGCGATAGTAACCAGTTATACCGAGAAACTGTTTTATTGCTTTAACTGAAGTTGGTAATTTCATTTCAGTTATTGATTTTATTTTATTTTCGTTTGGTTTTATACCGTTTTGTACAATTAAATGCCCTAAATATTCAGCTGTTATATCTCCAAAATGACATTTGTTGATTTGAATTTTCAACCCACTGTCTTTAAGTTTTTGAAAAATTTTTCGAAGAGATTGCAAATGTTCCTCGAAACTGGTGGAAAAAACTAATATGTCGTCTAGGTATACCACGCAAATCTTGTTAATGTAGTCTCTAAGGACATAATTCATCAGCCTCTGAAATGTGGCTGGGGCATTTTTAAGCCCAAATGGCATCCTTAGAAACTCGTAATGCCCACTTTTGGTAGAAAACGCGGTTTTCGCCCTGTCTCGTGGATCGACCTCAATTTGATGGAAACCTTTTACGAGATCAATCGTTGAAAAATACTGACACCTTCCTAATTTGTCGAATAGATCGTCAATATTAGGCATAGGAAATCTGTCTTCTATCGTTTGCGTGTTCAACTTTCTGTAATCGATTACAATACGCCATTGTTTATTTTTATTTTTGTCGTCTTTTTTGGGTACAACCCAAATGGGCGAGTTGTAAGGACTACAGCTAGGAACAATAATTTTTTGTCTTAACATTTCTGATATTTGACGATCGACCTCGTCAGAGTGAATTTCCGGATAGCGATAAAGCTTGCTATAAATTGGAATGTCGTTATGAGTTAAAATTCGGTGACAAATTTCGTTTGTAAACGATAAAATCTCTCCTTCTTTATAAATAATTGATTGAAAAGATTTGAGTAATGATTTTAATTTTAAGATATCTGGGTTAGGTAAGTGAGTTGCGAAAAGACTATTATCAATTTCCGATGAAATCGATTGGCTAAGAAAAAAACTTAAAACATTCTTGTTTTGGTCAACATAGTCCTTGTATTTTTCTTCTTCTTGTTACAATACAGTTCTATTGTAGCTTTGTTGGTAATAAGAGACCTAGTTTGAAAGTTAATAACGGCGTTTAAATCAACAAGGATATTATTTCCAATTAAACCATCGAAACGTTCATGGAATTGGTATTCCAAAAAGTTTGCGAAATAATCCTTTTCGTTAAATTCTTCAAAGAGAGGAATCCTATATTCGATATTTGTTTTGACGTTTCGATCGAGTACTTTTAAAATGTGATTTTTACTTTGGATTTGCCATTTTGGGTTGCAAATATTTTTGTTAATGATGCTTACTTCAGCACCACAATCAATTATAAATTTTAATGGCCTACTACGGTTCTGTATCACTATATAAGGTAGTCTCTTCGGCGACTGGGGGAAAAATTTTGGTTTTGGTTAATGTTTGGGTAATTTATTGTTTGTGCCCTGTCAGCTTCGTTCAAAGAAATATCCATCGGTTCATAACTGTTATTATTGTTGTTGGAAGGTCTACCACTATTGACTCTACGTGTTTGGTTGCTTGGCACATTAACTCTTTGTTGCGAGGATTGATAATTTCTAAAGTTGTTAGTTTGACTATTTTCACTACGTGTGTTAAAATTTGATGTATTATTTTGTTGTCTATTTCTACCGTATTCATTAGTTCTTAAGTATGTATTGTCTGAATTAGTGTTGTATCTAGAGTTGGAACTATTTCTATTGGTTCTAAAAAATGGAATATTATTTACCTGGTTTGAATTAAAATTTGAGTTTCTGTTCATTTGTCTAAAAAATTGATTTGAACCTGACAAATTTGGACCGAAATATTGATGGTTGATTTCTGTTATGACCTTATAGGCTTCAAAAAGGGTTTCAGGATTTCGACTGAGGACTATTGATCTCGTAGGTTCAGGTAGGTTATCTTTAAAAGCTTCAAGTGCTATTCTTTTATTTGAAGTTATAACCTCTTCATTATTCTGATTGCCGTCTAAAAAATATGAATTATTGAGCCTACTTAACAAGTGGTTTATTTTTTGATAATAGTCCTCAACATTTGATTGTACTCTGGCTGTTCTAATTTGGTCTAATAATTTATTCGCTGAGTACTTTTCTGCAAAATTTGTTTTTAAAATGTCTCGAATTTGTAACCAATCTCCTAACCTGCCATGTTTCTGGAGCTCAAGTTTTGCTTTTCCAACAATCTTATCTTTAATGTAACCTAGAAGGAGTGTTTGAGTGCTTACATCAAATGTACTTACAATTAATGACAATGAATCTACCCTATCCAAAAAATCTATTAATAAATTTGTATTTCCATTGAATTCTGGCAATTTATTTACTAAGCTCATTACGATTTTAAATCTCTCTGCGGGATTGATTGATTCCATTTTAAAAAAAATTATGATGACCACTGGAGAACGATGAATTTTTCTTCTGGTGATGACCTCTAGTTCTTTAATATGTATTGATAAGTGCAGATCGTTTTTGAAATTTTCCTTCTATTTCTGCTTGATTTCTTTTTTTTTTTTATGTATGACTTTTACCTTCGTTCAATTGTTTTTGGTTCTTTTTTTTTTGTGTAGGTATAACCTTTTTTTTTTTTTTTTTAGTACGCTATGTACGCTATGTACGCTTTAATTCAGATACGCTTTTCTGATTTTCTCTTTTCGCACTTCCTATCATAGTTGTAAGTATAACAGTTCGATTGAAATTTTTTTTCGGTTTGATGAAACTGTTTTTGTTACTGCAGTATGAGAGCGATAGCGGGTTTCTTGTTTTCGAGCTATTTTATATTTAGGCGTCCTTTTTGCGACTGTAGTTTTGCACACACGATGTTTTTTTTTTTTTTTTTTTTTTTTGATATGGGGGCTTATGCAGACTTTTGCTATTGTTTAAAATTTTTTTTTTTTTTTTATAGTTTATTATATCATAAAGGAAAAATTCACTTTAATCAAAATTTTTTTTCTTTTTTTTTTTTTTTTTCAGTTAAGCTAAGATTTATCTTTCGAAATTAAACCCGAACTTCGTTTGCCGACTGCGCCAGTAAAGTTGATTTTATTATTGAATAAAACAACCTTTTCAAAATGATCTTTAAAGTTTAAACGAGAGCTTTCTTATTTTTCTTACATGAACAGTAACACGATCAGGAGTTGACTGACTAAACGAAAATCAATAATGAAAGCGAGAGCTTCTGTACAAAACTCTCTTTAACAATAATAAGACTTACGATCTAAATACTACGATCTCAGCATGATCTCTGATAAGAGATTATGTTGGATAGAAACAAATGAGATTGAATTTAGCTCCACGTTTGCTGTTTGCGCAGCAAACAACAATAGTGGTAAGACTCTACTTCTACCTAGGTGAATTTCGTGAGGATGTTTGATTCATTTTATTATGTAACAATATATAAGCAATTTCGTGTGCCTCGGTTTCGCACTTTTGTTTAATATTAGTTGCAAAAACAATGCAATCCAAAAAAATATTCCACTGCCAAAACTAATAACTGATGCTCCAGTTGTTTCATTAAATTTTTTTCTCTAGGAATTCTTTTGAAGGCTTTTGCAGGCAAATTTAATTAAACTTTGCGCCGCTAGTTTTAATTAATTTATTTGGTTTATAATTAAAGCGAATTCTCACGCAAAACTAATCTTTTATCGGCAGAGGCTAAAAAAAGCATTCCGCACTTTTTTTTCTCTTCAAACAACAAACACACACATTCACTTAGTTGGAAATATAAACTTTAACCTCTTCACTCTAATATCGGAACTCAATTTCATCGCACATTCATCGCAATCTGTTGACCTCAAAGTTGGCTCCTGTGTGTTACCAACGTGCAACCCTTCAACAACAACACTTAACCCTTCATTACATGGCAACACCATAAGGGCGCGTGCATCCACTTGTATTTATTCAACAACAACAACAACAACAACCCTTTCTATACATAAAAGTAAAATAACAACAATAACCATGCCATGCCACTGAACTAAAATTAATATTCCAAAGTAATTTCTCACTCGCGTTTGGTGAACTTTTCAATTACTTCCCATTGAACGATGTTGAACAATAAATTGACCCCCAAGTGTGCGCACATAAAATGAAAATTACAATGAAAATTATAAAAATGAAGTAAAATTACTTTTACTCCATTATTTTAACCAAAAAACGGATTTTACCAATTATAGACCATGAAGAGGCCTTTTAAACATTTTCAACACTCTTTTCCATTCTGCGAATATACGTTTATGCAAGTTTGTATAGAGGTTGCCTGTGATGATTCCTTTAAGCCGGTTTCGTTAAACGCCCTCAACCCTCCAGGCAGAAACCACCCATCACTATGATGAGTTTTGAACGCCCGCCACCCCCGCGCCGCCGCGTCTGCTGTAATTGATAGCCCAGAAAAATGAATGGTAGCGAGTCATATTTACATGGATCCTTCTTGAAATTGGAAGCCCTCCATACGCATGCAAAAATGTAGGATGCATAAAATTTGCTTTTTACACCATATTAAAATGCTTAAAATAGTTAATTAATTTTTTTCAACCCAACAGTACAACATTTTTTTTATTTTTTTTCCTTTAATCAGGTCCTTGCGATTCTTTATTTTTATTTCATTTTTGGAAGGTTCATTTGTGGCGGGATAGAGTGGATATTTTTCGTTAATTCATTTCAACACACACATGTTGCAATCGAAATTATAAAAACGAAAATCACGGAAACAGTGAAGTACTTAATGAAGAGATGCATTTTTATTTTTGTGCGGAGTGAAGAGGAGTCCTTTTTCCGAGAAATGCATATGCACTTATTAAAAATGTTTAAATGGAGAGTACAGTTGGAATAATATTAAATTGCTGCTTTTAAAAGAAACAGAGACTATACTTCGACGAAAAGCTTACTGCTTGTTGGTTCAGGTGACGTTCCCAATTGATTTAATTGCTTGTATTTTATCGGGATTCATTAATGGCACATCCTTTTTACAATATACCTCGAACTCTGTCAGATATATTCATCAGAGATGGAATTTTTTTTGAGGGTTCAGCCCTGCTGATTGACATCATGTGAGGTTTCTTTCATCGATACTTCTTCAACAAGATTTCAAAGTGTAATTATTCTTGCAAGGATGGGCTCTTGGTGTGTATTTCTTTTACTTGTAGGTATAAATATTGTGCTCAAAATCAATTGAATATGACTACCCTTACTTAAAAGAATTTTAACTCAGTGCGAGCGTTAGAAAATTATGGGAGGATTTGAAAGGATTTGCCGAGCGCCGAGGAGTTTTAAATTCCTGAGAATTGTAACAGAAGGAAAAAATACAGAAGATTGGTAATGCATCTCACATAAGTAATGTACTAATGAAAGAGGAAATGAAAGTGGTACCCGTGGTGTGATGGATAGCATGTCCGCCTATTAATCCAGAGGTTCGAGTTCGAATCCCAACAAAGGCAAAAATGTTTTTTCCACGGGTACCGCCTTTCACGAGGAATTGGCAAGTCCTCCGTTAGTATTCATTGTCATAAAAAGCGCTTTCTCGATTAGCCGTTCGGAACCGGCAGAAAATTGTAGGTCCCCTCCATTCCCTCACAAGGCATGGTTGTGAGAAATGCGCTAGGCCCAGGGGCTCTTCGCTCTGTTGCGCCACCCTATTTATTTTTTTTAATTTTTATTTATAATGAAAGAGGAATCTCTATATTCAACAATACGTTCCTAGAAGCGCGAGTAATACGGTTGAATTCTTTGAGAGGAGGAGTCCAAAGAGATATCTTATTAGAAAAAACGATCAACGATTCAAGTGACGTAAATGTTTCAATGATGTCCCTATCTCCAGTCATCTTGAAGGCTCTTCTCTGACTAATATCCAAAAGATTCAAATAAGTAAAAAGAAGCATCTGCCCATATATGAGAGTTATATTCCAATTGCTGTAGGGTGATCGAACGTATGTTTTGCGGATAATTCAAATTCAAAAATTCATTCAAATTCATTTTTAACTACTTTAAAATAATATAAAAACATATATGCATGGCATTATGCCGTCTGCCCGACCATTTAAAAAATTACAATAAATAAGTTCTCAAAAGTTCCCACTCCTTATTTTATTCCTATAATTTAGCGCATTTTTGGCAAAATTAAAAAGTTTTTCCACATCCAGCTCGTTTAACTCCGTTATACTCTCATCATCCGAAAGGTAGTTTTTTCCAAATACCTGACGCCTCACTTCACTTAATATTGGACATTTTCCAATGAAATGTAAGACATCTTCTCTTTCATTCCTGTTGCATAGATCACAAAGACATGGAAGATCTTCCCTATGTGGTATGTAATTCAGGTTAATAATTTCACCTCTCAACCTCATCATCATTGATATAACCTGAACACTGTTTTTATCATGGAAATAGTTTTTTCCTACCAAATTGTGGTCCAAGCGACTGTACACTGCTCTATGTACCGAAGCTTTTGCTTCTTCTCTATACTCCAGTAGCTTCAGTTCATCAACTTTCTCCACCAGCTGATATAAAATTGAACCCCAGTTATCTACATTTCCAATACTTAGATCAACCTCCATCTTGCATTGAAGTGCCAGATCCATCCATTCCGCATACCAGCTTGACTTGTTATCCACCGCTTTTAACGCCACTATTTTTGGAAGCCTTGTATCCGCCATTTTCATTACCTTCAGTATGTAGTCTATCTGCAACTTCAAAGTTTTTATAAACAAGGGTGAAAGTCCTGTTTCGATCATCAACAGATAATTTGGAGCATTAGCAGGAATACAGAAAATTCGTTTTATATAGAACCGTAGGAGCTTCTCTACTGCCTCATGTTCTTTATATCCCCACACCTGTGCCCCATAGAACAAAACTGATTCAGCCACTGCTTCAAATACTTTATATTTACTGCTATGCGCAATTGCTCCATTTGAAAAACATCCTTTCCACGTCGCATTGATTGCAGCTTTTGCCTTGGATAGTTTTTCGTTGAGGTGTTTACTCAAATTGAGGTTTGACGAAAGAAGCATGCCTAAGTACTTGAACTCATTCACCAGTTCTAATTCTCCGCCATTGTAGTTCCAAATGTCCTTACAACTTCTTCTACCACCTCCTTTTTTTTGTTTTGCGGATAACAGTCGGGTCGAAACTTTAAAAAAAATTCTTGCATCGTCGAAAAAAGCTTATGTATTTTGCGAAATTTTAAGAGATATCAAAAATAAATAATTAAGGTGGAGGGACAGAGCGAGGAGCCCCAGCGCCTAGCGCATTTCTAGCAACCATGCCTTGTAAGGGAATGGAGGGAAGCTACAATTGTCAGCAGGTTCCGAACGGACTGAATTTACTAACGGAGAACTTGCCAATTCCTCGCGAATGGCGATACCCGTGGAAAAACATTTTTCCCTCTTTTGGGTTTCGAACCACGAACCTCTGGGTAAACAGGCAGACATGGCTTACCCTCACGCTACAAGTAGCACGAGATATCAAGTACATGATTATTCCGAAAGACATAATGTAGATTATATTGAGTTAGGTTGGATGGGTAGTGCAGCCTCATGCGGCAACACTCTGATCTCAAGGATCCATTTTGCTCCCTGGATAAAAGAGGATGAGGAGGTGAGGGGATGGGAGGTGATTAATAGCAGAGGATTGGGTTGGTGACTGGGTTACTGGGGTGAGAGGTTACAGATGTCACCCAGTTTGTCGAAGAAGTATTCCGGAGGCTTTACTCCTAGTGTGGGCCAAGCTAGGGCACTCACAGAGGAAGTGATATGATGAGAGAGTCGAGGCCTGCTAGGCTGGAGCAGAATCTGTTTTTTTTTTTTTTGGAAATACATATGTGGCTATTGACATGGTTTAGTAATACACATACCGACGATTGAGAGTTGTCCAATTTCAACGGTACAAGATAAACTCATGGGCAGTGGCTAGGGAGTTAAGTTTTACTTCAACGACAGGAGACAATATTGAGTTATGGAGCAGTAAATTCTACGCGTTTTCTTATTTATCACTGAACAATCTTGTCAAGGTCAGAATTGAATGAGCTCAACAGACATTGCCGTTCAAGTTCCACGTCCGTAGAAGAAGGAATCATTCTTGAAACGAACACGAAAAGCTAGAGGTACTGCTGTCGGTATAACAGTTTAATGCATAAGTACGAGTAGTTTGAGACAGAAAATCGTTTATGAAAGTGATAAAAATGGTTGGTGACTAAACGGAGCCCTGGGGCATACCAGCATTTAATTTGTGCGTTTCAGACTTGAACCCTCAAAACTATTGGTGTTAAACGATTAAAATAGTAGTTACTAATCCATCAAAGAAAAGATCCATCAAAACCAAGAGCACCTACGCGTTTTTGATAAAAGACAAAGTGCAAAACTCTATCGAATGCTATTGATTGAAAAAGGAATTGGTACAAAGACCATACTCTGGTTGGAACTGGAAGAATACATCATTTCTAATGTAGACAGCGAAGCCATGATGGTAAAAGAATAGTGGCACTAAGTTATATCCATGAAGACTGAATTCCAATGGGTCAGAGCTTTGTCGAAATAGGGTTACGCTAAGTGCTAAAACAATTGACCTACATAAATGTAGAGCAGTGTGGAGGTACGCAAACATATCACGAGTGTTGCTGTAGTCAACATCGAAAAACACGTATACAAAATAACAACAGAATAGTTACAGTGGGTTTCACAAAATGTGCTGGATTTTTAATCTCGGGGGAAAACAGATTCAAATTCGGGTTGAATGGCTAAAATATGAGTCTCTAAACTCTAACTGTACGTCAGAGGTTGGGCTCAAGGTAAAACTGATGAGCATTCCTGGCGAGGCGTGTGTTGCGGTTGAATTGCTTCAAGGAAGGAATACAGCTGGCTCTTCAGAGCAAAAAAAAAAAAACAGGGTCGTAAGAAACGCAAGCATTTAGCAGCATTTTTGCTGATTTCAAATGTGTGGTCATTTCAACGAAGATCATCGTTTACAAACATACCTAGCACTCACAGTTTTTCGGTTTCTTGGTACGGTACCAGGTACCATTCATTTATATTGATAATGGCGGAATGGTAAGCTTTAACGACAAAAAACAGCATTTAGTTCTCGAAGCATTGAAATCTACTCGTGATTTACTATCCCATGTAGCAATGCTGTCAAGGTCAAAATTTATTCAACGTGCTTATCTTACGTAACCGTTCCAGTTCCACATCCGAAGAGCGAGAACGTGAATTTGGAAACGAATATGAAAAGCTGAGGGTTGAGTCAGCAGCAAAACAATTGAGAAGATTAGAAGTTTCAGACAAGAGATCATTTATGAAATTGAAGAAGAGAGTCGGACACAAAACGGAACCCTAAGGCACACCAGCATTATGAAGTGGGTATCAGACTTGAAGCCATCCAACACAACCTGTAAAGAACGGTCGGAAAGGTGGTTTCTAGTCCATCGAAGAAGAAACTCATCGACACCAAAAGAGAGCTCCACGCCAAACTCTGTCTTTAGAAGTATCAAGACGGATTCCACTTTTCTGTGACATATGACATCAAATCAATAGTGGACCTTTTGTTACGAAAGATCATTAAGAAGCTTTCGTTCTTCAAGATATTTTTTGAATGGATGGCTTATCAACGTTTCCATGACCTCAACGAAGGGACGTTAGTGCAATTGGACAGTAATAAGAAGGGGAGGAAGATTCGCCTTTTTTAGAGACGGGCTAGCTAAATTCAGTTTTTCATCTGATCGGGAAGAACCCAAAAGAATAGGATAAATAGAAAAGCTATGGCTTTTTTAATAAATTCAAATTCCACTCCGAGCATAAAAGAAATAACTAAATTTTTTGTTATTGCTATTTTCTTTTTACTAACGCAGTGGTTTTTCTAGCCTAGAAAAACACCTTTTCAGAATAATGGCGGGTCTTTTAAGGTCTGTTTCTTCATTTCATGTGCCTCAACTTTCAAAATGTTGGTACTGTTCACATTCAATTTTAATCTAGTTCATTTTAAAGTTATCAATAGTTACTCAAAGGTGTGAAGGTGTTTCGGTTTAAAGGTCGTATGTTTTTAATGTCATCATTTCAAAGTTAGATTGGTAATTAGTAGAGTCGGCCATTTTTATCATAATATGGAAAATCTTTGAGCTTATAGATTGTTATTGAAACACCAGAGAAGAAAATAGAAATATGTAAGAAAATAGTTTGTTTCCCTCCGTTGCGGCAGTAGAGATGAATTCGAAGCAAGTTCAAAACAATAGCTGGGGTGGAATCACTTAAGGTGATGATAGACTTTGGATTTTTTGGTGCTCATTTTTAATACTTAACTTTTATTTGCTCTACGGAAGGCATTTGTCGTTTTGCTTTTCATTTAAGTTGAATACACATTTTCTCTATTTTTGTGTGATTTAAAATACAGTAATGAAAAAGAGTGTCTATTAATTGTACATCAATTTAGGGCTTTAAAGCTTGCCTATTAAATTGACTGAGAAGAAAAGAAAAGTTTTTTTTCGTATTAATTGAAGTTAATTGAAGGAAAAAAAAAAACAATCGTGTAACATGTGTTGATTCGTTTAAAACGATACCACGCAGTCACTTCTTATAAAAATTGTTTCCTTTTATACAATCTTAAACGACCTCATTGCAGTTGTTTGAGCTAAAATGTCATGGTGTTGCCAGTTCACATGAATTTCCCATTTTGGCATTGAAATGAAAAGTTCAGATAATCTACTCTTTTTTCTAGTCACACAGATAGAAGTTAGAAAAATAATGGCTAAGCAGACTAGGGCAAATTGTGGGCTGTATTTAGACACTTCCTTAAAGTTTATGAAATTCCTGCAACTCCAACAGTAACCAAAACTATTTTGACCAAAAAATTCGACGACTTAATTTGATTACATAAAAAAGCCTTTCAAAAGCATCTTGACAGCTTTGAATTTAATTTGTGAATGTAGTCCTTCATTAATCATCGAACTTTCTATGTCAATTTATTCAGTAACGCAACATTTTGATTGTGGTAAAGTACAAGAACAAGCTACGTCTACAAATTATAAAGATTTTCTTCCGAAATTCGAATATGGTGACCGAAACTTTAAAAGTGTTACCGTTAACTCCAATTCTCGGTCGCGATTCTCGCCCTGACAGACAGGCAATAACAAGTTATGTGCAAGGATTTGAGTCTGCATACTCGTTGTGTTGTGTCAGTGAGACCACTGGTTGGTTGAAGTGTCGAAAATATCGCTACTATTCAGGGGGCCGCGGCCGTATCAAACGGTCTAAATCAGACAATTCCAGGACGGCGGCGGCGTCTAATTGGGCCCAACTATTCGACCGCTGTAAAAGTGCCCACGGTGGCCACATGAACGAAGTCGAGTTCCATTTATAAATCACTTGATTGAAATTCAATTCGATGACAAAGTTTTCAAAATATCTCAAAGGGTGGTTTAGAAAAAAATTGTCACGTCCTCATTAGAAAACCACATATTTACCGTAACCTACTCTCTTTAACTTGCCTCTTCTGCGATAAAAATGTGGCACACACTTGCACGCCTTTAGCGCCAATTTCATTCTACACTCGGTTAGGCACAATCCGTAGCTATAAATTGGTACGGTCATCATTTCTTCAGCTTCATGCAAAAAGCGGCATTTCCTCTGGTTTGTCTTCAACCTACACAAGATGAAAAAAAGAAGAAAACATTGCACGTGTTTATGTGCTAATCGACATTTTCTTACTCCGTTGCCCGAGGCGTTGTGAGTATTTCCAAAGCAATCAACTCCACAGTTGTATAATCACTCTCGGGAAATGTGTATTTCTGTTTTGAAATGTTTGGTATATCTCCGGCACTGTGAAAGTAAACATCGTATCCTGTTGATAAGTTTATAATCTGTGCATAGATTTCCCCATCCAATGGATGCACTGTCACTCTATCGCCATGGTCTAATAGTCCCCAATCATTGCTGGTCCAGTATCTGAGGGCACACACACAAAATTCAAATTAAGTACTCGAAGTTTAAACACTCCCCCCCTTTCCCCCTTTATTTCGAAACCATCAGAGAAAAGCCAATACAAAAAATAAATCATTTATACGTACTCATAAGAGCTATACTGCCCAACAAGGGTGTTCACAGATTGGCAGATGCCCAGCTCTGTTATCGTTTGGTATATGTTCATCTTGACAGTGGTTCCACTGCTTAGCTCTGGCTCAAAGTTCCACTTTAACTCGAACAGGGTGTCTAGATATTTATCACTGGCGATGCCAAAAGTTTTATTCATCGGCAAACTTTCAATATTATCATAGGAAAGGCTGGCGAGCTTATCGATAAAAACACGGAAATCCTCTTTGTCCTCTTCGTTGGGAAAGTTTTCCTTATTATTTCTGTATTTAAAACAAGTTAGAGAAATAAAGATAAATATAAAACGGCAACTATTTGTTCAAGAAGGGACCATTCACAGGGAAGTTGCTTTTGAGAGGTGAAGAGATTTTTGAATAGAAAAGTTCTTTGGATGAGTTTTCAAACTTTCTGCCTTGATATGCAAAAAGAGAGAAGGTCTTTTTGATGCAAAATTGTTAGATATGGAATTGCTACGATTTAATTATACATTCATTCATCGTTGGTGTGTAGTGAGGGAAGTTCTAAACTTAACACTCATGTGTTTCTAATCAAAGCACTTGTTAAATTGATAGCCTGAGCGATTTTAAGTACCGCTGCGTAACTTGCGCTTTATGGCTTTTAGAGAGTCATCGTTGTTTGGATTTTATTTAAATCATTGAAGAATTTTGAAATTTAAATGACTATTTATGTGAAATGAATCAGAAGGACCAAAAATTCTAAGCTCCGTCCGTATAAATGCAAACATTTTAAATATTCATTTTCTTATAAAAGTCCTTGAATGAATACTGGGGCCGGAGTCCGTAACGTCATAGACGACTTTCGTCTAAAAAAAACCTGAAGAAGTTACCAGAACACGTAAGACGATAATAAAACAGTTATCCTTACATCGCTGAAAGCGCAGATACATGAAAAAGTCCTGCAATTGACCGACGCAACCATAGAAGATTGAACGATAATCGTCTAAAATGAAGCAGCATGAGAAGCGCTCGTTTGAGGAAATAGAGAGGTACCATGACAGGAACGAGATTCGGAAGTTTTACGAAAAGGTAAAAAGATCCTGCCAGGGTGGTAAACCTTGAACTCAAGCCTGTAAAGACCAGCAGGGAAACATAGTTATATAGTCACAGTCGCTACTGAGTATCTGGAAAGATCATTTCTGCAGACTGCTTTTAACGGCGATGAGGACACAAATTCCGCTGTCAGGCAGATTGTCCCATTCAGCTTGGACGATGATCAAGAATGCCGTCCTCCGGACCTAGAGGAAGTTAAGCTTGCCATATGCAAACTTAAATCAAATAAGACTGCAGGTGCAGATGGCCTTGACGCCGAACTCTTCAAGGCAGCTGGAGACCAGTTGGAAAGGAGCATGCACCAGCTGATCTGCATGATATGGTCGGAAGAAAGCATGCCCGATAAATGGAACCTCAGTATCGTATGCACGATCCTAAAGAAGGGAGACCCTCACAATTGCGCCAATTATAGAGGGATAAGCTTCCTTAACGTCGCTTATAAGATCTTGTCTGCTGTAATATGTGAACGTCTGAAACCCCACGTCAACAACTTGATAGGTTCTTATCAATGTGGTTTTATACCAGAGAAGTCCACAATAGACCAAATTTTCACATTACGACAGACCTTGGAAAGAACCCGGGAGTATAATATCGACATATACCATCCTTTTATTGATTTCAAGGCCGCGTATGACAGTATTTACCGAGACCAGCTGTACAGAGCCATGTCTAGTTTCGGCATCCCTGCAAAACTCGTACGACTATGCAGGATGACTTTGGAGAATTCACGCTGCTCCGTCAAGGTCGGTAAAGAACTCACCGAGACCTTTGATGTCGAAAAAGGCTTTAGGCAAGGCGACAAGCTGTCATGCGATTTCTTCAACATCATACTTGAACAGATTGTAAGAAACTCAAACGTCAACACCAGAGGAACAATCTTTCAAAAGTCTGTGCAATTACTCGCCTATGCAGACGATATTGACGTAATGGGAAGAAAAAAGCGTGGTGTCATAGGTGCTTTTGCGAGTATTGAAACAGAAGCGGCAAAAATGGGTTTGATGGTTAATGAGGGCAAAACGAAGTATATGCTGTCATCAAACAGGAACACAGAACATCGACGAATTGGACAAATCGTCACAATAGACAGACATAACGTTGAGGTAGTACAGGACTCCATCTACCTAGGATCCGCTACAGGCACGAAAAATAACATGCTCCTTTGAGTTAAGATGGCAATTTAGAAACAAAATCCTCTCTAGAAAAACCAAGGTAACCCTTTAAAATACCTTGGTCAACCCAGTTCTGCTTTACGGCGCACGCGGAAGCATAATCCTTTTCCAAAAAGGAAAAACTTGGGCGTTTCGAAATAAAAATGCTCCCGTATTTGAAAAGAGTGTGTGAAGTAAAATAAAAATAAATAAATAAATAGGGTGGCGCAACAGAGCGAGGAGCCCCTGGGCCTAGCAAATTTCTCACAATCATGCCTTGTGAGGGAATGGAGGGGACCTACAATTTTCTGTCGGTTCCGAACAGCTTTTTGAGAAAGCGCTTTTCATAGCAATGAATTTAATAACGGAGGACTTGCCAATTCCTCGCGAAAGGCGATACCCGTGGAAAAATATTTTTGCCTCTGTTGGGATTCGAACCCCGAACCTCTGGATCAACAGGTGGACATGCTAACCATCACGCCACGGGTGTGTGAAGTAGAAGATACAAAAACGTGTTATATATATGGGCATAGCTAGCATAGCATCGCAAAACTAGCAAAATACGATGGTTGATGGAAGCGGATGGAAACCAACGCTCTGGATTGACGAAGTTTTTAAAGCACATTGGACAGAAATGGTGGAAAGGGAAGACTTCGCTTAAGATGACATAATGAAGTGGAACCGACCAAATTGGGGAAAGCTTGCGCCGAAATCGATGGCGATATAGAAACATTTTGATACAGGCCCAGGCTAACCCCGAATTGTAACGCCCACCTAAGTGGGCCGGACCAAAGACTACCATTAATTATGGAATATAACGTCGTTTCAAGACCTTATTGATTTTTTCGGGCTGTAGCTCATGGATTGCTTGGGTTGATACTGTCCTCATATAAATACTTAAATCATTTCCGGTATAAATGCGCAACATCAGCCCGTTACGGTTTCCAACAAAAAAGTACGTAGGGCTTACTTCGCAGCTCCGAGGCGGCCAATTGACATCGTCAAGGCGGCTGATAACACGATTTCAAAAGTTGGTGCTCAAAAGATCGATTGGGGCTAGGGTTGTGCCACACAACCTGTGTTCACAGAAAAGCCTCATTTTCGAACTAAACGGTCCAACGAAGCAATCTTTCCACAATCCACACTAGACTGTCAATATTTGCGGATGAGCTTTTCAATGTTTCCGAACGTTGTTTAAGCGTAAGGATGCGCGTTCAGGAGATAGTGCGAAAAAGCGATGGAATGCAGGAAGCGTTTGAATTTGAATGCTAGAATAATGCTTACATGCAATCCTATCCGCGTGCGCATGTACATGTACAGTGAAGTGATATTTGATGCGACACTTGCGAGTCTGCTGCAAGGTTGTCGTAAGCTTCTCACACAAAAACTTTTCTGACTGCTTTTAGTTTTTAGCTTACAGCTCACGGCTTCTAGCTCATGGCTATGGCTCTTAGCTCTTGGCTCATATCTCTTGGCTCTTGGCTCTTTGCTCTTGGCTCTTGGCTCTTGGCTCTTGGCTTATAGCTTATAGCTTACAGCTTATAGCTTATAGCTTATAGCTTATAGCTTATAGCTCATAGCTTATAGCTTATAGCTTAGAGTTATAGCTTATAGGCTGAGTGGCTGATGGATCTTGACTTTTGGCTGATGGCTAATGGCTAATGGCTAATGATTAATGGCCTATCGCTAATGGCTGGTGTCTGATGGCTGGTGGCTGTTGACTGATCACTGATTGACACCTGGATTGTTATGATTTCGAAGAGGTTAACCTGGCAACAGCATGAAACAGACACTGTTCACAAGACAAGTGAAAAACAACATTTTAAAATATTCGAATATAAAATTCTCAAACTTATTCGCTAGATAGAGTTGATTGTCTAGATCTAGAAGAAAGACGATCTAACGATCATGCCGCAAAAGGAACCAAAAATTAAATAAGTTAGGGTTGAGGAACAGCCTTGGTACGTACAGAGCGGCAGAGCTGTAAGACCAGCTTCAAAATCAAAATATTAAGCCAATCGATCAGATCAGCGAGTTTTCAATATTCTTTCTTCGCAAATAGGTTTTATTTTCTAAAGTTCTTTACCGAATTTTAATTCCTTGAAGTCATCTTTGTTGAATTCTTCAATCATGTCTTTGAGATATCACAAATTGGGTGTATTAGCTATTGCGAGCTCGGTGATACGGAATGGTACAAATTAAGTGCATAATGAATTAAAACTATCATGTCTGTCTGCGAATTCTTAAACGCAGGCCTTGCGCAAATTATGCAAAGCAAACAGTTCCTAGATGCCGACGAAAAAATCCCTTCAAAGCAGAATGTCCCAAAAAGTAGTAGATTGCTTTTTTTCCGCAATTGTAAGTGAATTTGTGCAACTGTCAAAAAAGCAAAGGAATTGCTTAGCAAGGCTCGCGTTTAACAATTCGCCCTGTGTCTTATCATTTTATAAGCACGGACAAACTAAATCATTTTGAAAACCGAAATTGTTTAGTGCCGTTAAAATACGAGCCCCTTCTGATAAACTCTTCTTGACTGAATTTAAAAAAAGATTGGTGCGAATATTTAAGGTCATTAGAAGTATATCTTACTTTTACTGAATTTTACAGAACACCTGAATCGATTTGTTGCATTTAGGAATACAGACAAAAGTTGGTACCGCACTTGACAAAGTACTTAGATAAACTTTAAAGTGACATCGGTACGGAATTATCCTCACATCCACTTCCTATTTTTAAATTATGCCTTCCAATTCTGTGACTTCCCACTGATTCTTTATACAACAGAGCCAGCAAAAAAGCAGCAATAAGGATAACTCATATTCTCATCTCAATTTAAGTCAACACAACCCACTCATATCTCAAAGCATTTATCTTAGTTTCTAGAGACCTACAAAATGGGCACAGCCTAATGCCATTGTTTATACTCACTGTAAATATTCATCAACCTTATTCTCATCGACCCTTTTGTGTGGACAAACTGTGAGGCTGGGGAAACTAGTATTCCACACAAGTTTGTTGCGATCCATCGACATTACTATCGGTGATGTCTGAAAGCGTTCCCATGTCCTGTGGCTAAGCGATATGACTCCAAAAAACGCAATGCAGATGAACACCAGCCATAAAATTCTGTTGGAATGAAACCAAAATAGAAAAAAAAACAAAAATGAATGCCAAAGGAAGTACAATTTGAACAAAAGAAAAAGAAATACGAAATGGAGGACAAGCAGAAGCAATTTTTCTTCTCGGCTTAGATGCACAAAACTCCAACTACCAATCACCAACACTCTTATTCCCTGGGATGACAATTGCATACACGCACAAACATACACACAATACAACACGTTCTCTCACACAAATACACAAATGGCCCCGATTAAATGGCTCCACAATAATTCCGCAAAAAACGGTTGCACACTTTATGAGCCATTATGGCGACAATCTAAATTTACTTTTGGATAGCTCTCCTCTGCTGTGCTGGTTCCCAGTTCTACTGTCACACACAGGCTCTGCCGGGGCCGAGGACGAATGTAACGGGTAATCCGTATCTCCAACTGAGTGTTGTATGTTTGCAGTAGTGTCCGCGTATAGAGCACAACGATTGCTTAAAGGTGGCACTGGGCATAGTCGGGGCTTTTATCCCACGTATGTCGCCGTAATTCGCACTAAATCGATTGTAGATGGTGGCATAGTTTTTCCTTTTTTATATTTTTCTGTCCATGGAAACGATGAAGGACGAAATGCGAAAAGTGCCAAATTGTGTGTTTAGCCCTATAGGGTATAGCCTAGAATATCTTTTGTCTATCTAAACCGAATATCTGTAGAATTTTTTCTTAACAGTCAGAAAAGCCAATTGAATTTCGTTGGCTGGCCTTTTTTCCAGATCATTGCCCACATCTTCGTGGTTATTGCTGTCATCCTGTTTGGAGCTGTCATCGTCCTCGTTGTTGTTCTTTGTCTACTGCTGTTGTTTAAATGCCGTTTCCTCTATCCTGATAGTTTGGATGGGATTTAGGCCGTTTATTTAAACCAAAACTACAAATGCCATAGCTGCTGTGATGTGTAATTCGCATTTATACTGTAATTTAAGTCAAGTCAACAACTTGGTTTTATTGGATCCATGTCGTTTATTCGGCTAAATGAATAGGTTCTATCCCAGAACGAGGTTATTATTGCCAATGAATTGTGGCAATTTGGTTGTTATTGATTAGACTTGCTGTCGTTATTATTCGTATAACCAATTTGCTTAATTAAATCAGAGATGAATGGGGGCTTTGTCAACGGTTTTATGTCTGGAAGATGGCTCTTTCAGCATTTCACTGTTATTGGGTTTGAGCGGCAATTGAAGTGAACGTAATTTGTTCCCTTCAGTTATGAGTAGGATTGTCTTTCCTTTTTGAAGACCAACTTAAGGACAATCACCTAAAAATGTGTAGGAATGTGTGGATGTAAATATAAATATAAATACAAATAATTTATACTTGTTTTTATAAATACAAATATAAACATAAATATAAATATAAATATAAATATAAATATAAATATAAATATAAATATAAATATAAATATAAATATAAATATAAATATAAAAATAAATATAAATATAAATATAAATATAAATATAAATATAAATATAAATATAAATATAAATATAAATATAAATATAAATATAAATATAAATATAAATATAAATATAAATATAAATATAAATATAAATATAAATATAAATATAAATATAAATATAAATATAAATATAAATATAAATATAAATATAAATATAAATATAAATATAAATATAAATATAAATATAAATATAAATATAAATATAAATATAAATATAAATATAAATATAAATATAAATATAAATATAAATATAAATATAAATATAAATATAAATATAAATATAAATATAAATATAAATATAAATATAAATATAAATATAAATATAAATATAAATATAAATATAAATATAAATATAAATATAAATATAAATATAAATATAAATATAAATATAAATATAAATATAAATATAAACATAAATATAAATCCTAATATGTACAAAGAAGTGAATGGTTGGTTGTGATGTGATCGCATTACTTGAGAACGGCTCGACCGAATGAAAAAAAAATTTTTGTGGTAGCTTAAGAGATGTTATTAGATGGTTTATATAAAAAAAAATCAGAAATCGGTCGAGCCGTTTCCGAGTTGTGGCATTTTTCCAGAATGTCACTTTTGTCCACATAAAAACTACGGAAAACGAAGGACGAGACCGGCATCCTTAAAACTACGGACCCGTGCAACGCCACCACACCGGTCGGCTTAGCTACTATAAATATAAAAATGAATATAAATACAAATAGAATTGCTAAAATAAATAAGGTAAAATGGCAGGGTGACCCGGGGCCTATCACCTTTCCCACAACCATACCATGGGAGGGAATGAAGAGAGCCTTCAGTTTTCTGCCGATTCCGAACGGCCAATTGAGAATTTGAACCACGAACCTCTCGCGCAACAGGAAAGTATGCTAACCACAAGTCACCTGGCACTGACGGTGATTAACCAGCTATGTTGCAGGAAAGTATAAGCCTTTTGCTACCTACTTTGAAAAATATTTTCACTGGTAGTTTAGCCCCTGGCGTATAAACCAACTCCATGGCAAAGTGTTAGAGTCACTACCAAAAATTGGTAAACAAGACTACTCACTCGCCAAGAGCTTTAGACCCATCAGTCTTAACTCCTTCCTGCTTAAAACGCTGGAGAAAATGATTGAGATTTACATACGTAAGACCACACTCCAAACACACCCTCTGTCTCAGCTGCAACATGCTTACCAAAGAGGAAAATCTTGCGAGACCGAACTTCAAAATCTTGTGAGCAGGGTTGAATGCGCGCTTGACAGGAAAGAATTTGCGGTAGGCATTTTCATCGACATTCAAGGTGCTTTTGACAATGCTAGCTTCGATGGTATGTATGTGCAATGCCGCCAGAGAACACGGTGTGGACGAGTCATTAGTGTTGTGGATTAAAGCAATGCTAATGAAAAGAACCGTAATTGCTGGAGCGGAGTGTGGACAATATGTTGCAACGGGAGTGAATAAGGGCTGTCCACAAGGTGTCGTTTTATCTCCTCTTCTGTGGTGCACAGGCTGCGCTTTATATGATTGACACCACCTGGTGTGTCAGAAACGGTCTCTCCGTCATTCCTCTTAAAACCAAGGTTGTCCTCTTCACGAGACGTAGAAAATTGACTGGCTGACCCAACTTACGCTTAAAGGCGTCAACATCCCCTTTTCAAATGAAGTCAAACATCTTGGAGTGATCCTGGATAACAAGCTTCTTTGGTCGAAACATGTCGAGTCTAAAACTACTAAAGCACTGTCGGTCTTCTGGCAATGTAAAGGGGCCTTTGGCAAGACATTGGGTCTTTCACCGAAAAGGGTCCGTTGGATCTATACGGCTATGATAAGACCAATCATCTCCTATGCGTCAGTTGTTTGGTGGAATAAGCTCTCTCTTAAATACGTTATAGCCTCGTTTGACAAACTTCAAAGAACAGTTTGTCTTGGTGTTACTGGGGTCTTCCCCGGGAGCTGCTCTCCACGCACTGCTGAATCTTCCTCCCCTTGATACCTACATCATGGGGAGTACTCTCAAGACCATTTCTAGTTTAATGAGATGTGGTCTCTGGCACAATTTGCACTGGAGCTTTAAGGAGCTCGCAAGCAGCATATCTTTTGACTCACGTCTAATGGATATGCCGTCTGACACGATGATCCCAAAGCTCAAACTGTGTCAAAACTAATCAGTCAACTTTCCTTCGGTTCAGGACTGGTTCGCTCCAGAATCTGAGCCTGGAAAGAACTGTTATCGTATCTTCACAGATGGCTCCAAAACCGACGAGATTTCTGGTGCTGGTGCCTTTGTGGAGAACGACGACATACGGCTGCACACATCTTTGTGATCATACGCATCCGTTTTCCAAGCGGAGGCTTATGCTATCCTAATTGGCCTTGAGCCACGTAACGAACAATGGATGGACGGGGAGAAGTATCTTTGTTTGCAGCCACAGCCAAGCTGTGCTTAAGGACCTTCTCAACCCTCTGACCACTTCGAAAATGATCCAGGAATGCAAGAGCTCTCTGAATGCGATCGGAAGATTAAATTCCTTGAGTCTCATTTGGGTTCCGGGCCATCACGGCATAACTGGAAATGAGATCGCCGATGAATTTGCTAGGAAAGGATCTCAGACAGCTTTCTCAGGACCTGAACCATCGCTTGGTCTGCAAACGTCCACAGTGAGGGCTTCAATCAACGATTGGATCTGTGAAGAGCACAACCGTAGATGGCATGCCTCCATTGGATGCAGACAGACCAAATGTATGCTCTCCAACGTAAATAAGAAGACTGCAACATTTTTGCTAGCTCGTAGAAGAAAAGACTGTAGAAAGCTTATTGGCGTTGACAGCGGACATTTCTCTTTTGCGAAGCATTTAAACGTGTTAGGCTTAAGTGACACCACACTCTGTGAATCTTGTGGAGAAGATGAGGACACCGCAGAGCACTTCCTTTGTGAATGTCCTGCTTTTTCTCGCATGAGGTCACAGATACTAGGCACAGACATGGTGAGAGCTGGTAACTTAGGCTCCTTATCATGGCAGCGTCTTTTGGCTTTTCTCCGAACATCTGGAAAGCTATAACAAATAGAAGGTTGCTAACTGGTAGTACAATGGTCCGGTATTTAGGTCTGAGTGCTCCAGCTGGTATTTTAAAAACCTCCAACAGAAAAAAAAATGCTCTCCACAAAAGGAGCTACTGCTCTCCACAAAAGGCTCCACAAACCTACTTTGAGGTTATTAACCAAAAAAAATATTTAAAAGTAGTGCCAAGGTGAAGGATGTAACACAATTTCCCTCAATTTGCAGTCATATCTCACAAAAAATACTGAAAAAGTTTTTAAGTGAAATCAACTTGAAAAATAAATGAATGGACATAACAAACATCACAAGAGTGTGTTTTTTAAATCACTTAAGGGAAAAATTATAATTGGAACGTTTCGTTTTTTGCAATATTTTCTTTGAATACAAATTCCACAAGCATCCATTGGCCCACTTCTTAAACACAAAGTCAACATAGAGCAGAGCAAATAAGAAATGAGAAAACATCGAGAAACAATATTGCCTAGAGGAGGTAATTCCTTGTGGTGTACTGGTCAAATATTTCCGATAACCGCAAAACCTTATACAGGCAATAGGCTTCTCCACTCAGCCTCTACACAGCATTCCCTCGATATGAAATAGCTATTACATTTTATTGATTTGACTTAAAGACACAGAGAGGGAGAGAGAGATGGAATCCATACGATCCAATTGGAGCTAAATAATTTTATCTGGGCCATGGCGTCGTCGATTGGGAATAAAAAGACCGAAGAGTAAATTAACTTGCACAAGCCAAATGAAGATGAAATTAAGTGTGAGCGGTTAGATAAACAATTTTTTTAATTGGCTTCGATATTCGATATTCTCAAGGGACAAGGACTTACCATATATTTATTGAGTAGATGATTTTTATTAAAAGTTTCTACTTTGAACGGTGTAGTAAAGCTGGAATACACAACGTGAGTGGAATGACAGGGAACCAGTGAATATATGAAATTTCTATTTACATTTGGATAGTTCCTATGAGCACACAACACTAAACAGACCATCAATAACATCGTGCATGTGCCATGTTGTCCAATCAGCATGACTCCTTGTTTGGCATCTCGAACTCCACCCATCCGGAAGGACTCGGACCAAATTAATTGAGATTTCTCCTTCAGTCAAATTAGTGTTTTTGCCAAACGACAACATTCAGTAAGACAATGGATCCGATCTTTTGGTGGATTGACGTTTCCTTTTCGACTTATAGTCGACAGACATCGTTAAAGGGCAAAAATACTCCCCTAATTGCCAATGCAAGAATATAACTACTATTGCTTCAACACATATACCTACACACACACAGCACAGGAAACAGGAAGCGTCAACCGGGTGGTGGGAGAGTGGGAGGTCTTGAAGATTGTTTCTAATGTTCATCTCCTGCTTCTTTCGACTGTGAATATATTCTTCAAGTCGTACAAGGGCAAAAGAGGCAGTTATCTGTATATGAGCTGTGAAAAATTACTGAAGATGAAGACAATTCACTTCATTCCATCAGGGATATGGAAAGAGAGATTATGATTTAGCAGATTGAAGTGACCAGAGATACATAACCAGCAAACCCAATTGTCGTGCAACCGTTATGAGGACGGATATGATGTCCACGACAATGGTAAATACCAACAATGTAAGTATTGGTTTTGAGGTTAAACGCAGATAAAGAGTCTTAGTCTGATGCAATTTCTGCAAATGATGTCATTTGATGGAATTTCTTTTGTGGCATTGAATTGAATGGAGACAATTCAGAAACAAGTCACGCGCCAACAATTTGATATATGATTAAAGTGTGGTCACAGTCATGTTGTGGGTGATGTGGAGGGTTGTGTGAATATCAAATTAAGAAAAGAACTCACATTACTCGTATCAATAAAAACGCATGTTTATGGGGATATTTGGATTTACGATTTGACTGTCAAGCACTTAGGGAGCATTTCGACTTTTTTTTCTATTCAGAAAAAAGCAGTTAAGGGATGAAGTTTCATGAAAAAAAATGCATTTGAACTGCTTGAACACATCCAAAAATTCCAATGGAGACATAAAAAAAATCAATAGGGTGGCGCAACAGATCGAGGAACCCTAGGACCAAGCGCATTTCTCACAACATTTCTCACAACCATGCCTTGTGAGGGAATAGAGGGGACCTACAATTTTCTACCGTTTGCGATAGGGTAATCGAAATAGCGCTTTTCATGTCAATGAATTTACTAACTTGCCAATTCCTCGCGAACGGCGATACTCGTGGAAAAACTTTTTGCCTCTGTTGGGATTCGATCCACGAACCTCTTGGTTAACAGGCAGACATGCTAACCATCGCGCCACGGGTACCATGAAGACAATAATGGAAAGACTTAAAAAAAATTATGTTTTATATTTTATTTTATTTTAGCATTCTTCATTATTCAAATAAAAAATTGTTTGCTCTTAAAAATGGTCCTATAAAATAAACATATCATCAATTATGCCTACGGGGGAAACCATTAAACAACGGGCCATGCATTAAAATTAATCGTCATAATATAGTCGCTTTCTCAGCGCTATACTCTGAAAACAGTTGATTCTACAGAAAAAATGATAGCAGCATTTTTTCGTGACGAACAATTTTTATAGTGACTCCTTTCGACCTCCAAGCAACAGGTCGCGAGATTTTTTTGGACTTTTTCTTCTTCTCTCCTTCCAAGAAGTGTATTTTTTCCAATAATTTTAATTCAATTGTCATTAAAATGAATTTTGGATTATTACGAACTGAAAAACCGCGAATAAAATACAAAGAAATTATTAAGAAAAATTTACACGAAGTTTAATTAGCGAATAAATAAGCTAATAGCCAAACGAGGGGAGATAATAGAAAAAAAATGCAACAAACAGCAGGTGATGGCCGTGGGCTGGCAACGGCTACTCAGCTGGATGTGTTCGGTGATGAATTCAGGTGTGAAGTTTTTTTAAGGTAGGTATGTAGGCACAGTCTTTCAAAGATCCGTCCAATTGCTCGGATATGCCGACGATATTGACATAATTGGAAGAACGCAGCGTGATGTCAATGGCGCGTTTATGAGCATTGAGACGGAAGCGAAGAAGACGGGTTTAGTGGTCAATGAGGGCAAGACCAAGTATATGCTGTCATCGAGAAAGGACACCCAACACCGACGTCTTGGACAGAACGTCACGATAGACAGCTATATCTTGAGGACTTTGTCTACCTAGGCGCCGCTATTAATCTAGACAACGACACCAGCGCTGAAATCAAACGAAGAATAACTCTTGCCAATCGCTGTTTCTTCGGACTAAGAAGGCAATTGAGTAGTAAAGTCCTCTCTCGAGCAACTAAAGTGTCCCTGTATAAGACACTTATCATCCCGGTTCTTATATATGGCGCAGAGGCATGAACCTTGTCAAAGGCAGACGAGAAGGCTTTAGGATGCTTCGAGAGTTCCGTCCCGCATAGATGGAGAGTGGAGAAGAAGATTCAACGACGAACTGTACGGGCTGTCCAGCGACACTGATCTGGTTAAACGAGTCAAGGTCGTAAAGCGAATGGACAACAACGCTCCGGCCCGGGAAATCTTCGAATCCAATCCCGAGGGACGGCGCAGTAGAGGAGGACCGCGACTCAGGTGGCGCACGCTAGTAGGAGAGGACATCAACCAACTATTCGTGCAAAACTGGAGGCAGCTAGCTAGGGACCGAGCTGGCTGGAGAAGCATGTTGGTTGAGGCCCTGGTCCGACCCGGACTGTAGCGCCAACTTAAGTAAGTAAGTAAGTATGTAGTTAATAATTGGGTTGTAATATTAAGTAGGGAATTGATTTGAGTATAGCGTTCTACGTTGATAGAGGGTGGGCGCCAGAAAACCATTTTTTGAAAAAGGAATTTTCAAACCATTTGCATAAAAAAAATTAAAACGTGTTGGGAAAACCTTGGTGAGACTCGAAATAAAAGCCCAAATTTTTTCGACAAAATTACTTTAAAATGGATGAAGAATAAAAGCAAATAAATGAAGTTATGTAATGTTACAATTCGAATTATGAACAAAAGGTCTGAGGGACCGGTATATGACTTTGCAAAGGTCAAAGTACCGGAGGTTGAACCGATAATGATTGGTCCCCGAAAATTCTCATTGTGAGACGAAATTATTGGGGTTCTAAACCAGATATTTTCTGGGAAGATCAAGAGAACAAAGGGGCCACACGGTTAAGGATTTGCACAACTCACAGAATAAAAAATTAAAAACTACGCCACAAAAAAATGTACTGTAAAATGTCTATTTTCCAAAATGTCCTCGTGCTATGTCTCCTCAATGTTTCCAAACTTAGTCCTGTTGATGTTTTCCTTATTCTCCAAAATCCTGCCTTCCTCGACAAAATACCTTGACTTTTCTTCTTCCAAAAACAAAAAACAAACTCCCTCGGCTCAATATAAAATCTACAAACTTGTTTCTCTTCAATTACTTACGAAATTTCTCGATTTAAAAAAAACACTTTTCGGTTTGACCAAGAAATGTCCACCACTTTAAGTCTAGCTCCCAGTCTGGGCCCAACACCACACTCATACACACACAAATTTGATCTTCCATGCAATCAATTTTCGAGGAATTCAGTTCCACGACATCAACCACCAATGAGTTTCTGCCATCGCTATCGAATATCCAACGAAAGTGTTCGTGCTCATCCTCCCGATTCAGCGAGTTCGACAAGTTGTTGGTGTCGTCCAAAACTTGCCGATCTCATGGGTGAGTCCAGACCCCAGTTACTGCAAAATTTGAAGAAAATCGGTCAAGCGGCTCAGGCTGTAGATCCATACATATACGGTGAAAATTTTATTCAAGCATGTAAACAGAGTCAAGGAAACACAATAGAGTTCACTCGCTGACTTTTGTGAACAAACGTTTGTGTTTTTATTTTTTGTTTTTTCGCCACAAAATTTGATCAAGAACGACAGCCCTAAAACACAAAAACCGAACCGTCGCCTATACGTTTTATTGAGAAATCCAATTGTATATATGACAGCCTTAATGGAAATATGAACACTTTGATTACAAACGAGAGTCACCATCCAACGAAACTACATTCTTAAGTAGGTACTGGAGATTGATACCCAGGACAGAACTAACACGGATTATAACAACTAGACAATCTTTAAGAGTACTCAAACCTTGTAGCTCATCACATGCAGCTTTTGAGAAGTACCACGGAACTAGAGACATATTCGTTTGAGAGTCTTAATCGATGATGTAAGAACGTGTTACAATTACATAGATACGGAAGACGGTTTGACTGTTGGAATGACAGCACCACGGGAAATGTGACGGCTTTTTAATGTAATTTGGACATATGTTCCCACAGACTAAAAATCTGCGAAGTGTATGCACTCAGCGTTTTGCAAACGGTTGTGCAAAATTGTGTAACACGATCTCAATCGAGTCATTTGAGGGGAAAAACACATCGTGTGACACGTGTTGGTTCGTTTGAAACAAAACCACACCTTTTTATCCAACGACAAAGGTTGTCTATTGGTCAGCTTAAAATGAGAAAAATATTGGCTTAAAATTAACGAGTACGAATTTAAGCCATAAAACTTTTGGCAACCAAAGAAAATTAAGATTAAGAATAAAATTACTTTTACTTTGCATCTGTATGACAAAACCAAAAACAAATCGAAAATCATTCGGATTCCGGCAACAGCATGAGATTTTCAACTCAAACGATTGCAATGAGTTATAGATTAACCAATAGGAAACCCTTTTCATCAAAATTAAGTGAGTGCGTTTGTCATAAGCGAGCCAATAAGTGTCACACCATTAAATTTTAAATTCAGACGACTATAATAAGCTCGTTTCAGGTTGAGCAAAAGGAAACGCAACTACTTTTTATCAGGAATGACTTCGTTTCAAACGAACCGACACGAATGACACAATTTTTTTTCCGCAATTTACTCAGAAAGGTAGTGTTAAACAAACAAAAAAACTACACGAACCATTTGACTATCTCAAGTTGCTCGTGTAAGATCGTGATGGGTGCTACTAAACAAGTCCACACATCTTAGAGCGAATGCTCTGAAAGTCTTATGAACAATACAGACTTTTTAACCCAGAATATAAACAATATAATAATTAAATTAAAATTAAATTTTTTCATAATCTCCATAAAAGATTTTGGGTTTGATAAGAGGGAAAAACTATGCTGTTATCAAATCAGGACAGAGACATCAACAAATAGGACAAAACGTCCCAGTAGACAGTCACGGAAAACAACATGCGTGCGAGATCAAACGGAGAATAAGTCTTACCAACCTTGGCTTCCTTGGGTTAAGAAGACAAATGAGAAACAAAACCCTCACCAGCCAAACCAAGGCAACCCTTCATAAGACCTTAATTATGCCAGTCCTGCTTTACGGCGTGGAAGCATGGACCGCATCGAAAGCGGATGAAAAAACCTTTGGTCGTTACGAAAGAAAAATTGTCCGAATAATCTTTGGTCCCTTATGCGAAAACATTGTATGGAGATAAAAATACAACAACGAGCTTTATGAGCTGGACTGCGACATTGGCATAGCTAGCACGTATCGGGAGACTGCAAAACTATGATGGCTGATGGAAGCGGATGGTAACCAACGCTCCGAAAGCACATTGCAGGGACACCGCGGAAGGGCAAGACCCCGTCTTAGGTGGCGCAATCAAGTGGAAGAAGAACTCAACCAACTTAGAATGCAAAACTGGAAAGAGCTCGCACGAAATCGAAAGATGTTGATTGAGGCCCAGAATCACCCCGAACCATGCGCGGATACAGGGGGGGGGGCAATGGGGGCAACTGCCCCCCCCCCCCTCTCTCTCTCTCTGTCAATAAAAATGTTAAGTCTGAAGCAAACTGTACGTATTCGCTACAAAAAAGAAGTTTTTGATCAAATTTTGAGTAACGTTCGGGATTCACAATATTATTCAATACTTTTTGATGAAACAACTGATACATCTCACCTCTCCCAACTGAGTATTATATTACGCTTTACGCTACGTTCACAATGGTAGCATTCGTGAGGATTTCGTCCCTTTCGTGGATGCATTTGAGGAACTAGCTTATTCTAGCTTATGATGAAGAATACGAATCTGATGAGGAAAGCAGGAGGGAAACTAGAAAAAAACCAGCTGCCAAAGAGAAATTGGATGGAAATTTTAAATCTAAGGAGTTATCTCTAACTGGAAAAGCCATCGGCCAATTTGTATTGTTGCAACTGAAGAAAAAGCTCAAACTTCTTCTTGAATGCTGTGTGGGAATAGGGACAGACGGATTTGCTGTTATGCTTTCAGAAGTTCGAGGTGCTGTCATGGAAATTCAGAAAGAAGCGAAAAATGCTGTCTGAACTCCATGCTACAGTCATAAACTAAATAACTCCATTTCACAAAGTTCAAAAGTACCTGCCATTCAAGACGCTGTTGCAATAATGAAAGAGGTTATCTTCTTCTTCAAATCGCATCCGAAACGAAAAACTGTCCTCATGAACAGCTTGGGGTGTGCCCTCACATCACTTTGCGAAACAAGGTGGGTAGAGCGACATGAAGGTGTACTTCAATTTTCTATGGACCTCATCAAAATTGTGGAAGAATTCGAAACGATATCGCAGTGGCGTGACCCAAGCACGGCTGGCAATGCTTCCTTACTTATAACATCTTTATGCAATTCACAGTTTATTGTATCAGTTTTGTGTTTGCGTGATGTGTTGTCTTTAACACAGTCCTTGAGCAAGTTACTACAATCTAAATCTCTTGACCTGAATAGCAGCGCAATGCTGGTGAAGAACACGATTTCCGTTCTTCAAGGTCGACGGGAGAACATAGATACCAGTTTCCACAGCATCTGGCAGCATGCAAAGAATTTATGCGATCACTTGAATGTTGAGTTGAGATTTCCTCGTATTCCACGTCATGGTGGACGCCAAATTCACCGAGGTAATTTTTACACTATTTCAGCTGAGGTATACTACAGAATCTCGTTATATGCACCTCCAATTGGCTTTGTCCTGACCGATTTGCATGAAAGATTTCAACCGGAAACCTTAGATGTATTTAAACTTACAATTTTCATTCCGGAAATGCAATTCGATATAATAATTATGAGTTGGATACCACCGCTAAGTCGCTAATAAATCGCTTTGGTCAACTCTTAGAGTAAAATACAGATACAGCCTGTTTTTTGCTCAAAGATGAGCTGGTGTTGTGGCGGGAAAAATTATTAACGGTAAAGGAGCAGAACAACCATCTTCCCGTTACTGCTCTTGAGTTGATGGATAAATGCAATAAGGATGTGTTTGGCATTATACACAGTTTTCTTTTAATCCTTGCAACGCTTCCGGTTACGAATTCTTCGGCAGAGCGGTCTTTTTCTTCATTGCGGAGCCTTAAAACCTATTTAAGGTTCACAATGAGTGAAAATCGCCTTTGCGGCCTGGCACTTATGCACATCCACAGACAAATCCCGATCGATGTTGAAAAGTAAAAACAAGGTTTTCAGAAACCGGCTCCAACAAAAAGTTAGATTTTAGCATTTAAATAACTATTTTAAACTAATTTAACTTATTTTTTCTAAACAATTTTTCTAATTCTTTTAAATAAAAAATGTATTCTTATATCTGTTTGAGTTTATATTCAATAACTGCAAATCATTGAAAAGGAAGGAAAACTGCCCCCCCCCCCCCCCCCCCCCTTATCAAAATCCTGGATCCGCGCCTGCCCCGAACTGTAATGGCAAGTAAGTAAGATCGGGTGACAAACTACGAAGCAGAATTATACATTTTAAGAAACCGCATCAGTATTTCCTCTTGACAAAAACCGATTACTTTCTGCAACTGAAAACTCTTGTCCTAAATCACTAAGATTCGACCATAAGTGCGTTAAGACCGAAGCAAATTTATTCATTATTCCTACTCGCACAGTCTTCCAAAAAGGAAATCGATAAATTAAGTTGGTTTCCGTTCATTGGATTAACCTTCTGCCATCCAGAGTCCCCTTCGCCAAAAGGCCAATAAATCACTGAATTAATTGATCCCAGTCATCGGCTCGAATCTTTGAAATTACTTTCATGCCTGATTTTCCCCAAATTTTGTGGTCAACTGGAAATTTAATTTTGACCTTTCTCAAGTTTCATTATATAAACGACTGTATATGTCCTGTCCATATCCAGTCTATCGTCCTGTTCGTTCAGTCGAATCGAGTTCCCCTTGGACTCGTATCGCCACGTACACACGTATGCTTGCCTTCTTTCAATTAAATACGTTGCCCGAATTATCCCGGCACGTAATAATTATTATTGACCCGATTTTCCTTCAGTACTTTGTGAGCTGAGTAGTGTCCTGTAGTCTTCTTATTGGTGGTGGTTGGTAGTTGTGGCTGTGTCGGGCGGATATTGGTGCGGCAGCATGCAAAGAAAGCATTCATATGGTCGATAGGTATACGTTCTTTGCCGGATCTGAACATTTTGCGTGATTAAGCTCTCTCGTTGGATTACTTAATTCAGTTATCCTGATGAATGTTTGCATGTGTACTGCCAACACAAAATTGTCCCTGGCATATGTCTCAGCGAGGTAAAGTGGTTGTGGTATAGGTAGTGCCGCACACGCACTTCCCATTCTCGCAGCAAGTCCGCAAAGGACGGGATTGGAAAGAAGTTTCGATTGGAGAGACATGCTATAAATTTCATTATGCTTTTTTTTTCGAAGATATTTTTGTGTCTTGAAGCTGGTCATATCTACCAATGTGTATGTAAGCTTATGGAACAGCGGCAAGCTTTGGTACTGTTGTTTTCATTACGTGAAATGGGGATGACCAAAGGACATGTAAGCCAAGGGAATTAGTGGAGTTCCCACACGTGATGAAGGCTGTGTTAATTGAATTGTCGTTTGTTCGCGTGCCTTGTTTTCTTGGCATCAGACTTGAACATTTGTTTCCTTTTTGCGGGTTGAGACATTAATAAAAGGCTTCGTTCGGGCTACGTTCTTAACTTGACTTATGAATAAATAAGGATATTTGTAATTGGTTGTTAGTCTACGCGTATTTTTACTATAGTCAGTGAGAGTGGCACTTAAAGATAACCTTGTGAACGAATTAAACTTCGGAAACTACTTTTTGTTTTTTTCTTAATTGTTTTCAAAATGCTTTTCGTTTGAGGAAAGTAATGGAAATGAAGGCAGTGCGATACAATGACTTAAGGTGCGGATTTCTTCTTTAAATTGTTTATTATTATAAATAATTGGAAACGATTTCAATGGAAAAATCAACTCAATTTGATTTATTTCTGGAAGTAAATTCAGTTGGAAGAATGCGAGGACACCTAACTGGTCGCAGGTCAATATGATAGTCTTTGTTTCCGCTTTCGGGCAATCTTTTCGAAGCGCAAAAAACTGCTGCAGATGAACAAATGAATGTTATGCTCCTCTACATGAGCTTGAATGCTTCAGTGGGACAAACCGTTTAATTCTCACCAAAAAAAAAAAAACAATTGACGACAATCTCAGATACACGTCATTAAAGATCGACACCCCCAATAAGTCAGCATATTCAACCCATTTTTTTAGTTTTAAAAACGTGATCTGGTTGGAAACGATTTTAGATAACAAAGGGGTGTCAAAATGAGGGTGGAGCTTTGGGGCTTAACGTATTTCTATCAGCCATGCCTTGGGAGGGAATGGAAGGTACCTACGATTTTTGCAGATTCCGAAAGGCTAATCGAAGAAGTGCTTTTCATGACATGAAATTGCAATCGAAGAATGGCGAAAGGTGATACCCATGAAAAACATTTTTTCCCCGATGAGTCTGCTAGTCCTAACCTATCATTTCTCAGGCAGATATGTCAACCTTTATGCCAAGCCATGGGATGCATGTGAAGCTATGATATTTAAAAATTATGAGTAGTCTTCGACTACTGGACAATGCGAACGTCCTATTTTTTGTGGGGTTATGTGAAGTCACTTGTCTACGCAGAAAAACTCAAGACGATTGACGTCTTGAAAGAGAAAGCTTGGCACTTTATTGTTCCCATTTACTGATTTCAATTCGTTCAAATACTGATGAAAAGAATGTGCAATTGATGCACTAAAGCATTCTTTAACGTGGGAAGTAATGCCAGACGCACATTCTTCAGTCACCTATCACTCGATCACGTGTGCGGTTATTCGGAACCAGGCACTCGGCGTAGAAGTTATTTGGCAATTCTTTTTTCGGAGTTGGTCTCTTCGACAGCTGTCAATTGATTTATGCTCAGTTTGGGTTGCTGTTTCATAGTGGAAGAATTGAAGCCGCGCAATAACTGCGTAGCTTCGGTAAATTATCTCAAAACGAAATCGCTGTTGACGCCGATTTTAAATATAGTTTCGAGTTTTAAACCTGTGAGTTACCTCCAAGAAAGGACGATTTAACAACCCTGGAATATTTTTTGCGGTGTTATATGAAGTTGCTTGTCTGCGTAGATAAGCTTGAGACGATTGACACCTTCAAGCATTATTGCTGACATATGGCCCTAAATGCTCCAAATTGATGTCGAAAATTGGGACTCTCGGCTGGGATTTATTCGAGCCACGGCGCGGCAGTCAATTGCCCAAAATCATTTTTCAAACTTAAAGGCAAACCTTAATCTTTATAATAAAGCTAAATTTTTAGTCATAACATAATATTATATGCGTTTTAATTCTCCTTGAAAGCATCACGTCTAAGAAAACACATTTTACAATCGCCAGAGTTAGCCATTGCCTTTTACAATCAAACGTCTCTTACCTTTAACTGTCTTTAAAGAATCCTTTACCGTCAGCCTTAAAAATTGAAGATCAGTGACAGCAATGTCAATAAGCCATCATAGCTGCAGACTCACTCACTCGGCCTCCAAAACGAAACAAACGGTTCGATAAAGAATGCAGGTTTGAAAATGTAGTCAAATATAATGCGCGATAAATGTTGATGCAAAAGAGATCAAAACTGCTTTTGACCAATATAACAAGATTTACAAGGAGAAAAGAAGGGAAAAACATCAAAATTACAAAACGAAAAAGAAGCAGCACACGAAGCGTTCGCTTGGCGAATTTGAGAGGTGCCATGACAGGAAATAAATTCGGAAGTTTTACCAAAAGGTAAAAAGATATTGCTGAGGTGGAAAAGCCTCGAACTCAAGCCTCGAACTCAAGACTCACAAAGAGAGAGAGAGTTGTCAAGAAGAAGTATTGTGAATTATCGGTCCAAGTGTATACGAAGAAAACTACGGATATTGCGAATATTTAATATTAAAATTTGGTCGGTTGATACGACCAATTAATTCTAAATCGGAGTGGTAAAAATCATTTATAAAAAACAATGAGTAATTGCGATAAATGCAAAAGTGCAATCCGCGGAGAATCGGGTATACGATGTGCGGGAGTGTGCGGTAAAATTTATCATTATTCGGTCAAATGTAGTGGGTTAGACTCGTACAGTTGTAAGGCATTTGACTCATGTAAAAGAGTGAGATATATATGTGAGGACTGCATGATGTACATTGAAAACGTTGACGCGATGGTAAAAGAAATGCATGACACGGTGAAAAAAAATAGTTTTTATTTGCAAGAATACAAAGAAGAATTTGAGAATTCGCTTAAAAAAAATGAAATTGAAATAAAAGCTTTACTTGAGGCGATTGAAACGCGGTATACCGAAAGAATAAAATCTATGGAAGTAGCGCAGAAGGCTTGTGAAAGAAGCGTAAGCAAAGTAAACAAAATCACCGATTCTTTGCAAAACCAAAGTGAAAAAATAAATGATGGTGTTAACAAAATTTCAACGGTTTCGGACTCAATTAAAGACATACAAAAGAGTATAACGCAAAATAAGGAAAACAAAAGTGATGAGCGTGTGAAAGAAAGTGTACAACATATAGCAAAGTCAGTTAACGCACTCACTCATGAAATTAAAAAGAAAAATAATAACATTATTGCAAATCAAAACAAAGAAAAAAACTCATATAGTGATGTACTGAAGAAAAATGAATCATCTGTCCTTATCTACCCCATGACAAAACAAGAGTCAAATGCAACGCGGAAACATTTAAAAGAAAATATAGACCCAACTAATGTAAACATAAACAGTGTGGTGAACAAGAACGACGGCGGTGTTGCCATCAAATGTGCGGACAAAATGTCATCCGAAAAATTGAAAAACGAAATTGAAGCCAAATTTAAAGACCAATACAAAGTCATAGTGCCTTTAAAAAATAACCCTAAAGTGTGCATCATGAATCTAGAAAATGATGAATTAGAAAGTGAAATAGTTAATAAAATAAAGAAACAAAACCAAGAACTAAGTGACGGTAATATTAAACTTGTTCATTTGTTTAAAAACAAAAAAAAATGGAGAAATTTAAGCGTTATTCTCGAAGTTGATAGTGCCAGCTTTAGTAAAATTCTAGACATGGAGTACATAAAAATAGGTTGGGTAAAATGTCCTGCACGAGAATATTTTAATCTTTCGCGGTGCTTTAAATGTCAAGGGTTTAACCACAAGTCCAGTGCCTGTAAAAACAGTACTGCATGCATGAAATGTGGAGGTGACCACCAAGTTACGGAATGTAAAAATGAAAAAGCTTTGTGTAAAAATTGTACAGAACTAAATAAATCTTTGGGAATGAGTGTTGACTGTGACCATCAAGCGAATGACAGGAACTGTCCTGTTTTTCTTAGAAAATTAAAAGTTCTAAAAGAAAGGACCCAATATTAGCAACCAAGCCAATTGAACTATTGGTATACCAATGTTCAAGGCCTAATAAACAATTTCAATGAAATAGAATTTTTAGTGAATAATAACTCATTTGAAGTAATTGCATTTTCTGAAACTCACTTGACGGAAAATATAGAAAATAGTGAAATATATCTGCCAAACTATAATACTCCTTTGCGTTGTGATAGTACAAGTAGTTATACAGGTGGTGTAGTGTTTTATTTCAAAAAAGGTCTAAGGTACAGAATAATAGACCAAACGCACGTACCAATGCAAATGTGGTGTTTATGTTACGAGATCTTTTCAAATGAATTTAAAGAAACAGTTGCGATTTTTTACAGATCTCCTAGTAGTTCTGACCGCGAATTTTGTACAATATTTTCGAGTTGGATTGAGGTAGTATTGAATACAAATTCAAATATAGTGATCTTTGGTGATTTTAATATTAATTTACTGAACACAACCTATACATACACTAAATCTTTTAATGCAATTTTAATCCAAAATAATTTGAAACAAGTAATTAATAAACCTACAAGAATCACGGCTAATTCAAAATCATTAATTGACTTTGTTATATGTCCCAATGAAAAATATGTTTTGGCTGATACAGATCCGGACTTAAAAATAGGTGATCATGAAGCGATTTTAGTTAATGTTCCCGTGATTAATAAAAAAAGTGAAAACAGTCCAAAATATGTTGATCTTTTTAGATATAATAAATCTCAATTTAGAGCTCTTATTAATGAAAAATGTGATCAGTTAAATTTGAACAGTGATTTCAATACACTATCATCTTTGCTCCAAGACAATTTAATATATTGTGTAAATAAACAAACAAAAAAAAGTTAGAGTTTATGATTCCAATAAATGGTTTACTGAAGAATTAAGAACCCTAAAATTGAACAAAATTCAGTGTTTTCGTAAAGCGAGCATTTTCAATAGACCTGCTGATTGGATCAGTTACAGAAATGTACGTAATAATTACAAAAATAAATTATTTCAAACAAAGAGGAACTATATATGTAACAAAATTGAATCTTGTCATAATCAAAAAGAGATGTGGAAAACAATCAAAAAATTTGTCTTAAACGAAAAAGTCAGTGAAATTGGTGAAGTGTACTTCGGTGATAAATTGGAATCTGAAAACTCTGTGATCGCTAATGAATTCAATTCATACTTTGTTGAAAGTATAAATGCGATAAATAACTCTATACCCGTTGTATATCAGGCACAAGTCGACTTACCTGAATCACAAAATGTTTTTAAATTTCGTGAAATAAATTTTGGTGAGTTAAGAACAATATGTAAAAAAATCAATACTAAAAATGCTTTGAAACTGAACATTAACATAATACTAGATTGTTTTGATATAATTGGTCCAATAATATTAAAAATTGTGAATGAGTCCTTTAAGAAGGGCATGTTTCCTAACAACTTAAAGGAGTCTATTGTAATCCCAATTCCTAAACAGCCCGATGCAAAGGAGTGTGATAAATTCCGTCCAATAAATATGATGCCAATATTAGAAAAAATAGTTGAAAAGTGCGCCTACGAACAGTTTTATAAATACGTTTGTGATACTAACTTATTGATGGAAAATCAGTCCGGTTTCCGAAAAAATCATTCCTGTGAAACATCATTAAACTGGTTGATACTAAACATGAAAGAAGAAATACACGGTGGCAACAAAATTATTGCAATGTTCTTAGATTTCCAAAGGGCATTTGAAACAGTGGATCGCAATATACTGTTAAGTAAATTATGTAAATACGGTGTGAAAGGTATTGAATTCGATTGGTTCAAATCTTACTTATCTGAAAGAACCCAAAAAACCTGTGTTAATAATTCAAAATCGCGCGCGATTGAAACTTGTTTTGGTGTACCGCAAGGCACTATACTTGGCCCCTTATTGTTTTTAATATATATAAACGATATCTGTAAAGTTTTAAAAACTTCCAAAATATCTTTGTTTGCCGATGACGCTCTATTGTTCGTAAGTGGAAAAACTATATTTGAACTATTGAACCATATCAACGAAGATTTGCTGAACCTGTGTACGTGGTTAAAATTGAACAAACTGAAGATCAACGTTAGTAAAACTAAATGCATGGTGTTAAACAGCGATGACACGATCAATATAACAATTGAGGGTAACATTATTGAACAAGTAAATGAAATTAAGTATTTAGGAGTTATATTAGACAGTAAATTAAATTTTAAAACCCATATGAACTATGTAACAAAGAAAGTGTCGAAAAAAATTGGTTTTCTCAAAAGAATACGCAAAAATATAACAACAATTTGTGCTGTGAATATTTACAATACTATTATAAAGCCTCACTTTGAATTTTGTTCAACGATTCTATTTTTAGGTAATAATGAGCAAATAAACCAAATGCAAGTATTACAAAACAAAGCTATGCGAACTATTCTTAAATGTAATATTTATACACCAATTAGATGGATGCTGTCGTGTTTGAAATGGTTAAACATTAAGCAAAGAATAATGTTCAACACACTTATGTTTGTGTTTAAAATGAAAAACAATTTAGTACCTGAATATTTAACTTCAAATTTAACGTTTGTAGGTGAAAGTCAGCCTTACAACTTAAGATCAAATAATGATTTTAGACTCCAATTGTACAGAAACTCAAGAACTCAAAATATGATTAATTATCGTGGACTTAGATTGTTTAATGAATTGCCTAGTGAAATAAAGAATGAAAGTTCCTTAACTAGATTTAAAAAACTACTAATAGCCCATATAAGAAACACAATAATTGTTTAAATATTGTATCTATTATATTAGTTTTCGAGAATTGTACATTTGTAAACTTATTTATATATTTATATATTAATTTAAATGAATTATAATAGTAAAAATCTACTAAATAAAATTTACATACATACATACATACAAGCCTGTAAAGACGAGCAGGGAAAAATAGTAACAGAGACACAGTCGCTACTGAGGATCTGGAAGGACCACTTCGACAGACTGCTTAACGGGGATGAAGACACTAATTCCGCTGTCAGGCAGATTGCCCCATTCAGCTTGGACGATGATCAAGAATGCCGTCCTCCTGACCTAGACCTAGAAAAAGTTAAGCTTGTCATATGCAAAGTAAAATCAAATAAGACTGCAGGTACAGATGGCCTTGATGCCAAACTTTTAGAGGCAAGGCAGCTGGACATCAGTTGGAAAGGTTCGTGTACCAGCTGACTTGCATGATATGGTCGGAAGAAAGCATGCCCGATGAATGGCATGCCCGATCCTAAAAAAGGGAGACATTCACAATTGCGCCAATTATAGAGGATTAAGCCTCCTTAATGTCGCGTACAAGATCTTGTCTGCTGTAAAATGTGAACGTCTGAAGCCCCACGTCAACAACTTGATAGGTCCATATCAATGTGGTTAAGTCCACAATAGACCAAATTTTCACACTACGACAGATCTTGGAAAGAACTCGGGAATGTAATATCGATGTACAGTTGTACACCATCTTTTTATCGATTTTAAGGTCGCGTATGACAATATGAGACGAGCTATACAGAGCAATGTCTAGTTTCGGCATCCCTGCAAAGCTCGTACGACTATATTCTGGATGACTCTGCTGTATTTACGTTGCTTCGTCAAGGTCGGTAAAGAACTCACCGAAACTTATGATGTCGAGATAGGCTGTCTATAAGGCTAATAGTGTCCGAACGAAGCTTCGGCTTCGGCTTCGGCCACATTCGGCTAAAAAAACTACAATCGGCTAAACCTTCGGCTTCGGCCAAAAGTTTCGGCCGAAGTTTGGGCCGAAGCCGACGGTTTAGTTTTTGGCTGTCGTGCGTTGTGGTAGGGGCCGAAAAAAAATTCAATTTCATTTTTCGTAGAACGTAGACCCGTGTTGAGTTATTTGTTGTTCTTTTCCTTAATTTCAATAAAATATTATTACTAGTTCAATTTGTTATTATTTTTGAAACGCTAATTTTCCCGTTAATTTGGTTACTGCATGCATACATTAGATTCGTTTTGAGCTTTACCCAGAGTTTACCCAGGTTTCCTTGAGAGCTCTATGAGTCCTCAAAAAACACTAAACCACAAAATCACCACACATCCCTGTCATTTGAATAAAACTACATGCCATTTGACAGCCCTGAACTCGCCCTAGCAGAAACCTATAGGGCGAATCTCTTTGCACCTAACCCTGGTCAACCCCAGGGCTCAAAAAACACTCAGTTTGACATTCAGGGCGAGCTTAGGTTTTTCAAAAAACGCTTTAAGGCGACCACAGAGCGACCACAGGGCTTCAACCAACGAGCCTATTCTAGAAAAAAATCATTATTTTTTTAATTTTTAGTCAATCTGGAACAAAAATTCTTCATGTTATTGAAGCTTTGGCTTCGGCTTCGGCCGAAGGTTAATGTCAAGCCGAATAATCGGCTTCGGCTAGAAATCGACTTTCGGTCGGACACTAAAGGACATACACTGTCAAACGACTTCTTCATCATACTTGAAAAGATTTGTTGACCCAGAGGCATGATTTTTCAAAAGTGTAGACAATACTGTGATTTTACAAGGCAAAAATTGGTTCAATGGTGAATGAGGGTAAAACGAAGTTTATGCCTCATGAAACAAGGACAAAGACCTCGGGAAATGACAACGGTCTTGTCACTGGAAAGCATGGGTTCCCTTTAGATCATCGCAATTAAGTCGAGTTGAACACTGTTTGTGGTTAGGTGGGAGACTGTCTGTATGCACTATTGCGTGCTGTTGCCATTTGTTAATTTTTCTGCTGTGTCTCTCTTTCATCAGCTAACTGTAATTAGTGCTGCAGTATCTCATCCTAATTCGTTTCGTTAAAAAAAAAATCGAGGAATTTGACAGAAGGTCATAATTTACTGTGGTGTCACTGTGTCAGTGGCGTAATGATTGGCGTGACTGCTCTGCTTGTTACGTGGGAGGTTCTAGGTTTGAATCCATGATACATCAAGCAGTTTTTCACTATTAACGCTTTAACGAGGAGTGGACACTTTCTCCGATAGTAGTTTCATGCCATGAAAAGTGCTTTTTCGATTAGCCGTTCGGAGTTGCAAGCAATGGTAGGTCTTTTCCATTCCCTTACAAGGTTTGGTCGAGGAAAATACATTAGACAACGAAACTCCGTACTCCGTTGCGCCATTTATTTATTTATGTATATTCACAATGGACGGACATAATTTCGAGGTAGTAGGTACAGGATAACCAGGACTTCATCTATCTATGATCCGCATGACATGGAAAATAACTTCAGTGCGGAGACCAAATAGAAAATTACTCTTGCCAATCGCCTTCTAGGTAACTGAAAAATAAAACTTTCTTTCGAAACTTTATCATTTGTCTTGCTCTACGGCGCGGAAGCATGGACCTTATCCAAAACGGATAGGAAACCCTTGGTCGTTTCGAAAGGAAAATGATATGGATAATATTTGGCACGTATGTGAAGACAATGTATATGGAGAAGAATGGGCATTGCTAGAAAAATGCGCTTCATGAGACTTAAATGACTGGGCCCGTATTACAAATAGCTCAACTCTTCGTTATCGTCAATGCTCGCTATCGCTTACGACTGCTTTTGGCGGTCACTTTGCTCTCAGTCAGACAAATTCATTGATCCTTTTTCGTAGTTCATATTCGGTCTATGTCATGATATCGTTGTTTTGGGTCTATTTTTTTTTTCTCACGTCTCGTATTTCGTAGGCTCTGGGACATGTAGAACAGAATGACATCAACACTTCGGGTGACGAATTTTCAAAAGCACTTTGCAGGGAAATTGCAGAAGGGAAAAAACTCATCTGGCGCAAGTGGAAGAAGGTCTCAACAGACTCAGACAGCAAATTTCGTCCGAAATCGAAATTGTTGGCGAAATATGTTGGTAGAGGCCCAGGTTCACCCCACTTGAACTTAGTTTTCCACAAAAAATGAAAATATTCATTCACTGAAATCACAATCGCAACAGAAGATTACGTCGCGTCGTCTGCTTAGGACTTGCAAAAAGTATTTGTAAAAGTTGTCCCACAAAAGCAATGTAGGCTCTGTTATCTTAGTCCCAAGAATTTGAGCTTCAATCCCAACGGAATAAAAATAAAATACAATTCCTTAAGACGTTCGTATATTCATCGAAAAATCTTTGATATCTAAACAGCCTCAAGCCATAGGCTTACCAAAAATATTTACAAAACCATAGACTTCCAACACGCCTTCGTTTGTCTCTTTAAAACAAAAAAACTTCAGAGATATCCTCAGCATTCCTTCCTACTTCAGTACAATAGAGTCATTGTGTTATGTCATAACTTACAACTTTTTATATCCTCTCCTATTTTTTAACACACAATTTTTGCGGTCTCTGTGCAATTTTTCACACATTCACCCGAAATTATTTGACATAACTGACTGTATTTGCAAAATTATACACAATGTATCCTCATAAGTTTGTTACACTTCCCATTTGTACATCCTGACTATACACATTACACAGGCTCCCGCAATTACATAAATACACACCCCATTTAAAGTGACAATGACACTAACAATATAGTCCTAGAAAATCGGCCCACTTGACATCCATCAGTAGGCGAGACTGTCATTATTTCTTCTCTGTTTTTTTTTTGTTCTCTCTCTCTCTTGTCTGTTGCCATTTTATTTGGGTACAACACCCAAAGGACTACCACATAATTCTATAGTTGACTTCAACAAGGATACGATAGTACAAATAATATACAGAACCCTATACCAACTGGAGTGTAATAAGTTTGCCCGAGCCCCGAGGCAACTATTTCACAGTGTCGCCTTGACGTACCCTAACAAAACTCATACACAATGTAATTCATCCTGCCGCCGCCGTAAGGCGGCACACCCATTCCGAGAGGGAGACACTAACTCGAAAAGGATGGGGAGGAAAAAACTCAACAAAGTTGGTTGCCCTCTTAAAGTGTCAAAATGTTTTAAGGGATATCCTCAGCCCAAACTACAGTTAAATGGCCCATAGACCTGCCGTACTCTAACTTGCATAATAAAAAACTCACAGAAATAAATTCATACTTTTCTCGATTTGGTGATGGAGGGGGTTGGTTTGAGTTTTTTTTGCTTATTTTTCTGCGCTTTCAGGCTAATATATCCCTAGATGAAGAGGCACGCTGTCTAAGGACAAAAGTTTTTTCATTTCACCCGGCTCCTCATTCATCTATGGGTTTATATGAGGGGTAGTGGAGTGCATGGGGGGAAAATGTACACATTAATTCATCTACCCATTCCAGCATTGGCGTTGAGATTTTTGAAGCGCTTCCTTGCTTTATCCAATGAACGTCCAGTACGTATAGTCGCACATGATGTGAGATGCGATTTGCTTGTTTTTTTTCCTCTGTCCCGCTCGAAAATGCAAATTTGTTCAGTTCTTTGGTTTCTTCTTCATCGTTTTATAAATTTTTCGTTTCATTTTATTTTTGGATGAAATAATTGCACACTATGTGCGCGTGTAGGAAGGATACCCCCACAGGACCGCTATTCAGATGATCTTCAGTTTTTATAACCGTTTAGGATTTAAGTTTGGAGTGTGTGGGGATGCAAGTCGTGTGTTGAAAAAATAACTTTTTGATTGCTTGTTCTGCTAAGCTAGTTTTCGAACTAAATGATACCAAATAAGACCAGGGGATGTTTTGGAGTAGGACTTGCCTTCCACCAACTGTCTGACCTCCTAAGAGACATTGTTGCAGCTTAAAGTTCCTCATTTGAGAATCAAGTTTGTTTTCGAAAATGACTCTCATAAGAGAATACCAAAACTATGCTCATGTCCAAACAAATAATTTACAAACAAGTACAGTTTAGTCCTCTCACTACACAACCGGTGAATATGGTCAGTGAAAATTTTTCCTGGTCACTGCAATTACGAAATTCCTCTGCGGCTGTCCTACATAAGAATCTTTTTAATAAAGAACACACATCCACATCACTACCGCCCGCCCGCCGCCGCCACTCGTCCCAGGATAATAATAAAATCCTCGTTCCCTTTTTCTCTTCTTTTTTGCTATTTAAACACGCTTTGCATATTATGTATGTTATGGCCATGGGGGTTTTCGATAATATTGTGGCAATCCCCTGGAATTTAGAAGCCCAGTGTGTGCAACATACTTTGTGCAATATTGCACGTAAAGCCTCGGATATTGTGCATCATACTTTTTTAGATAATAATCACACATGAAGTGTTAGTCTGTAAACAGAGAGAGAGGACTACACAACTCCAATGAACGGGGATTGCGTAGGGTTTTGTTTCACATCAGCCATGGCTTGCAATGACTATCTCGTCATTATCTGCACTATACGAACATCCTTTCGGGAAAGCTTCTAAAAGTCAAAGGAAAAGTTTTGTGCATATATGCTTATCCTGAAATTTTATGATTTTCTTAAACAGAGGTGCTGTTTGTTTGCATGCACTTTAATGGTGTTTGCAACACAACAAAGTGTTTATAAACTGGGATGCTTATAATCTGATAGTGTTTATGTTGGGAGTGTTTTGATGGGTGGGAGTGGTGTGTGTGTGTGTGTGCGCACACTTGAGTGGATGGATTTGTGTCACTAGCATAGTTGTGAAGCACTTCGAAACAATGCTTGGGAATAAGCAAAACACCATAGCTGTGAGGCAAAGGGGAATATTGATTTGCAAACGCACTTAGAATTGCTCCAGATAACTCACGTCAAAGTGAAGTTTAAATTCATTTAAGTGAGTGAGTTGTCGGTGATAGTCACATCAAAAATGAAAATAAGTGAAAAAAATAGAGAAAGCTAAGGAAAACCTTGAGGCTTAACGCATTTCAAGGATACAATTTTGTGCTGATTCCAGACGGCTAAGTTAGAAAAGGTTTTGAATGGCATTGAGTAGTTACTGTGTTACTCTCAAAGGACTCGGGGCTATTTCTGGCTGGTGAAAGGTGAATTGAACAACGAACCCAGCTCGTAACAGGCAGACATGCTAGTCTACCTCATTTAGGTACCTCAATGGAAAATGTAGTGAGAACGAAATGTAGGTGCTGATAACCGGCGCTCAATCTCAAGTCAAATTCAAAAAATATTTGGCTGATAAATTGGGCTGAACGTACCAAAGCTTTCATTTGCCACAAGTGTCATATGCGTACGCCCTGGGGCAAGGCTCTATAGAAAAATGAGCCACCTCCTTTCTTTAAAGGAGCCATTTTTGAAAAGTTATATAAGTCAGCAACTTAAAGTATGGATGTTAATGCGTGTCAAACTCAAGGAATTGGACCTTAAAAAATTTAAATTGTTAGTTGGGTTGCTAAAGCTACCTATAGAAATAATAGATCCGTTCGTTGAACTTTCCCCAGGGTTGACCCAGGTTTTCTTGACAACCCTATGAGTTGTCAAAAAAAAACCTGGGTTTTCCTGGACTGGAAAAGTCCTCAAAAAACGCTAAACCACAAATCACCACACATCCCTGTCATTAAAAAAAATACATGCCATTTGACAGCCCAATTTAAAGTTAAATTTAAAGTTGAATTTTAAGTTAAATTGAAAGTTGAATTCAAAGTTAAATTTAAAGTTTAATTTAAAGTTGAATTTAAAGTTGAATTTAAAGCTGAATTTAAAGTTGAATTTAAAGTTGAATTTAAAATTAAATTTAAAGTTGAATTTAAAGTTGAATTTAAAGTTAAATTTAAAGTTGAATTTAAAGCTAAATTTAAAGTTGAATTTAAAGCTGAATTTAAAGTTGAATTTCAAGTTGAGTTTAAAGTTAAATTTAAAGTTAAATATAAGTTGAATTTAAAGCTGAATTTAAAGTTGAATTTAAAGCTGAATTTAAAGTTGGATTTCAAGTTGAATTTAAAGTTAAATTTAAAGTTAAATATAAGTTGAATTTAAAGCTGAATTTTAAGTTGAATTTAAAGTTAAATTTAAAGTTGAATTTGAAGTTGAATTTAAAGTTGAATTTAAAGTTGAATTTCAAGTTGAATTTAAAGTTAAATTTAAAGTTAAATATAAGTTGAATTTAAAGCTGAATTTTAAGTTGAATTTAAAGTTAAATTTAAAGCTGAATTTAAAGTTGAATTTAAAGCTGAATTTAAAACTGAATTTCAAGTTGAATTTAAAGTTAGATTTAAAGTTGAATTTAAAGTTGAATTTAAAATTAGATTTAAAGTTAAATTTAAAGTTGAATTTAAAGTTAAATTTAAAGTTGAGTTTAAAGTTGAATTTAAAATTAGATTTAAAGTTAAATTTAAAGTTGAATTTAAAGTTGAACTTAAAGTTGAATTTAAAGTTGAATTTCAAGTTGAATTTAAAGTTAAATTTAAAGTTAAATTTAAAGTTGAATTTAAAGCTGAATTTTAAGTTGAATTTAAAGTTGAATTTAAAGTTGAATTTAAAGTTACATTTAAATTTGATTTTAAAGTTAAATTTAAAGTTGAATTTAAAGTTGAATTTTAAGTTGAATTTTAAAGTTAAATTTAAAGTTGAATTTTAAGTTAAATTGAAAGTTGAATTCAAAGTTAAATTTAAAGTTTAATTCAAAGTTAAATTTAAAGTTGAATTCAAAGTTAAATTTAAAGTTGAATTCAAAGTTAGATTTAAAGTTGAATTTAAAGTTGAATTTAATGCTGAATTTAAAGTTGAATTTAAAGCTGAATTTTAAGTTGAATTTAAAGTTGAATTTAAAGTCGAATTTAAAGTTACATTTAAATTTGATTTTAAAGTTAAATTTAAAGTTGAATTTAAAGTTGAATTTTAAGTTGAATTTTAAAGTTAAATTTAAAGTTGAATTTTAAGTTAAATTGAAAGTTGAATTCAAAGTTAAATTTAAAGTTTAATTCAAAGTTAAATTTAAAGTTGAATTCAAAGTTAAATTTAAAGTTGAATTCAAAGTTAGATTTAAAGTTGAATTTAAAGTTGAATTTAATGCTGAATTTAAAGTTGAATTTAAAGCTGAATTTTAAGTTGAATTTAAAGTTGAATTTAAAGTCGAATTTAAAGTTACATTTAAATTTGATTTTAAAGTTAAATTTAAAGTTGAATTTAAAGTTGAATTTTAAGTTGAATTTTAAAGTTAAATTTAAAGTTGAATTTTAAGTTAAATTGAAAGTTGAATTCAAAGCTAAATTTAAAGTTTAATTCAAAGTTAAATTTAAAGTTGAATTCAAAGTTAAATTTAAAGTTGAATTCAAAGTTAGATTTAAAGTTGAATTTAAAGTTGAACTTAAAGTTAAATTTTAGTTTAAAAAAACAGGTTGGCACTGCCTAGAAAGACTTCGAGGTTTTTGCTGATCAATTTTTGCGTTGCGAGATGTTTTGCGGTTTTAGAGACTGCAAGTACCTATGTACGTCTGCTCAAAAGATACTGCAAATGTCTGGGAGCTTTATTGACATAATTTGTATGGATATAGTCTAAGAAGAGTGCATTGTTATTTGCTCTTTTTATAAATGATGTTGTGACTGAACTACCTGGTGGAATCAGAATGGCAGGTAGCATTATTAATGTTTTATTGTATGCTGATGACTTGGTGGTTTTGTCTGAAACTCCCCAAAATCTACAATTGATGATAAATCGCCTGGTTTCATACTGCGAAAAGTGGGGACTTATCATAAACACAGATAAATCGAAGATAATGGTTTTCTCAAGAAGTAATCGAGGTAACTCAACACAAAGCTGTAATTGGTTTCTGCGACGTAACCGTCTTGATGTCGTGAGAGAGTATACGTACTTGGGAGTAAAGCTAAATACAACACTTGATTTCAAGGCCCACTTTGAAGAAAAAACTAAAACTTGTCAGAAACTTATAAACATGACTTGGAAAAAAGTTTTGTTCAATGAACACGTTTGCCTGTCAACTAAGTACAAAATCTTCAACTCAGTAGTTAAATCTACATTGTGTTACGCTGCAGAAGTTTGGGGATCCGAAGAATTTGAAGAAATGGAAAAACTGCAGAGAAGTTTCATCGAAAAATTATTCAACCTACCAATTAAAACTCCAAATTATGCTATTTATTTAGAAACGGGTTTACCTAAAATATTTACGACTACTCTAAAAACACAACCCGACTATATTCTAAAAGTGCTTGATTTCCCCGCATCGAGACTTGTAAACAAAATGCTCCAGTATGAAATCAGAAATAATGACTGGTGGATGTTGAAATGGCGAAATCTTGGCGAAATATATGGAGAAGATACGAACATAGTCGCAGCTGATATGAGTACTTTAAAAGATCGGCTGTACCGTATAATTCAAAAGTATGAAGACACTCAGAGGGAGTTGCTTGTAGCGGAAGCCCAACAGTCGGAGAGCAGATTTTTGTATTCAAAACTCAACTTTAATTTAGAAGCTGATAACTATTTTAATGACTTGTGTAGTTACAAACAATAATATCACTTATATTCAAAACCAGATGCGAGGTCCTTGGGTTAAACGGAGACCCCTATAATGGAAGCATTAATCAGTTCTGCACTTTGTGTAACCTTAACTCAAAAGAAGACTGCTTTCACCTTATTGGAGTTTGCCCTATTTATGCAGCACAAAGGCAACTATATTTAGGAGTAAGTTCTTCAACAGTGCAGGAAACAGTACATTTGCTTAATGGCCCGAATTGGAAAAATCTTCATTTATTCATAAAAAATGTTTATAAATATCGAATGTTATTGATAACTGAATTTGATTAGAACAAAATTGTTAATTTAACTTCCTTACCAAAATTTTAAATTTTTAAAATATTTATTGCCAACTGAGCTGACGGCATTGCCATTGCCTTTAATTCATTTCTTATTATGTTATTGTGTTTACTTTATAAAGTCAATAAATGGATTACTTACTTACTTACTTACTTAGTCTAAGAAGATGCCTTGCCCTACCCCTTCTTCCGTTTCAACTGTCTTTGACGATGCCGGAGACATTATTCGCCTTTATAACATACTTTTCCTCCAAATATCTTCTTGTAGGAATGTTTTCCAGGATTGAAATCCGTATGCAGTGGGGTGTAGTGGTGTGTTTGTATGTCAATATCGATATGATTCATTAGTTGTGTTGCCTTATAAGCCTACTATCCAATAACTTAATTGTTAGAGCTACAGTGCGCTTTTAACCGCCTTCGCATTACTAATAGAGCACCCCTCGTGACAGGTAAGTTCCCAGAGATACATTTTTTATCGTCTTACGTTATTTGGGTTTTCTTTTCCTACTGGAGTTTGCAACACAGAGAAAATTCAAAATATGGTATACCAGATAAGTGGATTAGTATTGGTTGGTGTAAATATATCTGGAATGTTCCGCTTTTCTCGAGAACAGAATCAGATCGTATTTTGTAGGTTTGACGTAAGGTTCACAGCTTACAAATCAATTGATGAGATTGTTAAGAGCTAGGTTAGGTTAGGTTAAAGTGGCTGTTAGCTCGGCTAACACACTTAGGCCCGTTGGGCCCATTGTGATACCATAATACATCTATTGTATCCTTATCCTAATGGAACCGTTTCGAGCTTAAAATGAAGCGGGAGAGACTCAGGTCGTCGATGTGAGTAAGATCACCAGGGTAATCAAAGTAATACGAACCTAGGTGTATTCTACATTATTGTGAACTAAAGCTGAGCATGAACAGAGAAGGTGGGAAATTGATTACTCTTCATCCTCATCCATACAGCTTCTGCAAAAATCGTTAGAAACGACTTCTAGCTTTGTAACAGATTTGTTTCGTTGCGTTACACGTTAAACTGCTTGACCATCTTAGAACAGTGTGCGTCCTGCTTGAACAAGAGTTTATATGTAGCGATTAGTATGCCGATACTTTCCGTTTTCGATGAGAAACGCAGAAGTGTTCCGTTTCTGGCTAGTTCATTTGCTTTGCTGCTTTCTGGAATGACTCTATGCCCCGGCACCCAGCACAGGTGAATGTTAGACTGCTCTGACATTTCCCTGAGAGATGATCGGCAATTAAGGGCTGGAATAGAGTTGAAGGAATTTGATGAGAGGGATTTGATGGCCGCCTGACTGTCTGATAAGATGCAGATATCCTTTTTGGATATTATGTTTTCTCTGAGTCAATACAGAGCTTCTCAAATTGCCATCACCTCCGCTTGGAACACGCTACAAAGATCTGGAAGACTAAGCGAAATGTTCAATTTCATTTCAACTGAATAGACACCACAACATACTCCTTCATTTGCTTAAGCTAAATGGAGATAAGGATGGTCAAATGGTAGACACGTGCACCCAAGAGGACCCTAGCGTCCATAGGATTTTCTTAAAACGTACCTCTGTCTATCAACTCCTACTCTCACCTCCACGTGGTGAACATCGGGTGCCTAGTACCTCAACTGGAGATTGGGTCTATACCCTAGTGGGAGGTTGTTGGTGGCAGCAAACGAGAGAGGGGGGGAAGAGGTGTTCCCACTAAGGCACCTCTTCTTTCATCCAGACGGCAGCGGAGGAATTCCCTAGATGGAATCAACGGTGGCGTCAACAGTTCCGCAGTCAGGTTGAGCTACTTAGTGAACATCTTATAGGGCTACTACAACATACATGGAGCTCAGGCCTATAAGGAACGGTTTATCCGGCTCCCCATCTTTGGAGCTATACAAGGATCAGGCCCTCCAGGTTGGGGGTCGTGCTGTCGGGGTGACTCCCGGCCACGTAAAGATATTTTAGTTGCGAAGCACCAACAAGCCTCGGATACGGACGGATTTACTGATGACGAACCTAGCAAACGAAAAACGGACAACGAACTTCGGATCTGTACGTGGAATGTTAGGTCCCTTAATAGACCACGTGCAGCCGAACAATTAGCAGAAGCCCTAAACTGCTACAAAGCAGATATTACCGCTATCCAAGAAATGCGATGGGATGGACCAGGTAGACGCAAATTAAAAGACGATACCTACTACAGCGATTGCTACCGAGAAAACAAAAACAGCGTCTGTTTGGATGTGGATTAGTTGTTGACTAGTTGTTGACCAGGTTGACCACATTGCGATCGACGCACGACACTTCTCCAGTATAGTGGATGTCCAAACATTCTGAGGGGCCAACATTGACTCGGACCACTACCTAGTTGTAGCCAAGGTACGACTGCGGATATCCCGATCCAAGCCAACATAAGGAAATACTGTGAGACATTTGTCTCTTACAACCTCTTAAGGAGTCCTATGCCGCCAGCATCAAGTATAGAGAACCAGTGGCGGCACTGCCAATCAACCATCAGAGATGCCGCCTCTGAAGTGCTGGGTTTCACACGGCCACCACAACGAAAACCCTGGTTTGACGACGAATGCCGGCAAGCACATGCAGCTAAACAGGAAGCATACAAAGCGACGCTGCACAAAACGACTAGAACTGCTTATGAGCTCTACAAGCAGAAGAGGAGAGACGAACACCGGCTTCTTAGATGGAAAAAGAGAGAGCATGAGAAGCGCGCGATCGAGAAGGTAGCCACAGCAGGAATGACGTTCGGAAGTTTCACCAAAAGGTAAAAACAACAGCCTCGGGCTATAAGCCCCGAGCCGAAGCCTGCAAAGACGATCAAGGGAACATCGTGGTGGAACCACAGTCAATGCTGAGGATATGGAAAGACCACTTCTCCAAGCTCTTTAACGGCGATGATGAACCCAATTCCGCTGTTAGAGAGATAGAACTTTAGGAACTTCGATACCTACCACCTTTTTATCGATTTTAAGGCCGCGTATTACAGTATCTATAGAGAGGAGTTATATAGAGCCATGTCTAGTTTTGGCATCCCTACCAAACTTGTCCGATTGTGTAGGATGATGATCTAGAACGCACGCTGGTCCATCAGGGTCGGAAAAGATCTCACCGACACATTCGATGTCAAAAAAGGTTTTAGGCAAGGCGATGCACTGTCATGCGACTTCTTCAACATCGTTCTGGAAAGAATAGTGCAAAACTCCCACGTCAACACAAGAGGCACAATCTTTCAAAGATCCGTTCAATTGCTCGGATATGCCGACGATATTAACATAATTGGAAGAAAGCAGTGTGATGTCAATTGCGCGTTTATGAGCATTGAGACGGAAGCAAAGATGATGGGTTTAGTGGTAAATGAGGGCAAGACCAAGTATATGCTGTCATCAAGAAAGGACACCCAACACCGACGTCTTGGACAGAACGTCACGATAGACAGCTATAACTATGAGGTCGTTAAGAACTTTGTCTACCAAGGCGCCCCTATTAATTCAGGCAACGACACCACCGCTGAAATCAAACGAAGAATAACTCTTGCCAATCGCTGTTTCTTCGGACTAAGAAGGCAATTGAGTAGTAAAGTCCTCTCTCGGGCAACTAAGGTGTCCCTGTACTTATCATCCCGGTTCTTATATATATCGCAGAAGCATGGACCTTGTCAAAGGTAGACAAGAACGCTTTAAGATGCTTCGAGAGAAAAATTCTTCGTGTGATTTTTGGTCCCGTCTGCATAGATGGAGAGTGGAGAAGAAGATTCAACGACGAACTGTATGGGCTGTACAGCGACACTGACCTTGTCAAACGAGTTAAGGTCCAGCGGCTTAGATGGCTGGGTCATGTAGAGCGAATGGAAACGCTCCGGCCCGGAAAGTCTTCGAATCCAATCCCGAGGGACGGCGCAGTAGAAGAAGACCGCGACTCAGGTGGCGCACGCAAGTAGGAAAGGACCTCAACCAACTTGGAATGCAAAACTGGAGGCAGCTAGTTAGGGACCGAGCTGGCTGGAGAAGCATGTTGGTTGAGGCCCTAGTCCGACCCGGACGGTAGCGCCACCTTAAGTAAGTAAGTAAGTGGAGATAAAACCATACCTTGTGGACTTCTAGGGTAATTGCACCCATTACTGCTTTTACAATTTTTGTTAGAGACTAGGGCCTGGTCAATAATGTTGGCCATTTATGTATCCGCTTTTATCTGCAGAGATCCTTGAACAGAGAATCAACGCGTAGTGTGAAGTGGTAGATCTGTTATCCCTTTGAGATTTCCTCACTTGAGCCTCATTGATTTACCCAGACATTTATTTGAACGAAATGTGCTAGCCAAGCGCCAAAACTTTAAATATCTGGGATCTATGTTCAATAATGAAATACACAACCAACACAAAGGACTTGTCAAATGTATGTAAAGTAGCCACCATAAATCGAACACCTTCGCATTTCATAGTTCATGTTCATATCTCAATCACTCGAACAATATTAAATATTCAAAATCATTTCCGGTACACGACCAATTCGTAAGTCTCTTCTCGTTGAAATCTTCTTCACAAAAAAAGACAACCCATTTCCTGCCCCAAAATTCAATTCGTGGAAAACTATAAAACTGAAAACTTTTTGCAATTTTATGCACGTGTATTGCAATTGTATGAAATGATTGCGATTCTTTTGTTATCAAATTAAATCCTTTAATCAGAACGTGAATTCTTTTCAATTTAATTACTCTATCCGCTATCCGATGCCGCTGCCGCCCGCCGCCAGCGACTGCAGACTCTGGCATACAACAAATATCAACAACATAAAAAACAACGAGAGTAAAAAGTTGGCTTTGTCATTCATACAGAATAGCACCTTTCGAGGCCACCATAGCATCGCCGCCTCGCCACGCCGCGCCGGCCGGCCGTATTGCACTCAGCAAGCAAAAAAATACCACTCTTTTTTCACTGCTCAACAATGCTATGATAAATCAATCTTAAAACCACCACCGAACGCCATCAGCAGCACAATACACAACCACCAGCACTACACCAACAGGCCTCTTCAAATCACACTGTTCTCCCTGTTTATTGAATTCGGGTGCGATTCCCATCCGCAAATAACATTCGAATGTTAATTAAATTAAAAGGAAAAATAATAAAAAAGAAAAAAAAAACGAACGATTCGAATGCGAGTACATGCCAGAGAATGTATTCTGGCAATCATCACTGCGCCGCTATTGGCACTCAGACACCATCCATATATCGGCAGGATGCACTCATACTCGGCAAACCATTCCTTTTAATCCTTCCCCCTCTAGTATATCGTACACTCACGTGCATTCAAGTACGACGACTGACTCAACTCACTGAATTCTGAATGCTAGAAGGGAAAATCGAACAAAGTGCAGTGTGCAGCTAACCCAATTTTGATATTTTTCCAATTCTCTTCCTTTTTTTTTTTTGTTCTTTTCATTTTTATTATTTTTTTAAAGTCCTTGTCGTTTTATTTTTCTCTTGTAGAAAATTTCCCTTTAATGGCGTTCTGATGAAAATGTGTCCTGATCAAATGGTGTCCTTAAATTCAAATTGTCGTCGAACATTCGAGTGAATGGGTTTTAGTTTCAAAGTTTTGCTTGTGGGAATGGATGCTTTTATTAGCAATGAATCTGTTGGATGGATTCCAAAAATGTTTGTTGTTCCTATATATGACAGTGGTTGTTGAAAAACGGAAACAAGCGAATAATGCAATATCCTGTGTGAATATTGCGCATAGGGCGGTATGCAGTTGCCTGCCTGTCACACCGTAAGGTCGAATGGGTCGCTGCCCGGACATTTGTGCATTGTGATCATATGCGGGAAATTCCGGTCAGACATTTGTCACGAACAAGCATTGTTGTGATATCGATGCCGGTTCAACACTCTATAAATCCTCTAGAGCTTCGCCCAGGATGATGGATTGTTATAGAATCAGTGAAGCTGGAACAGCCTGTTGGAACACAAAATAATCGGAGTGGTATTTCATATTCAGTTTCCTGGATGTCAAGTTGGTAAATGATGCCATTATGTGTTGTTGGAGAAATTTTTATATTTTTACAGAATGTTCGGGATGTGGCTCGGAATTGGATGCTTTCTTTTCAATTTGTTGAAGCATGTTTTAAGAAATGCGTAGGAATGTCTATATGGAAAGTGGGCAAAGGCTAGCAAAATCTAATCGACGTTCCTCATCACCCTTGGCTTATGGCAACATAAACATCATCAACTACACTCGTTAATTTTGAAACAATTTATTAATTGAAACTTTATCGATCGACTTCTTCTATAAGACCTTTCAGTTCGTTAACGAGTGACCTTGTCCGTGAATATTTACTCAATTGGCTTCTCTCTTTCAGCTCGTTTATTATGTAATGATATAAAAGTTGAATCAATTATTCAATGCTGAATTTATCACTCTCGTCTGGCACAATAATTCAGTGTAGTTGTACTGGTAAAGGGCACGGCACATGCTTAACAAAGATTTAATACTGCTGTCCTTATACGAAACGGTCAGAGGCGCTATGACACATCACAACATTTTATTTAGACGACTTTTACTTCACTCTTCACATAGACATTATTTAATAAAGGGAACAAGCTGCAGATATTCTACGAAAATTACGAACGGTAGAAATAGACCGGTACACACTGTTCAATTAGATGGACAGACGTGGTCTCTTTGATTGATTGATGGGTTATTGTTGCCATCGTTCACATTATCAGGACTTATTTTTACTAATTTTTCAAAGATTATGGACTACCATTATGTAGCAGAAATTATGATTTTACTTCAGGCTATTTGGGCATTCGGCAGTGAAACTCCTTCCCGGATCACAAAGCATTTCATTTTAGTGAGGTTATATTTTCCTGACTATTTTTTCTTGATAAAATATCCCTTTTATGAATTTGTTCCACGAAATTTTTTTCAAATTAAACAGATTTGACTGTCCGACTTCAAATTATCAAAAACTATCCAACGTGTCGGACAAGCGGTTGATTCAGACTAAAGTCTATCTGATTGTACAGTGTGAACTGCCCTTGTCAAACTTTTTCAAAATAAAAATAAACAATCTGTCATCATGTCTAGTCATGTCATAACAGCAATCTTGTTTGAAAATTTCACAAAAATCATGCGAATTTCTATAATTCTTTAGAATTATAAATAAGCAGTACATAAAGAATCACCGCTGTTATTGAAGAAGGCAATAACGCCACGAATGTTGGCATCCAAGACCCCTAACATATCTGGTCCGTTAACGTAGACGAGCGACTTCACATATCCCTAAAGAAAATAATCCAGTGGTGTCAAATCACACGATCTAGGTCCATTCGGCGAAACTATGCGCTCATCGAATGTTTCCTTCAATAAATCGATTGTGACGTGCGCTGTCTCATTCATGCCATCCGATTCGGGAACAAAATAGTCGGTTATCATTGCTCTATACTGGTCTCCATTAACGGTAACTGGGTCGCCAGCCACATTTCGGAAGAAGTATGGCCCAATGACTCTACCAGCACATAGAGCACCCCAAACAGTCAGTTTTTGTGGATGTAATGGCGTTTTAAGGTACTCATGTGGATTCTTCAACCAAAAATGAGCCTCATCACTGAACAAAATTTTGCGATGAAAATCAGCATCGAGATCAATCTCATTTTCGGCCCATACACCAAAATCACGACGCATTGCATGGCCTCGCAGCTTTAATTCTTGCACAAGCTGGATCTTGTAAGGTCGTAAGCCAAGATCTTTGCGCAAAATCTTCCATAAAGTTGATGGACAAAGTTCCAATTGATGTGCACGATGGCGAACCGATTTATTCGGGTCCTCTTCAACACTTTGCTCTACAGCAGCAATTGTTTCTTCGGAGCGCACTGTTCGACGTCTCTACGGATCCGTATTATCACATAAAGTAAACGTAGTTCGAAAACGACCCATGGTAAGCCGAATTAATTGCTCTGATGGACGATTATGTCGACCATACAATCGACGGAGCTTGCTGTAAACTTCATGTACTGAACCACTACTTCGTAATAAAATTGCAATATTTGCAAGCTTTGTTCTTGTGTCAACCTGTTCATTATGAAATGGCAAACCAAACTGAACATAAATGACATTAGAGTTGGCCAATTTGACTATAAGATGTCAGTTTTATACATAATCAAAAAACTAACTTCTAAAAAAAAATACCTGATACAAGCTATTAATAAAAAAGATGCTGGTGCCGGTAGGCTTGATGCCGAGGTTTTGCATGTATTGCTGTAAAAAAGCCTGCACCACCTCAATTCTTTGAAAAAAAGCATGTCCGATAAAAGGAACCTTAGAACCTATGCCTGATCATAAAAGAGGAAAACTTTACAATTGTAATTGGGTTAACAGTCTGGCTATTTTTATATACTGAAAGCTAAATGGACACAGTTAAGGCGCACGAACTTGCGACTGCATGCTTAGTACAATATCGAAATCTAAAGGCTGAGTTCAAGGTTTAAGTCTTCGCTCTTCATAATATATTATGAAGCTACACATTAATTATGAAAATTGAGAAAAAATAACATAAAATGTGGCAAAAAGATTAGTTTCAATTTTCTAAAAGTTTTTAGCGCAGTTGCAGTTAACAATACATATAAGTGCTGAAAACTTAATAAAAAGATAAGATCAGTAACTGTGCAAACGGATTTCTATATTTCAAACAAGTTTTTTCAAAATAAGGAATGGAACAAAAAAATTAAAAAAATCAAATTTTTTCTTAAAAACAATAAAAATTTAAAAATATTGATACGCAATCTTCCAAAATATTATTAGGTGTAGATCATTTTATAAGGCACCCTGAGTAATATGAGAAGAGATAAGATCCCACAGACAATCTTGAACTCACCACTCCTGGAGAAATTCAAAAGTTCCTACACAGAAGCCACCCAAAAAAGTCACAGGACTGGACAAAATATCCACATTCATCCTCAAAAGGCTGCCCAATCAGTGACGATATTCCTGGCAATTATTCTAAATAATTGCATCAACAACTGCTATTTTATCAACAAATGGAAAATCGAAGATTCCCAAAAAATCCAACAACAAAGACGTCGCCGGGTACCGAAAAACACTCCACCGTACACCTTCTTACTAAATTTCAGCACGACACGACACTGCCTCTTCCTTGAATTACCATCAAGTCACTGTTTTTCTCGATATCGAGAAAGCATTTGAGAGTGTTTGGATTCAAAGACTTAAGGGTTAAGACTAGTGCATAAATTATTTCAACCAAATTTTCCCCAGGCACTTATAAAAATTATATACAATTTTCTTTATTGCAGGTCATTCTTCCTTCAAATAGGAAGTTGCCAGTCGTCAACAAGGACAATCAACGCTGGAGTTGCACAGGGATCAAAATTAGGACGGTTCCTGTTCAACATCTACACGTCGCTTCAGACCAACCACAGCTTTTCTTCTAGCACAAACTCTTTTGTTTGCTGATGACTTTCTGACATATGCCAAGGCCATCTCTTCGGTATTTGAAGAGAGATGCGCACCGAAGACAATATTGCGAGTGCTACCAACACTTCGGCTTCAAAGTGAACTCAGCCAAATCCGAGATAATTAGCTTTAGACGACCATCCAACAGACCAACTAACGGCCAAGAACAATGTGAAGCACCTGGGAATACAGTTCAACGAACTGCAGTGCACAGACTCAACCCCAATTTCGCTTTTCACCGCATCCATCCACTAATGCGAAAGATTAACTGACTAAGCTAGAAGACGGAATTACTTCTCTACAAGCAGCTCATTCGGCCTTTGATCACTGATCACATACTGTTTTCCTACTTTGTACACATAAACAAGCTGACAGCTCTCGAGAGGAAGATCTTGCGAATCTGCACATGACTTCACTATGACAGGATACGAAGGAAGCACGTCAGCAACAAGAAGAAACAAAAATAATGACATTTGACAGGTACCTAATCGAATCCAGCCGTAGATGTCTGCGAAACATGACCGACCACTTGAACCACTTGATGATAAGGAGCATCATAAGCCAGCCAAGACATCCCAGCCAGCGCAGCGGTACCTTTTAGCAATGGAACTATTGGATGAGGACCTTAATCCTACAAACGATGAAGTGAACATCAACTTCTATGCTGACACGGGTTCAGCTCACCAACGTGGTTGAGAGCCACCAACTCTCCCCCTCCCCCCACCAAAACACTATGTAAGGAATGGAGAGGACATACAGTTTTTGCCGATTCCGAAAGGCTAATCGAGAAGCACTTTCATGGCAACTGAATTTAAATCGAAAGTTTCGCCAATTCTTCGTGAAAGGTGATGTACGTAGTATCGCAGCTTAACTTGTGTTGAATAATGACTGATGCTGCACTTTCAAAGGCTTTATAATACTTTTTAGTATGGCTAGCTTAAAATCGTAAGGACCAGTTAATTAAGGATATTGATTTTTCAAGGACCCTCGCAATCGCAATGCTATGACTCAATCCCCCTGAAAATTTTCACTGTTTGTTTGAAGTTTGAACACAAGAATTCAAGTCAAAACTTCAGATTTCTTTTTCTACCATCTCATATGAAAGTCCTTTCAGTTGCTTTCATGCATGCAACGAATTAGGGTTTTCCTTTGAATGTACTAATGTCCCTTGGTTCCCTTTATGTACAAAAAACAAAAAGAAAAAACTTCCAGATTACCAAATGTCATACTCGGAAATAAAATTCCGCATCAACAAATGTTTCCTGTTGGAAATGTAAACATTTAATGTGCTCATTGATATGATGTTTAAAGATTTTTATTGCGACAAAACATTTGCGGTTTCTTTTTGTATTTCAAACTTCTGGTTTATTTTGTGGTTAGGATTTTTATTGACCCATAAAGTTTTTTTTATTGTTGAAAATTTTCGGAGACACTTTATTGTATAACTTTGGTTATTGGAATTGGAGGAAAAAAAAAAAAATAAACCATGGGATGGCAAATTTGAAATAATAATTTTGATGGGTTATGACTCGATATAAAAATAAAATTTTCATAATTTACATTCTCTACAAATTCCCTATTTAGCTTAAACAAGTGGTAACGTTTCGATGTGAAAATAAACTCTCGAAAAAGATAAAACATTTCTTGACGTATCGAATGCAAAGAAAACACATTTCACTCATTCGAAATTTAACTGTGAAGAGACTTTTAGCATAATTTTTTTGAAGTTAAAATATTGAATGCCTAATGTGCTACGGAACAATTTGTATGTACATGTAATTTTTTGGAATATCTGCACTTTTACTTTTTACCGGTTGTTTCTTACTCTATGGAGGGGTTTGGTTTAAAGAAATAAGATAAAAAAAAATAAACAAATGGGTGGCGCAACAGAGCGAAGAGCCCCAGAGCCTATCGCATTTCTCACAACCATGCCTTGTGAGGGAATGGAGGGGACCTACAATTTCCTACAAGATGAAAGTTATTGGGTTTGCCATAGAAAGTGATACCTACTCGAAAACCCACTCAACTCCAATAATTTAGTGAGTTTGACGTTTAACAAAGCCAAAGTGAGTTGAAACAGAATCGAATCCCTCATACGTCCCCTTCCGTAACATTTATGACTCTTTGTCTCTATTTAACAAAAGACAAAAACAAAAACATCAGTTCAAATATTCTTTCTTCAAGTGTAAACACTACTAGGTTAACTCAGTTTAAACTCAGGTGGAAATATACTACTACATGGTATCCATCCAATTTCATCTGAAATGTCGCTAAATGCGATTATAGTGCTCGTTGCAAGGATGTAAGCTGCTCGCTTATGATGGATCCATCGTCAGCAAACGCTCTCGGAATATGTTAGCTGAAGTTTAATTTAGTGCCAAGGTTAACTTCAAGATACTTTACTGGGTTTATTGGAGTACTTCCGCTAATCGTATTGCAGGCTAGTTATCAAGTGATCGTAATGATCGGAAAAGCAAAAAAGCTTTATTACGAACATCGAAACGGTATTGGGAAACGATCTACGAAACTGACATCGACCTACGATGACATCGACTGTGATGCTCTCTACAAAAAGTTCACCTCCACCCTACAAACTGTTTACATTGTTACACATATCGACGACGAATCAACATGTGTCAACTGTTCGCTAAATTTTTATGAGAATACGAGAAGACATAGTTGAGCAGATAATATCATTTAAATCGAATGGTACTGGCCTCGACCTAATGGAACCGAAGTTTGTTAAGATATTGCTTCCCAATATACTTAGTTTTATAACTGATATATTCTAACCACATTTAAGTTTCCTTCAGAATGGAAGAAAGCTAATTAATAATTATCCCTGATCCTAAAAAGCAAACCTGCACTGCTACGGAGTTCCGGCCCATAGCTATTCTCCCGATTCTCTCAAAGGTTTTTGAAAAAAACCATTGTGAAGCAGATTCATCAATATCTATCGATCAACAACTTGGTTTTAGACAGAAGTGCAGTTATAAATCCGCTTTACTTTTTGATACTGACGAAAAAAGAACTGCAATGGACAGAACTCAAAGGACACTTCTAACGCCCTTAGACTTTTCAAAGGCTTTTACACTACTAACCATTCATTTCTATATAAAAAATTACGTAATTTCTTTCGGTTTTTTTGGAATCCTGCAAATTGATTCTTTCATACCATAGCGGAAGGCAACAATGCGTGGTGGACAATAGTCAATTATCAAGCTTTCTTATTGTTTCAACTGGAATGCCACAGGGATCCATTCTTGGCCCGATTTTCTTCTCACTTTACATTAATGAGCCTCCAAAAGTGGTTAAACAGTGTCTGATTCACCTTTACGCTGATGATGTGCAACTTCTGATAAGTAGACTAAGCCTACTACTTTCTTAAAATATTTTTTATAAATGGACTCAATATTCATGCGAACTCAGCTGGAAGGAAAAGTCACAACTGAATAAGGGGTTACGTCCGGCTGAAGTAAGGACTGAGCCTTGAGGAACCCCAGAATCAAGTCAAAACATTGCAGAAGTGACTCTCATTACGATTCAAATACAAAAAAAAAAGCTCAAGTCCCGTCCATCATTCCAGACAAATGCAAAAACTTTTCATTATCTGTCAGTTTCAATATTTTTCCCATTGGCTGTTCTTGTGAACGATGCGTTAAAACATAATCGTCAGCAAATGTGCCAAATGAGTTCTAGTGGTTTCGCAAGCTAACAACTTAGAGATACCAACTGAAGTTGCAATCGGTGACAGTGACAGCGAGTCGCCAATGGCAGATTTATGCAAAAATAAAGAGAAACCAGATAATTTTTGAAAAGTTTTCACCAAATTGATAAATCTGTTTTCTCTTAATCTTTGAATAAAGTGCTTATAGAACTAACTTCTCACTTATTTGCTGATATGTTTCCTTTCGAAACTGCATCGAATCAGAATACTAATGTAATGTAAATAACATTTAATTCTAAATAATGCAATGTATTCACTTCCTAAATCCTATAAAATGAAATGAGAATCCTTAAACCGGAATCAGCAGAAAATTGTAGGTCCCTTCCTTTCCCTCACAAGACATGGTTGTATGAAATGCGCAGGACCCAGGGCTCCCTTTTCTGTAGCGCCACCCTATTAAATTTAATTATTCGTTAAGCTTCTGCCAAAATAAAGACCCATAAAGTAAAACTTCTGCCAAAACAAGAACCCATAGAGTAAAAAACTGACGTTAATCATTTTACTAATTTAATTTCAAAGAGCTCTTATTCGGTTCAGTTTTTTCCCAGTACTCAGCAACACTTAAGTCCCAAACCATAGTTATTTGTCATTATTCAAGTTAAATTGGAAACGAACTAAGACTCTTTATAGAAAGAAGAAATTTATATCATTTGCCAAGTCTGAACGGGATAAAGTATCAGCAGTGGGATTTGCATCTTTTGAAGCATCTCTTCCACAACAGATCTGAATATACTTCTGCTAATCCGTAAAGATGGATATCGAATTCCAATCGCCCGCAAACTCATTCCATGGGACAGGACCAATTTAGCAAAAAGCGTTTAAATCCATCTCAGCAAAAATATCAATAAACTCGGTAAGTTCTCTCTAATCCCTGCCTATCACACAGCCCTCTAGACTATTCCAATCAAAAATATGCCAAAAAATCATTTTAAATTTGGAAATGGCCTTTCCAAACAAACTATAGTAGACACAGACAGGCTTGTTGATTACATAGCATCTCTCAAAAACACTCACTCTCGCTTATACACACTGACAAGTGATATAAACAAATCTTCAATATCGACATAATCCCCTTAAATGGCATAGCAGTCAATTCACTCAGCCCAGTGGATTGTCAGTTGAAAGAACAGAGAATTACTGCCAAAGCAGTTCGTTAAAACGCTCCAAACTTTCAATCGTAAAATGATTTGAAAGGATCTCTCCAATCATCATCTCGCTCAAACACACACTCATACACAAACACTTCGGAATTCGTATTGAGTCTGTGTGGGGTCTTCAAAATACTTAAAACTGGCGGCGACGACGATGACAACAGCTAGTGACAAATATTTTGAAAATCCTATGACAAACACGAATACAAACATACCTTTCAACGTAGTGAAGTCCCACTTTGGATAGATAGACAAATCCGTGCAGCGAGGCCGCCTGCAGGAACTCAATAATGAAAGCCTTTGCTTTGGTCCGATAATTCCGTTTACTGCCTTCAGTCGATGGTTTTGTAATCGCCACCGTTTGGCCAAAGCCCCTGATGCCACCCATCCCAGCAGGAGCACCAATCAACATTGATGATGACGGCAGCTGCTGATGCAAGGGCTGCCGTGGCTGAGGGGGATAGTTATTATACCATTCTCCTCTGTATTGAGGGAGAATATTATTTGAATTCCTAATTCCAGATTCACTTTGTTTCGGGTGATTTTGGTGGTGGTGATTATTTTCCATTTGACCACCAAACTCTCGCTGATGATGGTAGTGTCGCTGATTTGAATTGCGTTGGTGAGTGTTCCGTCGTCGTTGATTATATTGAGTTCCATCGTCATAGGACGGAGGACCTGCTTCGTTGTCCCAGTCCCTGTCATAACCAGCATCCTGGTTTGACCATGGTGTTGATATCGGAAAACGATTATTTAACATAGTTGATTGGCTGTTTGGATTCCAAGGATAGGGCATTCCGAAATAATAGTTCTTCAAAACAATTCACGAAACGTAGGTAGACGAAAATGTTGGTTACAATTCGCTTCCTCGGGTAGAGAAATATTCTGCAATAAGAAAATTAAAGGGTGATTAATACGAAAGTGTTCATAAATGAGGGTAGCACAATGTTTTTTACATTCTTCTTAAAACAAATTTTATCGCAGAACACACAAATTCTTTTTACTGTGAGGTGAAAGATTATTGAAGGTGATAGGCTTCTGGCAGAAGTTTCTACTCTAGACTGCCATTAAAATTGCTTGGAAGGCATTTTTCTACCACAAAATAAGGCGGAGTTCTCTCGCCACTTCCTTCACCCTACGCTCACCCCATGATTGACGTTGGCATCACAAGTTGCTTCGCTATTGACCATTAACCACAGATATTCAAGCCCTTCACACTTGGGAAGTAAATTTCTATATAAATAAATGTCTGAATCAGAAAACGGGCAGAACAAGATACTCAGACTTTTTTCTAACTAAACGGTCCCTACTATCTTCTTAAACTTTTGCCTATACATTCAGTGACTCTAGCGGGGATCTTCGATCCTCGATGACAACGGCTCCAGCGTCAGCAATGAATAGTTGATGTATTGTTCCGCATTTTATCTTCCAACAGAAGCAAAAATGTTTTTCACAGGTGTTACCTTTCGCCAGGAATTGGCAAATTCAGCAGTTCAGAACCGGCAAAAAATTGTAGGTCCCCTCCATTCACTCACAAGGAATGGTTATGAGAAATGCACGAGACCCTGTGGCTCCTCGTTCTGTTGCGCCACTGTTCAATTTATTTATTTATGTATAGTCAAGATGATAATGATGTTTAAACGTGCAGCTAATGTGACCAAAATTATAAGCACATGTAGGTTCATCAATTGCGTAAGCTTTTCTGAAGGTCACCTCCGACTGCTCAACATTTCTTAGAAGTCTGTCAAAAAGTTTCAGTTTTACCTTTATTGACGAATGCGTAAATGTATATTTAAATTTTAAACAGAAACTTGTGTCGAAGTAATCAACGTAATCAAGTTTCAGAGAAATTGGAATTTTCACAGAAAATTGTGGAGATTGATTGGGTAAAATGCTGAAGAAAACCCACATATTTACGAGAACGGAAGTTACGTGCACAATCAGCAAGAACTGATATGTTATTTTGAAATATGTAGAAACAAAAACTTTTCTTATGAAAATAAAGCACGCAAAAAATATCCGAGCAAAATTGCATAACTTTTTCTCTGAACACACTCCAATGAATTCAGATTTTTCGATTCTATAAATTTTAAAGTTCTGTTTTTAATTTAGTATGAGGAAAATAAAACTAAATACAAAAACTATGAACATTAATTCGGTGTAATTTCCTAATTGAAATATGAAAAACTGTTCCATTAGCAATGGAACAGTTTTTCATATTTCATATATGAAAGTAACTCGACGAGATTAATTTTCTGTTCATTGAAATAAATTTGTTCATACAGAGAAAGTAGCAAGGCTTCCAATAAAACTTCATGTGTAGATCTAACTCATTAATTTATTTGTGTGCGTTTACCACGTAGCAACCTTTGTCCACTGCGCTTGACGCGATTTTATGTAACCGTCAAAATCATTTATAATACTAGCTGACCCGCCCGGACGGCCCGTCGCGTCGGCGTCGTAGTTCGGGTAATACGGTGATCGAATTGAGTAAATTGCGTAGAGTAGTTGATGTTCCAGTGGAAAATGGGGATGAAATATTATCTACATTGCTCAGGGACAATGAAGCACTTTAACGCTGACAATTTTTGAAATTTGTCCAGTATTTTCTAAGTTCTTGGTTGCGTTTCCGTTGCCGGGGGAATGTGGGGTTAAAATATTGTCTATGTAACTCGGGGATAATGTAGCGTTATAGCTGTGGAACAATTTTTGAAAACAGTCCAGTATTTTCTAAGTTCCCGGTTATGCTCATTTTCCTGTTTTAGGGTGAAAATTTAGCCTACGTCGTTTCTCATATTCTAAACCATCTGTGTTCCAAATTTCATTCCAATCGGCTCAGTGGTTTTGGAGCCTATTCAATACAAACACTAACTTCCGTTAACGTTTCCGTTTTTTATAAACTAGCTGCCCCGGTTCGTTCGATGTACGGTCCCGTTCCCCAGAAATATGAGAATGATAACCAGAGGTCGGATCACCGTGAGTGAGTATTACGTTTCTTTCAAAATTCGATCAACATCAGGTTGCTGTTCATTTATCGACTTCAATTCGTTCAAATATTTATGAAAGTTATTCCAAAAGCACATAGTTCAGTCACGTATTACTCGATCACGTATTCGGTAATTCGACTCCAGCCTATTTTACTCCCGAATAAAAAAGACCCCTTGGGATCCGTTTTCCCGGGGTCGACAATAACGAAATCTGATTTAGGGAGTCGACAAGCTCTGCAATTGACCCCTTTTAGAAAAGTTCTTACTTAAAACTTTTAAGATAGTGTTTTATTTGCTTTTGCCAATTTATTATAAGAATGATAAGTAGTACTGTTGCACTTTAAAAAAACTCAACAAATTTCATTTCGTACCTAAGTACAGTTTCGACGAATAGGAAGTTGATGTAATTACATTTTTATTGAGGTGTATTAGGTTTTCAATCCTAGCCCTTTTTGTATTTAAATAACTGTTGGAAAGTAGTTTAAAAAATATTTAATCTATTTCAGCAAATTTTTGAATGGTGACGTATGCTACTTTTCTCGGAATAGCTATGTACTATTGAATGACCTGTTAGAAAGTATAAATGCATACGTTTTTGCATAATTCAGGTATAATTTGTCGATACTATCCAAAAGACTTATTCTGCAGGTCCGTCAAAGGCGGTACAAATAAGCGGAGTTGAATGAGAACATTTGATAGTGTTCAACATTTTTGAAGAAAGCAGGAAACCCAACATACAGTTTGTCCAAATATTAAAAGATTTTTTTATTCGAAACAAACCAAAAGATTATACAGATAGCCCAGAAGGTTGCCTATAGTAGTCAAATTTTTTTTTTTTAATTGTGTCAGATTTTATTAATTGTCCCTTCTGTCTAAATGGAGGGAGAAGGACCCTTCCTCCAATACCATTTATTTCTTAGAATATGACCAAGAATCATATGCCAGAGTATGTAACACGAATTATACGGGGCACCCTGTATATAGGGAGAAGTAAATCATCATTTTACGAGAAGAATACAGCACTGTTCTTAAGAATCAGGGCACAGTCATTTTCGGAAGGAACTGGGCTTTTGTGAACTATAAAAAGACAAGAAGCTTGTTAGGTCAAAGCTTCAAGATAAGTCGGACATGGGTAATGAAAAACAAGACCAAAAAATTACCAAATCTGCGAAGAAAACCTTCAGCGGCCTCCCCACTACGGTTAAGCCATTTTGAAAACAAGTTTTCAACTATAGGGTCCGCCATCTAACGTTTTTTTTTTTTTTTTCAACTAGTGCTAATTTTGTGAATGGTAAGACTTAGCTCATGTCTGATGTGGCAGATAATTAGTTTTATCTTTCCGCAGAACAAATATGTGGCGCTTTCGCTTCGCTAAGTGGGCCTGCAATCGACTTAGAGAAGATGCCGATTTTGCCAAAAAAAAAATCATCTTTTCAGTTGAAGCTCATTTCGATCTTGGCGGGTATGTAAACAAGCAAAATTGTCGCATTTGGGCCACGGAAAACCCGCACGCATACATTGAAAAGCCGATACACCCAAAACGAGTCACTGTTTGGTGCGGATTTTGGTCCAGAGGCATAACTGGGTCATTTTTCGAAAATAAGCAAGAACCGGCCGTTACAGTCAATGGCGATAACGATCGGGCCATGTTGAATGAAAATTTGTTCAGAAAAATTGAAGAGGAGAAAATTGGCAACATTTGGTTTCAACAGGACGGCGCTACGTGCCACACAGCCAAGCCAAAGCGATGTTTTGCGACCATTTTCAAAAAAAAAAATTTTTGGCGGACTTTTTATTTATGAAAATTACTTACTTCACGAAGCTACATCATAAAACAAATAAGTGTCCCTTAAAAATCTAGCTGATGTCAAGAAACTCATGAAGTTCTTTACTGTTCCAAAATATGCCCAGAACTTTTATAACAAAGTAATGTCAGGAATTGCCGAAGATTGTACTGAAAAGAGGGAGGATTTAGGAAGCAAACCTGAAGAATTGTATGACAGATATTTACTATCAGTCATTTAGTAAATATCATTGGCATGTTCAACAAAGTCAGCTGCAGGGTCACGATCTGAACTTGATCAAAACAAAATCATTTGTGGGAAAACTTATTCTTTATTAGCAAAACTTAAGCGGGAAAGAATACTTACAGTGTCCACATCTGCCTAAATCATCAGAAATTCTTTTAGACGATGAAATTGTATCATATGTGGACGCCAAAAAATCTTACTAATAGGTTTTTTTGAATCTACAAATTCCTGAGTAGATAAATAAATAAAAAAAATAAAAAAAAAATCCGCACAGTATGACACCCATGGAAAAAGCCAATGTTATTATGAAAGAAGAGTCGATCACCCTCAAAACTGACGAAGAGCTTAAGCTAAAGTTCAATAAAGTCTATCAGAAGTTATGGTTGCAGCGCAGCATTGAAACTCGATATACTGCATTGAAGAAACATTGCTAAGAAAATGCTTCAGTGTGGTTGCAAACATTTTAACGAAAAAAACAAAAGGTTTTTTTCTCAATTAAGAGCACAATTTGAAGTAATTTTCAATAATAATAAAGCTTACTCACTTAACCAACTGCAAATTTTTAAAGCTAGTTAGTTTCATATATCATTAGGAAAAATTAATCGCTCACACAAGATTTTACTGAAATCGTTGGAGCCGCTTTTGAGAAAAATAAGAGTTATCAGCAGGTACCGCTATGCTATTTCAAAACCAAGAAACCCAATTCTAAAAACAACTGTTAATTAATGTTAATTTAATTTTGAAGAAATCCGTCAAGTGGTTCAGGCTGTGGATCCATATACGGAGAGACAGATATATATAGACAGACAGAATTGGAGTTTCCACTTTTTTCGTATTCTTTATCAACGTAGTGTCATGTTTTATTACTATCCCAAAATTTTCTTTCTGCACGACTGCAAAACTTTCCTTATAACTAGTACATATAAGAGCAAGTAAAAAACTTGAGACATGATTTTCAATGTAATTTGGCTATGCTGGTCTAGGGTAGATATCAGTACGTTTTGGAAAAAGGGTCTCTTGCTCAAAATAGTTTGGGAACCACTGCTCTAGACCATCTTTTGTATAAAGGCCAAATCAGTTGAGACTGCACCTCATGAAGTAGTTGGAACCATTGAACAGTCAATTCAGTATAAAGAGTACACCTTTTCTGCATTCCTCGATATAGAGGGGGCCTTCAACAATGTTGAATACAGTGTCATTCGTCTGGCATTAAGCTTCATAAACATCAAGCAACGCTATCAAATTGGGCCGATGCCATGTTCCAAACAAGAATAGTAAAAGCAGAAATGGGTGCAAGCACTCTAAGGGACAGAATCTGTAAAGGTACACCACAAGGAGGAGTTTTATCCCCTCTACTCTGGTTTAACCAGATCCTGGTTAAACCAGATCTGAGCGGAATAAAAGCTGTGTATGGCGATGACATCGTCATCATGACCTCCGGAAAATTCACAACACTTTGTGAACTTCTCCAGACAGCTCTAAATAAACTCAACCCTACAAAAACAGAACTTATCTGGTACGGCCGGCGAAGTATTTCGGAAATGTTCTTGATCATAAGCTGAACTGGAAAGAAAGTTTAAAAGAAAGAGAAAGTAGAATTTTGGGGAAAAAATGGGGACCTGGTCCCAAAACAATTCACTGGATGTACACATCTATAATAAAACCAATCCCCACATATGCCTGCCTGGTCTGGTGGCCATCACAAAAGAAGGCGTCAAACCTTAAGACCATGACCGAAATCCAAAAACTTGCTTGAATTGGCACAACTAGTGCAATGAAAACGACACCAACAGTAGCTCTGAAAACTTTCCAGTCGCTAGCTCCCCTTTTCACTTAAAAGACTGCGCCCAAAAGCGCACTGCGACTCAAATAATGCAATAATTGGAAAGCAGACATATCAGGTCAAAGAACCATTTTGAACCATACTGATACATAGACATTCAAATAGATAACACCCCCGTATACTGATCTCAGTTTTCAGTGGCTTTAACAGTCATTCCGACAAAAGAGTGCTGGGAGGAAAACAGGGTTATAAAATAAAATCACGTATCCGTATTCTCAGACTACCCTCCAATGAACAGATCAATGAAGCTTCCCGACTTTTGCAGTGTCTTTCAAGCAGAAGTACTTGCAGTCTGTGAAGTCGCAAAACACCTGGCTTTTTTTTTATGAGAGAGTAAAAAAGAGGAGACTTATATGCTAATCTGGAGAACGCAGACCTAATATCCAGTCCATTGTACTACCAGAGTAGCAGCCTTCCCTTTTTTTTGTGTTGCAGTAGTTGGAAATAAGTTGTTAGTAATTTCACATATATAACCTCAAGGGCGGCCGGCGTCCATATGAAACCGGGAGGCTGAAAGAAAAGTAGATGCCCAGAGCGGGATTCGAACCCACGCGTCCGTCCTATCTACTAAACACTCTACCACTGCACCACGGCCGCCCACAAAAAGACACCTGGCTGCGCAATACTTGGTCTATAAAAATATCGACAGCTTCATAGACAGCCAGGCGGCCAATAAAGCTATCTTATCTATTGAAAAAAAGAAAAATAATAAAAGAATTTATTGTTTTCTTACGGAGTGTTGATTTTTAAAATCAAAATGAAAAGTTCAAGTGACCTTCACTCCTTATGCGTTTCGCCCAGGTACAAACAGTGGGCTCATCATCTTATCTATTGTCACAAAATCTAAATTAGTAGAAAGCTTTCGCAGCAATCTAAGACTGCTCAGCTTCACGAACATTGTAAATTTAATTTGGGTTCCATGACATCGTGACTCAAATATAAGCTGGCTGAAATCGGGCCAGCACTCGAATCCAGTGAAACAAACAGCTCAGTTCTCAAGCCACTAGAACAAAAAAAAAAAGAATCTAATAACATTTCCTAAAAACCACCAATGACAGGTAGTCTTCTTTAGAAACATGCCGGGTTTCCAGAAACCTATGACAAAATATTTCCAAAAAAAAGGAAAATCTGCTCCAGTTTAGCAGGTCTCGACTCTCTCTTTTGATTGGCATTCTGACAGGTCAAAAACCATTGGGTAACCATTTGATGAGAATGGTAATTTGCATATCCGAGTTGTGTAGGGGATGCCAAGACGAAGAGGAAGAGGAGGGATCATTCCACTTCCTCTGTGAGTGTCCTAGAATTGTTTACACTAGGAAAAAAGCCTTAGGAGAATACAATCAACAATCCGGGCGACATCTCTAACCTTCCAATAAACAGCATCCTTTGATTCCCCTAGAGTTTCAAATGGTTCAGTGGGGGCTCCCAACCACAATAACAATACCGCAAACCCAGTTCTCTGCCACCGCTCTCCTCTACCTCATCTTCTGTAGTCCGGAGAGCACAATGGATCCATATCCAACCCTACCTAACCTAGGGTAACGCAACAGAACAGGGAGTTTCAAGGCCTTGCGCATTTCTCAGAACGATTGTCTTGTGAGGGAATGGAGGAGATCTACAATTTTCTGCCGATTCCGAACTGCTAATCAAAAAATCGTTTTCATGGCATTGAGTTTACTATCGAAGGACTTGCCAATTCCCAGGCAATAACCGTGGAAAAACATTTTTGTTTTGTGTTAAGATTCTAACCACGACCCTCCTGCGAAACAGGTACACATGCAAGCCATTACGCCATGGGAATGATTATGATGTCTGAAACAAAATAGAATCACAGCCCCAAAAAAAATTTTTTTTTTACATTCCATGCGTATTTTTACTTACACGTATCTGCAGCACATACAAAATGCCATTTAAATGGCACACATACGCGAACAAAACACGGTTGGTATGATCGTAATAAGGATACGGACTTAAAGAGATTTTTTTTCCACAAAAAAGCCATCATAGTCACTCCATTTGAGTTTTTCCAAGTAAATTTAAATGCAGTTCAGCCATTTAGCTTTTGCATTAAAAGGAAAAAATGGCGAAACACAATTTCAACCCAAAACGATTACGGTTGTACTTTTCTTTTGATTTCCTCCCATTAAGTCCTGTTTAACACCATGGGTTATACCGTTCGTAGAACTCACTTTGCAATTAATTCATTTGACTTTCCCATTCTCTTTAAATATAACCGTTCATCTCCATTCTCGCCCACCATTGCGATGATCACCCATTCCGTTTAAAGGCTTTCTCTGGTATAGTCATTTTATAGCGCGGGCCAAAGCCAAAGCCAAAGCGATGCGAAACCCAGAGCCACCACTTACCATATCACATTAAAAGACATGAATGGCTCGGATTAAAATGTTAATGAAAATCCTTTTCATAGATACCAAACAAACCTCGAGATATGCGGCGCATCTGTGAGTGTGTCTGCGTGAGTGAACATGAAGCTTTGATTTTGGTGAATCCTTTCGCGACTATTTTTTTTTTCTCTCAGTTTTTTTTTTTGTTGCTGTTTTTGTTTTCAGCTGCCTTTTACGATTTTGGAATTAAAATGGATTCATATCGTGTTACGAAAAGTGATATACCCCCTGCCACCGACCGTTCAGGATTATAGCGGTTGAATATGGTGTGTGGTGGAGAATTCGTTCTGCATTCACTTTAAAATTGAAAATATAATATTCATAAATAATAATTTGCAGAGCGGGAGCATATTGAAAGTACAACACAAAAGCGATAGCAGCAAAGGGTGGCGGAAGGCGATGGGTAGGTATGCTATAATGCGGCAGCAATGGGGGTTGAAATAGGTTGGATGAAAAATCTCGCAGATGCGGGAGTACATGGGTGTACAGTATATACGTATAATGGGATGAAATCCAATTTTCGTTTTCAATAGGTCTTCAAAGTTCCCTTTCATAAGATTTTTTTTTGTGCTGGTTCTTCTTTGGAGAATAGATTCCAACGCTTTGTACGAAGTGCCTGATGGCGGTGATGATGATCACGATGTGGGTGGTTAATTTTCATCACATGTTAATCTAAACAATAGATTGTGGCGGGAATAAAGAAGCTCCTCGGGAATAAACCAGCTAATAATAAAACATGAGACTTAGGGAGGTGTGAGAAGTGTTGTTAAACATTATTGTCAGCCAGAGTTGGGTAATAACAATGCGGGAGCTAATCGGCTGCAATCTCTTTAATTCCTTTTCTAAGACTTTGAATTAAAAATTTTTTCATACTAATTTTTTGTTAATTTACCAAAGTTTGAATGGCGTGATTAGTCGTCAGTTTTGAGTTGGCTGTTCTTTTCGTGTGGACTAAAAAAATTAACGGGGTGGAGCAGCAGCACGGAGAGCATCGGGGCCTATCGCATTTCCAGCAACGTTATCTTATAAGGATTGCAGGGGACCTACGATTTCTTGCCGATTCCGAACGATGGAGAGATCGCTTTCGATTGCAATAAAATTACTATCGGAGGACTTGCCAATTCTTCGTGAAAGGCGATACCCCCGGAAAACATTTTTTGATTGCTGTTGGGACTCAAACCTCGAACCCAAGTTCTAAAGCTTGAGTGGACATTCAGTTGAAATATTTACGTTGTGATCATGAATACGCCATTACATGATATAAGCTCTATGTAAGAAATTTGGGTTGTTAGGTTATACCCACAAAAGCTACCGCAGAACCACTCCTTCTTTCTTATAATGAATTTACTTAAAAACAAACAAAAGTTAGCAAAAGATTGAGGATTGGTAAGCTTTTAACTTCAGACTGTGAATATAAAGGGAAAATCCCTGATTTCTGTAAAAACTTTTGTTACTAACATACAAATTGTTCGAACTGCAAACTGTGGAATGCTTGTTTTTTCTTCAGCTTTGGTGAGCTTAGAACTGATTGTATAGTTTTTGATAATGACCACTGTAGATAAATCATACGCTTTCAATGTCTGTTTAAGCCTCTTGAGCGTTCCATAAAGACCAGAAAACTTTCCAAATTCGAAATAATTCAAATGCAGATTTCGTTGCGGTTGTCAGTACCTAGCAAGATTGTTTTGGTTTGCTCTTGTTTTTGTTTCTTCGCTATTGTCGGAGTTTTTCAACGGAGTTTTTCCGATCCTGCTCTATTTTTTCCAAGATGGCATTTTCGCCAGGAAAACTTTCATGGATTTCGGTAGTCCTATTACAGTAAAGCCTTATTGTTACTTCCGCTGTCATACGGAGTATCTTTAACTCAGTGGCCGTCAACTTATTCTCTTGCTTTTTGTGCATTATCCAACTTTATGTACCGTATATGAGTGACGGACGTACAACCGCCGTGCATGCCGTGTACAGTTTATCCATCAGTATTTTTCTATCACAGAAGACTGCAGAATTTCCAGACACATTATCCACACTACACTTTCTCAATCATTGATGTCTTCTTGTCGTCGCCACAAGTTGCTTGATTTATTGATCATAGATCCCAGACATTTAAACACTTGAAAACAACATTTCCTCTTGTCTTCAGCAAAGAAAAATTGAAGTACTTATGTGTTGCGTACTTAGTACAGTATACAATATCTGCTGAGACTTGGAGTGCTCCAGTGACTGGACTAACTGTCTAAGTCTCCGGAACTCCTCGATGGCTGAAGGCCACTCAGATTTCGTGGTGGTCTCTCTCTCTCTCTCTCTCTCTCTCTCTCTCTCTCTCTCTCTCTCTCTCTCTCTCTCTCTCTCTCTCTCTCTCTCTCTCTCTCTCTCTCTCTCTCTCTCTCTCTCTCTCTCTCTCTCTGTTTTTTTAGTATCACTTGAATAGCTTGGTTTGCGTCAGCAGCCAGGACCTTTGCTTGGTCCTGGCTGCTTGTCTTTTCATCTCTAAAATTTGAGGGGCACTTCGAAAGGCATGTTCTTCTTACTTATCACTGCTTTAGCTTCATCATATCACCACCATGTTTCTTTGACTTACAGTGTCCCTTTAAAACCCCTAGCAATGATTTAGCTTTCTTCAAATAAGTTTGCTGTAGGCAATCCTACATACAGTGTGCTGTGTACTGTGTTCGCTACATTTCGGACTGTGGAAATGGTGATACCCGTGGTGTGATGGTTAGCATATCTGCTGTTAACCCAGAGGTTCGAGGTTCGATTCCCAACAGAAACAAAAATGTTTTCTCACGGGTATCGCCTCTCGTGAAGAATGGGCAAGTCCTCCGTCAGTAAATTCTTAGCCGCTCGAGTTCGGAACCAGCAGAAAATTGTAGCTCCCTTCCATTCCCTTACAAGGCATGGTTCTGAGAAATGCGATAGGCCTTGGGGCCACCGTTGCCGAAGTGGCACAATTGTGCCATTTTGGCACCCTTCAGTCTCGATTGGCACCTTGGCACCTTTAGCTCTCATTTTGGCACCTTAAGAGCTTGATACATTTTAATGAAGAGAACTTGATAAAGTCATTCAAAAAAGACTGAAAAGATTGTTTTTTTTAAGTAGTGAAACATACATATCGTATGTGTGTGTGTACTAATTCATGCCCAAATAATCGAAATGATACTTTATGGGAAAGTATTTGTTTTTTGTGTTTTTAAGTATCTATCTACCTTTGAAGGGCTGGTGGCACCCAGTTGGCACCTTTGGTTACCGAAAATGGCACCTTAAAAATTTTTACTGCGGCAACGCTGCTTGGGGCTCCTCGCTCTGTTGCGCCACCCTACTTCTTTATTTTATTATTCATATATTATCTTATGTACTATATTATTATTATTTTTTTTTTTTTTTTTTAATCCAAATGAGAATATAAATCTCTAATTGATGAAATAAACAAACTAACTAACTATTTTATTTTTTTTTTATGGCGATGCACAGTTATCTGCTTTGTCCAAATTATACCACTTGATTCTCTTCGAAGCCCTTGTTTGTTTATTTTCACCGCTTCCCTAAAAAATTCAGTCAGTAGAAGATTGTGTTGTATTTAACACGATGAAACCATTTGACTTGTATATACTTAGGATATTTTTACCAGGAGGGTTCCTGGTGTGCCGTATCCCATACCTCTAAGGCAGTTCTACTAATCCTCGTTTGACTTCCCAACATGTCACATGTACGATCCTCTTTTAATGGGATATATGCGTATTTTTCCACCTTCTCTCATCCGGTTTTGGGAAATTGACTGACAATATCCAACACCTATCCTTCCGTTCGCCATTTTCAGAGACATTCAACATTCTCTAGACTTCTAAGAGGTCAACACCCTGCCAAGTAGCTGCTCTTTCGAAAGGATGGCGCAGATCCTGTTACTAACCTGATCCTTTGAATGGTAGAATAGATAGATAGATAGATAGATTGTTTTATTCATTCCTTAAAAAAAGTTATGTTTACATTAGCGCTTTATTAAATTGAATAACTTAGAGCATGGCACTACTGCCGTCTGCCCGAGTTGTTTGTGTAATAATTGTTGTTTTATACATATTAAAATTTGTAGTATGGTCGAATATTTTGTCTTTACATTAAAAAAAAAACAGGCGCTTTTTCTGTATGCATTTTCGTTTCGTGGACAAACGCGATAGTTCGCCTCCTTTGTATCGTTTCCTTCAGTTCGAAATTTTTGCAAGTCATAATGGAACGTCGGTTTCGTTGACGTGACTCTTTAACTTCGTCCAATCCATCCCATTATCTTGCAAGCCCCATGAAATCCATGTAGCTCTGACCCTGCAATTCTACTTGGTCCACGATTAGTACCACTCGTAGTAGTAGTCGTAGTATCTGCTGGGCCTCTTCGCAAATATTTCAATAATTTTGCGAGAAACCTTTTTTGAAATGAAACTTCTTATGCGACTTGCAAATATCGATGCTTAACACGTTTAACGCGGATTATCGATTGCATACTTTTTGGCACTACTCGAAATTCGTCATTCAGCCAGACGATTTAATTGTAGTGATGAATGTGTTCTTCGGTGGAAGTTTGCATTATTTTCGGAGAAAATCAAATTCAAACTAGTTCTTTGTTCTTTTTAATGCGTTTTATATATTTGTAATTCATTTCTCAAGATCTCATTAAATTATTCTAAACAGTTTTTCAATTTGTGCTGTGTGTTTGAAAATCGTGTCTGTGCTTGCAAAATTAATTTCGAATGCTTCATTGAAAGTAGTGTTGTGCTTTCTTTTCTCCTCAAAAATGGAATAATTGAAAATATTTAATACCTAGTTTTTGACGTGAAGTTTCACTTCTTCCGTGCGGAGATACTCCACACACTATTTACTTTTTCATTTTTCGACATGCTGCATATTTTGACTTTGATCGTTCTTTTACTACACCTTTGATCTTAAGTCGTGTTCACTTCATGGGAAAGTGTTAAGGTGTTACGGATGTTGCTAGACGTTTGATGTTAATTCTCTAGTTATTGTTACTCCGTTAGTCAGCTCTTACCAGAGCTGCAGTGATATTTTAAGCCGTCACTGCACAGACAAGAGCCACTTGGTAACTTGATGTTGGATTTATTGCCTAGCGCTTGAATTTAGTGGCTATTACATCACAACGACCACTTAATAATCATTTCAAGAATCACCATACGAGACTAGAGTTGCGATTCAAAGTCAAGCTCTGAAACCGAGAACCACCGTCATCACAGTTCGAGTCCCAAAATCAAAGCTTGAAACCTTTATGTGTCTCCAGGTCAGTTAGAATACCAGAACTAATCTGTGAAGCCAAAAAGTCACATCACCAAAGTTAAAGTCCCAAGAACTAAGACTTGAACCCCAGATGTGGCATCGAAATCGATTTTTAAAACCTACACTGCAGTTTGAATCCCACAACTATGACTTGAAGCCCTGACTAGTGATTTTCTCAATTGAGTATCATAACCAAGCCGTGAAACCAACAATCATCGCCATTCCAACTGGACTACAGAGTCGAACCTTTCTTTACCAGAAGAAACTTTGCCAGAATCTAGAAGACCTACTCTTTAAACCGGAATTTTCAGCTGAATTGAACATGAATACCACATTATAAATTTTTAAAACTTGTTTTAAAAAATTGGGAATAAAACCAACTTTAATAATGGACTAGGTTTTTGCCGCTGCCTGCGTCCACCTTTTGACGAGCTTACCACAGCCCTAGTTTAAAAAAACATCCTCTCACTTTCATAGCTGTAAAAAAACTAGCTCTTGGATAAATTCACCCTTTTTTCTAGTTTAACATACTTCCACCGCGCACTTAATTAAGGAGAAATAATAACTCTTCACATCAACAATATTAAGTGTGTGCTTTATCTAAAGCTTAAATTAATCGCATTGAAACCGCTTTTTACTAGGGATTTGGTCTCAATCTATGTCCTACTTACACTCATCCAATTCACCAAGCCAAACCCGTTCCATTTACACACGCAAAAAATAATTATATTTTAGTTGAAATAATCCCATCTCATTAAATCACTTCATACAGCCGTTTACACGTAATCCGCTTTACAGCCGATTAATTAAGTCTTACAGTTTTCCAATTTCCGCAGGTGCCTACCAAAACATATACCTACACGTATTCAAAATGCACATGCACTGTAAAAAGAACACGATGATTTTGAAATGAAGTTGGGAAATTAGTTACACTTTCTGATTTATGATAAGTCCAATACGAAAATGTAGTCAAATGAGATATTTCAATTAAAAAAATTCTCTTTAACTTTAGGCAAGATTTCAAACGAATTTAATTGAATACCCCGGTCCCGAATCAATACCGCCGCATTCACAACATATCAAAGAGTTTCAACACAAATTTGTATTTGGCGGATCATCACCACCACCACCACCCAATATAAACAAAAAACCGCTAGAAAAAAAATGAATATCCTTTCATCCAGACAAAATGTAAACAACGGAAAGATACAATAAAGTAGAAGAATAACCATATACAGCTCCATGCCCAATTTAGAATGCAGCTACAATTGAAATATCAAAACCGAAACAAAAGACCAGCAAATCAACAACAGGACAACAACAAAAACAAACACGTCGCACAGTAGGTACAAGCCAAATGAATTCATGGTGAAAAGGCTCCCAAAAAAAAGGCACATACAAAAACATACAACAACCAAAGCATGCCAAAACGGCTAAAACAAAACCCCACAAAAAAAAAGAGAAAAAAAGGACATTTCGTACAAATGTTTTGCCAAACTCTAAAAACATAATATTCCGCCCTTTGGACCGCCTCGATTTTGAAATGGCTGAAACTTTTACACTTGAAATCCCCACGAATGCAGAGAGCGGGAATTTGGTTGTTTTTTGGCTTTTTTTTAGTCCTGTTGGCCCTTCTGTTGTGGATCTAGTTCCCTAGGCTCATAAAATTCAAATAAACAGAACCGGCCAACAACATTGTTTACCCAAACGAAATCGAGAGAATAAAGAATAAAAAATGATAAAAAAGATCCTTCAGATACACACAGTCGTATGGGCAAAAGGTAAGAGCTGTTCAAGGGTAAAACAGATAGTTGTGGGTTGCACAAAAGAACACAAAAAAAAATTATTATATGCCACCCAACAAAAGACAGGAGACAAGAGCAGTAAGGAGCGCGGATCTAGCAAATGAAAATAAAAGAAATCCTTGAATGAAGAACATCCCCCGCAGCTAGTTTATGCAAAAATAACAAATTCCAAACACAAAACCGCAAAAATAAATCAAACGAAATTGAGTCAGATCCGCCTAGTCTCTCCGTCTGCCGTCGCCGTCGGTCGTTCGTCGTTCAGGTTTTTAGTCTGTTCAAAAGTAAATACCACAACCACGCGCCGCGCGCCGCACCATCGCCACTGCCACAGATGGGATAGTTATTCTTCTCGGTTTTTCACTACGCGTCAACTTACCCGGAAAGGTACACACTATAAGTACATACACTGGGATACAGGACTACAGGGCTCCAGAGCTGCAATTTGATGCAAAGCTCTACTAGGATCCGACCCGGCACAAATATCAAACACACATTGGTACACACACACTCAAGCAAATATAGAGTTGAGTGAAGAAAAAAAACAACAAAGAAAATAAACAGCCAAGTAAAATGGCTGAAGCGCGAAGCGCGTTAAACTAACAATTTCCGACGACGTGAAAGGCGAAACTAACAAACATAGAATAGCAACGTAGCAGGAGCAGAATTCGTATGCAAGATGTCGGCCACCATTCCCGGTCCTGAATTGCACCCAGACAATGGGTAATTTATATTGTGTGTTAAACTCTATAAGCCAAAGTTAGTTTGACAGTGTGTCTAACAGGGAGATTAAAGTTTCAATCGAAGGGGAATTATTAGAACGCGACATACTACAAGAGGCAAAGACACAGTCGAGCTGATACTCTCGATGTGCGACAGTAAGCTGCAAGACTAACATGCTCAGGTTGTAGGTTTTGGATTTTTTTTTTAGAGCGGCAGACAATGAAAGTTCTTTGGCCAACAATGTTTTGTTCATCCACCATAATTCTGGATGAATGCGTCGTATGTTGGCCTATGAGAGAGATCTTTGGTTATTCACGCTGAATCTTGAAAAGTTTCAATCTTTTCTCTACCAATAAACTTAACTCTGTTTAATTGATTGGTTATTGAGGAATCACTTAAGAATGACTCGGCCAATTTTGTTAAACGTTTTTGGTTTTGAGAGCATACAGTGAAGGCTAAAAGAAACCGGAGCTAAGTTTGTAATTTCGTGGTTTCAAGTTAGCAGCGCTGGCATTTGACACCTGTCAAACTGAGCTACAAGCTACAACCGACTTAGAGAGCAAAACTGGAGAGAGCTCGCCCGAAATCGAAGTCGTTATACAATAATGCTGGTTGAGGCCCAGGTTCACCCCGAACTGTAATGCCCACCTAAGTAAGTAAGAAACTGAGCTGCAATTTGAAATACCATAAAATAGGTTGAAAGGTCGGTATCTACGAACATGGATTACTTAACAATCGTACAACGCGTGAAAATTACAAAGTTGTAGAGAATACAAAAGTTGTATATCAAATATACCCACTATTCGAACATTAAAATAAAATAAATTAATAGGTGGCGCTACAGAACGAGGAAACTAACGCATTTCTGACAACCGTTGCCCAGTGAGGGAATGGAAGGGACCTACAATTGCCTGCCGAATACGAATGGCTAATCGAGAAAGCACTTTTCATGGCAATGAATTTACTATCGGAGGACTTGCCAATTCCTCGCGAAAGGCGATACTTTTCGAACATCACGCGATGGTTTTGATTATGGTCGTCATAGTCGACCGACTACGCAAGCAATCAGTAGAATTGTTAAAAAATTAGAATAGAGTTGAGGCGATACTGATTATAAGAGGTGATGAGGAACATTTCTCACTTGCTGAGTATGTAAACAAACAGCATATGGGGCTCTGAAAATCCACAAGAGATCGAAGAGGTGCCGTTGCTTCCGTATGAAGTGACAATCTCTTCGGCAAGCTGAGAACAGGTATTAAGATGGCCTAGTAACATAACGCAAAAACCTACTGAACAAAAGTATGATATGATGAAGTGAAAGACTTTTTGAATTTTACTAAGAACTGATCACAGCTTTACTAAGACACAAGGATGCTAGGTCAAGGACTCAGCAACATCGTGTGAAATCCAGTTCTAAGAGTTATAAAAACTACAATTTTCAAAGAAAGTAGATGAAGCTGTTGAAGTACTCGTACTTATGACATAATATTCTCCCGATGTATGGAAAACAATCCCCAACTATTTTCTTATAAGGACAAGCGCACTCACCATGCAAAAAGTAACAAAGAAAACATCATGCAAAGCTTTCGAAATTCAGGCAACACTAGAACTCAGGCCAAAATACGATCAACGTCGTGTTTTTGTTGAGTGAGTCCTTGAATTGCATCAAACCTTAATGAAAATTCATCTAGAGTAATTATTTATGTGCGAATATGATAACTGTATCACAAAAATGAAACTATTTTCGAATATTCTCAGCCACTGAAGCTGGCCTGATAGGAAATGCTCTGTTTTCCGATTTTTCATTTCCATTTCACTTCATTTATTTAATATGTATATCTTTTACATTGGCCTTATGGCGAGCCCCTTGTGAGGGAATGGAAGGGATCTACTATCTTCTGCCGGTCCCGAACGGCTAATCTAGAAAGCGCTTTTCAAGGCAATGAATTTACTATCGGAGGATTTGCCAATTTCTCGCGAAGGGCAATACCCGTAAAACATTTTTATTTCTGTTGGGATTCGATCATCGAACATCCCGCGCAATAGGTAAACATGCTAACCATCACGCCACGGGTACCAACTAAACAATTTAGAGCTTTAACTAAAGCGGTAGAGGTGAATGGTATCTGTGTTCTCCAGATCGTTTAGAATCATCAAGGAAGTAATCTCCTATATGTAGTTTTCTCTTGTCGGAGAGTGCAAGACATGAGCAGAGGAGGTATAGAGTTGTCTTTTCTTCCTCCTCGCCCAAGCAGCTTCTGCAGAGGTCATTTGATGGAATGTCGATGTTTTATAGGGTGTCTAACTATGAGGCAGTGTCCGGCAATGACATTGATTACGTAGCTAATACATATGTGCAATCTGGTTTTGGATAGCAAGTGTTTTGTGGTTTTTAGATCCAGATTTGGCCAAATTTCAAAAGGAAAACTTTTAATCTCGAAGCGGCGACATACATAAATAATAATTGTAAAAAAAGTTTTTTATCCAAAACATCAAAATTCCCGATGAAAAAAAAGTCCAAATCTTCCAATTTTCTAGTTTGGTCAGTTTTTTTAATGGCATTTCTTTCTGGTTGATAGGTATAGGCATTGTTTCATAGAAAAGAAAGTAAATAAAATTTTCTTTTAAATGATATATCAAAAAACTTTCTGCGTTTGAAGTTCACCGAAATATTACCACTTAATCATGGACATTTTTCGTTATTTTTCATCCTTTTTATACTGACTGCATTTATTCTAATTTTGAGGAAATGTAAAAAGTGTTTTAACTGTTAAAACTTTTTACTTATCGTTTCATTTATTATAGTCCGGTCAATCTAGACATTTGAAGTTACATAAATTCGCACCAAGCTGAAAGTTGGTGAGATCGTTTAAAATATGATTCCAAATAAAACTTGAAAGTTCCCCAACTCTTTCCCTTGCATGGAAAAAATTTTATTCGAGGTCAAAGTTCAAAAATATGATTTTTTTCCGATTTTTTGCGATTTTCAGCAAAATGGTAAGTTTTATCATAAAAATATATCAGACGCAATTGTAGACTATAAATTTATCTATAAAAATTGTTACTTTTTTAATTACTTTTTTTCTTACGAGTCACTGTTTAGCAGATATAACGATTCAAAAATTTAGAAAAGTTGTGATCGTTTTAATAATATGCATGAGTAGGAGTACGCCTCGTATTTGCATTTCCAAAGTTGTAATATATGTATGATTAAATAGTTTCTCCTTTTCAACAGCATGCGTGGCTATTTATGATTATTTTGAAAAAGTAAACATTGATATTAACAATACTGTTGCGACATATATCATTGACGGAGGATTCTTACTACATCGTGTTGCGTGGGATAGCGAAGAAACGTTAGAAGTTATTTTAGATAAATACTCGTATGTTCAGTGTATAGTACGTCGACATTTTGGTTCTAGACATTTTGGTTCTAGAGTTATTTGATGGCTATTATATGATTGTACGAGAAATATCAAAGCTGCAGAACAACGTCGTCGAACTTTAGTAACATCTCCATCTTCTGATATTTTATTTGATGTAAATTTGTCAGTTCCAACCAGTCAACAGAAATTTCTTGCAAATACTCACAACAAGTCTAGATTTATTTCAATGTTGAAAGATAAGTTTACTGCTGAAAATATATTGGTAAAACAAGCAAAGAATGATGCTGATGTATTGATCATTGAAACAGCAATAGAACAAATCAGTTTGACAAATACAACTTACCCGTAATACTTACTGCTCGAGCTCCAACTCTATTCAAACTATTTTCTTCTTAAAACCAGGAAAAGCTCAAAATCAATCGGAAATTTATTCATCACAAAGCTTATCTACTTTTCCAAAGTGTCGAAAATCATGTACTTTTTTTACACGGAATAAGTGGCTGCGATACTACATCAGCATTTTACAGGAGGGGTAATAATAACAGTTTTCAAAATGTTTGAAAAGCAAGATCTACTTCAATGTGCTAAAGTATAAACAATAATTCAACTCGACAAGAAGTTATCACCAACGGCATTCGCTTTCTTCTTTCTATGTATGGAGCTCCTAAAAAAACTACCTGCGTAGATAAATATAGATATGCATGTTTCGTTAAAAACCCTAAAAGCAAAAAACAAGTTCAATAAGCTTGTCTTCCTCCAACTTCACTCATCAACATCTTCTTCGCGTATTTTATCAAGTTCAAGTGCGGCTTGGTAATCAGCTTGACCCTACAGACTGGGGTTGGAAACTAATCAACAACACTCTAGATCCAATTCAAACTGCACTTCCACCTGCGCCGGAAAAACTGCTGAACACAATTTTTTGTAACAGTGCCAAATGTGGTTGCAAAAAAGGTGGACTGTTTTGTTCTATGGCATGTACCAATTGTCAAGGCCGGTCATGCTCTGATGTTGAATCACCAACAGTGGAGGATTCGTTTGATTCCAATGAGATGACATCCGAAACATCGCTATTGACGCAATTTACAGTCCAGCATGAAGATGAAGAAGAAGAACAAGAAAAAGATTTTAATGGCTATGAATTAGAAGAATAAACTTCACTACTTTGTTTTAATTTACTTCGTATTTTACTTTTGCAGTCTTTGCCAATTTTTGATATTTTGTTTTTTATTAAATAGGATCATAACGGACAGATAGAATAGAATACTTGGGAAACAAAGTTAAAAAAAGGCGCTATACTTTACCTCATAGGTGGCGTTAAAACTTGCGCTTATTATAACGATTATAACTTTTCTTGAATCATTATATCTCCGAAACAGTGACTCGTAAGAAAAAAAGTAGCTTTACATTTTTTATAGATAAATTTATAGTCTACAATTGCGTCTGATATATTTTTATGATAAAACTAACCGTTTTGCTGAAAATTGCAAAAAATGGGGAAAAAATCATATTTTTGAACTTTGACCTCGAATAAAATTTTTTCCATGCAGGGGAAAGAGTTGAGGAACTTTCAAGTTTTATTTGGAATCATATTTTAAACGATCTCACCAACTTTCAGCTTGGTGCGAAATAATGTAACTTCTCTATCAATTTTTGGTTTAATTTGACCGGATTATTAGGAAAAAAAATATTTTTTATTCGATGGAAAAGTATTTTATACATAAAAAAAATTATATGTATTAATTTTTTTTTTTACTTAACAATTTAAGTGTTTAATCCTGGTGCTATTATAATTCTTGAGCAAAATTTCGAAGGTTTATATCGACATCAACATCTACACCTTCAAAAATGTCATCTTCTGCAATATCATCGGTTACTTGCCACTATCGCAATTGACTCCCTTTCATTCTTTACAAAATATTGAGCAAGCAATTTGTAGTTTTCTGCAACCACAGCTTCCATGGCAACCTGCAGTGCAACCACAAGCCATTTTTTTAGCTATATCTCTGGTGCAGAAGGTGTAATTGTGCGAATCGGAATGAATACATATTTCGAATTTTCCCAACCAAAGTTCAAAGGATTTAAGCGGTTTCCATGCCACTGCTGGATTTGGAAAAAAGTTCTTAGGCCATGATGTTTGATGGCGTCGAGTGTTGGTGGTATTTGTACCAGGGAAAAATATGTACTTTTTGATAATATGCCAAAATATTGGAAACGACAGTTGCTAGGGTTTGGTTCAACGTTTTTCTATACAAAGAAGCTGCAGACAGTATAAAAAGGATGAAAAATAACAATAAATTTGTATGATTAAGTGGTAATATTTCGTTTTTATGGAGCAATGCCTATACCTATCTGCAAACAGAAAGAAATGCCATTAAAAAACTGACAAAACTAAAAAATTGGAAAATTTTGACTTTTTTTTTCATCGGGAATTTTAATGTTTTGGATAAAAAACTTTTTTTTACAATTATTCAAAAGGTGATTTTTGATGGGAAAATTTGTTCTCTACAAAAAAACGTCCTTGGAATTGCATCAAATTTTGATAGGTTTTCGAGTTATAGTGAAAAAACGAATGAAGATGGTTTAGAACCCATATCTCCGATTTGCACCCTCTAATTTAATAGCACTTTCGGTTTTTTCTCCAAAATTAGGCCATTAAACGATTCATGCAATAAAAATCCGCCCTTTTTCGAGTTCCTTAAGAAATGACATAATCAATAGACGATAACAGCACTAACTATGACACAGTATTTTCTATTTTTTCTGGATAATATGATACGCTTTACAAAAGACGGTTCTGAAATTTCAGCTTTTTTCAGTCAAGTTTTTTTTTCAATTCAATTTCAATTTATTTCCACAAATATGCAAACTACACTGATACATTATGATTTAAATCTTTTAGAGCATCTAATAAATTTAACAATATATTTAATATAACGTATGAAAGCAAAAAAAATTAAAATATAATAAGGTAAAGTCACTAATATAGTTAATATATAAGATAAGGACGATAGAAAAAAAAGAAGTAAAAATAGTTTAAAAAGAAGAGATCAGTAAAAAAAAGTAAAAAGTTAGAAAGTCGGAAAGTTTAAAGTAAATTTAATTAAGATGAGATAAGACAACGGCCTTGTCAACCGAAAAGAGTCGGTTCCCATTAGAACACCGTAATTAAATCGTAATGAGCGCTGTTAGTGACAAGATGGGGGACCGTCCTGTACTACTGCGTGCTGTTGTCATGTGTTATTTGTTCTTTGTTGTATTAGTGTAGTTAGTCTTGTGGTGTATCAGTCTAATGGTCTTTGTCGCCCGGCTGCAACCCCCCTACTCCGTAGATTTATGTGTGGAGTAGGTTTCATGTAAATGTAAATGTAAATTAAGATGATATAAGTTCAAAAATAATATCTTCTTGAATGTCGCATGTGTGGTTGTGCTCTGCAGCTAATTTGGTAGAGCATTCCATAAACGAACTGCAGATACATAAAAGGATCGTTCTGCAATACTGTGCGTGAAACGAGGCAAAATTAATTTCAATCCTCTTTGAAATTGAGCAAAGCTTACAGATTCTTTAAGGTACATTGGACTTCGAACATGGATAATAAGAAGGTTCTTACCAAATATCAAATTACGCAAACATGAAACACTAGTGTGTCATTGATAGCAACATTTAGTTTTCTTCTACAAACACAGTACAAAGATGGAAAAACAGGGACATTGTATGTGAAATGAGGCAAAATAAGCGATTAAACTAGTTTAAGCTTTAAGGTGCTTTGGTTGGAAGAATACCGTCAGCTGTTGGTTATCAGCCAACCCTTGCATTTGATATGGTTCCAATGCAAGAAAGAACATCTTCAACATCTTCAGGCTTTTTTACTTTTGTCCAGCCCAGCAACTACATTCTCTCATCTTCATGCCACCAGTGTTATAAAAGGCAAATAGGTGAAACATGAATATACCCTTGTGTTAGAATATAAAATTAATGTTAATAGAAAGTTCAATAAACTAATATGGAGAGCTCTTTATTGTTGTTGGTATCCTAGATAATTTATATTCTATATGATAGGTTCTTGAATGCTACAAATGTTATCCATATCAACAATCATTGGATGCACATCTGCATAAATTCGCTATTTTTCTGATCAGCGACATGCCTCCATCACACAAATGGAATAAGTTTGTGGGAAATAGGTGGCAATTTTTAATTAAAGGCATGGAAGGGGATCATCTTTTTGTCGTTTGCAATGTTCCATTTCACTGACATTCGTCTTAGCTAATCTTCTGCCTTTGGGAGCTTCATATTCAAGTAATTTGAAGGTGCTCCAGCCGTTTTTGCAGTTGCAGCAGTGGCAGAAACGCTATTGCCATGATTTCTGAAAATGTATGAAAAACTGTGTGCCCTTGCCGCATCAGTCTAGGCAATTTCTTAAAAGCGCTTATGTAAATTCATTATGGCTGATGAATTGGTCAACTACAACACTTACTTTAATTTGGGAGAGCCCTTGAAACCCTTCTTGCTAGCAACACTTTTAATATTTTCCAAAGAACGTATTGTAACTCACGAAACTTGTGTACGAATCAACATTTACATACGGCACAAGGCATCATTAATAAAACAAAATGCAATAGTAATAGAACATAGAGGAGGTACGTAGGAGTTCTTACCCAATATAAAATGCTAAACTACCCCATGACCACCAAAATTCTTCTGTTCACCTCTGCACAACAAAAAAAAAATATTCCACCGAAACAACAACGAAAAAAAAAACAAATATATTGATAACGCACAGATATGAAATTGGATTTAAGTAAAAGTTCCTCCTTTTGGGTTTTGTGCTTGCGCTTGTACTACGACGAACAGGAGCAATACCTTTCTGGCTATGGGTTTTTGTGTAGTTGTTGCTTAGATATGTATCTATTCCAATTACTCGGAAAAACATTTTGCAAAAGGTTACACCTCGAATGAGAAAAGGTAGTTTCGTGTGCCTGCCCGTTGAACTGCAACTGGAGGAAGATAAATGCAATGTTAAACGAGGTGGCCATTAATCAGTTGTACCTACCCGGTTGACAACTTCCAAACATATATATACAGTTTAAGTTAGTATGAGGGCAAAAAAGAAGAAGGGAAGAAGGGAAGATCCAGACACGAGATAACGAACCACATCAAGGGTTGCGCCTTAAAAGTGAACGACATTCCACAACATATTTTCTGAGGGGGACTTACACTTTGGTGGAAATTTAATTTTTGAATTTAATTCAACAAACGAACTTGAACTAGTTCGTTGGAATTTCTAAAAATTGTACAAATTGGTTGGGTACACTCTGGCGTATTCGCACTTAAAAAAAGTAATGTCTTAGCTTTGAAGTGTTAATATTTCAACTAAAATAAAAATATGCAATAAAAGAAACTAGTTTTGAAACGTATTGTGACTCTACTAGTTAAAGCCATCCGATTAATTATAAAACACAATATTTTGAAAGAAGCTGCATCGGCTGGCTTCGCAGTAGAGTATTCCGTTACTCCAATTTTCCAAGACCTTGTTGATGGTTTCAGACTGTAGCCTACACATTGCTAGGACGATATTGGCCTCAACCGCTTTATTTTTACTAGTTAGAGCGAAGGTAGATCACCTTTGCTATCACGTCGACCTGAAAGATCTTTTGTGCTGTTCACTTAGGCTTAAGCACGTAAAGTGTAAAGTTGTTCACTCAAAGTTGAAGACGTTTAAGAACCAAAAACATGTCTAGGGTACTAGTGAATCCTTTTTGGAAACGTTTAAGCGTGGATCTGGCTACAGCATGGCATTCACATAAAATGTGTTCAGCTGTTTCTATTTCTTCGAGGCAGAGATGGCATGGGCATCTTGGCTGATGTTCTTTTTTTTAAGGTGATAAGTGTAAGTAACTTTGCGTCACGTATGCTCATGTCAAGAATTTTTTTCATACGTCTTTGAGATAAGTTGATAAATAGTTTTGACTAGCGGTGGCCAGTAGAGTTGTTACAGATCATGTTCTGGGTCAACCGCTTGAATCGTTTCCAAAATACCCCTGAAAAAAAAATCCAAGAATAGCAAGATCTTATGTGCTTCGTTACCGACTTTTTGATGTCAATTATACCTACACCTCGAAGCTTGTATTCAAGTCAATTCAATAAGTCGGTAACGAAGCACATAAGATCTTTTTTTCTGTAATTTGTGATCTCTTGAAACCCCACGTCGACAATTTGATTGGTCCTTATCAATGTGGTCTTAGAACAGAAAAGACCAAAGATCTTGGAAGAAACCTTAAATACAACACAACACCATCTTTACATCGTCTTCTAGGGCTCGTACAACAGTATTTACAGTGATGAGCTGTACAGAGCCATGTCCAGTTTCGGCATCACTGCAAAACTCGTACGACTATGCAGGATGACTTTGGAGAACTCACGCTGCTCCGTCAAGATCGTCAAAGAGCTCACTGAGATCTTTTTTTTTTTTTTTTAATTAGCGCACACATCAAGGGGTTATGACTACCCTTATAATGTTATAGAACACAGTGCGAGCATTTAGGAAAACAGGAGAGGATTTGAAAGGAGACACCAATGAACGTTGCTTGTGAACTTTTGTGAATCGTAATGTAGAGGGAAAACAGGGCCAGGTAAAGCATTCCACATTCGGGTGGTGCGACTAAAATAAAAATCTCTATACTTGACTGTACACCCGAAGTTGGGCTCAAGGTAGAACTGATGAGCATTCCTAGCGAGGCGCGTGATGCGGCTAAATTGTTTCAGGGGAGGAATGCAGCTGGCTATTACACTAGAGCACTGTTTGTGAAAAAAGTGATAAAAGAGACAGAGAGACAGGTGACTTTTCGACGATGTTCAAGAGAATCAATCGATTCTACGATTGAACTATCACCTATCAATTTTAACGCTCTATTTTGTACCCTATCAAGTAGGCGCAAAGATGTTTGAGTAGCACCTGACCAGATATGGGCGGATGAAGGCCTTATAAATTGTAGCCAGATAAGAAGGGGTGAAGAACTTCCTGCATCGTCTCAAGAAGCCTAAGCATTTAGCAGCGTTTTTGGCGACTTCAAATATGTGGTCATTCCAACGAAGATCATCGTTTACACACATACCAAGTACTGACAGCTTTTCGGTTTCTTCGATGCAGGTACCATTCATGGATAATGGCAATGGGGGAATGTTAAGCTTCAACGACAAGAGACAGCATTGAGTTTTCGAAGCATTGAATTCCACTCGGTTTTTATGACCCCATGTAACAGTGCTGTCGAGGTCAGAATTCAATGAGCTTATCATACGCAACCGTTCCAGTTCCACATCCGAAGAGCAGGGACGTGAATTTGGAAACGAACATGAAAAACTGAGGGTCGAGTCGTCAGCAAAACAGTTGAGAGGATTAGAAGTTTCAGACAAGAGATCATTTATGAAAATAAGGAAGTGAGTCGGAGACAAAACGGAGCCCTGGGGCACACCAGCATTTATGAAGTGGGTATCAGAATTGAAGCCGTCCAACACAACTTGTATTGAACGGTCGGAAAGGTAGTTTCTAATCCAACGGAGAAGAGACTCATCGATACCAAAAGCACGCATTTTCGATAAAAGAGCCTGATGCCAAACTCTATCAAATGCTTTAGAAATATCAAGCGCAATAATCTTACTTTCTCCAAAACAATGTAAAGATTGGTTCCACTTTTCGGTGAGATATGCCATTAAATCACCAGTGGACCGTTTGCTACGAAAGCCGTACTGACGTTCATTAGGGAAGCTCTCGTTCTTCAAGATATTTCATAAGTTGACGGTTTATCAACGTTTCTATGACCTTGGAAAGAAGGGACGTAAGTGCAATTGGACGGTAATTGGAAGGAGAGGAAGATTCACCTTTTTTAGGGACCGGCTGGACAAAAGCAGTTTCCCATCTACTCGGAAAAATTCCAGCAGAATAGGAAAGATGGAAAAGTTTACGCAGAGGTTTTGCCAGCGTAGAAGAACACCTCTTCAGAATAACGGCGGGGATATCATCTGAACCAGCGGATTTATGTATATTGAGATCTTTGAAGACTCTCGCAACCGAGCGAGTTCGAAAAAAAATCTGCTTCACTACAGAATCTACAGACTCAAGCTCAGTTGGAGCCAATATGCTATAACGAAGTGTTGAGTTTGCAGCAAATTGAGCTGCTAACAAATTGGCTTTATCGATGGAACTGACATACGGAGAGTCATTGAAAACGAGCATTGGGACCGATGACTTGGTCGAGTTCTTAACGTTCTTAACAAAAGACCAAAAATGTATTTTTTGCCTTACTTTTTGGTCATGCAAAAACATTATTGATAACGATGCTTTTCTTCAATGGCTCTCGTATGTCAGTTCCATCAACAAAACTAATTTGCTGGCAGATAAATTTGGTGCTATATTTACACAACCAAGGGGCATATCAGCTCTACCTTAGCTAAAGACTGCAAATTTTGCCATAAAGCAGATAGTATTCTTTTAGTTATTTTGAAATACGCTGGCAAAACGACAGTGCACGCATTTTTGTCTACTTTATTCTTCTGGGTTCTCATCGAGAAAAATTGGAAAGCGCCATTTTCCCATCCTCTTCCTAAAAAAAGTCAAATTTTACTCCATTTAACTTGCCGTCCAATTTTATTAAGGGCGCCTCCTTCCAAGGTCATGGAAACTTTGACAAACAGTCAACTCATGAAATAAATTGAAGATAGAGTTTGGCTCTTCACAAAAAAGAGATAAAATTATGTGACCCACCTTTTAGACTTTTCTACTTTGTTTGATTATGATCTCAAATTTTACGAATGAATAACTTTCCTTTTAGTGCTTTTAGTCGCAACTCAAATTATTCCATTAAAAACAATTGACTCTTAGAACAAAACTTAAACACATGTACGATATTCATATGCGTCCAATAACCCAACATCCCACAGCACAATACTATCAAAATAATGGTTTCATTCATATTCATAGAATATCTATCCCAGCCGCATGTAGATACAATCATAGCATTGTGGACGTGGTATGCCGATTCCGTTCATGCCTTGCAATCTACATCACATGATGAAATATTCAAACAACACACGCAATATTGGTCATTGTTACCTCAGCATAAATGTCCCTAAGTAAATTATGGGAAATGTCCTTGTTGCGCCTGCTGCACTGATTGTTAAAACGTCAGGTGTCACTTGATAAATCTAAGCCGCTTCAGGAATTGATGTCTAATTACTAATTCATTCTAACATGTCCAATAAACTTGTAAATTGTTTACCAAAGGATTCATTATCTGACCACCACCCCTTTCCTTTGGCAGACGAAAAGAGAGATAAACATACATACTCGTACTTATATCTTCTTGCAAAACTCATAACAAAAATTCAACGACAGAACAAATAGCTGTTAAAGCAAGGCAGCATAACCATCATGAGGGTAAAACTTTTCAAGACACTGCATAAAAATGAAGTAAAGTTGTAAGGAAAGTGATCATCGTCGTTGGAGTTGTCTTCGGCATCATCAGGAACCAGCAAGGACCACCGCAACAAAAAAAAAACATACCCACCCAACATGGCAAAGCGTGCAAAGACAGAAAGAGATACATTTGTCCCGCATATAAGCACGTTTATATCCTTTGGAAACTTGTGCTTCAATGGATAATGGTAAGTGTTCTCTCTATCCTTTCACTTCCCTAAAACAAGAGTGTATTTTTGTGGGCCCTCATTGTCTCTTGAAGAAGTGTAACTTTAAAGACTACATAAGTCATAAGGAAGAGACTAAAACTACAAAAGAAAAGTTCTGCCATTGTCATATTACATGTTTTATGGTCGTGTGTTATAGGTTGTATTATTTCACCTCAGAATTCTTCTTTTGTTTGGGTTTTGAGATGCAATAGAGGAGGGATGTCATAAAGTTTGGCCATAGTGTGGGCACAGACACATATATATTGAGGATGAGTAGCAGTAAGATTAAGGTGTCTTGATTTTGTTAGCTGAGCAAGGGTTTTAAGCAACAGACAATGGAGGAGTGAGTTTTATTTTGCTTAAAATCAAAAGAGTAATTTTTCAGCACCCAGGTTATAGAAAGACTTTGATAAGACTCTTCCAGAATCATCAGTTAACTCCGAGTTAGATCAGCAACATTAATGAATTGACTTCGGATCAAGTAGTGAGAGTTACATTCACTTTGAAAAAGCCAAGTTTATAAAAAAATGGTGCAAAAAAGCTACGATAGACCGAAGTCAAACAGATCAGGTTACAAATTTTCACTACAGTAAGCTAAAGAAACCAAATTTTATGGTAGAACACTAATTTTATGGCAGATTCAGGCAGAAAAAATTCACATTTTCGACTTTCTTTTAACAAAAATGGTTAAAACTGCTCACTGTACTCATTTATCTACTCATTAAAGCACAGTGAAATAAAAAGGGGATTGGGAAGGGTCATAGTCTTCAATCTGCCCGAAGTTAAACCCTTTTTGAGATAAGCTAGGGTGGCAAGCCTCGAACTCAAGCCTAAAAAGACCAGCAGCGAAATATAGTGATAAGAATCTACTGAGGATCTGGAAATACTGCTTAAGCAAACTGCTTTGGGGCGGAGGCGATGAAAGTACAAATTCCGCTGTAAGTCAGAATACCCAATTCATCTGGGACTATCCATAATGTCGTCCTTCCGACCTATAGTTAAAGTTTAGTTCACATTAAGTTCAAAATTCACCATCTGTCAATATATGTATTTTTAGGGCACGTAAGAAAGTTCGATGAAAACGAAGATGAAAAACTATAGACAACAGAAACAACGCTTATTTGGGTGCGGATTTGTAGTTAGAGTAAGACTCAGGGATGAGGTTATTAGCCAAAATCCAGTTAATGAGCGTATAATGACCATCCGCATCAGGGCCAAATTCGCCATTTTTAGCCTAATATGCGCCCATGGGGTTGATTCTGTAACTGTGAAGCTGTGAAGTGATAAAAAATATCACAACTTCACAGCGAATGCAGATAGACTTTACCCATTTTGAAGTGACCGCCGCCGCCGCAATATCCTCATTTTCTTCCTGGGCAAATAATTACATATACAAATAAAAATAGCTACTTCATATGAAAAGACATTTTCGTAATGAAATGACCTTTGTTCACTACGGCCCCTATTGTTAAATACCAACTATACTATGCCTGACATGTTTTGAAATATTTTTTTACAAATAAAAATTAAAATTAACGCAAAAATGACAACATTTATCATTTAGTACTTTTTAGTACATACTGTCAGAGTGATTTATCATTTTGAGTTCGGGAATCGCATCAGATTTTTTTGTGAAGTGATAAAATGAAAAAGCTCTGTGAAGACTGAAATGAAATAGTTTTTATCACTTCACAGCTTCACAGTTACAGAATCGACCCCCAGTACCCTAGATAAGACGAAAAAGTCGTTTTTGGCGATTTTAACGCAAAACTAGGGAAGGAGGACATCTTTGGACCAACAATCGGTAAGCATAGCCTCCATGACAAAACCTCCGAAAACGGCCTAAGGCTAATTGATTTTGCTGAGGGGATAAATCTTATTGTAAGTAGTAAACGCTTCCCGCATCTCAAAATTCATAAAGGTACATGGCGATCCCCAGATCAATCAACCGTCAACCAAATTGATCTTGTTGCAATCGACGCAAGAGATTCTTCCAGTGTGTTAGATGTCCGAACTTTCCGAGGGACTCGGACCACTACCTTGTTGTAGCCAAGCTACGAATGAGGATATCTTGTTCACGACCTGCACGAACTAACGCTGTGAAGAGATATGACGTCGGAAAGCTACAATCACAAGAGATTGCCAATGCCTTTTCCAAACGAGTGTCCCTTCAATTATCCTTGAATCCCATGCCGTCAGCATTAAGCATTGAAGACCAGTGGCAGCAATGCCAAGAATCCATCAGTACCGCTGCCTCGGAGGTTCTGGGTTTCACTCGGCCCCCAAAACGAAAATGAAGAATGCATCCAGGCAAATGCAGCCAAACAAAAATCACGACAAATGCTGATGCAAAAACGAACAAGGGCTGCTCACGATCAGTATAACGAGATCTACAAGGAGAAAAGAAGGGAAGAACACCGAATTCTCAAAAACAAAAAGGAGCAGCATGACAAACGCTCGTTTGAGGAAATTGAGAGGTACCATGACATGAGCGAGATTCGGAAGTTTTGCCAAAAGGTAAGAAAGATCCTGCCAGGGTGTTAGACCCCGAACTAAGCAGGGTAACATAGTTACCCTGTCAGTAGTGACTGTGACTCTAACAGTCAATACTGAGGATCTGGAAAGATCACTTCTGCAGACTGCTTAACGGTGATGAAGACACAAATTCCGCTGTCAGGCAGAATGCCCCATTCAACTTGGACGATGATCAAGAATGCCGTCTTCCCGACCTAGAAGAAGTTAAGCTTGCCATATGCAAACTTAAATCAAATAAGACTGCAGGTGCAGATGGCCTTGATGCCGAACTTTTCAAGGCAGCAGTAGTTCAATTGGGAAGAAGCATGCACCTGCTGATCTGCATGATATGGTCGGAAAAAGCATGCCGATGAATAGAACCTCAGTATCGTATGTCCGATCCTTACAAAAGGGAGACCCTCACAATTGCGCCAATTACAGAGGGATAAGCCTCCTTAACGTCGCTTATAAGATCTTGTCTGCTGTAATATGTGAACGGCTGAAACCCCACGTCAACAACTTGATAGGTCCTTATCAATGTGGTTTTAGACCAGAGAAGTCCACAATAGACCAAATGTTCACATTACGGCAGATCTTGGAAAAAACCCGAGAACATAATATCGATATTCACCTCTTTATCGATTTCAAGGCCGCGTATGACAGTATTTACAGAGACGAGCTGTACAGAGCCATGTCTAGTTTCGGCATCCCTGCAAAGCTCGTACGACTATGCAGGATGACTTTGGAGAATTCACGCTGCTCCGTCAAGGTCGGAAAAGAACTCACCGAGACCTTTGATGTCGAAAAAGGCTTTAGGCAAGGCGACAAACTGTCATGCGATTTCTTCAACATCATACTTGAACAGATTGTAAGAAACTCAAACGTCAACACCAGAGGAACAATCTTTCAAAAGTCTGTACAATTACTCGCCTATGCAGACGATATTCACGTAATGGGAAGAAAAAAGCGTGATGTCATAGGTGCTTTTGCGAGTATTGAAACGGAAGCGGCAAAAATGGGTTTGATGGTTAATGAGGGCAAAACGAAGTATATGCTGTCATCAAACAGGGACACAGAACATCGACGAATTGGACAACTCGTCACAATAGACAGACATAACTTCGAGGTAGTACAGGACTTCGTCTACCTAGGATCCGCTGTAGACACGGAAAACAACATCAGTGCGGAGATCAAACGGAGAATAACTCTTGCCAACCGTTGCTTCTTTGGGTTAAGAAGGCAATTGAGAAACAAAACCCTAGGGTGACCTTGTATAAGACCTTGATCATCCCAGTCCTGCTTTACGGCGCGGAAGCATGAACCTTATCGAAAGCGGATGAGGAAACCCTTGGTCGTTTCGAAAGAAAAATTCTCCGAATGATCTTTGGTCCCGTATGCGAAGACAATGTGAGGAGAAGAAGATACAACAACGAGCTGTATCAGCTGTACCGCGACATGGGCATAGCCATAAGAGTACGCATCGTGAGGCTACGATGGTTGGGCCATGTAGAGCGGACGGACCCAAACGCTCCGGCTCGACGGGTTTTCGAAAGCATTGCAGGGAAATCGCGGAAGGGGAAGACCTCGTCTTAGGTGGCGCAATCAAGTGGATGAAGACCTCAACCGACTTGGAGTGCGAAACTGGAGAGAGCTCGCCCTAAATCAAAGTCGTTATAGAAGGAAGTTGGTTGAGGCCCAGGTTCACCCCGAACTGTAATGCCCACCTAAGTAAGTAAGTAAGGTTGAGAGAAGTTTGGACTTCGATGTCATTGACTAAAACTGTTGCGGTGCACATGTAAATTCTTATGCAGTATAGAATTTTGAGCAAGATTAACTGCTTTGTGCTAATTCTTTGTAATTACAATTTTTTTTATTTGATGAAGCTTGAAAATAACAAACAGGAAATTTGTATTTGAATCTCGAAAATTCCTTAACGAAATTTTTAGGTGTTGAGTGTTGACTTCCCACATCAAAGTTTTGAGTATTCTCTCCAGGACCCAACAAATATTGAAAAAAGAATAATCTACAACAATGAACCAGTTCTACAACAACAACAGGAACGAGAAAAACAAAATCTCAAATATCTCTGTATCAACTGAAGACCCACCAAGATTATCTAAAAACTTTCCTTTGGGAGGAAAACCATACTTTACTAGCTATGAAGCCCCAAAAATATATACACAATACACTTATTGCTATGAGAATGCCACCACCAACACTACCACACGGGAATTATTTTCGTGCGGCAGAGTCATCACAAGTATCATCACAGCTACTTAGGATTCCCGGTTTCTTGTGCACAGTTGCATGATTTCGCCTCCGGTTATTCTTTCAGTTTCTTGGGTACTCATCATAGTCTCAAGCTTGAACGTACATAGAACCTGACTGAATCACCACAGAATATATCCAGGAAGAGGTGGTATTGTTGGTTTTTACTTTCTTCTTTTTTTTTTTTTTTTTCTTGTTGATGCCCCAGAGTAAACACTCAGAGGTGGCCTCTTCGACGAAAAGAACTACAATAGCGGATGTTATCAGGTGGTTTTACCCGGAATTCCCCTCAAGACTTTCCCAAAAGCCTTACACAAGAACACATATTGTGAATTTGTCCAGACACATTGTTGTAGCTATGAACTAGAAAAGCCATTTTCTAGACTTTAACTTACTGAATAGGTAAGCGATACAAAATCCGTTTGCAGTCAATAGTCAAGCTGGTCAAGATCTTCAGCCATTGTATATGAACATGTTTTTTTTTTTTAAGGTATTTAAAGAACATTAAGTAAATTGTATGAAGTAATAACTCGTCTACTAATTGCTATTAATAGTAACTATGGCTAGGCCAATTTTAAAATAAACATTGAGTGTTGTCAACAATTTTTATTTTCCCCCACTATTGGTAGGGCACCTATGAACAGTGCCGATGTATTAAAACAATGAAATTCACTTAAAAAATTTCCTAGGTTCCGCTTTCAAGGTTACTTATTTATCTAGCTTATTTCAAGCGCATAGAATAACAACTATAATACTAATAACAATAATAATAATAATAATAATAATAATAAAACTAACTAACTAAAGTGGACGTAATTGCTACGAAGAGTTGGGAGGTGGAAGAAGGGGACGGAACGTAGGTTGCGGGGACTAGTATTCATATAAATCATTTCAAATAAAGCAAGGGAGTCAATGGTACCAGTCATAACCTGATGGACAAAAACAATGTCAGCGATACGACGACGTTTAGAGAGGGTCAGCATGTCAATAAGTAGCAATCGGTTTTCATAAGGGGGTAAAATTAAAGGGTCAGACCAAGGTAAGCTACGCAGAGCGAATCTTAAAAATCTTCGTTGAACAGCTTCAATTCTGCGATATTCAGTTATTTGGTAGAGAGACCAGACTTGACTAGCATATTCAAGTAAAGGCCTGACAAATGTGGTGAATAAGGATTTAGTGACGTATGGGTTGGAAAACTCTTTAGACCAGCGTTTGATAAACCCCAAGGAAGAGTTTGCTTTCGCAATAATAAGTTTAATGTTAGAGTGGAAATTAAGGTCTTTGTCACAAATGATTCCAAGATCGCGAATAGACGAAACTTTAGGGACGGGCATGTTGCGGAAGTAATAAATTCGGGGAATGGAAGGTAGACGCTTACGTGAGAAAGACATACTTTGACATTCTTTAATATTTAGCTCAAGAAAATTTTTGTTACACCAAATAAAGAAAGTGTTTAGCTCTTGTTGGAGGAGGAGAGAATCCTGAACAGATGAAATAACTTTTACTATTTTAATATCGTCTGCATAAATAGAGAGATCTGCGAATGACGTTGTACCGCCGACATCATTAATGGCAAGCACAAATGGAAGTGGACCGAGATGGCTGCCCTGGGGAACTCCCGAAGAGGCAAATATTGGAACGGAGAGAGCTTTTCTGAAGACAACCCTATATACTCGGTTCTCGAGGTATGATTTGATCCATTCGATAACTTGCGGTGGGAAGCCAAAGGCTTTGAGTTTGAGGTACATAATTTGATGACTGATTTTGTCGAATGCTTTACTTAAATCAGTAGTAATGACATCAACCTCATTGCCTTTTTCTAGAGCCAACGTAGTCATTGAAAAAAATTGGGTAAGGTTAGTCGTAGTAGACCTTCCCTTTAAGAAACCGTGTTGAAGTGGGGAAACAAATGATTTACAGTGAAAAGACAAAGAATCGTAGACAACGCTTTCGAAAAGCTTGGGGATAGCGGAAAGCTTAGCTATCGGTCGATAATTAGAAACCTCGTTTTTATCGCCCTTTTTGAAGTTCGGGAAAATGAAAGATTCTTTCCAAAGAGTGAGAAAAAATGCTTGGGAGGGCGAAAGTTGAAAAAGAGAAGTAAGGGGTTCGAAGAGTACGGTAGCGCACTTTTTAAGAAAAATTGCAGGAATGCCAACGAGGCCAGGGGAGAAATCATCATCCAGCAAGTTTAATTTGTCGCGAACAGTCTGAGGACAAATATTTAGAGAAACTAGATATATATGCGGGCAATTTAACAGAAACCTATTATGATATTCAAGGTCAGGATCATTCAGGTTATTGCTATATGACTGACCAAAAAAGGTAGCAAAAAAATTAACAATTACTTCGGCGTCAGAGGAGGAATTGCCTAGAAAATTAAACGTTGAAGGAAGACCGTCAGATTTCCTTTTTACGTTAGTAAATTGGTAGAAACGTTTTGGTTCTGAAATTAGAGAGGTTTGCATTTTATCAAGATAGGTTTGGTAGAGAATGAGACAAAGAGACAAAAAGTTAAAGGAAGCTAGTTGGTAGTTGCGATGGTTAGAAGGTGTCAGATAGTTTAGGTAGATTTTCCATAAATTGTTTCTGACGTTGCGGGTGCTTTTTAATTCTTTTGTATACCAGGGTGTAGAAGAAACACAGGATTTTTGAAGCGTATAAGGAACACATTGGATCAAGCATGCAAAGATAGAGGAGTAAAAGAAGGAAAGAGCTATGTCGAAGGGAGTAGACAGGTTGATGAATAGATTGAAGTCAATGTTACTGAGAAGATTACAAAGCATGTTAAAGTCGGCTTTGCTTTGCCTTAGGGGAGTTTTCGGGTTCCATAGTTGGAACGCTATCATCAATACGGAAAATGAAGAATAGAGGGGGATGATAGTGATCTAGAGTAGAGAGAAGATGGGTCCTTTTAAAAACAGAGGAGTTGAAAGGAACAGAGGAGAGGGTGAGATCAAGCTGTCTCTGAAGGTTGTTGAGGATACCACTGATTTGAAACAAGCCAGACTGGAGAAAGCAATCAAAGAAAATAATTTCTTTTTCGGAGGAGGGATTAGAAGGAACAAAACACGATTCATCTTCGGATGGAATCCATTTCAGGTCGGGCAAGTTAAGTCACCCACGTAATGAAGTCATCGTTTGAATTTGCGGCATCGATTAGGGGACTTAATGAGGCAACAAATAGTTGATAAACATGACAGGGCTATAAGGGACGAATGTAGCAACAGAGAAGATAAAAGCAGCGATTAGAGATTGACAATTTAATACAAACATATTCAAACAAAGGTGATTTAGAATTTTTTTTCAGAAATGCATTGAGACGATTGTGGACAGCGAAAAGAACACCACGCCCAGTAGGAGCTATCTCACTAATTTGACCATTTTGACCATGAAAACAGTAAAAATCAGACGTAAATATTTCGCTGTCTTGAAATTTGGAGCAAAGATTAGTTTCCGTGAGAGCAGAATATCATATGGAGATGGGAGTTCAAATGCACGGTAGAGGTCTTAGTGCTGTGATGCTTCTTTTGCGAGGCTGGGGTATGACTCAGGGTGTCCAGGGTCTACCCAAATAAGGGTCGTAAGACTTGGGTTTCGGCGGTCCAACTTCTCAAAATGAAGACGCGGAAACGGTCGGTTTTAAATTTCAACTCTAAATTTATTACTATATGTCTTCTCAGGATAAAGTTTACAATTATTTTAATTTTACAGAATTTAACAAGTTTAATAATTTCTTGAATGAAGTGTAATTAGGATGTCAATCCAGGAGCGGCTGGTATAGGTCCTCACTTGAGTAGAAGCGATGGTTTCTCTGGGATACGGCTGTATACTACGGCTACTACTTCCTCTGTCTGGCAGCGGCGGCGGCGACTCCCTATCTGGCGCTGCGTTAGGCAGGGCACTCTATCGGCAGCAGCGGATTTCGTGGAAAAGGCGTGCGTTGCGGGCAAGGCAGAGCAATTTAACGGCGGCGGACTACGTAGGAAGCGCCTGCTTTGTGTCGTACGGGGGGACAATCTATTAGTGCAGTCAATGAAGCGTTTTAGGTCCGAATTTTTTTACTGTGAACCGATTTGCATGAAATTTTGGAATTAGGCTCATCTTACCCTTAAATTCAAAAGTGAAAATGATTTGCACACCGCCACCACCCTGGGGGTGGTTGCCACCCCTTCTCGGGGGTGAATTTTTTTTTTTTGAAATAACCTCGGATATCGATAGAAGGCTTAATTTTAAGCAAAAAAACAAATATAAAGTTTTTTGTTAAGTCCAATACTTTTCGAGTTATTGGCAATTGAAAATTCGCAATTTGTTCACGTTTTTCATCTATTTATTGCAAATATCTCCAAAACTATACGTTTTATCGAAAATTTTATAAAGAACAAAATTGTAGTAGGTAAAACAATGAACAATTTGGTTTTTTATAAAGTATTCTAAGAACAATATTAAGCTAGATATAAAAGATCAAAACCATTTTTTATTTTGTCTGAAATTTAATGGTTGTAGTCAATGCCATTTGGCGGCGAGCAGATGCATTTTATGCATTCTTATACAAGGGAATGTTTTGTAGTGCTTGAAATAAGCTTTAAAATGAGCACTATTAAAGGTCTCTTGCACGTATAATTAGTGAGCTGTAGTGCAAATAAGGAGAGCATCTAATGTTTTTTTCTTTTAAATCAATGGCTTTCATAAGTGCCATTTCCACCAAAATTAAATTTAATCGTATTCCGCCTAAAATTAAGTTTGTTATGAAGAGTTTGATAGATAGTATCAGTTTGGCTGCTTTTGGACACATATTTTTCAAAAAAGTCACGATTAAAAAAAAAACAACAAATTTTCAAATTTTTAAAAACCCCACTTTTTTTTATAATATCTCAAAAATGACTACAGATACGTATAATAGTGTTAAAATAAAAAATTTTGGTATTTTTTTGACAAACAATTTGGTCTTTTAGTTTTTTCTGTCAAACAAAAATTGACGGAGATATGATTGTTTAAAGAGCGCGTGGCAGCGCAATCACAGCCTCTCTTAAGTCCTTTAACCCTTCACCGTTTTAGCAAAAAGTTGTTTACTATATATTGCAATAAAGGATGTTTTAGCTCTTTTAATTACCTTTACAATGGTTTCTTACAAATTGTGATAGCATAAAAATTGAAGGAGTTATGGTCCTAAAACTCATTGATTTAAAAGAAAAAAACATTAGATGCTCTCCTTATTTGCACTACAGCTCACTTATTTTACGTGCAAAAGACTTTTAATAGTGCTCATTTTAAAGCTTATTTCAAGCACTACAAAACATCTTCTAGTATTAGAATGCATAAAATGCATCTGCTCGCCGCCAAATGGCATTGACTACAACCATTAAATTTCAGACAAAATAAAAAATGGTTTTGATCTTTTATATCTAGCTTAATATTGTCCTTAGAATACTTTATAAGAAACCAAATTGTTCATTGTTTTACCTACTACAATTTTGTTCTTTATAAAATTTTCGATAAAACGTATAGTTTTGGAGATATTTGCAATAAATAGATGAAAAACGTGAACAAATTGCGAATTTTCAATTGCCAATAACTCGAAAAGTATTGGACTTAACAAAAAACTTTATATTTGTTTTTTTGCTTAAAATTAAGCCTTCTATCGATATCCGAGGTTATTTCAAAAAAAAAAATTCACCCCCGAGAAGGGGTGGCAACCACCCCCAGGGTGGTGGCGGTGTGCAAATCATTTTCACTTTTGAATTTAAGGGTAAGATGAGCCTAATTCCAAAATTTCATGCAAATCGGTTCACAGTAAAAAAATTCGGAGGTTGGGCCCTATTTTTCGCTTCATTGACTGCACTATATCCGCGGTTGCGGACTTTGTGGAAAGTGCATGCGTCTGAGTAGAGGCAAAACACTCTGTCGGCGGCGGCGGACTTCGTGGAAAAGGTCTGCGGGTGGATGATATCAAAGAGGATTCAAAAGCTCAGCTCAAGTAAGCCAGAGCAATTCAAATACCCTCTGCGGAGACTATTAAAGTCAAAAAGAAAATAAAGAAGATATCAATGCTCAGCTCAAGTAAGCCATTGAATTTCTTTCAGTGGAACGAGAATAAGTGACTGTTAAATTCCTTTTGTTCAGCTCAAGTAAGCCAGAACAAAGAGAACCTGATAAAACTCTTTCTAATTTTTGGTGATTAATTCACTCCTATTCATTGATTTTGTCACTGTAACAAAATGTGAACTATAAGTCAGTGACAATTTTGCATATAAAAATTTGATAGAGATGGCCAATGCATTTCTCCATAAGAAAATGTACATGAAGAGATACAGCGCAGAAAGGGAAACAAAGTTTGGCCTTGGAGTGTGGGCTCACCATATTTTAATAAATACGTGTATTGTTTTGGTACGGTATTTTGGATAGGAGGAAGAAATTGTTACGCTTCGTCACAGTGTGAAAGGTATATTCAACAACAGAGCAAAAGTACCGCCGATCAAAGGATCATTCAAATTATGTTGACTTATGCAACAATAAATGTCCATATTATTCAGGGATTATCTTCAACCTGATGTAGATGTATGAACGGTGCTAATGAGAAATTTATTATCTGAACGCTACCATCAACCACTCCAATTCACTGTCTGGATGAATCGAAGGATTACATTTGTGAGCTGATCCTATTAAAACCATCGGCACTTATCACTCAGTTTAATTCCATTCGATTTAATGCGATGCTATTCAATTCGACCGGATTCATTCAATACGATTCGATTCATTCAAATCGATTCGTTCAATTCGATTCGTTTTGATTCGTTCAATTCGATTCGATTCGATGAGAGAGAGACAGACAGACAGATAGACAGAGAGAGAGAAAGACAGAGAATGAAAGGAAAATAGATAGAGAGAGAGGGAGGGAGAAAGAAATTTAAACACAATAGATCCAAAACAGAACTTGGCTAAATTCACCGCAAAGATAGTATGTACTCGTAGCTTCTTCCAGTGCATCTCTTTACTTTTTTCATTTCTTTAGCTCTTTCTTATTGTTTCACTTTGGTGTTTAGCAAACAACCTCTTATGTAATCATTGAAGCGAGAAAAACTCCTCTTTGCCGACTTAAACTTGGCAAAAATATTGAAATATAAATACCAGTAGAAGTGTACATCCACACACCGCACCGGGAGCGGCTAGAGAGCAAGGCTACTTATATAAGACACATAAAATAGAAAGAAAAGAAATGTTTTGGGGAAGTTCTGTTGAGTGCATACAAATGGCTTCCTTAAAACCGGATACACAAAGGAAATGAAGAAAATGAAGAAAATCTTAGTTTCACTTGCACAAAACATCTTGAGAGTGTAAGTGTAGGCAGCCCAATGCATATGGAATAGAGTTGTTGTTGGTTTCTCGGTTGCTGTGGCTTTGGCCGATGCGATGTTGTAAAACAATAGCATAGGTTGCCTTTCAGATAAGAATTGCTATAGCATTCATATAAAAAGTACGTGTTAGAAATATTTGAAGCAAATTGAATACGATGTCTAGTAATGCCTGGCCATTGTTTTATGCGGTTTTCTGAAATATCGTCCGGACAACGACCCGTTTCATATTTCCCATCCTTTCTTTGAAAAGAGTACAACGATAAGAACTAATCACATCATGGATAGGAAATAATCAAATCAGTAAAATGTAGGGCAAATACAAACGAGTTTTTCTTATATGTCAAAACTAAATGCAGATAACCTTATAACAAAAGCAAACTCTTGCCAACTTGAATTCACTTCTAAATTGGTAATACTGATACTTTTGCTGCCTTGCTACTGCTGCTGCTGCTCCTGCAAAAAAAAAAAAACAGAAACAGAAGCACATCCTGAATGTAAATGTTACAATTTTTTTGGCATGAAATATTGTGTGTCATCGTAGATCCTTTGTTCTGCCAAGTTGTTATGCTTCGGGATGCTTAATGCTTATGCCTTTATGGCATACGTATATGTGTGTATTTTAGTATAGAGCTTCGAGGCGCGCAAATTAATGATTAGCTTGGCTGTACAACAATGAGTAATGTCTGTGTTCTGAAATTGGGTAACAATGGCAGCAGCAGAGATGCACAGTCACAGGGATTTACTCCTATATTGTTCCTCAGTGTATTTTTTCATTCGTCCTTTGGTTCTTTTTCTTTTTTGAAATGCGATACACAGGAGCGTTATACTATACATTTACATATATTCATTTTAATTTTTAACAGATTTCTGTTGCACAATTGTTTTAAAAGAAAAGTCTTTCTCTCTATTGTTCGGTCCTTTGGAAAGTTTTAAATGTTAACAAAACGCTGCTGATGTTCGTGGCAATCAAGGACTTTATTGTGAGCATGGTAAAGCATGTTTTTCTATTGTGGAAGAGCGTAGGATACGAGGAGCAATTAAGAATCTTTGTTTTGAGTAAATAATATGAATTAATGCGTTGCAGTGAGTTGGTTCGTTTGTAAAAGATGGCTCAGTGAATTGGGAGGTCTTAAGACTTGCGTTCCAATTTTGATTCTGAGGACACATTTTAAGGATGTAACGCAGGAATAAACAAAATGTGAATGCCTCAAGATATATGTCAAGCCTGACGGCTGGTGTTTTTATTTTATTTTTATTTTAAGGCAAATTTAGGGGTCTAACTGCTACAGCTAGTTCAAAATCCACACAACTGGTTTCCTTTTGATTTACGCGCACATCAATTGGTTGTGTATATTTAGTAAAAATCTAACGTTTTTTTTCAACTAGTGCTTATTTCCTGAATGGTAACTAGTAACTAACCTTGGTATGACGCGATACAAAGTCCAATTGGTTCAGGAGTTGAAGCCAACTGACCACCCAATGCGTGTCGCTTCGCTAAGTGGGCCTGCGATCGACTTAGAGAAGATGCCGATTTTGTCAAAAAAAATCATCTTTACAGATGAAGCTCATTTTGATCTTGGCGGGTATGTGAACAAACGAAATTGTCGCATTTGGCGCACAGAAAACCCGCACGCATACATTGAAAAGCCGATACACCCAAAACGAGTCACTGTTTGGTGCGGATTTTGGTCCAGAGGCATAATTGGGCCATTTTTCTTGGAAAATGAACAAGGAGTGGCCGTTACAGTCAATGGCGATCGTTATCGGGCAATGTTGAACGAATTTTTTTTCACAAAAATTGAAGAGGGGGATATTGGCAATATTTCGTTTCAACAGGACGGCGCTACGTGCCACACAGCCGAGGCTACACTCGATGTTTTGCGCCCTGTTTTTGAAGATCGCATTATCAGCCACAGAGCTGATGTCGTTTGGGGTTTGGCCACCTCGGAGCTGCGATTTGACACCGTTGGACTATTATTTGTGGGGTGCCGTTAAATGTAAGTGTTACGCCGACAAGCTAGAGACAATTGACGCTTTAAAGGACAATATTCGTGAAGCCATTGGTAAAATACAGCTGCACACAATCGATAATGTGCTTAAAAATTGGACCGATCGTGTATAGGCTACTGCATGGCCAGCCGAGGCAGCCATTTGAATGAAATTATTTTCCATTATTAAACGGAAGGTTTGTACTTTCAAATAAAAAAATTAATTTGAGAAAATATTCAACAGTTTTTTTTATAGCATTTTCAAAAAAAAAAAAAAAAGGTTATTTGGCGGACCCTTTAGTTATAAAGGACAGCGTGAACGTAAGGAAAATAGAAGAGGACTAAGCAGTATACACCGAAGCACACATTCGGTCTTTGCTTAAGGATTGAGACGATCAAGGTGTTATAAAGGGTTGCCTTGGTGTTCCATAAGAGGGTTTTATTTCTGGCCTTCTTAGTCCAAAGTAGTAGCGACTGTTTCAATGCTCGAAAAAGCAGCTATGATATCAAGATTTCTCCTATCACGTCAATATCGTCTGCGTAAGCGAATAACTGTACAAACTTTTGAAATAATAGGTATGCATCTAATGTGGACGTTTGAGTTTTGAACAATCTTTTCAAGTATTATCATAAACAAATCGCGTCATAGTGTTTCGCCTTGTCGAAAGTCGTAAGCCTTTTTCGACAGTAAAAGTCTCGGTGAGTTCATTACCTACCTTCACGAAGCAGCGTTAGCTCTCCAAAGACAACTTGCATAATCTTAAGACTTCACATTTATTGCAGACAAGACGTTAAGGAGGCTTATTCCTCTATAATGGGCGCAATTGTGAGGGCCGCTTATTTTTTAGGATTGGATTTACGAAACTGAAGTTCATGTATCGGGCACGTAGGATACACCTAGCTTCGTTTTTCTTTAATGACCCTAGTGATCTTTCTCACATCGACGCGTCTCTCCCGCTTCGTTGTAAGCTTAAAATGGTTTCATTAGGATGACGATACGTTAGATCCAATGTGGTATCACAAAGACCCAACGGGCCTAAGTGTGTTAGCCGAGCTGACAGCTACTTCAACCATTCGAATCCGAACGTCAAGAATTGCAACCCTAACTTGTCGTCATCTCAAAACCAAGTCGTAGAATTCAGAACCCCAGCACGCCAGGCCGAAAAATGTCCTTGCCGGAAGAGTTTTTTTCAGAATCTACCAGACCTACTTAGTACCTACACCAGAATTATATTAACTGGTTTAGTGATGATTAGCTACTTCATATAAACTAAATAAATAACTACTAGTTAACTACTAGCTTAGCTGCTTCTCAAGTCTCGATCCGACGAACTTATACCTAGCGTTCGATAAAAAACACCCTGAATGAATTTAATGAAACCACAAATTTACCTAACTACGTAGTTCAGCATGCCATTTCCATCCCATTGCAATGCCCGTACATAGAATTTATTTATTTTCAAAAAAGTACATCACATAATTAATTTCACACTATTCAATCAATTTTCTGGATGTTAGCACTAAACATTTCAAAAAGTTACACTGTCACAACAGCTATGTATTACCTTAAAACTAACTACACAATTTTGCATTTTTGAAATTTACAACAACAAAAGAAACACAAAACTCAGTTAGTTATTTCAGTTACTCAACCGGAAAAACGTAGTTGTTGTTTGTTCTTAACTATATCAGACATCAATGTAGAACAATTCAATTTGCCAACTCGCATGTGTTCAATGTATCGATAGAAAAACCACCAACCGCACACAGGAAGTATAGTCTAACAACAATACGCGGAATCGTTTCATGTTATTTCCGCCATTTAGTTACATTTTCAAATGTTTAACAAGTTTTTGTTCCACTTTTTATTTGATTTACAAAAATATACACACATCGAGAATATTCTTTGATATTTTTCACAATCCATAGACATAAATTGGAAACAACGTTCATATTCCAATTTGGGTTGGAAAAATTTTATATTTTTTGATTTAAATATTCAAGTCCATCGATGTTTTGAAAGGCAATCATAAGTCTTATTAAGTTTTTCAATGTAAACTATTCACGATTTTAAAAATGTACTCCGTTTTACTCTGTTTCGTCGGATATTCGTTTAAATGGAAATTCCCAAGTGTAAAAAGTTTGAATATCTGGAATTTATGATCACAGTAAAGCAACTTGCCATGACGACAGTTAATGGGCCTGGGCTGGAACATTTTCCACATTCGAAAAACTAGTATCGGCTACAGTGTTACCGCTGGCTTGTTTTTTATTAAGTTCCAGAGATGGAAAAAATTAGTATTTTTGATAATAAACTATTCCCAGGAGGATTCTCTACAAAAAGTTATTTCAACTTTGCATTTCAATCACAATACTATTAGTTGCTTAAAATTCACCCTAGTTTTAAGCTATTCAAAATTCAAGGTTTTGAAAATTTTACTTTTTGATCACACAACTTGAGAAAGCGCTTTTCATGGCAATGAATTTACTAACGGAGGACTTGCCAATACCCGTGGAAAAACAGTTTTGCTTCTGGTGGGATTCGAACCTCTGGGTTAGCAGGTGGACATGCTAACCACCTTCACAAGGCATGGTTGTGAGAAATACGCTAGGCCCAGGGGCTCCTCGCTCCGTTGCGCCAACTTGCGATGAGAAAAAAGATCTCTTAAAATTCAAGCGCGTTACAAAATGAAAGCGCATGTGATAGATAAAAGTAGTTTACGGTACGTTTAGGTCGGGACTCAGCAATGCTATTATCAGCTCAGCAATAGATTTTGCCATTGAACCGAAAAGCAAATCAATACTAAGCACCTTTAGCTCTACAAATTCAAATAAAAGTAATTTTGAACTAATAAATTTATAGATCGGTTTTTTAATAAGTATTTATTTATAATCATTTTCCGTGCAGTGTCGGGTTAGAATAGCACTGCAGCGCCTCCCCGCTTGTCGTAAAAGGCGACTAAAGGAACAATCATATCTAGACGACTAACATCAAAGTGAGTCTAGCGACACACATTCCACCTAAAAACTCTCCCCCAAGTATGCATGCAGATCCCGGGGCTTACACGACTGGAGATTACCGGTGTAGTAAAAGGGAAATCAAACTCAATAAATGGAGCATGCATGTGTCGAAAAGGATGAAAGGAAAATTTTTGAAAAATTTTGAGCATTATGGAAGTACTTGCAAACTTAAGAAGCACTACCCCGCCAGGCAGTTCCATTGCTATGCATGGAGCTGATCCTGGACCGAGCAGCAATGTTCGGGTCAGAGCTATACGGATTCCGGGGGCTAGCAAAGTAATGCGACGAGTTGGACGAAAATTTAGAGTCGCGAGTTGGAACGTTGGAAGAATGACTGGTAGAAGTCTCGAACTCGAAGAGATGATGAGAAGGAGGCGAGTGGACATCTTGTGTGTTCAGGAAACGAAATGGCGAAACACAGCAAACAAAGCCCGTTTCTTAGATGCAAAGACCAAGGCTTACAAGATGTTCTACTATGGAACAGAACAAGGTAGAAACGGAGTCGGTATCATCCTTGACCAAAGTTTATGTAACAGCGTGTTTACCATTTTGAAGTCCAGTGACCGTTTGATGTCTCTTAAATTGGTGATGGAAGGAAAGGTCTGGAATATCATCAGTGCATATGCTCCCAAAATAGGGTGTGAGCAGGAGGAAAAAGACGCATTCTGGCTTGATTTTTATAACCTACTTAAGAACATCCCAAAAGAAGAGTATTTGTTTGTTGGAGGAGATTTGAATTGACATGTTGGGAAGACAAACGAGGATTATGAAGGCTGCCATGGAGGTTTGGGATTCGGCACCAGGAACACTCCTGGTGAAGATATTCTAAATATGTGCAAGTCATACGGTCTAATCGTTCTAAATACCATGTTCATCAAACAAGACCGACACCTTATCACTTACAGCAGTGGAGGAAATGAAACCCAGATTGATTACCATTTGGTAACCAATTACATAAAATCTCGGGTGAAAGACTGCAAAGTGATACTAGGAGAAGCTGCCGCTCAACAACACCGTCTTCTTTTAACAGAATTTTTTACGGATGCGGTGAAGGAAGTCAAACAAACAAAGGCTCCTAGGAAAATCAAGTGGTACAATCTGGAGAAAACCAAAGGATAGCAATTCATTTCGTATATGCAAAGTCAGCTGTGTAATACCATCGACGCAGTTTCAAATGCAATCACGGCACAAAATATGTGGGATCGCCTACAACGAACCTGCTTAGAGAGAGCCAAATCACTGTTAGGAGTCTCAAAAGGACACCACCAACAAACTAAAGAAACCTGGTGGTGGGATGATGAAGCTAAAGTAGTGATTAGAAAGAAGAAAGCAGCTTTCCAAGCTTGGTCGAAGTGCCCCTCAAGAAATACAAATGAAAAAGCGCGTCTCAAAATGGAATACAAGAGCTGCAGAAAAGAAGCGAAGAAAAAGTGCGCCCAACTTCAAGCAAAAAGTACGGAGGGCCTGTATCGAGAGCTGGAAGAGATTTCTGCCCCAGCTGCTGAAGCAAATCAGGCAATCCAAGAGCTAAGACAAAGCAACTTGAATAAGGGAGCAACCATTTTCAAAATAGCCGCTCAGAGAAGGAGAAATGCGCAGGAGATTCGTTCGCCGAAGTTCATAAATGATGCTCAAGGACTGCTACTTGTGGATGACGACAAAATTCTTCACAGGTGGCGACAGTATTGTGATGATCTTTTGAATGAACAGTTTCCTCGGCGCCACTTTCCAACAGCTGCATCTAACTTTACGGAAGTATCCGACGTCACAGTCGAAGAAGTTAGGGAGGCAGTTAAGAACTCCAAAAAAGGCAAAGCGATTGGGCCAGACAGGTACCATATGAGTTTTGGAAAAATATGGGAGACATCGGGTTGAGATGGCTCACGAATCTCATGTCCAAACTTATAAGAGGTGACAGTTTGCCTAATCAATGGAGGGAAAGTTTTCTTCTTCCAATGTACAAGGGAAAGGGAGATACCAGAAGCTGTGACAACTATCGTTCGATCAAGTTGATGTAACACACTATGAAGATCGTTGAGCGGGTTTTGGATAGCCGACTGCGGAAAATAATAAGGCTGTCTGATGACCAATGCGGGTTTGTCGCGGGTAAGTCAACTACAGACGCAATCCAAAGTATAAGGATCATTATGGAAAAACACCGAGATGCCTTAGAGGATTTGCTTATTGTGTTGGTTGACTTCGAAAAAGCATTCGATCGACAACCACGAGATCTGATATGGGTGGCCCTCAGACACCGATAAGTTGCTGAAGCCTATGTGCGAATAATTATGGACATGTACGAGGGAGCAGTTACAAAAGTGAGATGCCCAGCTGGAGTCACCGAAGAATTCCAAATAACAGTAGGTGTACATCAGGGAAGTGTCTTGAGTCCACTGCTCTTTATTGCTGTTCTGGATTACTTGCTCGAAGGAAAAGTAACGGACAATAAAGTACAATAATTATTCTTTGCTGACGATGGAGCCATCATAAGCGAGGATCCTACATCCCTGCAACGAGCACTTGACGTTTGGATTGATGTTCTGGAAGGAAATGGGTACCGTATTAGCGCAAAAAAGACTGAATACCTGTGCTGCCCTTTTTCTGATCCAGACAAGCCTATTCCAGACATTTATTTGAATGGAAATGTGCTTTCCAAGTGTGAAAAGTTTAAATATCTGGGATCTATGATCAATAGTGAAGCAACTTGTGATGACGACATCAATCATCGAGTAGGCGTAGGGTGGATGAAGTGGCGAGAAAACTCCTCTATCTTCTGTGATCGAAAAATGCCCCCTAAGCTGAAGGGAAGACACTACACAGCAGTTGTCCGTCCAGCTCTGACATACGGTACACAATGTTGGACAATGTACAAAAAGTATGAGAGCAAATTGACGGCAGCCGAAATGAAGATGCTTCGGATGACAGCAGGAGTAACAAAGCTTGATCGAATTAGAAGTAGGTAATAAGATCCGTGGAAGCCTTCATGTCAAAAGTACCATCTTGTACAAAATTCAGCACGACCGGCTCAGTTGGTATTGTCATGTTCAAAGGAGAGATCCGCAGAACCCCGTCCAAAAGGCAATATCGTACAACGTTTCAACAAATTCGCGACGAAAAAGAAAAGGCAGGCCAAAACACTCCTGGTACAAGCAAATGCAAAAACAGCAGCATTTGGTTGGCCTCAGACATGGAACAATCCAAAACCGGGAGGCTTGCCGACGCTTTCTGAGGTCAACGCGGCATACCCCACAGGCGGATCACTAGTGTGAAGCAGAAAAGTGGAAGAGTTGTGATCGCTTCAAGATCACTTCTCGTAAAGCCGGAAACGGAAAGAAGAAGAAGAAGATTTATTTATAATCATTTTGTGTATTTTAATCCATAATATTAACAACATACCAACATAAAATACAGCTTCTCTGTATAAATTTCTTTTATTTCATTATGTCAACACTAACCTCAGATCACATTCTCTGAATTTTTTCTTACTTTTATACTAATCATAAAGTGCATACTATTTTTCACCTAATAGCATTATTAGTTCACTGTACTTCGTCGAGAGCCTATCTAATCAAGGTGCACCATGTTACCATTAGAGTTTAATCATTTTGTTCAGTTCAATGCACTTTGACTACATATATGCTTGTAGAGTCGATGCGAATTATGTTTCAAATTCGTATCTACTTATTCGAAATTCATTGTTGTTTTTTATTAAATGTTAATTTAGTTGAATAAACACTTTTTATGTATAAATAACATTCTAGGTCAATAAATTACACAAGTTCTCAAGCTGTCACTAGTACGTGTCTTTTCATTACTCTCCCTACCCATGGAAAGGGGCAAATAAGTTCACTCTGCTGGTTGGACAGGACTCGCTTCCCCCATCAGAGGTTAGGGGCGAATCAGCTACAACAATCGCAATACACAAAGGTACTAAGAACTTTTTGTGTGATCGTCGAGCTTGTGACGGTCTTTGGCAAGCGATCGGACTTAAAACAGTATTTGAACACATTTATTTACATATTCATATTTACGGAATTCAATAAAAGAATGCATTCGTTTTTGTAGGTAGATTGTTATAAGCACAGCAACAGTAAGTGCAATGACATTCATGTTGGCTTTTTATTTTGATAATTTTATGAAATTGAAAATTGGAAATTCTTTTCGAAGAAGATTCACGATCGCTGGTACTATTCCATGACAACAAAGTATGTATTATGTGGGAAACATAATACTTGTTGCCGATAAGGCAACAGAATATAGCGGGAATACTCCACCATATTCTGTTGGAAAACAGAGTGCGTTCAGCCATCTGATATGGTTCACATTTTCATAATGTAAGACAATGTTCAAAAATTATAACATTAAACTGATGGCAGTTAAGATGAAGATGTTCCGTATGCAGGAGTAACGAACCTTATCCTATGAAAAGTATGCAGATCCGTGGAAGCATTCACATCAATAATACCATCTTGAATTCGTTAGAACACGACCGACTGAGTTTGTATTGTCATGTTTAGAAGAGAGATTAAGAACAAGCAATATTTCAACATAAGTTTGAGTTTTTTTCCTTCTCACTCTATCCGATGGAAAAAGTCTACTTATTCGTCATAACCACAAACTTCAGCAAGGCTTTTGACAAAATCTCTCGAATTTTAATCCTTTTTGAGCATTCCCTGCTGGGCTTCAGTCCTCTTCTAATAATAATATTCGATTTCATTCTGCTCTTTCAGTTTCTTTTGTGAGAAGTTGCGGTGTATCTCAAGGTAACCATCTCGGACCCTACTTGTTCATACTTGCCCTTAATGGTGTTGAGATTTTGTACAATATTCTTTGCTGTCTCTCATCATACTGAACATTTTTCAAAGTTTCCATCGTGATTCTTTCTTGGTGTCCAATTGACATCAATTCATTCTTCACTTGGAGCAAAAAAAATTTTCTTGAATTAAACATTGGAAAATGATAGGTGGTGCCCGTGGCGTAATGGTTGGCATGTCTGCCTGTTACGCGGGAGGCTCGTCGTTCGAATGGCAACAGAAACTAAGAATATTTTTCCCAAGGGTATCTCCTTTCGCGAGAAAGTTCTCCGCTAGTAAATTCACTGCTTTGAAAATCGCTTTCTCGACTAGCCCTTCGGGACCGGCAGAAAATTGTAGATCACTTCCATTCTCTCACAATGCATTGTCTCGAGAAAGGTGCAAGACCCTGGGGCTCGCCGCTCTTTTGTACTAACGAATGTATGTACGTAATTGCGACGTAGTAACTTTATCTCGAAAAAGTAAAACACCTCCCTAAACATAGTTTCAGCTTCAGAACTTTCACATAAAGCGTTTGCAGCTTGTCCGTGATCAAGGTTGAAGGTGTTGACAAAGGCACGAAGGTGTTGACAAAGTTATATCAATTCCACTCTTATCACTCTCATTTCTTTTATCAAGAGATGGTCCAAGGAATTTCGCAACCTCATCTCTACCAAATCTCTGAATATCGCCTATGTTCGTTCTCTCCTTGAGTATGCATCACAAGTGTGGACTCCATATCAAGCGGTTCACATTTCAAAAATTTAAAGTTTTCAACCATTTTTCTGCTCGTTGCCGTTCGGAAACTCAATGACGCGACGTTAGAAGCTTTCTCACCCTAAAGCTTGTAGCGAATCTCTCTCCGTTACTTTTATTTCTATCACTTGAAGTCTACCGGCTTCTTTCTGGTAATACGACCGTCTTTTAAACCCTGTTTACTTCAATACTAGTCCCTGAAATCCTCCCAATTTTTTCCCACCCTGCTCATCGTACATCCTACGGTCTCAATGAATCTTTCACCTGATAGATGAGTAAGATGGTCTGTTTGTTTATCTTTCCCTTATCAATTCGATCTGAACCTTCCAAGTCCCTCTCAAAAAGTCATCCTATTAAAAAGTCTCATATAACCGAAAATATAACTTCATTTTAAAGATAATGGCTCCCCATAACTTTTCAAAAATGATTTCGGGCAAGTGGCTGACGCAGCTGGCTCGAGTAAATTCCAACTGAGAGGCCCAATTTTCAACCACTTTTTGCAGCAGTTGGGATAGTATGTCAGAAATAACGCGCCGAATATTCTCTTCCAAGGATCTCAACTGTCTAAGGCTGATCTGTGTCAACAAGCGACTTCAAATAAATACCTCACAAAAAACAGTCAACCAAAGTAAAATCGCTCACAGATTCAAAACTCTATATTATGTAAAAATGGGAGCCCCAGGGTCTAGGGCATTACTCACAACCAAACGCTGTGAGTAATGAAGGGGACTTATAATTTTTTGCTGATTCCAAAACGCTTATCGAGAAAGCGCTTTTCATGACAATGAAATTACTATCGAAAGACTTGCCAATTCCTCGCGAAAGGAGATATCAGTGGATAAACATTTGTTGCTCATGTTGGGATTCGAAACATGAACCTCCCGCGTAACAAGCAGACACGCTAACCGTTCGAAGCATTTTTAAGTTAAGTATTGATTTTACTTCCAAATTTCGGCTTATTAAGTGTTAAATGTGTAAATCAAAGCTTCGTCCATCGTCTAGCTTTTCAAGTATGTCTCAGCCGTTGAAGAAGAATAATAAAAAAAACTCTCATGTCCACACGCAACGCTAGCTAAGAGGCCTAACAACCCTTCTATTAGCATCTCGTGGGCCATCTCAAGGGCATTCTAAGTTCATAACAAAAAAACCATTGTAGGAACAATTTTAGCTTTTATAGTAAAACACTTAACCAGTAGATCAAAAACTCCCTTAAAAAGTTCCTGAAACCACTCTAAAAACCACTCTCCAACAACAGCGCAACGGTGGCATTATCATTGGGGTAGTTGCCCTCGTGCTCTGAGCTCATAAGCCCCTGTTAACCAAAAACCCCAAACACCTTTACATTAACGTTGTAGTTTTTCGTTCGAATAAGAGTGCTTCAAAACTAATTTAAGCTCATCTATTCGTTCGCGGCCAGTTGAGTTAATTGATAAAATGATTTATTGCGAAACAATTACCCACTACCCGTTATTGAATAAGCCCTCATCAAGTTTGATTATGCAGACAGATATTGTCGTTCCGGTTAAACTAAAGTGTCAAAACAAAAACAACTCCACAATAATGCAAAAATGCTAATTTTTCAGATGAAAAGTCCTTATGCGGGTGATTACAATACAAATAATGCAGCACAACCCTGGGAACGGCAAGTCACACACAAGCTAAAAAAGCAGTGTTAAATTCATTTGAATTTTCCACTCAAATGCATTTAAACGACACAGAACGTTTATAATGTAAACAAAACAATACGCCAAAACGCTAAACGCGCTCTCGTTAGTTGGATGTTTGAATATTTAACATAACAAATTGGTTCGCGCGTAAGTTGGGGAGGGGGTGGCGGGTGGCTGGTGGTGTGCATAAAGCATATACTTGTGCAAAAGTACGCACAACAATATTAGGGACGATAACTTATTAGTTTTGTATTGTTTATCCTCTCACGCGTGCTATGCAAAAATTTGTTTTTCAAATTTATCTGATGGCAAACTGCAAATAAATCTTGTCCGTCCGAAAGCAAAGTGTGCAATTGCGGGTGTATTGTCAGGGAGGATAACGACCAGTGAAACTAATAAGCCACATGGTTTGGCATTCGGTGTGAGCGATATGGTTCTGATAACCATGTAATAAATGTCCTAATGATAATGAACTAATCCACAGGGATTTATTTAATTCTTTTCTGCGCGGGGTGGATTTTATGTTTGCCTTATGCCTATTCGTCCAAATATGAATGCTAATTGTTGCGTAAATTGTGAATGCAAAATCTATACACTTGTAATAACAGATTTTGCTTGATTCCCAGGGGATGGCTTAATGAGTTTGTAATTTTTAGGATGTTTTTGTTGGAGAACTTTTCGCTGGTATTGACTTGTGGATATATGTTTGAATTCGAGATTAATTAAAATATTTTTTCGCTGTTTTAATTTTGTTATTTTTAATTCAACGGGATGCTAATCCATTGCAGTTATTCAAATGAATCTGCACATTAACTATTTTCAAATTAAGTGGTTTTCGAATAATTTAATCTGAAAAAGCTGAACACATTATAAATCGTGTTCATGAAAAGAGTATTCAACCGAGGGATATATGGCTTTCCACATAATGAAAAACCACAGTGAAATCGAAATAAAAAACTGGCAAAGTTATTTTAGCCTAAGCCAAATTTAAACAGTGTGGAAAGTGAACACATCTGCACTTAAAATGAAAAGTCACTTTTCGATTTTTAATGACTCGTAATGGACTTTTTTTGTTTTTTCATTAGGCAAGGGGTTTTGTTTATCATGACAAATATCGTATTTCTTTTAAGTGCAAGTTCTAGAAGTGTAGTAAAATTTTTGGTATTAGCTTTGAATTAAAATAGATAGGGTCGCGCAACAGAGCGGGGCCTAGAGCATTTCTCAGAATCATGCCTTGTGCGGAGATGAAGTTTCTGCCAGTTCCGAACGACTAATCGAGAAAGCGCTTTTCATAGCAATGGATTTACTATCGGAGGACTCGCCAATTCCTCGCAAAAGGCGATACCCATGGAAACAAATTTGAAATTGGATTTGAATTGAACCACGAATCTCCAGCGTAGCAGGCAAACTTGCTAACCATTAGCCACGGGTAACACACTTTGTACTTGTTTTAAAAAAAAAAAATACTATGATTAATAGAATAGCAATCACCAATATCTGATCAGTCCATAGTGGCTGTTGTCGTTAGTCCGCCAAATATTGGTCCAATGTTTGCTGAACAGCTTTTTTCAACGTTTAATAAATTTCCTCGTAGCAATAGATTGTCGTAGCTACAGCCTTGGACACATTAAAACTCCTTCCGCTGTCAGAATAGTTTTTGAAAAAATCTCCATAGCTTCGTCTATCAAACACATCGCTTTGGAAATTTGTTTGGAGGTTAAATGTTGTTTTTTGGAGATTTCTATTGAATGGTCATTGTCAACTTCTTCGTTAGCAAATTGCAATTCCAGTTGCATTAAACAAGTGGTTGTGCGGGGTTAGCAATTCATTTATGTTAGTCTCCTTCATACCTTCAATATTGGACTCTCTAGCTAAATTAGAAATTTCATGACAAACAGCTTGTGTACCATCAACTTCAGCAGCTCATATCCTGTGAACACATTCAGGCTATATTTTGCGCCAAACACCATTCATGCAACATGGTTTAACCTCCTTTCACGAATCGGAAATAATTTCTACCACTTTCAAATGATGAACTTTTTCCAAAACTCTAGCATGGTAGGCTTATCTTGTTCATCAGTTTCACTTAAAAGAACTTCAAATATTCGTCGAAGGTAACTGCTTTTAAAAGTCGATATTACTCCCTGATCCATCAGCTGAATAACTGATTTCGTATTAGGCGGCAAAAATACAAGTTTCACGTTTTCTGACCAACTCATCAACATAAAGTGGGTGGCCAGGAGCATTGTCTACTAGAACCAAAGCTTTGAAGTTTAAATTTTCCTAGTTGCAATAAGTTTTACTTTCTGAAATAGCACAAGTTGAAACCCAGTTTTGAAATGATGAGGTTGTCATCCATGGTTTTTTGTTTGTTCGCCAGTGGACAGGAAGCAGCTTCTTTGAACAACCTTTCATAGCTCTTGGATTTTCTGATTGATAAATAACAAATGATTTAAGTTTGAGATCACCATTTGCATTACCACCAAGAAGAAGAGTCAGTCTATCTTTGCTAGATTTAAATCCTGACATAGATTTCTCTGTTTTAAAAATTAAAGTTCTGTTAGGTAGACGTTTCAAAAAAAATTCAAGACATGAACCCCAAACAACGCAACTTCAAAAATCTGAAGACGCACAGTGAACTTCGAAAAAACCGTAAACGAAACGACGCGTCGCGTCGTGACGCAAAGCGAGGTATGGGTGTAATGCAAAAGTTTCTCACACTACAGAGGGTTGCAGAAGTTACATAAAGTTACGCAAAACAACGCTAAGTAACGCGAGATTACAAAAAGCTTTTCGGAATCGGCAAAGATCTGTAGGCAGGGTGTAGTAGAGGGAAATCTGCTAAACCAATTCAACGATTCAATTCCATCCGGAAAAATTTCGCTACGAGATGCTTTTATAAACATCTGTTTGGTATGCTTTTCCAACCTTTTGAAAGGAATACCGGTCAATCACGTTGCAGTGCGATGGAGGGCATACATTTGTGACATTTTTAACGGCTTAGTGCGGTTTTCGAATTTTGTTTCCGACTAGCTCCGACAATAGTTCTTTGGGGATTTATTTTCATTATTCCTTTCCAATGACAAAAATATCGAATGCAATTCGAACCTCCGACAAAGTGTGATTTGTGGAAAATTGTCCGAGTCGGTTGATCGGGTAATCCTACTTCGATGTGGTCACAATTGTTGAGAAGAAAATATACACAAACTCACTTTGCGAATATCACTCTATATTTTCGAACTTCAAAGCCAGTTTGAAATCCAAAAATAAAGCTGTAAATTAGCACAACATCTGCGCATATCTGAAGTAAGATTTCCAAAGAAATACAAATAAACGATGGAAATAATCCTTTGAAATTAGTCCTGAAACTTGAGAAAAAAGTCTATGACCAAGACCATTTAAGTATTCACAAGATATGCTAAAGTAAAATTGACAACAACAGTAGATGCTAAAATTTAACAAAAAAAATTCTTAAATGTTTTCCGTAAGCAATAAATATAAAGGACAGTGATTTTTTCATTTTGATGAGCGTGGGTATATTCTTTAAAGCTATAAGCTTCTATTTTATATGAAACAGTGTAAGAACAAAGTAAACAGACGAAAAAAATAAAACAAAATAAAAATTCAATATGTTATAACAAACTTTTTTTTAAATTTCCCAAAAACTAAGAAATATTTTCATGTTCGGTTTTCAGTGCATGACTCAAAAATAATAAGAAAGTGATTAATTGAAAAAAGTGTAATAAAGCAAAATTCTGTAAAAATTTTATTTATTGAAAGTCTATTTTTTCAAAACATCGACTTTGAGACTTGATTACTCAGAAGTGGTTTACTAAATAAAATAAATAAATAGGGTGGCGCAACAGAGCGAGGAGCCCCTAGGCCTAGCGCATTTCTCACAACCATGCCTTGTGAGGGAATGGGTTTCCTAAAACAACTTGAAATGAAATGTCAATTAAGGTAGCGCTAAGTGACGAAAATGCTCGCCGAAAATCCTCTTTTGGGTTATTCCCTACCAGAGATCAAAATGAGTATGTTCAAATCTGTTCAAACACATCAAAAATTTCTCAACAATCGCTCAGACTTGATCATTTTCCACCCCTATTCACAAGCAAATAGCTCGCAAGCATATTTACTCCCAAGCAAAAATTCTTCTGAACAAACTAAATCAGTAAGGATGCTCACAAGTCATTTTTTCTGTATTGAACTCACAAGCAAATGACTTGCAAGCAGAATGACTTGTTTCAACTTACTTGAATATATTCAAATACTCATGAGCACGCAAAATGTTCACAAGCAGGTAGTGTGTTCACAAGCAGGCAGTGTGTTCACAAGCAGGTAGCGTGCTTACAAGCAAGCAGTGTGTTTATAAGCAGGCAGTGTGTCCATCGGAAAGCAATGCGCTGAACATTTATACCTAACTATAATTCTATTGAAAAACAAAGAAAGGCATACAAATGGTTGGCTTTGGATATGAGAAAGGACGTATTGGTTGCATTGCTGGATGATAAAATATTTTAATTTCTGATTCCAAAATTTCCCTTTTTAATATAATAATAATTTTTACAGTATGTAATAAATTTATATGCTTTTATTGCGGAAATGGATTTTGCTTATAATTTTTTTATGACAAGTGATTGCTTATCCTTTCGTTTTATGGCATGCAAATGTTTGGGTTTAAGCTTAGGTAGGTACAAAAATTAAAGGTCATCAATGAATTAGGAAGAGTTATAAACATGTAGGTATAAATACCTATTTTTATAGTTGCATATTTTTTTTTAATGTTTTGCTTTTTTTAACTTCTAGTTGAGTTTTCTGTTTACTTGAAATTTTTTGTTTCTATATACTTACAAACCTATACTATCTACTTCAATGAATACAGTAAATTGTTTCCATATCTACTGTATAATAACCATTTTCTTCATATAAAAGAAAAGAAGAAAAAACCAAGCTACGTACTTCCCTATCTATACCTAGATTTTTATTTTACTTAAAACGATCACGCCATCAAACTACCCTTTTTGGTATGATCACATTGCTTGCTTTATGAACACACTGCTTATTCACAAACACACTGCTTATTCACAAGCACACTGCTTGCTCATGAACTTATTGCTTGCTTACGATCAAATTGCTTGTGATCACTTTTATTCACAAGCACTATGCTCACAAGCAGTTTAACTCAATGTTATTCAAACTCATTTTGACTTGCAAGCAAGCCTACTTGTTTGGTTCGTTTGAAAATAGGGGTTGTTCAGAGTTGCTTGGTTCACAAATAAGATTGTTCAAATTTACTTGCTTGTGGGTTGACTCAGTTTGTTCAAACTCGTTTTTTTTTCAAGTAAATACTCATAGTTCACAAGCAGACTTAGTTCATTTTAATCTCTGTTCCCTACAAGGCGAACACATTTGGCGAACATTCAATTTCGTGTTGATTCTCCACAGCGTAAACATGTGCGATAAGAAAGCGGAAGTGATTTCTCTTGTAGTTTTTTATTTAAGTCTGTTTGTCCTATTTTCGTAGGTGTTAATACCATCAATTTGTGAGTCTTGTTTTCGTAGGTGTTAATACCATCAATTTGTGATTCTTGTTTTCTCAGAAAATCCATATTGTTTAAGTACCAAAGATTTGGAACGAAAACATCTTCAGCAACTGCACCGGATTTTCCACACTTTTTTTTCTTTTTTCAGTTCACGTCTATACGAAGCTTTTTTTATTTTTAATTTTTTTTTTTTTTTTAAATAGTGGCACTTTCATAAATTTTTTTTTAGTCGTTACAGAAGAATGTTGGTTGAGGTCCAGGTTCACCCCGAACTGTAATGCCCACCTAAGTAAATAAGTACTTTCATCAATTTCTTTGTATTTTTGAAGCAAAATTTGTCCATGACTAATTTTTTTCGATTTTATTTTTATATTCCTCGCACCTAAGCACGGATCACACACGGCTGGTTGCCAACGGCGACCGGTGAGTCGAGTAGCCGCTACTGCCAGCCGCTGATCAGCTTTGTGTGACCACGAAATTCACCACACTTGCTGGTAGCCGGAGAGTAATTAGCAGCGGCTGGCAAAGTTGAAAATGGTCAACTTTTGGCTCCTAGCAGCGGCTGGCAAAATAAAAAAATACTGATACACATTCTATTTAGGAAATTGTTCATTCGAGATTTGTGTCAAATATCATAAACAGGTTTAAAAATTAAATTTTTTTATGGTTTTCTGCAGGTGTTTGGTGAGAGAAGCTGGCGAGTAGCAGCCGATAGTGTGACCGGGCTGCCAGTTGCTTCTGCTACTGCCAGCCGCTGGTAAAAAGCGGCTGGCAAGCAGCCGGTGTGACGCGTGCTTTAGAATCCCAAATCGCCCTTTCACAAAGCAAAAATTCTATGAATTCTTCTATAAAATCGTGCCTGACTGTTGCCTTTTTACTTAAGCCGCGATATGCACACGACGACGGCGACGCTCACAGCATAAATGATGATTGCTCGCGAACATGGCCCAACATGGCGAACACTGGACCCTACACATATGACAAAATCCAAAACAGCGAGCCGCTCGCGAGATGCTCGTGAACCAATCCCTACACGACGAAAATATGACGAGCACGAACAAATTCATCGAGCATGTTCGACGTTTAGGACTGCCTTTAAAAAACAAAGTATTCACTTTCAAAAACATTACAGATAGTGGTCAGCGTTTAAGTTGATTTTTAACAATTTTTTTTAGAAAATTCTGTAAATCTTTTTATAAAGCTGTCCCACCCGTCTAAAGGGATGGAGATAGACCCTCTCCCATACGAATTTTATTTTGTCTGGACTCAACCTATCCATTTTGTTGTTTTGCCGTATCCTATGCAAAGCACCCTGTAAGCAACCTGCAAGTGGGCGGATTTCTGTCCTATCAAAATACTTTTTTTTTTTTTTTTTGTCAGGAGTAAATCTTCAAAAGACACTTAGTAGTATTCGATACCAAGTAGTGTGGGATTCTTACCCACTAAAAACTCCTCATAATCAGAACCAATCTATAACGATCGACAACAGATTTTTCTTTCTCAATAATATTATCTCTTTAAGAGAAGCTTAAACTTTTAATGCTTCCCATGACTTTTAGGCCATTAGCTCGTGTGGCTTGGTTCTTCTTAATCTCCGAACATACAAAATACTAACAATTTTTTTTGTATACACGCTCTCAGCTCTTTTTCCTCACAAGCTATTGAAGTGTCCATTATAGAAAATCTGTTTTAAGACCAAAATAAGAGCACTAGGATCATGATTTTTTTTCAACAAATTCATTTTAATAATAAAAAGAGGAGCCTTTTGCTAATCTGGACCACCCGGACCTGTTTCCCGGTCTATTATACTACCAGGGTAGCAGCCTTCCCTTTTTTGTGATGCAGTAGAAAAATAAGGCGATTGAAATCTCACATATAACCTCAAAGGCGGCGTCCAGGTGAAACTGGGAGGCTGAAAGAAAAGTAGTTGCCGGGATAGGAACCAAAGGGTCGGGTCTAGCTACTTAACAATCTAGCACTGCACCACGAACTCCATTTCCAATTTCTCCGAGAGTTGCGCATAACTGTAGTTACAACTTTGCAAATGGTTCAACAAATAGTTCAGGTTAATTTCGGTGGTAAATTTTCCGCATAACTCCGTCAGAATTTTTTGAAGCTCAACTCAAACCGAAAAAAAAAATGCAAAAAAGGATTTTTGTTTTCTCTGTAATTTTAAATAGTAGTCACAAAATTATAATTCGCCTGTTATTTTTGATAATCAGTTCACATTTCTATGAGAAACAAAAAACAAAACAGTAAAACCAAAACATCAAATTTTATATTTTTGCCATGACTTTTGTCTTTTGGGACCACAGTGCGGTGAGATAGCTTCCAGGAATGAGATTAGGGTAGTACCAAGTTTTAGCAAAATCAAAAAAACCTATTTTTCAAATTTTTGCAAATGAACCCGGTTCTATAGACATTTCCCGTTTACACTCTTAACCGCTGTGGTACCCGTGATGGTTATCATTTCTGGTGTTAACCTAGAGGTTTGTGGTTCGAATCCCAACAAAAGCAAACCTTTTTTTTCAACGGGTATCGCATTTCGCGAGGAGCTAGCAAGTCCTCCGAAAAGCTCTTTCTTGATTAGCCGGAACCGGCAGAAAATTGTAGGTCCTTTCCATTCTCTTACAGGGCATGGCTGTGAAAAATGCGATAGGCCCTGGGGCTTCTCCCTCTCTTGCGCTACCCTATTTATCCATTTATTTATTTATTTACTCTTAACCGCTGGAAGGTATACTACGAACGTGAAAATGTTAAAAACTTTCCCCATGGACTTTTCGAAACGTTGTTTTTCAAATCTTCTAAATAGTAAGCACAAGAAAATAAAATTTCATGTTAGCGCTCAGGAGAAAACCCCAAGCTACATGACAGAAATATCGAAAGTGTTCTTGGCAGACTTTTCGCAAAAGTTATATTCTTTTTGACTTTCCATACATCCATGAGGTGAAAATCTCTTCGATTGAGCCTTCTCGGTTTGATTAAGCTTTTATAATGAGTGAGGCTTGTGTACAGCAGTAATTACAACACAGTACAGAAAACAGTACAAAAAAGGACAAGCAAGGACCTGAAACTATTCATTCAACCGTTTTCAAATCATTCTTCAAAAAGCATCAAAGAATGAGTCTTTCAGTGTGAAGGTATAACATGTGTGCATTACAAAGATTTCAATTTAAAGTAGGTAAACGCCCAAAATCGTGCACCCTTCCAATTAAACTGCATTTTGCATACATCATTCACAGCGCAAAAGTTACGCCAATTGAAACAAAAAACGCTTACATTTTCACCCTTAACTTTTCTCCATATTAAAACCTTCAAGTGCGAAATTAATTACACATCGTCACGTTTTGCATACAACCCAGCCAACAACCCATTAAATCAAATCTTTCAACTAAACAAAATTAAGCATCTCCCGCTTCCGTTTCCCGTTGTTTTTTTAATATGCTAAAGTGAATTCATATCCTTAAGTTATGTAGCATGCTGCGACTGCAACTACATCCCTTTCCAGCACACAATCGTCTCACGATTAAACAACATCTTATAGATGCCATTATGGTAGCTTCGGTAACGGAGAGAAAAAAATTAAGGTAATGCGTCTGACTTTCTCTGGATCCCTGTACCGGTATCTAAAGTAAAGTGATGCTTTATCTCTAAGCCTGACTGCTCAAAGAGATTTCACTTGGTACGCTCGAAAGAATAACCCTTTCTGCAGATTGATATCGACATAACAGTGGGTATGTGTTGGAAGTGTATTCATGGATGGATACTTGTGTCACACGTTGATGTGTCATGTGAACCTGAAAAGCACTTAACCTTTCACGGCGGCGCGGCGCGGCGCTTGTCGTTGTCGTTGTCGAGTGTACACACGTTGCCGTAGCTGCCTCATTATAAATGGACAACTTTTCAACATCTGTACACCAACAGCGAACACAGAACACCCGAGCCGACCTAACCAAGTCATCTCTGATGAATCTCGGATAGAAGTGAGATTTAAATATTGTACACCGTTCGTTCTCTGTGTCTCCCTTTGATAATAATTTCAATTAATGCATATTTAAGGCGACCCGTCATCATATCGTCATACCTCCTTCTATTTACATACACCATAGCTGGCTGAGGTCCTCCCAAGAGGATTTCCCTCATATGTGTACCGACCCTGTGCTTTTCCTCTCCCTCTCTCAATCCACTCAACATTGGTTTATAGTATAGGTACACACCATTCATCTTTCGCTTTATTAAAATCGCATAAAATGTTAATGACATGCTATGGTTATGCTCTTTCCACACCACACAACATAGCGTACCACAACATGAATTCCCCCTGGCAGGCAAAGGTTAGTTTATACAGGGTTTGGGAAAATTTTGGAAATTCGTTTTTTATGCAGATTAATCCTTTAGGCTAAATATGTCTGGGCCGAATCCACCCTCTGTCCCGGTGTTTGCCTATGGCGTACGACTATAGTGTTATGGTATGCTAAGTCCGTTTTTATTAGTCAAGGCCAAAAAAGGGACGTCTGTGCTGTGCTGGAGTATTCATCAGAAACCCCAAAAACCCAAGAAAAACAAGGAAGCACGTTAAATGACCTTAAGCCATCTGTTTTCAGCCTCTTGAGGTGGTAGTATGCCATTGAAGCACTGCAAACGAATAATACCCCTGGGATCTTCTTTGTTCAATGGAGCCGTTGGGCACTTCGACATTTTGTGTGCAGAAACATTTGTTATTAAATATTTTGCGAAGAAGGTGTGGCACAATGGGGTTAGCAAGGAAGCCGACATTTATTTAAAGGCCTTGAATTGGATTTATTGTAGTAGAGAGGCCTTGCTTAAATCGCTAACAATAGCTTTCTTTTAGCGAGTTGAAGATATGGAAGATTTATAAGGTTCCATACTTTGCCGCAGTTTGTTTTTATTGCTACGTTAGTCTAAGCGAAAATCTTCCTGCTCCCTTTTAGTCGATGTTGAGGTCCAGGCTCGCTCAACCCGACAGAAAGCTCAAAACTTACTTGATGAGGTTTGATCTCCGAAAATTTTTTAGAACTGGAAATGAATATTAAATGAAGCTGAAGGGTGATTTTGTTTCGCCATATAAGTCTTACTGCATGAAGGACTTCCCAAATTAAAGAGTTTTTGCAGTTGCGGCATCGGCAGAAAGTCTGTTGTCATCATTTTTGCCGTCGCGGTAATACAAATGTTGAGTGAGCTTGGACGCCACGCGAGGAAAGAGTAAATAAAGCCAATGTGGCACTCTTCTCCTGTAAAAAAGCCATTGGCGGGAAATGGGGTTTCTCCCCCCAAATCACCCATTGGCTGTTTACCTCGGTAATTAGACCGATACTCGCATACGAGTTGATAGTCTGGTGGACAGCACTAGACAAGATGATCAAATACAACAAGCTGGCCAAAGTTCAAAGAACGGCTAGTCTGTGTATTAGTGGCGCACTGAGGACAACCCCATCGGACACCCTCAATGTACTACTAGATCTCACACCCCTAGATATCTTCAGCAAACAAGTCGCAGCTAGCTCAGCTACTCGACTCAGAGCTACATCACAGTGGACCAATAATCAAATCGGCCACACTACCATTCTAGATAACTTAAGATTCTTACCGAATCGATCCGACTACACCACCCCCAAGTTGGTGTTTGACAATAATTTCCAAGTAACCATACCTTCAAGAGAAGCTTGGGAAAATGGCACTCTTTTGGAAAATGAAGCAATACACTTCTACACCGATGGTTCAAAAACCAGCGAAGGTGTGGGAAGTGGAATCTACTCAGAAAAACTGAACCTCAGTCTTTTCTTCCGCCTACCCGATCATTGTAGTGTGTTCCAAGCGGAAATTCTGGCGATTAAGGAGGTGCTGTCTTGGCTCAAAGAAAACGTCATATCCTCCACGGATATTCGAATCTTCTCAGACAGCCAAGCTGCCCTTAAATCTCTTGCCTCTGTCTCTACAAAATCCATCACGGTCCAAAATTGCCAGATGTCTCTGAGGGAGATGTCAAATCAGTTTAACATTCACCTTTCATGGGTGTCAGGGCACAGGGACATACCAGGCAACTGTATGGCGACGAACTAGCCAAAAAGGGCACGACCACTTCCCTACGCTCAGAATGGAACAACATAGGTGTACCTATCGCTACATGTAAACTCCTACTTAGACAAGACGCTTCAAGGATAACAAACACTAGATGGACTGAGAGTAACAACTGCCTTGCAACCAAAAAAGTTTGGGCGTGTGTAGACTCAAAACGCTCGAAGAGTTTGTTAGCCCTGAACCGCCTGTATCTAGGTTCTACCATAGGTGTTCTTACGGGACACTGTCTAATAGGGAGAAACGCCAAAAGACTTGGTGTGTTTTCCAATGATTTCTGCAGAAGCTGCATGGACGAGGAGGAGGAAGAAACCGTTCAACACCTTCTTTGCTCATGCCCTGCACTACTTCATAGGAGGAAAACTCACCTCGGTGAATTCTTCTTCGATGATACTAGCGACTTAGCTTACATAGACCCTACAAGACTTTCGAAATACATTAAAAGTTCCACATGGTTCGACTAGCAGGTGATTAACGGGCTAGTCCCGTAATGGAAGATTAATGATCAACTCGTTAATCTAACATCGGGTTTCTGAGATCAGTAGGTGATTAACTTGCTGATCTCTGTGGTATCACAATGGGCCATTGCGGCCTAAGTGTGTCAGGCAATGTACTCATTGGCTGACAGCCACTTCCACCTAACCTAACCTTGGACGCCACGCGGCGTGCGGGTTTGAATATCTCAAATGTTGCTGTAAAACTTGATTTTGATAGCTGCAAACGCTTTGGTGGAAACACAATCGAGCTTCAGCTTCTGGTTCGACCCCGTTACGTGCGAGCGCTTTGTGTTCGCTATGAATTGATATTTTGATTTTGTTGCTGTTTTTTACTGTCAAAGCGAGCAAATGTTCAACCAAACCGATCTTTTGGATTTGAGTTAGAGTCACGTTACGTTATCTTGTGCACGAACCATCGAAACATCAAAGTCAAAGCGACATTGTGATGTACTGATTTCCTATACGATTGAACTCATTTACGTCAAGCGAAAGAGAATATAAAGCGCGATTGTGGTTCAGGCTTAAGCCTCTGTTTCACAATTAAATTGGATACACTTACCTAACTAAGCTTTTCCAGTAGGTAAGGAGAAGAACACTGTGTTCCAATTAGCTGGAGGCAATAGGGGACGACAAAAAGTGTACTCTCCCAGTAGCAACCTTCAAATAATGTAGATTTAGAGTGTAAAAGTTCGATGTTCTTGCCTTAAAGCGGTGATCTCTCGAATACAATGATCGAAATGTGATTTCTTTATCCTTTGCAAGTTGTCCTACAAGTCAAAAGGTGATTACTGGTGGTTGGGGCAAGTATCTACTGTTGTAGGTTGGCAATGCAACGGCGTATAGATAGATTTCCTCATTTCAATTTGTTTGATTTTTTGGGCTACAGGTCAAAATAAAGGTCAAAAACACATACATACTATTTCCTCATTTCAGTTGCTGCTTCGTCCATGACTCGTATGACATCGTTCTTCTGCTATACGTCTTACTAAAGGGTTTAGATTTGGATGGTTGGCCAGATTTTCAAGTTGTATACATGTGGATTGCAACGGGTATCCTTTTTTGTGAAGATCTGTTTCTTCCACTGACGTCTATTGCTGACGATTTTCCTGATCAATCGATTATACTCAAGAGGTTTGTAGATGCGTAGTACCACTCTCACAAACGCTTACAGTTTTTTCCAGCTGTCCTAGATTGACGTGGAAGCTAATTGAGCAGCAGGTCATAATCTTATGGCTGCGTCCATTCCCTTAGCGCTTGAATTTGTGCACGCGGTGGAAAGGAAAACATTTGTGGAAGTGGATTCCTAGATTTTCTTGCATATTCTTAAGCGATCGCTGTGCACCATTTGTGGAATGAAATTAGGTTGGGTTTGGCTGAAATAATACTCATACTCAAATAGAGTTCTTCCACAAGTAGAAGCTGCTATTACAGGCGACAGAAAGTGAGATAGTCTTGGTGGGGCTCAGGGGTTGTTGGCTCATTGTAATTGATCCGGTGATGATGTGGTTATAGAAAGATGACATAGCTTTGATTCTTGCACAGCTCCTCCTCCGGCTGATCTGGAATTCGATAGGCGGTTGCATTTACGGGCGTAAATGGATTTGGAACTTGGAAGTATAGTTTACAATTCATAATCTTTGCTGCCTTCCAATGCTCTTGAAAATGGCGGTTAAAGAGGCTTTTTTAATGATTCTTGATGATGGCTACAAAAGTTCATTTTTTGCTTTGAAGGGTCGTCCTTGGGAAGATCCATTCAATCTACCTCCTTATGAACATCAAATTCAACTTTTGCAATTGCAAACCTTTATTCAAAGACGATCAACAATGACCTAGTATTTTTCCATCAGCTTTTGACTGGCTTTATAGATGCTCCTTACTTGCTCTCGTCCATAGCTTTTAACTACCGCGGAGGATCTCATTACTTGCGTAATTTGGAATTGGTTCATTGCCCCCATCATGGAACCAATTACGGCATAAATGAGCCGCTATCGCGCATGAGTAGATTATACAATTCTAATCATCTTTTCAGATGAAGCTCATTTTGATCTTGGCGGTTATGTAAACAAGCAAAATTATCGCATTTGGGGCACAGAAAATCCGCACGCATACATTGAAAAGCCGATACACCCAAAACGAGTCACTGTTTGGTTCGGATTTTGGTCCAGAGGCATAATTGGGTAATTTTTCGAAAATGAGCAAGGAGTGGCCGTTCCAGTCAATGGCGATCCTTATCGGGCCGCCGCGCCATGTTGAACGAATTTTTGTTCACAAAAATTGAAGAGGAGGATATTGGCAACATTTGGTTTCAACAGGACGGCGGGCGCTACGTGCCACTCAGCCGGAGCTACACTCGATGCTTTGCGCGCATTTTCAAAAAAAAAAAAAGTTATTTCCGCCAGGACTCTTTATTATGGAGAAGTTTCTTCGGTACGGTTTTTAATATTTTGAATGATCCATCTGACTTCTCGAACGCGAAAGCTCGAATCATTTTCACGTATAAATAAAAATTAATAGGATGGCGCAACAGAGCGAGGTGCCAAAGGTTCTAGCGCATTACTCACAAATATGCCTTGAGAGGGAATGAAGAGGACCCAAAATTTTCTGCCGGTTCCGAACGGCTAATCGAGGAAGCGCTTTTCATGGCAATGAATTTAGTATCGGATGACTTGTCCATTCCTCGGGAAAGGCGATACCCTAGAAAAAACATTTTTGCCTCTTTTGAGATTCGAACCATGAACCTTTGGCTTAACTGGCACCATCACACCACCTGTGGTGAAGTGTACGTGGTTGTAACTCTGATTCGATGAACTTCCAGACTGATGGGCTGTCTGACTCGTATGGTGGTCTGTCTGACTGGTGTTACTCTGTTTCGACTGTCTGACTAATGAACTGTCTGACAGGTGGCTGTCTTGACTCGAGATTTTCTTTCATAGATTCCACTAATTCTTCTACTTTATTCTTAGCTTACCATGACGAAGTTTCTTCTTGACTGTAATTGAATTTTCTCTGGCGCATCTGGAATTTATATTGACAAAGTCTTAATGTTTTTAAAAAAAAAAAAACTAAGAAATTCGTTCTTGATTATTATAGCTGTTTTTTAAACTCTTGACAGCCCTTCTTGTTGAGCCGACTGTTCTAAATCTGCCCCTTCAAAATGCAAGTAGGTACACTTGGTAATTTAACAGTGCTCTCTGTTGAAGAATTTTCAGTACTATCCCCATGGCAAGTTACTCGCTCGTTTCAATACCACACACACTATGTGCTAGACCTTCACAACTTGTATATATTCCACAGCCAGCCTTTGCTTTTAATAAATTATGTTTTAATTGAATTAAATATTAATTATGTCAACATAACGATGGGAGAAAGTGTATACGAATTCGATTCTTTCAGGACTTGGATGAAGTATGCAGCAGTGTTCATCCTTTATTCTCTTCTCCATGCAAAACTCTGATCGTTTGCATTTTATGCATGCGTAAAGGAGCAAGGTAAACACGGTGGGTATTTTCCAAGGGTGTTTGTTTTGTTCATTAACAGGGAGAGAGCATTGGAGCATTGGAAAAGGCAAAGTGCCACATGAGGGAAATTATATATCTTTGTTGGTATACATAGCTTTGCATACAAAAGGATCCTAAAAGAGGACTCCAAATGGAGCCGACCTTTGTCATTTTAGTATGACTGCTGGAAGCGTGAATCCTTTGTAAGTCCTTCATCCTCTGTTGCTACATTTTTTGTATTCGTGTTTCGTGTATAGGAAATTTAAGTTTTTTTTTTCTCTTCCTTTATTTTTCTGTTATTTGTTGAGCGGAAAATAAATTCTCAAATACATTTGTGTACCTATATAAAGAAGAGCGCGCGCGAGAGAGCAACAACGCATAGTATAGTAGTTGCTGTACACCTTCAAACGAAACAAATAAAAAAAGGAGAAAAAAAAACTCAAAAGGATAACGCTATCAAAGGGAATATTATACTTATGAAGGCGCACTTTTGCAATCATTACGCTCTAAATGGCCTTTGCTAAGGAAATTAAAAATGAATACAAAACTTGTATTCAGTTTGGCATTTTTGTTTTGCGTTGCGTTAGCCAAGTTGCAGAGTGCTTTGGCTTTGGCTTTTCGTTTGGCCGCTTTATGTAGTTCGACTATGCCGCGTTGGTTGGATTACCAATGTGCTTTTACCGCCCGCCACTAGTTTTTTGCATTTTCTTCTTTTTCATTTGAAGTGCGGCCACAAGAAAATATCATCAAAAGATGGACTTTGTATACATAAAGAAGCCGCACACGGCCGACACAAGCTTTTTCGTCTAGGAATACAAGAGTGCCTTGCAGAACAAAGTGGTTTTGTGGTTAAAAACCACTGGCTTATGAGTGATAAGTTAAGGAGAAATTTTAAGATTAATTTGCCTGAGATGAGTGGTTTCTGGTTAAGAGAAGCAGTTAAACGAACCAGTTTTTCTTTGAGGGTAAATTCTTATACTTTGCTCTATGTGCAATTAGCTAATGCCAACCCAAGCAAGAAAGAAAGTACTGGCTATAGATTTCCTTCACCTATAATAATAGCGGTAAGTCACTACTAAGACATCTTTCCGAAATGAAAACGTTCCTTTGTTGAAGGTTTATGGACCGACTGGCATTGCTTTGTTTGCTAGCGGAAGAAAGCTTATGAGATTGGGCATTCCAGCATATCCCTATACGATGACAGAGTCACCTAGTAGGTATCCTTTGATAGTAGAGCACCATATGATTACGTTACGTCACGTGATTATTATTGATCTGTCTTTTATCTTTGTGGAATGGGTGAAGCTGTGTAAATGAATGCATGAGTAGGCTACGTCACATTTTTACAACATTTTGCGTAAACACTTACGGTTGCGTTACGTAGTATGGTCACAACAGCCTTGAATTTTTAGAGCACAGAAACCAATCTGATTTAGTTATGTAAGATGAGTGCGAAATTTCGCAAATTAATGGGATCACAATTTTTGTCGCACTGTATTTTTACTGCTAGCTTTCCTGGTCTTAGCACTTCCATCAATATTTATTACAGAAAAGTATCCTTGTAAGCTGAAAAACATGATAGTGTAACATCACAATCACCTTTTGTCACTTTTTCTCTGCAGCTTAACTATTGATTCATGCTTTCCAATGAAACATCTTTCATCACATTATGTGAGAAGAAGGCAAAGTTATTTCATAACCAGACCAGACTAGTGGGAACATGAACACGTTACGTCGCATGGGAGCCATTGCTAACCTCATCAATGAGATCAATTAATCTTTGAATGTTATATGACGGCGGTTTCGTTTTTTATTCAACATTTTTAGACGTAACCTTATTCGTATTGAATATTCATCTATGTATGTAATAACGTTACGTCACAAGCTTTTCATTTAATGCGTTCAGTAGAAGAAGGGGTCGAACGGCTTTTGTAAAGGTTAAAGATATGTACAAATGTACATACATATAAGCGATTGAACTTTGCAGTATGAACTTATTGATATTGAAGTCGACTTCTTCAAAACATGTAATGATGTAACAATTTATCGTTAACGTTTCTGTTAAGGAACAGTCAGATGTTTAGATTTTCATAAATCATATTATTATATAGTCTTCCGACGAGATCGATGTTTTACTGCTGAAGATCGTGGAGGTGGTCTACTATTGGCGGTTCGTTCATGCTTCCCATCCCATATAATAGGGGTTTCTCTTTTTTAGTTCTGAACAGAAAAGTGAAGCGTCAAAAACGTAAGAGTATTTCTTTTTCAATTCAGCAAAACCTGAACGCTGAGAATGTTTTTCTTTTTTGTTCAGAACACTACGTGAGCGCACTCTACGTGCTCGAAATAAAATGACGGGGCATCTAGAGCAAGAGCCTGAGCGCAGCTCACTGAACACGCTCAGTTCAGAACACGTTCACGCTGTTCGTTCTCAGTTCACTTCACTGTTCGGAATTAAAAAAGAAAAACCCCTAATATCGCTGCCAATCATCGACATCGAACAATTATGCGTGTCACTTCGTCTCGGAACAGGTATTTCCGTGTACATCATCACAAAATACATACCACCTAGAAGCCCCATTGATATCTATGAAAAGCACCTAGCTAACATTGATTTCGTAATTAATTTGAATGACTGTCCGCAGAAGGTTTTTGTAATCGGTGATTTTAATCTAACTGATGTGAAATGGTCTTATTCTTCGAATGAAAATATGCTTATTCCCTATAAATTAAAAAGTGCTATCGAAATAACTTTTGTTGACCATTTATTTGCTCTTAACTTATGTCAAATCAGTAGCGTTGTCAATAGTTTGACAACGCTCCGTAGGGAGTTCAAGGTGCTAAGTAAATTCTCGCACAGAAATTTTATTATGCAGGTTCAACTCAATTTAAAAAACGACCCAAAAAGTTTTTGGTCTTTTATAAATTCAAAACGAAAATCGCTCGGATTTCAAAAATCAAGAGTCTGATGAAATTGAAAACACAGTTGAGTTATTTGCTTAATTTTTTGAATCGGTCTATTCCAACTCACATGAAAATCTAGTTCTCCTTTCTGATTATAATCCAAAAGTAAGTATAGGATCCTTAATGTTAGATCTCAAAGATGTCTTAGAAGGATTGCATGATCTTAAGCCAAACGCTAAACCTGGCGTTGATGGTATTCCTGCGATAGTTTTGAAAAGATGTTCCAGTTCTCTGGCTCTTCCATTACTAATCATTTTCAATTCTTCACTGTCATCTGGACTGTTCTTAGATGAATGGAAATCCTCTTTCTTGATTCCAATTTTTAAATCGGGTTCCAAAAACAATGTAGAGAACTTGTAAACTATCTGCAATTCCTAAGTTTTTTGAAAGCCTTGTCAAAAAAAGGCTTGATTTCCTAGTGAAGGAACATATAATTGGTACTCAACATGGGTTCATCTCGGGAAGATCAACAATCACCAATTTAACTTGTTTCGCTTCATTCGTTGTCGACGCTATTGAAAGTAAAGATCAAGTGGATGTTATTTATACCGATTTTAGCAAAGCGTTTGATTCAGTTCAGTTCACAAAATACAGCTTCAAAAATTGGAATCATTTGGTTTCCACTCAAGCCTCCTTCAATGGATCTGTTTCTTCCTCATAAAAAGGGTTCAAAAGTCAAAATTTACGAATTTACATCAAGGCAGATAAACTGTACCTCTGGTGTTCCACAGGGTAGTCATCTAGGTCCTCTACTTTTTATCATATTTAATGATGATATTGTAAACTGTGTCAACTTCAGCAAATGCCTCATATACGCAGACGATCTGAAACTTATTCTGAAAATAACCTCTATTAGTGATTGCCAAAAACTCCAATTGGATCTTGATAATCTATCTCGGTGGTGTGTGTTAAACCGCTTGAATCTTAACGCCAAGAAATGTTTTGTGATTTCTCTCTCAAGAAAGAATCATACGCGAGAGTTTTCATATTATCTTGATTGTAACCCTCTTCAGAGAATTGAAAAATTTTAAGATTTAGGCGTACTTTTTGACTCCAAATTCTCTTTTACGCAACATATTGAAGCTATTGTATCAAAAGCTAACTCAATGTTAGGATTTATCAAAAAGAACTCAACAGACTTTACTAACCCCTAACCCCAAGTGTCTCTTTATACCTCACTAGTAAGACCCAACCTAGAGTATGCAGACATCGTCTGGAACCCTCACCAACAATGTTTTTCCATACGAATTCAGAAAGTTCAGAATAGGTTTACGTTACGAAGTATGCATTTTACAAAATGCGATGGTGTTTTCATCCAAATTCCACAGCTAGGCAGAGTCTTCTAGGTTTGCAGTCGCTCACATCACGTAGATCTAGTCATTACATAGTTTTTGTGCGAGATGATTTTTGATGTCATATAAAGTGTCCTTCCTTGTTGTCCTTAATTTGTATTTATGCTCCAGAGAGGCCGTTGAGGGATAGAAATCTTCTTTTTCAATCAAGGCACAGAACTAATTATGGTATGAGTGAACCAATTTCAAGATCAATTAGAGAGTTTAATGAAATTTGTGGTCGTATTGATTTAGCCTTCTCCAGAGATAAATTTCAAAATGAATTGTATTACTTATTTTTAGGAAATTGAAACCTATTTTGTTATAATAAGTAATCTGTTGAGCTCATTGCTCGTAGGTGAAAAAAATAAAAAAAATAAAAATTGGTAGAAAAACACAAAAAATCATGAAAAATGCGCTTGACCTCGTTTTCATCTGTTATTTGAATAAGTTAGTAGCTGTTTACATAACATTACATTATGTTACATTACACTCATTTTGTTGTTTTGATAGACATGATGACATAACCGTTGTACTGTTAGTATAATACAGTTATTCTGAGTATTATGTAGGAGATCGAAATTTTCTTTTCTGCCAGATCCATTTTTTGAGCCCAAAAGAGCCCTTCGAAATGAATACTGCCATAAAAGATAATTCTCACTTAGATGTTCAAAAAGGGAACAAAAAATTGTGGGTCCCATCCATTCTTCGTGTTTAATAGGGCTTACCCAATCTCGAACCTTCTACCTACTCCAAAATATTTGCGCCTGAATTACAATCCCGTTTTTAGGTGTCATCTGCTGCTTATGAGCCCAATCATAGAAAATCAGTACATTCCACCACATGGTTTCTTTGACTTCGATATTACGTTGATTCGTAAACAAGACAACGTAACGTGACTACAACTCAAAGCCAAAAATTAGATTTGATTGAATTCGCTCGCTTTGGACAATAAAAAAAAACAACAAAATCATAAAAAACACAAATCACTCACACGTAACGGCGTAGAAGCCGAATCCGAAGAGTGGTTGCGGTTCAGGCAATGATTATTTACTGAAATTACACAACGCTGCATCACAATTGCGTTGCGTCACATTAAAGTTACACAGCACCAATAATAAAATTGACTTGCTGATGGCAGTTCGCTTCAAACTCTCTCTTTTCATCTTACACAAAATTGTAAGCACCCAGCAAATCATGATTCAAAATCTGCATCAACCTCTCTTAATCGGAGGTTTGACCTTCCATTCAAAACTAAAACTTAAGGATTTCAATAGTTCAATTTTTCTTCGTTTATTGTTCGACTTGGGACACCTTACGATATGAACTTATTTCTCTTTAAACTAAACTGATTTCAATAATCCTTTTTTGTCTTAAGTGATTTCAAAACAAGACACCAATTCATTAATCAAACCATCACAGTGTCCACAACAACTGCAGGTTACATACGAATCGTCTACTGCCCGACCAACATCAAAGTTGATAAATTGCAAACAAATGTCATGACAAATGTTCTGTTTTCAATTACTTCCAAGACAATACACCATTTTACTAAGTTTCCCTATTCACCCCTTAGCCACTGGCTTTTGGTGACCAAAACTCCTATTTATCAGTGTTAAGGAAGCCAAATGTCTCTAAGAGATTTTCCATCATCCTATAGCCCAAGTCGAACACACCGAACTTCAAACTTGATTTGCAAAATTAATAAACTGCGGGAAATCCATTGGCGTTCGTCCATCGTCATCCATGAGTTTCCTAACGATGATAAATGACTCGTTAAATCTTACCATAAACCCAATGTAATCCAAAAGCCTACATCATCATCATCATCACCATGGTTCTGGTCAGGACGGGTTCTATGTCTCCACCCCATCCTGCGGTTTCCTGCATTTTTCATTTGTTTAAGCAGACGAAGAGTGTTATCCTTTTTGCATCTGACACAGTTTGCTTCTATATACCTCCACATTACCGGGTCAGTTCTCCATACACTGAGAAAAGAATCTTTCGTCTTCTCTTTCACATTAATGTATGTAAGTGTGCTTTTGTTAGCTTTTGTCTCAAGCCATTTCTATTGACCATTCTGCAGACCAATGAAAGCAAAAAAAAGGTACAAGTAGACCGACTTGGGATGAAGCCATCCCCATCACCGAACTACTCCCTTGATGCCACGTTGAGTATGTTTAACAGATTTTAGTTTCCAGAATAGACTCGTTTATGGGTATTAAAATATTTACGAAAGCTAAGATGGTTTTTACGAGCCTGCCTATATAAATTTGGAAAACATGGTACTTTATGGCTGCTTGAGGATAATGCCGGACATAGCGCAACGATACGGCAATGGACGGTCGCAGGCAACAGAGGTTCATTCTGTTTAGTGTACGTGCTAATAACACGATACTCGAGGATGATGGGCTTAGGGGTGTTTATTATCCTCAAACAGAAGTGAAGGTAAACATGATTATTTCACCTAGTGTGATCAGACCAAATAAGTTTACTCGTATAAGCTCATACTGATGATGATGATGTTTCTACTCTCGTGTATAGTTACAAGCATAAGTAGACATTGGTCAAAGGTGACGATAGCTCTATCATTCGTGTGCATAACTGGAAAAGTTTGATAAACAAGATAACTTACATCACGAATAGGTGTAATTTTCTAATTTTAAACATCCTTAAGCCTTTAAGGTCATTAAACCGTAAAACCTTTGACATGTCATGGAATTTTTTTGGTTTCAAACGACTGTAATTTGCAAAGCGTTTTCACTCAAACGACTGATTATGGAAAGATAGGACGTCTCCTCTTTTACCGTAACACGACGTGAATGACACATATTCCGGGTTCAGGACTTGCATCTGTTATAACAAAAAAGGCAAAATTGGGACATCGCAGTGATGTACACTTAAAAAGACACAATTGAGACTTTCTTCTTTTTCCCGTGGTAATACCTCATTGCATACAAAACAGGAAACGACATTTCCCTGGAGTGAGATTACATTTTTAATCGCCTCTTTCTCGGATAGAATTACATTTTTCTTAATGTTCAACCATCTTAATGAAGAAAAATTGCTCCTCTCAAGGATTTTGTTGTTCGAGGAGATTTTTTTTTTTTTGTTCTTCTTCTCTTTTCGTTTTGGTGAATTTTTAATCGGATTGGGAGTTTTATTACAAAGAGTGAGCTTTCTTTTCCAGGGTCGTTTCTGAAAAGAAGGAAGCATAGGCTAAGAAGGGAAATGCGGCCAATACTGTTGTTGGTTTGTGTCGAGAAGGTAAGAGCTAAAAAACATGCCAATCTATGATTTGATAGCATGTCGTGTCTAGCACTAGATGCTTACTTCTCGATTCGAAAGAATTTGAGAATAGGGGTTTCGACCCGAGCATAAATGCACAGGTGAGTCAGACTTGTAAGGATTCCGAGAACTGAAAGGTATATCAAGTATTTGACGAAATTAAAGACAGTTTTTCAGATATGAAGGCAAAAGCCAAGAAAATGTTTTATTGCCGAATGGAAAGTAATCGGTATCTTCTGAAAAGGGTATTCGGATCACTTTTAAGTCAACTATGGATAGTGCGTGTAAGTTGAGTGTAAGCAAGTGGAAAAAGATGAAACCTGCTGAAAATAAGGTAGGACGAGTTTCTTGGAAAGATTTTAACGTACAATTCGGAAAGACAATCGAGGATTATGACGATTGCCATAGAGGCATGGGCTACGCCACCAGAAACTTATTGATGATAAGTTAAAAGGGTAATTTTCTAGGATGTGTGGCTATCCCGAAAAAATAAAACGAATTTAATTTAATACAACGGCCAAGAATTCAGCTTTATAAAGGTTTGACATTACTTTTCAAAAATGATTTCGGGTCAAATAAATTCCAGCCGGGAGGCCCAATTTTTGACCAGTTTTTGCAGCATTTCGAACCGTATGTACATTGTACATGAGCAATAACGAGCCCTTTCAAGGCGTCAATCGCCTCGGGCTTATCTGCTAAGACAAGCAACTTCACATAACACCACAAAAAATATTCCAGACTGTTAAATTGCACGGTCTTGGAGGCCACGCTACAGCCTCAAATAAAGATACATAGGGTGGGACAGAAGCGTGCAGAGTCCCTGGGCCTAACGCATTTCTCAAAACCATGCCTTTTGAGGGAATGGAAGGGGCCTACGTGTAGGGAAGGGGGGTAAGTGTCGAACGGCTAATCGAGAAAGCTCTTTTCATGGCAATGGGTTTACTCTCGGAGGACTTGGCAGTTCCTCGCAAAAGGTGGAGGTGAAAAACATTCTTGATATCTGATGGCATTCGAACCACGAACCTTCCGCGTAACAGGCATGCTAATCATTACGGCACAGGCTCACGACGCGAAATAAATGCGTTGACCATAAGTTTCCTTTAATAAATTAACTGTTTCGTTGGCTCTATGGCATGTAACGCGGTCTTGTTAGAACCAAAGGTCGTCTGCATCAACATCCTCAAATTCAAGCATGAAAAATTCATTAATCACGGCTCTATGTAGCGTTCCACATTGACTGCAACATTATGTTCAGCTTTATTTTTGAAGAAATATGAACAAATGACTCCCCCTGCAAATAGAACACAACAAGCAGTGACTTTTCGAGGATGTAACAGCGACTCAACAATGGCTTGTGGATTAGCATGTGGAGTCATGCTTATGACTTTGCGACAACTTTGTTTATGAACGTACCCAGTCAACCAAAAGCGAGTTTCGTCGCTAAACATTTTTTTTTTTTTTTGTAAAAATCGGGATCGGTGGCCATTTCGTTTTGGGCCCATTCACCGAACGTGGTACGCGCGTGATGGTCGTTCGGATTCAATTCTTGCACGACTTGGATTTTGTAAGGCAGCAAACCAAGATCCTCCCACAAAATCATCCATAAAGTGGATGGGCACAGCTCCAAGTGTTGCGTGCGATGGCGGATGGGCTCATTCGGGTATTCTTCGGTACTCTGTTTCACAGCAGCAATACCGCCTTCGGTGTCGGTCAGTGTCTCTGAGGGTGCGCATTATCCACTAGAATTGCGAAGCAGCGAATCATTATTGTGGTATAAATAAATTAGCGTCTAAAAAACACCCTTAAAGTAAGTAAGTGTAAGTCACATGATCTGGATGTTCTAACAAGCCAAGTCAATTTGATGGTGGAACGATCAAAGCAGTTACAGGTCCGAGCCTAAGCTTTGCCCCAAAGTACCCCACAACAAAAAAAAGAGTTGAAAATCTGGCTTCGAAATGACATCGAAGAAGAAGTGTGCCCAGGGCCTGGATTCCGCAACTAGTTAGACGACCATCGTCCAATGGTCTATCGCCGATTATATCGCCGAAAAATTGATTGCTGTAACTTCGCGAAGGAAAGTTTCTTTACAATCGTTTCATAAATTTGGGAAACTTATTAAAATTTTTAAACACGATAGTCGTCTGTGGTAACCGTGGCGTGATGGTTAGCATGTCCACCTACTAACCCAGAGGTTCGAGGTTCGAATACCAGCGGAAGCAAAATATTTTTCCACGGGTATCACCTTTCGCGAGGAATTGGCAAGTCCTCCGTTAGTGAATTCATTGCCATGAAAAGCGCTTTCTCAGTTAGCCGTTCGGAACCGGCAGAAAATTGTAGGTTCCCGCCATTCCCTCACAAGGAATCGTTTTGGGAAATGCACTAGGTCCAGGGGTTCCTCGCTCTGCTGCGACACCCTATTTATTTATTTTAGTCGTCTGAAAAATGAAACAAAAAACACAAAGGGGCATTTGAAAGAAATTTTTGATGACATTTCGTTGAATCCCTTGTGTCGACTGCTAATGCAAGAAAAGCTTTAAACAAAAAAAAAAACAACAAATAAGAAAATAAAAACAACTTTAATTAGCTGGCAAGCAACCGTCTTCAAAACAAGCTATCGAAGAGGGAGAAATGCTCAAAAGACTCGTCTTCACCAAAGTTCATCAAAGATGCTCAAGATTAGCTTTTTGTTGATGACGAGGAAATTCGGGACAGTGGCAACAGTATACTATGTTGGTTTTTAAACAAACAATTTTCTCGGCGAATAACTATTTTTAAAAGCTGAACTTTATTTGGAAATATCTCTTATCAACGTCGAAGAAGTCAGTGAGGTGGTTGAAAGCTTCAGAGAAGGTAAGGCAATTGAGCCAGATATAACATCATAATACTTTTGTATAAGAGATCAGGTTTAGATGGCTCCTAATTCTCATTTCCAAACTTATAGAAGGAGTAGATAGTCTGTCTTAAGCTAGCCCTAAGCGACAAACATGGTTGCCTAACATGTTCAAGGCTGATCATGTTTTTCTCGTGTAGGGATTAGGAAGCCGCTCGGTATTGGCCAAAATTTCGATTTTCTTCTTTGCTATGAAACTGCCATGGCTTGTGATCCTTTAATACTGTCAGTCGGGGAAGCAATCATTCAAAAAAGCAATGCAACAACCAAAATTGCTCTCTCTCTCTCTTTCTTTCTCTCTCTCTCTCTCTCTCTCTCTCTCTCTCTCTCTCTCTCTCTCTCTCTCTCTCTCTCTCTCTCTCCCTCTCTCTCTCTCTCTCTCTCTCTCCCTCTCTCTCTCTCTCTCTCTCTCTCTCCCTCTCTCTCTCTCTCTCCCTCTCTCTCTCTCTCCCTCCCTCTCTCTCTCTCCCTCCCTCTCTCTCTCTCTTTCTCTCTCTCTCTCTCTCTCTATCTCTCTCTCTCTATCTCTCTCTCTCTCTCTATCTCCCTCTGTCCCTCTCTCTTTCTCTCTCCCTCTCTCTCTATCTCTCTCTCTCTCTCCCTCTCTCTTTCTCTCTCCCTCTCTCTCTATAGGTTCGTTTGTTGACCTTTACCTGCGGTTGTACCAGCTTTTCTTGACAACCCTATGAGTTGTCAAAAAAAAAACCTGGGCTAACCAGTCCTCAAAAAAAGGTAAACCACAAAATCACCACACATCCCTGTCACTTCAAGAAAAACATTTGTCATTTGACAGCCCTGTTTACCTGTACTCGCCGCAGCAAAATCCTAGAACTACTTCAGGACGAATTCAGTGAATGGTTAAGTGAATGCTAGATTCAGATTTCAAAAGAAAGATTAAAAATCTACACAGAAAATGGTTTTAAATAACTTTGTCTCTGGGTGATAAGCCACGAAAAAATAAACTTAACCACACACATAATTTCTTGTCAAATCCGTCCCTGGCACAATCCTTTCACTGTTCCATAAAAAGAACGCTCTAATGAATCATTAACCTCCTTCAACTTGCAAAATTACTCATAAAATGTAACACAAATTCGCGATTAAATTAGAAAAAATCGTTAGTTGTAAGCTGGTTTCTTCTTCTGTGGAAAACAGATGGGCTCCAGCGTCCAATTGTCTGATTTCATTTATGAGCCTCACTGACTTCTGATAAATATTTGGTTGACATAATAAACTGCCCCCTAAAAATGTACACAGAGCAGTATTACGATTTGGCAATAAATAACAAAATTCACTTGTGTGTCCTGATGACAAGGCATTTCAAGAAAATATTCCCAGATGACGAGGTGAAGGCTATGGGAGAGATACGCCAACCACCATCCACCATACACATTTCAATCCGACGACGGACGGACTATACGACGACACAACACAGCCAAGAAGTCGGAATCGGAACATTGATGATGATGATGATGATGAAAAAGGGGATATTGGGTGGAGCAGGAAGAGGATATGCCATAGCCATTTCTATTGGCAATTGGGGTGGTGATTGCTTATGAAATTAGGTCAATAAATCGAGTTATGGTCTCACACATGTATTTGTTTGTATTATGGTTATTTGGCGTTTCGAATTTGCTGAGAACAAAGGAAAGCTGCTGTGTTTTATATTGACAGTAATATTCGAAAGACGTTTGCACTATGGTCGCTTTGGATAGTGATAGGTGATCCTTGTTGTGTGTTTGCTTGGGGGATAAATGTGAATAACTCTTGGCGACGACAACGACTACGACAAATTGCGTATTTGGGGTTATTATTGAGTTTTTGTTTACTTTAAGAACTATACAATCAGAGAGCTTCAATAAATAATGTTGACAAATATTGGCACTCCATATAGTTTTTGTTCTTCACAAAAAGTTCGATCGTACACACACACTTGAGGTTCAGGAGGGAGAAGAACTTATGGTCGACTGGATTATAAACACGCAAGACGGCAAACAAGCATTTCAACAACAAAGTTCAAAGGTACGTTTTATATTGACCTAAACTCGACAAATGTCTGTTCTTCAATTTATTTGAACATTCTGGGGCTTTGAATGCCAGCCAGTCTGGCATCAAAAGAAATTCCTTGTTTTTTGGAAGATATTTGTTTGTTCTCTACATAGATTATGCATTTTTCTAAATTAATAATGCCTTTGAACAAAACTGATACAATTTGCTCTGATGCTAAATGTGACATCGTTTGTGTGAATGAACACAACAGCACCTTAGCATAGCAAGATGACTTCATTTGGGTGCACTTGAAAGGATTTATTGGTACGTGCCTCATACGATTTTGTGAGAAACGATCTGAAACAATCGACGATAGTTGATGAAAACCCATTATGCTTTTATTTAAGGCGCGTTTTATCGAAATTCTATGTGCACTTATGTACACTTCAGTAAAACATCGCTCATGGGAAAACAACAACTCCTTATGTCAATAGCCTAAGTGCACATAAATATCGCAGTAAGCTAACTGCACACAGGGATGGTTGGTAAATTTCTTTTTTTGGCACCCAGAGGTTGGCAGTCTTTGGGTTGTGTTCGTTCATATTTCTGATTTTCGACAACAGATTGAATAAGTCTGTTTCTTTACTTTTTGTGCACAGAAATTTTTTTTTTAAGGAGTGGTTGTAAAATTCTTTCAGAAAATCTATTAAAGAGCGTAATTGTCTTAAAAGTAAAGAAACGCCTTGAACAAACCATTCGCAGCAACGCAACACTTGGAAAAACGTCTGTTTGACAGTTTTTGTATTTGTTTTGGCTGTGCACGATTTCTGTCCAGAGAAATTTTGGTGCCGGAAATTCGCAGGACGGGGAAATTTTTTTATTCTCTCGAGAGCACTCTCTTTTTTGTGCACTGCTACGAAAAATCGGAACGGGATTAGACTGACTTTCGCCGAATTTCGGTGCATTTCGTGCGAATTTTCAGTAAAGAAACACACCTAATGGCTAATAGAAGAGTCAGGTGGTGACTTAGTGGGGACATAAATAGACACGCAGTTACTAACACACACACACACACACACACAAGGGAAGTTTCGCAATCGGTCAGAAAAAAAGAACATCAGACAGAACACATAAGAACATCAGAACCAAGGCAACCAAAAACATGAGTCACAAAATGAATCTAATTGAACACAGCCATTGCGAAAAAAAATTAAAGTGACATTTGTTTGTTTACCTCGAAAGTAAAAAGTTGAAATGCGGCAAATAAATTGAGAATCGAGAATTAAATAGAGAAAAATACAAATGGAAAGTAAAAGGTATGCATTTATATCCTTAGAATGCAAATTTTTAATGTTTCTTATCCTTAGAACAATTGCAAAGGGTGCCAACACTGAAAGTGAAAATTGAAAGTGACGTCCGAAGTGAATATAAACCAAAAAATCGTTTTATTGAAAGTGTACATAAGTGCACATAGAAAATTTTCAATAAAACGCGGCTTTAGTTTCTTAGTTTTTCTGTTATTAAAAATAAAAATTACTACAGCTTTCATTTTCAAGAGTGACAATCTCAGAAAAAAGAAAATTACGAATCGTTTATCGTATGCAGGTATATTTTCACTACTGAACACTTTACCAGCCCAACAGGGATAGAAATGATTTTCCACGGGTATCGCCTTTCGCGAGGCATTGGCAAAGTCCTCCGTAAGTAAATTCATTGCCATGAAATGCGCTTTCTCGATTAGCCGTTCGGAACCGACAGAAAATTGTAGGTCCCCTCCATTCCCTTACAAGACATGGTTGTGTGAAATGAGTTAGACCCTGAGGCTCCTCGCTCTGTTGCGCCACTCTATTTATTTATTTATTTACTTTACCTGATGCCCGACATTATTTAATCGAACCCAAATTGTTCAAAAACTTTTAGAAATTGTGATGATGAGGAATTCATTACTCACGCTGCGCCGCATCCAAGCTAATACATATCTGATTGATATTCAAAGCTAAAAATTATATTGTACGGTTATACTTTGGCATGTTCTGATGATGTCATTTACAACGGAGATCATACAATGCCGGATTCACCACATAGTTAGAGTAGCAAATGCTGCGAGCTCCGCGAATTGGGTGGCTTCGCACTCCTACTTCTATCTGACGGTAAATATCAACTTAGATATTAAAACACAAAAATATTCTGCATGTCGAAGCTGAAAGGGCGAAGGCCTACTTTCCTCAGGGTGGCAAACCTAGAAGTTAAGACCAGCAGCGACACATACTGATATAGAATCGCAGTTGATACTTATTATTTGGAAAGACCACTTCTGCAGACTGCTTAACGGAGGGGCGATGAAAACAGCAATCCTGCTGTCAGTAGAACACCCCATTTCAGTTCGACTTTAATCAGGAATGCCGTCCTTCAGACCAAGAAGAGATTAAGTTTGCCATTTGAAGCTTAAATCAAATAAAACTGCAGATGCAGATGGAATAGATGACCAGCTTTTCGAAGTAGCTGGAGATCAGTTGGAAAGGCGCGTGCACCAACTGATCTACATGATGCGTTCGGAAGAAAGCATGCCCGATACGTAAACTTCTGCATCGTAAGTCTGATCCTGAAGAAAAGAAGAGGCCCTCATAATTGCTCCAATTATAGAGGAATGAGCCCCCTTAATGTCACATTCTTCTCTGCTGTAATATGTGAACGTCTGAAGCCCCAGTCAACAATTTAATAGGTCCTTAACAATGTAGTTTCAGACTTGAAAAGTCCAAAATCGACCAAATTTTCAGATTACGGCAGATGAAAAAAACCGGGGGTATTGTTTCTATTTATGTCAATTTCATTAAAAGCGGCGAGCTACTTAGAGCAATGTCTTGTTTTGACATCTCAGAAAAACTCAAACGACCATAAACGATGGATTTGGAGAAACCTCGCTATTTCGTCAAGGTCGGTTAATAAAAATCACCCAGATGCCGAAAAAGGCGTTTGACTGGGTGGCACACTGTCGTCGATGCGATTTCTTCAACATCATTCTTGAAAAAATTTGTTGGTCACAGACATACCTAATCTTTCAAATGTCAGTACAATTACTCGCAGACGATATTAGCACAGTAAGAAGAAGCAAGCTTGACGTCATAGGTTAGTTTGCGAGCATGGAAACAGAAGCTTCAAGAAAATGGGTTAGATATTTAATGAGGGCAAAATGAAGTACCTATATGCTGTCGTCAAACAAAGACCGAGAACATCGACAAATTGGACAAAACGACAAAACAGTCCGATATAACTTTGAGGTAGTACAGGACTTCGCCTACCTAGGATCCGCTAAAGACGCAGAAAGTAACATTAGGGAAGAATTTGAACGGAGAATAACTCTTGCCAATCGCTACCACTTTGGGTTAAGAAGATAATTGAAAAATAAAACCTTAATGATCTTTGGTCCCGTATGTGAACACAATTTTTGGAGAAGAAGATTGAACAACGAACTGTATGAACTGTATCGCGCTATGGCTACATATGGCTGGAACATGTAGAGAATATGTAGAAAAAAAAATTTTTTTTTGTTCTTTAGCTACTGAAAACCAATAATTTTTTTACACTAATGATTTATTTTTCAGGTTCCTTAGTATTCGGTAACGGTAAATAAAAAAACAAATAGGGTGGCGCAACAGAGCGATGAGCCCCGGGCGCATTTTTCACAACCATGCCTTGGAAGGGACCTACAATTTTCTGCCGGTTCCAAACGGCCAACCGAGAAAGCGCTTTTCATGGTAATGAATTTACTAACGGAGGACCTGCCAATTCCTCTCGAAATGCGATACCCGTGGAAAAGCATTTTTGCCTCTGTCGGGATTCGAACCACGAACCTCTGGATTATCAGGTAGACATGCTAACCATCACGCAACGGGTACCACGGTATCGGTACGGGTACACTATCACATAAAAAATAATAAAAATGGAAAAAAAACCGTTGCTGATCTTTACATAAGAGTGACTATGTTTTTTAGACAACCCCTTACTTCCTTAGGTGAGCATTACAGTTCGGGGTGAACCTGGGCCTCAACCAACATCCTTCTATAACGATTTCGATTTCGGGCGAGCTGTCTCCAGTTTCGCACTCCAAGTCGGTTGAGGTCTTCATCCACTTGATTGCACCACTTAAGACGAGGTCTTCCCCTTCCGCGATTTCCCTGCAATATGCTTTCGAACACCCGACGAGCCGGAGCGTTTGGGTCCATCCGCTCTACATGGCCCAACCATCGTAGCCTCGCGATGCGTACTCTTCTGGCTATGCCCATGTCGCGGTACAGCTCATACAGCTCGTTGTTGCATCTTCTTCTCCACACATTGTCTTCGCATACGGGACCAAAGATCATTCGGAGAATTTTTCTTTCGAAACGACCAAGGGTTTCCTCATCCGCTTTCGATTCGGTCCATGCTTCCGCGCCGTAAAGTAGGACTGGCATGATTAAGGTCTTATACAAGGTCACCTTGGTTTTTCTAGAGAGGGTTTTGTTTCTCAATTGCCTTCTTAACCCAAAGAAGCAACGGTTGGCAAGAGTTATTCTCCGTTTGATCTCCGCAATGATGTTGTTGTCCGTTGCTACAGCGGATCCTAGGTAGACGAAGTCCTGTACTACCTCGAAGTTATGTCTGTCTATTGTGACGTTTTGTCGAATTCGTCGATGTTCTGAGTCCTTGTTTGATGACAGCATGTACTTCGTTTTGCTCTCATTAACCATGAAACCGCTTCTGTTTCAATTCTCGTAAAAGCCTTTATGACATCACCCTTCCTTCTTCCCACTACGTCAATATCGTTTGCGTTAGCAAGTAGTTGTACAGACTTTTGAAAGATTGTTTATCTGGTGTTGACGTTTGAGTTTTGTACAATCTTTTCAAGTATGATCTTAAAGAAATCGCATGACAGTTTGAAGCTTTGCCTAAAGCCTTTTTCGACATCAAAGGTCTCGATGAGTTCTCTACCGACCTTGACGGAGCAGCGTGAATTCTCCAAAGTCATCCTGCATAGTCGTACGAGTTTTGCAGGGATGCCGAAACTAGACATGGCTATGTACAGCTCGTCTCTGTAAATACTGTCACACGCGGCCTTGAAATCGATAAAAAGATGGTGAATATCGATATTATGTTCTCGGGTTTTTTCCAAGATCTGCCGTAATGTGAAAATTTGGTCTATTGTGGACTTCTCTGGTCTAAAACCACATTGATAAGGACCTATCAAGTTGTTGACGTGGGGTTTCAGACATTCACATATTACAGCAGACAAGATCTTATAAGCGACGCGACGTTAAGGAGGCTTATCCCTCTATAATTGGCGCAATTGTGAGGGACGACCATATCATGCAGATCAGCTGGTACATGCTCCTTTCCAACTGGTCTCCAGCTGCCTTGAAAAGTTCGGCATCAAGGCCACCTGCACCTGCAGTCTTATTTGATTTAAGTTTGCATATGGCAAGCTTTTCTAGATAACCCCATAAGTGGTAAAAAAAAAACTGTGGCCGAATTACCAACTACCAATTATCAAGGGATTACGTGAGTTTGGCATTACTTTTCATGTTATTCAGCACTTTGGTACCACAATTTGACATTCTTCTATTTAGTATTTGAAAAAATTGAAATCGATAAATGCAGAGCATAGTGATCTTGAGTAGTTCTTAGTAGAAAGCTAGAAAGCTTTATTTTCCTAGGATGTGAATACGTGCGAAAAGTGTGTTAGGGAAATCACAACCGCCAATATATTTTTGGATTTCAAAACTCGTACAACATCTCTTTAAAGAGATGCCGGTGTGTGTAGAAGGTTTTCCCTTTTTCCCTATTTTTTATAAATGGCAAAAATCTAATATGCTACTCAATTTTTTAGGCTTTGTATAAATTTTATATCAAAAATTTTTATTCTCAAAGGAAAATCCTTAAACTTTGCAGAAAAAAAAATTGTAGAAATGATAAAGCCCTGTACTGCGTTCTTTTTTTCTTGGATGGTACGCGATGCAACATCGGGTAACATTATGTCGTTCTTAAATGCAAAAAAGTTACGATATGTAACACCCCCGTCAACTTGGCAGCGCTATAACACGAAATTCGATCTTTTTGATGCAAATAATTTGGAAAACATTTGGAAAAATTTGGAAAATAGTTTTCACAATTTGGAAAAGTCCCAAAAAAAAGTTATTAACAATTTAAAATTTGGCGTATACTTGGCAGCGATAGCAATGAATTTCAGAAATTTTGGTGTCAATCGATCGGGGACAATTTGGAAAAATTTGGAAAACACTTTTCCGAATTTGGAAAACGATAGTTTTGCTAAAAAATGCAAAAAACATAATACTGATGAGCCGCTGTACCTTTTTTTATAGGAAAGTTGAGTTTTTACAACTAAAACGCTAATAACTTTTCCTCTATACTTTTCTAAATTACAAAACTAGTTTTTTTAGTTTGCAAAAAGCTTGATTGAATTTAGGAAACCAGAACAGTTCATGAAATTTGTGATTTTGGTACTATTTTAGTAAAAAATATTTTGTAATGCGTTTTCTAATGCAAAATTGAATCTTTACAACTAAAATGCTAATAACTTTTTCTCTATACTTTCCCAAATTACAAAATTAGTTTTTTTAGTTCAGAAAGAGCTCGATTGAATTTGGAAAACCAAAACATTTCATGAAATCTGTGATTTTGGTACTATTTTAGTACCGTTCGTTTTCCAAATTCGAAAAAGTGTTTTCCAAATTTTTCCAAATTGTCCCCGATCGATTGACACCAAAATTTCTGAATTTCATTGCTATCGCTGCCAAGTATACGCCAAATTTTAAATTGTTAATAACTTTTTTTTGGGACTTTTCCAAATTGTGAAAACCATTTTCCAAATTTTTCCAAATGTTTTCCAAATTATTTGCATCAAAAAAATCGAATTTCGTGTTATAGCGCTGCCAAGTTGGCGGGGGTATATGTAACATCGTGTCGTTCCTAAATGCAATGTTGAACTGTCAGAATGTTACGTTTCGTAACTTTTTCCAACTCATCTCTGGGACTTGAGTTTCGATGTTGATCTGTCAAACCCCTTTAAAATTGTTGTTGGTCAGAATTGTTTTGGTTTTTTTTTTTTCATTAATCTTCCAAATTCTTTGAACAGTTATTGATTTTCAATCTTGTTCATTTCAGAATTTATTTTTCTTCATCAATAACGAGTTTCTTTTAGCTGGGTTCGTATTTTAAGAAATACTTTATTCATATTTTTGACAGACCAACAAAGTGTAACATCGAGTCGTTCCTAAATGCAATCAAGATTTTGTAACAAAGTCAAACATACACAACAACAACGATGATTTTGACACTACAGCATCGCGTAACATCGAAGGATAAAAAGAACGCCCTACTGTGCAAACCAGCGTGGCGCTGATTTAGTCACAATAAAAGAAGAACCCCTTTACTTCTCTTGCCACGGAATTTCCTTTAGTTCTGTTTAAAGCCTAGTACTCTCTTCATCGGAGAAAGTGAATTTTTTACATTTCTCACCAGTGCACACTTGCGAACGCGTCACAGAGGAGACACAACAAGAGGCCAAACCACACACTCACCATGCGTCGATGATGATGCCGTTGCCGTGCATCTGACTTCAAACTGATTTCACAAACACCACTTTATTTTCAGATTTCAAAACCAGTTTGAAATCCGAAAATAAAGTGTTGCTAGTAATTTCACTGACACAGATTTATTCAGCTGAATACGTGTATCACAATGTAAACAAATGGAAAATGCGGGGCAAGAGAAATAATGGTTTTCCCTCTTGTTCTTTATTCCTCTATGGAAATGCGTTGTGATCGTTTGAAGTTTGACCAATAAAGCGTTTTTTTGTTTTAATTTTTTTAACAAAAATTGTCACAAACAGTTACGAAAGTCACTGTTGTTCACTACACACAATTTTTGTTTTTTTTTTTTATAATCAAACTGTCAGAGCTTCAGGTCGTGTATTCAAGATTTCCGTACATTTTGCACGTGAATGATGGTGGATTTACATGCATCTGGAAGTGCAGATGAAAATCGGAAAAAGACAAGATGTAAAATTCATACTTGTCTGATAGAGAGGGAACGCACCATCTGCACTTCCTTATGGTGGATTTACATGCATCTGCAAGTGCAGATGAAAATCGGAAAAAGACACAAGATGTAAAATTCATACTTGTCTGATAGAGAGGGAATGAACTTCCTAGTTATGGTTGCATATGAAAAATTATGGGTGCAGATGAACATGTTCGTCTGCAACCATAATTTTTCATCTGCAACCATAATTCTATTCGTCTCTTTTTAACTTTTGTACTTTATAATCTTCATCCGTCCCGCTTTACTTTTCTGCACTTCTGCAGTTGCAGATGCATGTAAACCCAGCATGAGGTTCACGCCTCGTCACTTTGGTTTCCACATGGCTTATCGAAAAAATTCACGATTGAACGAAAATGACAAATATTTATGGATTCACGCCATGATTCACAAGTGAATACTAATTTTGGAGTGTTTATTTATTATAAATTAAATAATATTTATTGGGCGCGTTCGAAAAAAAATGGGTAGCATAACTAGGATACCTTTGTATCCGGGTAAGTTTTCGAACGACTAAGATTAGGTATCTGTCAAATCAGAAACAGCTGATAAATCGAAGTGAAAACAAACCAAACCTAAAGCGAATGGCAATTGGACGTAATTTTTGTAAAATCAAATAAAAATTAACTAAAAAATAATAATGGCAAGCTTAGACATTTCATCCGAACAGGAAGAAGAAGAATTATTGGGTTCGTATGAAAATAAGTTTTTACATTGTGATTTGTGAATTAATGTAGCTTATTAAATTCTTTAACAATTAGCTTTAATTGAATCGTTTGTTGTCAACGATCTATTGGCACCTTCCAACATGCTGACAATGTTTCCCGAACTGCTGAGCGACGATATGCCAACGAGGAACACAAACTACTGTGAAATAACCATTCCTTCATACTCGTTGCATGAATTTCGAGACCACTTCCGAATGAGTCGAAGTAGTTTTGCGGTAAGCTTCAATACATGCAAAATGTTTGTTATTTGACTTTGTATTCTTTCAATTTAGGATCTTATGGAGAAGGTGGGAAACCGAAAGCGGGTTTTGGGCCTAGAAGATAAACTTTTGTTTACGTTATGGGTTCTTAGTAAGCAAGAAAGTTTTTTGTCAGCTGGGGACCGATTTGATCTGGCCAAAAGTTCTGCCCACAACGCATTTTGTGAAATCTTGGAACTTTTATGTTCCCTCATGGTGGATTATATCAAGTGGCCTACTACAAGCGAGTACAACTCTATTTCACAAGTAAGTTCTTATTTTTTAGCTTAAACGTAGATACATTATGTTACAATAGGAAGAAAACTTTTAGGCATTTCGGGAAAAATCTGCAGGGTACATACCGGGCATAGTAGGGGCTATAGATGGATGTCACATCCAAATAAAACAGCCTTTGAAGAACCCGATTGACTATTATAATAGAAAAAATACGCATTCTGTGATTTTACAAGGTAAGTGTTTGCGTTATGCTAGTGAAGTTTTATTCTTTTAACCTAATTTATTCTTTCAGGTGTTTGTGATCATCGCACTGTTTTTACAGATATTTATGTTGGAGCCCCTGGGCGCTTACATGACGCAAGGGTTTACAAAAACAGCCCTCTTTTTTCCGAAATTGACCGTCTTGTTTGCGGAGAATTTCACATTGTGGGTGACACGGCGTACCCGTTAAGAAGAAACCTTGTAACCCCATTTCGTGACAATGGACACCTGACGGAAAGACAAGCTCATTTCAACACTCGTCTGAGTAGCGCAAGGGTTACAATAGAACGAGCTTTTGGGCTACTTAAAGGTCGTTTTCGTCGTCTCAAATATTTGGACGTTGCAGAACCAATGATGGCGAATAAGATAGTCACTGCGTGTTGCGTTCTGCATAACCACATTCAAATACGAAGCCATGAAGAATGTGCAGACATTGAAATCGACTATGACGTTGTTAGTGACCCAATGCCAGAAAACGCAAATACAACTGAAAGAGGTGTTAGTAGCCAGAAAAGGAACTTTTTGCTTTCCTTATTTTAATTTTTGATATTAAGAACTATCAACAAAAAAGTGTAAAAATAAGTTAATGTTACATTTATACAACTTTTATTAATATTTTTCACTTTTTGTAAAATCACATCGCCATAATGCTGTCTCAAAATATTTCCAAAAGAAAGAATCTGAGTTAATTTTTTTTTAGATTTTATTTTATTATAAAAAAAACTTAAAACCTATAACAAACTTATAAAAAACTTATAAACTAATACAAAAAAAAACAAAACAAGATTGTTAAACTTAACAAATAAAAAAAAAACAAAAACAAAAAAATTCAGTCTTATAAACTTATAAAAAACTTATAAACTAATGAAAAAAAAACAAAACAAGATTGTTAAACTTAACAAATAAAAAAAAAAACAAAAACAAAAAAATTCAGTCTTTTCCTTGGATTTGGACTTTCCAATGTATTTTGTGTTTTCTGAAATAAGGACGAAAATTAATACTGGCAATGATTCATATTTTTGCATTTTCTTACAGTGTGGATTTTCACGGTCCATCCGCTCCCTTCGCATAAGCCTGAGCTCCTTAACCTCATTAAGGAGCTCCTCTGCAATTGCCAACCTTCTCTCCTCAATATTAAGCAACCGTTCCTTTAGTGCGGTGTTCCTTCTTGCGCTTGGCGCTTCAGGGCTTAGGAGTGAGGCTGACGATGTTGTTGCCGAATTAGGGTTAGCAGGCTTAGCTCCTAGTGAACTAATGGTGGGGGCATCCCGAATCGTCACCTCTGCATCAAAAATTTCACTTACCAACTCAAAATACGGCCATGGCATACGGCCTCGTCCGGTTGAAGTTTTTTTGTTGTTGTCAACAATTTTGTGGTATCTCAGCTTCATGTTTTTTAATTTTTGATCCAGAGAGGACGTTTCGAAGAATGCCCCCACTTTTCTCACAAGTTCGTCCTGAATTTGTACGAATACACTCCGACGGCGAATCTTAGGATTTCGGAAATCCGCTTTCCTCTTTATGCATTCATGCAAGAAGAGGAGCACGGTCTTGTGGTCCCAAGATGGTTCTGTAAATTTTAGAAAGAAAAAGAAATGTACTTCAAATGTACAACCAATAAGTAATAGGTCAACTCCTATAACTTCCGGCTTTCTTATCTTTGCTCCTTGAATGATGAATCTTGGTTCAGGATTGCCAGCTCCAAATGGCTCTAAGCGCTGCAGTTGATTCCAAAGGGATAAGTTTATTGCTTTAGCTGTTACTATACCATCAGCTTTTATAGTTTTATCGTTTGTGGAGTTTGCAAATCTTTCAGTAAAAAAATCATGTAGATCACTTATTTTATCTTCTTCAATCGAAAATCCCATGAATAACTTTTAATATTTTCATATATTACCATATCTATATTGTTAGGATGTTCTTGTGTATTGTTTTGTAGACTTTTTATAAATTTACTTAATCCTACTTCTAATGAATGTTTTGGAGACCAACCAAGTAGCTCTTTAGCTCTAGTAAAGTCACCATGGAACTTAGTTACATCAAAATTTCTTTGAAGATAAAAATCAATTCTAGAATCACTTTTCGTGACTTTTAATATTGTTTTTGCTAAGTTTTCTAAAGACATGGGCTATAAGTAGTAAGATGAATAGCAGGAAGAGAAGATTTTTCGCTTTGTAAATATTTAACAGTTAAGCATATACCCTCTATAACATCATCCAAATAGGTAAAATCAAAAACACATTCTATACCTTCTATTTTAATTGGATCATCTCTTAATGCATTAATACAGAGTGCAGGAATTACTCTACTGTTATGATCTAGTAAACCACCGTATACATTTGAAAAGCGTAATATTGCTATATTAAAATCTTTTGAACTTGTTATTTGTTCCTCAATAAATGCTTTCCCAAATTGAATTTATTCCAAATCCAAGATTTTGTTTCATCTCTGCCAGAGTATGATCTGGATTCTTTGTAACATATTCTTCGAGAAATAGAAAGATAACTGCCTATATTGCAAGGCTACTATTGGTGTAGTATCTAACCCTGACCATAAGAATAGAAAGTTGGGTAAAGCTGGGAGAAGTAGGTGGCTTGGGATTAGACCTACTGTACGTGGAGTTGCAATGAATCCGGTTGACCATCCTCCATCCAGAAACTAACTCACCTTTTGTATGGGTTTGCCCTACATTCTGAGAGTCCACAGGCTCTGTTTCGTGGTTCTCCATGGAAACATTCATGGCGGATGCTATTTGAAATAAAAGCATAGCATAATTAGAATTAGAATAACAAAAAAAAACACACATTTACCATCACTAAAGTTAGCTGCAAAAGGCGGTTGCTCTTCCAACAACGTTTCAGCAGCTGCTGGCACTTCTTGGTGTTCTTCATTATCCGCAGTACTGCTACCTAAATTGCCTAAAAACAATAGATAAAACAAATATATGCGTATAAACGTACTTTATCTCCTTACCAGCAACAATTTTACATTTTTTATTTTGGACATATAACACAGCAAAATCATAGTCTGAAAAAAAATGAAGCTTAAAATGTGTTTTAAAAATTGCAAACAACACGTACCACTTATTATTCGCTGGCAAACTTCTTCACAATCGTTTACTTCGTAAACAACGTCGTTTAAATCAATTAGGAGCACCATATTTTAAATTTTATGTTTACAAAAAACAATTTTGTAACAAACAGAAAGCACTGACAGAAAGCAAAACAAAAATGAATCCAAGTCAGCTGTTCTCAAATATCAAATTGGGTAGCTTGCTATACCATGATTTTTAAGGTACCTTTGGATCGCTTTCCCCTCAACAGATGTTTTGCAGTCAGCTGCTTTTTAACATGGGATTACACTAACAACAAATGTCACGAAAGGTACCTAGTTCGTCTTAGGTAAGAATCCGAACGCAGCCATTTACATCTCCAAATTCATCAAAATTGTAATAGGTTAAGAAGGTAGTAGAACACAAAGAAGCAACTCAAATCAAATCTTCTTGAAACCTGAACGTCAACCAACTGACATTTTTTGACGTCTGCGCCGTATGTTCGTTCCTTTCAAAGTTTTGACAGTCGATAAGATTACAGATTACACCATTTACGATTTTTTTGAAAATATAGGTTGGTTTTCCAATTAACACAAGTTTTCTTTATAAATTCAATGCAAATAAATTGAAAAAAGTTGCCCCTCGCATTTCCATATACCTCACTATATGACAAACGTTTTAACAAAGTGTCTTCATTTCAGAAAGCCGAATAAAGAACCACTTCAAATCAAACCATAACCATGAATAGTTTGGGTTCGGATTGCAATGAGCTCAAAAAGGAATACGATGCATGTTTCAATGCCTGGTTCTCTGGCCGTTTTCTCCATGGCGATACCGATGACTCAGTATGCTCTTCAATATTCAAAGTATACCAAGAATGTGTAAAGGTAAGTTTGACTGTGTGTTACTTGCACGAAATGACAACCACAACCTTTCCCATTGCAGAAGGCAATGAATGAACATAAAATTGAGTTTCGAGAAATCGAAGGTGACTACACAACCGGCGACTTCAAGTCATCAGACAAGACGACCAGCTGACAAGAAATCACCGAAGGAGCACAAACTAGGCAGCGGGTTAATAGTGTTTAGATACCTCGCCATTGCCGGTGTTAATTTGTTCGAACACAGTAGTTGTTAAAAAAGTTGCTATTGATTTGTTGAAACGTTTTATTTTCAAGCAATTCTATGTACTTCAAACTTAAATAATAGTTTATGTAAATATGTAGCTATTTTCTGTGTGGTCTTTTAAACTTAATCGTGCACTGACCCATGAAAGAGAATTCCTTGATATATTTCCGCCGGTTTGGACATGACTTTTCATTATGGTTCTTTGGCCTTCTGCAGAGAAGGCAGAGATGCCGATGTTTCTTTGACTTGGAGACTTTCAGACTCTGGCAATTGTATTCGTTGTGCCCAACTTTGCGGCAAATCCAACAACGTATTCTACGTTGGTATTCGGTGCAGTTGTGTTCTCCTTTTTGAGTACATCTGCGACATTCCATACAATGCACGTAATTTGGCTTTACGCAGGTCTTGCACTCCTTACAGTGCTTGTAAGTGTCGCCATTCTTTGAAGGACACACTCGGCAGATGTCGCAATGGATGTTTTCCTTGGCTGTCCATCGACTGCAAGGCTCACAAAATTTGTAGCCTTCCGCGGTTGGCAGCGTAATCAGGTTCAATGGGACGTTGGTGAACATTCGCACTGGGCTCCCCAGTTTACGGCCTTTGGTGCCTGTGCTGTAGCTCTCGTGGTTTGTATAATTGATTTTGTAGTCACACATCTCCATTTCTGGCATCACTTCACGGATGTAGGCCTCTCCAAAGTAGGGATACACCCAAAACACGGACAGGGTGGTGTGCTGTCTTGTGATAGAGCGATGTAGCAGAGTTAGCTGTTTAATGCTGTTTGCCACTACTTCTGTCCGACAACCGAATGGAGGATCAATGAAGAGGGCCAAGTTCTCTTTACTACTCAAGGAGATGAACTTTTCGAATTCAGCGCGTTGCTTTTCGTCGAAGAAGTGATTGTTGCACATGTTGTACCAAGCAAATTGATCATCATCATAAAAGTAAAAGTACCTATGGTCAAAGTCGAGAAGAAATGAGTCGGTAAGGCTGGAATGTGTCTTAAGATACGCGTGCAATCGTGGTGTTCCAATGCAAACCACTTTCCTGAAAGAAGATAGCTTTTATAGTCAAGCTCGAGAGTGCAGACATATTATTCCCTTACGTGATTTTGAGTTTGTCCAGACAGGAAGCAAAAACCTTCAGAGAATTTTCATCAAAGAAGTACTGAGCCTCAACTTTGTCATTGTCGATTGGTCGCAAAAAGCCGGTCGGGTTGAGAAGCTTCTCCGAGTTGATTCCTTGATCAGTTACATGTTCTGAATGTAAATGACCCTCCAAGTGGACATAAGGTAGATTGCAGCTGTGGCAGAAGTTTAAATTTTCAGCGGGGACGGACTTTATCTGATAAAATTGAGAAAAAATAAATAAATAGTGTGGCACAACAGAGCTTGGGGAGCCCAGGAGCTTAGCGCATTTCTCTCAACCATGCCTTGGTGAAGATTGGAGAGGACCTAAGCGAGAAAGATCTTCTAATTTCAGTTTAGTTTAGTAACTCTCCGAGTGTTTGTTAATTCCTCACGTGAGACGATACCAGTGGAAAAATAACTGAAGGTTGCTGGAAAATTATATGCCAAATTCCCACGCAACAGGCAGACAAGTCAACCAAAGAACAATAAAATTGATGGTCTTGATAATTAGGGATATTGGAGAAGGATTACCTTACCTTTCTTCTGAGTTTCTTGTAGTCATAGGTTTCCATTGGATACCGACGTTTTTTATGGGAATCATTTATGTCTTTCAAATTTGTGTGATATCCACATGCATTTTTGTCCCTAAAAGCTGAACACGAAAAATACCCATCTTCGTGACAAGATGATTTGTAGAAAAAGAGCATAGGTCCATGGGGGCAATGCGGATGAGATCCTGGATTTTCTTCACATTTAACTAAGAGTTTGTCTTGTTCACTCATTATTGTTAAGTATTTTATATATTTTATAAGAAATTGAAAATTTAACACGAAAACAAAAAACTATTTGCAAAAACACAATTCGCGCGCAACAACTTTTTATGGCACTTGTCAGTTGTCACTTTTTGTTTTCAGAGAGGCTTTAATTTCCCCAGATCAACAATTAAAACTAGGGTTGTCTCCCTCACAATTTGACACATTGCCTGTTAATTTGGTAATGTTCTGGATGGATTTCGCCTTAAGCGTGTCCGTCTCTTTTTGTTTTTTGAATTTATACCAATCTTGTTATTTTTCTCTCTTTCTATCCACCTTTTTTTATTTTAAGTTTTGTATGAACGATGGTCTTGTTGAGTGGACTCATCTAAGAAATCACCAAGTGTAACAATAAAAATAATAAATTTTGCAATTGAAGTACAAATAAGAAAAGTAATAACAATAATTTAAGTGTGTAGCCAGACCACTTCTAAGTCGGCAACTAGATTTATGACACAAAGTGTAATACTTTAAGTAGTGAATAAGAAATGTAAAAGAACGAAAGAAAAAATCTCAAAATAAATACATACATACATACATTTTCAGAGAGGCTTAAGCTCTCCAGTGCTGCCAATCCATCCAATTGATCATCAACATCAAAAAAAAAACATGAAGTTTAATCAATTGTACTAAAATGCTTTTTGTTTTTGCAGATTGGTGAAATACAGAAATCCCTGCGTAGCAAACGGGTCTAGCGATTGCGCATTGCGATCTGATCGCTGTCAAAATGAAGCACATGTTACTTTACTGGGTGAACACAATAGCTGCAGAGCCGCAGCCGCAAGAAAATGTCAAAATATTAAATATAAGTGAATACAACAACAACGCAAGACGTAGCCGCACAAGTTAACTTGATACTCTTGCGGCTTCGGCTCCGTCTGCGTATGTAGTTTATTTTGTTCACCCAGTTAAAGTGGCCTGTGGAATATAGGTATAGGTTCCACAGATCGCCATCGTAGGCCGCGGTGATTTGCTGAAGGCCTTTAGCCCTGCGCAAAACAGCACGGCAAGCGCTTGCGATTCGACCGCTGTCAAAATGAAGCACATGTAACCATTTAGAGTGGCACATATCCACAAGTCCTGTAGGGCGTTCTTTTTATCCTTCGATGTTACGCGATGCTGTAGTGTCAAAATCATCGTTGTTGTTGTTGTGTATGTTTGACTTTGTTACAAAATCATGATTGCATTTAGGAACGACTCGATGTTACACTTTGCTGGTCTGTCAAAAATATGAATAGAGTATTTCTTAAAATACGAACCCAGCTAAAGGAAACTCGTTATTGATGAAGAAAAATGAATTCTGAAATGAACAAGATTGAAAATCAATAACTGTTCACAGAATTTGGAAGATTAATGAAAAAAAAAACCAAAACAATTCTGACCAACAACAATTTTAAAGGGGTTTGACAGATCAACATCGAAACTCAAGTCCCAGAGATGAGTTGGAAAAAGTTACGAAACGTAACATTCTGACAGTTCAACATTGCATTTAGGAACGACACGATGTTACATATCGTAACTTTTTTGCATTTACTGGCTGAACACAATGCATACGCATACGCATACGGAGCCGGAGCCGCAAGAGTTATGTCGCTTTCCATTGGTTTCACTCGGGGAAGCACTCATTTCAAAAACCAATGGAACACCCAAAATTGTTTCTATTCAGTTTAACGTAATTTCCTTTGTGTGAGTGAAACACCTATGGCTCTTTAAAAATATTCCTTGAAGAAAATTTTCTGTTTGACATTTGAGTAACATGTGTTAGTGCTTCTTGAGTCGATTCTCACTTTAAATCGAGAAGCGTCTGTCACTCCTCAGAATCATGAGAAGCGATCTTTTTGCACCAATGGAACGGTTATAGTATGCTTCTGGACGCTCCTGGACGGTTCTTTTCGTCCAATGGAAAGTGACATCATGAGAAGCGATCTTTTTGCACCAATGGAACGGTTTGAGTATGCTTCTGGACGCTCCTGGACGGTTCTTTTCGTCCAATGGAAAGTGACATTAAAATCAAGTTAACTTGTCCAGCTCCGTCTTGCGTTGTTTTTGTATTCCCTTGTATTTCATGTTTTGACATCTCTTGCGGCTCCGTTTCTGCAGCCATTGTGTTCACGCAGTTAAGAACGACATAATGTTACCCGATGTTACATCGCGTAACATCCAAGAAAAAAGGAACGCAGTTCTGCGATACATAAAAAAAATACGTTCCACAAATCATAATCGCAGGGCCTCAGGCCTTGCATCAGAGAGAAAAAATTAAGGCAAGTTTTGCAATCGTGTAAAAGATAAATTTGAGATAAATTTTAAATATGACATTACGATTATATAGAATACGAAAAATTAGGTCCTGCAATTCTGTGTGTCTGTCTATATGTCCGCATATGGATCTACAGCCTGAACCGCTTGACCGATTTTCTTCAAATTTTGCAGTTTATGTCTTTTGGAATTAGTCCTGAAAAAACGGTACATTTCATAATACTTATTGCTCTCGAGAACGCAACGGCTCCAAATTAATATCGATAAAGTTTCATATGAAGCATTATTTCTTAAAGGTTTTTCTTATGATGTAAAAAATTATTTTGGAAAAAGCTTAGGAACGGTAGGTTTACCCTCATGGTACCGTTTTCTTAAAAACCTCGTTGATGGTTGGTAATGGCACTTTCCATTGGACGAAAAGAACCGTCCAGGAGCGTCCAGAAGCATTCTCAAACCGTTCCATTGGTGCAAAAAGATCGCTTCTCATGATTCTGAGGAGTGACAGCCGCTTCTCGATTTGAAATGAGAATCGACTCAAGAAGCACTAACACATGTTACTCAAATGTCAAAAAGAAAATTTTCTTCAAGGAATATTTTTTAAGAGCCATAAGTGTTTCACTCACACAAAAGCAATTACGTTAAACAGAACAGAAATTATTTTGGGTGTTCCATTGGTTTTTAAAATGAGTGCTTCCCCGAGTGAAACCAATGGAAAGTGCCATAAGTGTGCTCACATTTAGTTCTCTTTCAAATTAAAAAAAAAAAAATTTATGACAAATCGACAGATTGTCGCATACATTTTTTTTTAATTTGAAAGAGAACTAAATGTGTGTAAAAGCTCATGGGAGATGGGAGATTGGCTGAGTCAATGCAACAGAAAAAAATCTTATGGGAGGGCGGTCTATCTCACTCCGCTGTGAGGGTGAAATTTACGATAAAATTGACTTAATTTTAAAAAATTATAAGGAATCAACTAAGCCAAACTGTAATATTTTCCAAAGCTTATACTTTGATCTTCCATTATTATCATTGTATCTTAAGTGATTTTAGTGAATAGTTTTGGAATATTCCCGTCTGAAAGTAAAAATTAGTTGTTTTCTTTCAAAAAATTTTACAACATTTTAATAATTTTCAAAAAGATGCAAGTTACATTTTTCTAGAAAATGAACTTTTGTGTGTTTTCTCTGGAAAAAGAACCTTACCATTTTTTTAGTTTTATTTCTTTTTTTTAATTAAGTCTATTTTTCAAAAACTTCATTCCCATACGATACTTTTCTTGTCTAGGCTCAACCTATCCGTCTTGATTTTTTGTCGCATCTTATGCAAAACACCCTGCATATAGTAGTAATGTATTTAATAAGTAGTTTTCAAATACATTTTGTGAAAAATGTTATTGTTTTATAAATAAAAGAAATAAAAAAGTTCAATTGTTGGCAGGGTGTGCCAAAACTCCAAAATACCACAAAATTTAGATTTTGTTTTCAATGAACGATGTCTGCAACGAGTTAAAATTAAAACTTGTTATAGTTTGATCTTTTAAAAATACTATTTATTTTTAGTTTTTACTTTTACTTTTTTTGAATAGTTAATTTTACTGTATATAGGGTGTTATGCATAAGATGCGATGAAAGCTCAGGACGGTTAGGTTGGGTTAAGGCAGGAAAATAAGGAGATAGAAAGCACTATTAGCACTGATCAATTATTATAGGTTCGTTCGTTGAAGACCTAGGGTCGCCCTGGGGTCGCCACAAAACGTTTTTTGAAAAACCTATTGAGTGTTTTCTGAGCCCTAGGGTTGACCTAGGTTTTCCATCAACTCGCCCTAGGTTTTTGCTGTGGCGATTTGAGGGCTGTCAAATGGCATGTATTTTTTTTGAATGACAGGGATGCGTGGTGGTTTGTGGTTTAGCGTTTTTTGAGGACTGGAAAACCCAGGTTTTTTTCGACAACTCATAGGGTTGTCAAGAAAACCTGGGTCAACCCTGGGGAAAGTTCAACGATCGGACCTATTATTGGCAGTGACACTTTTTGTTGTTGCATACGATTTTTTCTTAAAATATGACCAAGAATTACGTCTAAAAGAATGGCGCACACGAATTACGGGACACCTTGTAGGTATATCAAGCACAGTACCTACCTAATTTTTCTTAACTTTTTTTCAAAACAATCTAAACACTGGTTGAACCCCACTTTTTGGTCAGATATGCAATTCGACAATTAGTGCACATTTTTGTTGCGAAAGCCGTTCTCTCGGTTATTTCGAAATTTTGAAGGTTTGTTCCAAAGAGATATTTCATGAGCTGAAGGCTTATAAATTATGCCGTCAAAAACTCGGGTTTAAAATACAAGAGTGTTTTAGTGTTTGCTTAGTCTCCTGTCTACGTTCTCTCTTCAATGTCTAAGGAATGAGCAGGTATTGGTATGTTCACTTTGAAAACAAAAGATGAAATTGAGATTGGGATAAGTATACCCCTCTTTTATCCAGAAAAGGTGAAGGTCGGAACGAAATCCTACCAAATTCGTAGAATTTCGGTCCAGTTTCCACAGTTTTTATCGCCGGATTTTATCGAAGCAATAGTTACAGAGCACGGCACTAGAGAGTTAAATTTCAGTCTATTATTTTCATTTCATTACAAATACATGCACATTTATTCCTAAACAAGCATCTCCTACCCAACAGTGCAGTTTAATGGTATCTTTAACCACGAGGTGAAAACTAAATTATAATTGAATGTCAGCACCCCAATGAGAACAATTTCCTGTACCACCTGTCCACTATCATAAATAAATTTGCCCAACACAACATTTGCACTCAACATTCCGAGTATAGCTTCCTTAAAACCACTTTTATTTCCGAAAGCATTGCATGCCATTTTCAATAATTCACAATAATTCCAGTCCGCCCTAAAAAGCAACGAAGTACGTACTCTACTCAATACCTATTCGTATACCGTTACCATCTACCAGCCATGTAGTTGGCTATGTCCAAAGGAAATTACTATTATCCAACAACGTGCATTAGATTCATTTTTCTGCTTCCTTGCTTCCACCCTAAAAACTAACTAGCCTCAGAATCATGTAAAAATATCGATAACCCATGATCCTCATAAAAGTAACCATTGCAAAGCCACTTCTACGTTCTATACCTCCCCCCAAACACAATCCAACATGATAAATGTAAACCAATTTCTGGACCATGTTATTGTTATGGCAGCAAAAGACTCCCTAACATTAAAAAAAAAGAAGAAATAAATAAAAGAATGGAGACCACGACACGACGACGAGAGTACTTCAACTACACAGTCGAAAAAGGAAATGCAGAGATTTCTGCGGTTCAATTATTTTATTCGGTTACTTCCGCTTTGCCGGGTAATGGTGAAAACTTACTTCTCTGACCCTTCCAAATGGGCAAATACTGCACTTTTTTGTAAAAACCTTTTTCCAAAAGAACAGGGGGAGGATAATCCGCAACCAACGCGAAAACTGAAAAGAACAGAAAGCATAGGGTCCCTGCTAGTAGTTGCCAGTTGCCACAACCAGAACAGAATGGATACTTAAATTATCTCTTATTGTGAGAGTAATAATATACATACATTATCCTCAATCAAACATTTTGTCATAACAGGGTATTTACCGTAATGGGATGCTTTTGTAAGAGCGGAGGTGTTTTTATTTTGCTTTGAGTTTTTTTTTTTCTTTTTATTTTGCTTTCTTGTTCCCATTGAAAGACGTGTCGTCTAGTTAAAAGGGTGATTCCACCTGTTTTGTGTTCAAATCCCATACGACTGAGCTTTTCCACCCAAAGCCCAAGGGGTCCCGTCTCATCAACGAGGGGATCTAATTTACACATAAAAAAGTCATCATTCTTCATTGTTGACACCTCCTTTGGTGTAAAGGTTTCTTCTTACAAATGTGTTGTATCTAATAAAGAAAAAAAAGGATTTTCTTTTTGCACAAAAAAAAAAAGAAAAAAGAAAAGGATACGTATCCTTGTGATTTTCCTTTTTTCGTTGGCTTCTTTCAGTGCGGTGATTTTGCTTTGTTCCCTTTAATCAATGGAGATAAGCAAAAAGAAGGGATAAAAGAATGTGAATCTTTTATTTGACCTTAATTTATGATTTTCGTCTTGTATTCTGGCCACACTCACAAAAGACATGACGAATGAGAAAACGGGCATTTTTCATCTTTTTATGAGAAAATTATGTTTTATCAGGTGTTTCATGAATTATAATTTACAAAAGGGAATAAGAAGGTGATTATGAGGAATTTACGTGAACTTTCGGTAGATTTGAGTTGTTTATGAATGTGTTCATAAATGAAAGTCAAGAACTCAGAGTAATAAAGAGAGTTGTTAAAATATATTTATACCTATTCTATGAGGGTTTGAGTTTAATTGTTTTGTACTTAAATTCATCTGTTTGTGTATTGCGTTGCAACTTAACTTGGCCCTTGACGTATTCAGCCGCTCTGTTGTTGCACTGCTTAGAAGGATCAAATTAAAGAACCAAGCTTCTGCACATTAAAATTTACGCTCTACGAAGATCTTACTCGTTAATTTTAACGCTTAGTTTTCGAAGTAAGCAGCGTTCTACATGTTTGTATGATCTTCTTTTGCAACACTTTAATTAGCAACTCATAGAACATATCCACGAACTTCTAACGCAAACTTGTTATCAACGTACACATTAGCTACATATGACGGAATTAATCTTCATCGGAAGCTCTGTAAGTACGGCAAGTATAATCGGGTATTCTTGGAAAAACTAATCAGGATGCACTGTGGTGCCCATGACATGCTAACCATCACGCGATGGTTAGCATGTCATCCTGTTACGCGGAAGTTCCGTGGCTCGAATCCCAACAAAAAAGAGAAACGTTTCTTCAGCAGCATCACGTTTCACGAGGAAACAGCTAGTCCTCCGATAGTAAAATCATTGCCGTGAAAAGCGCTTTCTCGATTAGTATTGGTAGTATGGTTGTTTGGTTGTCCAGGGGCGGATCGATTCGCATTGCCACTACGGCATAACACTAGGGGTAATGTGTTATTGTGAAGCTCACTGAAACTAAGATCAGGGATTTTTCTTTCTATTGTTGTTTTAGTATTTTATTTTTTTGTTTTGTAATGATTGATAATTTTAGAGTTGATTACAGTAACATACGTGGGCTGAGAGCGAATTTCTTGTCTGCGTACATCCACACTGTTTTGTACAGGCCAGCTATTTTGGCACTCAGCGAAACTCAAGTTGGACAAAATTCTGATCCTTCGGAGTTCAACCTTCATGGATATAACTTAGTGCCTTTATTTTTTTCCCACCACGGTCTCGCCGTCTACATAAGAAATGATGTTGCATATCAGTTCCAACCACAATATGGCATAAGTACCAATTCCCTTTTTAATTTCAATTGGTTCAAATTTTCCATCAACAAGCACATCATCCACTACTGTTTCCTTCATCGAAGTCCAAACCTTGACATAAATTCAACTTCTTTAGAATTTGATGCTCTGTCAGATTCCATCCAAAGAATTGTCTCCCTGTACCCTCGATCTGAAATTGTCATTACGGGCGATTTCAATATTCACAATTCTTCTTGGCTTCGCTTTTCTGGCCAGACAACACCCGAAGGAATGGATGCAGAGATTTTTGCTGAGTTTAAACAGCTAACTCAGCTGGTTGACGTTCCGACTCGAATATCTGACGTTGATGGTCGAGCTGAAAACACCCAAGACTTGTTTCTTACCTCTGACCCTGATAAATACACCTTGAATGTATTATCGCCTCTAGGCACATCAGATCATTGTGTCATATCTGCTAATTTCTCGTGTCAAAATAACCCAGTTAAAGAAAAAATCCCAAAGAGAACCGTCTGGCAATACGAGAAAGCCAACTGGGACGGTCTAAATTTTTTCTTTAAGAACTTTAACTGGTCACTATGTTTCCTCGATAGTGACGTTGATTCCAGTGCAGATATGGTCACAAACTTAATCCTTTTGGGAATGAGAAATTTTATACCGAATAGGGTGAAAAGTATCAGACCCAAGGAAAAGTCATGGTTTGATTCGAGCTGTAAGGAGGTTATCAGGGTTAGAGAAGTAAGCTTCCGAGAATACAAAGCCAACCCAACTGAGGAAAGTCGGAAAAAGTTTAAACGAGCCAGGAAATCCAGTAACGTCCATATTCGACGAACGAAATTTTTACATGATCAAAAATTAAGGCAAAAAATACTACAATGTCCCAAAGGTAGTAAAAATTTTTGGTCGTTTGTTAAGAACATCCGGAACACAACAACATCTTCGGTTCCAACACTAGTTTCCAACCAGACACCCTTTGTTAGTTCTCTTGAAAAAGCCAACCTTTTTGCGAAGCAGTTCGCCGCCAACTCAACGCTTCCAGAAAGTGTTATGGCTCCTCCAGTACTTGAGCGCGTGAACGATTCCATGGGACCAATCTACTTTCGCACTCGTACAGTGGCAAGAGTCTTAAGAGATCTCGACATTCATAAATCCGATGGCCCGAATAGTATCCCTGCTATAGTTCTGAAGAGGTGTTCTTCCACGCTGTCAAAACCACTGCGTAAGCTTTTCAATCTGTCCTACTCTACAGGTCTCTTCCCGAGTGGATGGAAAACAGCATTTGTCCAGCCAGTCCCTAAAAAAGGCGAATCTTCCTCACCCTCGAACTACCGTCCAATTGCACTTACTTCCCTTCTTTCTAAGGTCATGGAAACGCTGATCAATTATCAGCTTAAGAAATATCTCGAAGAACGAAAGCTTCTTAATGACCGACAGTATGGCTTTCGTTGCAATAGGTCCACTGGTGATTTGATGGTACATCTCACCAAAAAGTGGCACAAGTCTTTACATCGATTTGGTGAAAGTAAGATTATTGCGCTTGATATTTCAAAAGCATTCGATAGAGTTTGGCATCAAGCTCTTTTATCTAAAATGCGTGCATTTGGTTTCGATGAGTCTCTTCTTCGCTGGATTAGTAGCTACCTTTCTAACCGTTCATTACAAGTTGTTTTGGACGGCTATAAATCTGAAACCCACAAAATAAATGCTGGTGTGCCCCAGGGCTCCGTTTTGTCTCCGACACTTTTTCTTGTTTTCATTAACGATCTTCTGTCTGAAACTGCTAATCCACTAAATTGTTTTGCCGACGACAGTAGGTACCCTCAGCTTTTCATATTCGTACTTAACCCTAGTTTACGGCACGAATAATAATGCAATAACCAAACTTGGGGTTCGCGCGAATCCCAAAATTTGTATTCACATCTAATTTGGGATACTATCAATGGGCATCAATTCTTCGAGCCGTGATGAATTGTACACGTTTTGAACATCTGAATATCTTCCTCCGTTTCGACGATTCAATTGGCCACTGAGCTCAATTATCAGCCAGGACAAACACTCTCCAGCCTGTTAAAATACTTTTGAACAAATTGAATTGACCGTACCAGATCAGATCAGTACTGTCCATTTCATTCATTTTTTGATTTTTGCCGAGAATGGCATTGGTATCTTATGTTCCAAAACCAAATATGTATACAGGTCGTTTTATTACCAACACAACACAATCTTGCGAAGGCTATTTCGGGCTGTCATAACAAGCCGGAACCATAAAATAGTGGGGTTCGCACGAACCCCAAGTTTGGTTTGTGGGTTTTTTTCAGAAAAGAATTCCAGAAAATTATCTTAAATCGTTATGAAGAAAACACGATGAAAAACGTAAAGAAAAATGAAATTCGTTCACTGAGTTTTCATCCCAGGTCGAAAATATGATTAAGAAAAAAGTTATAAGCATTCAAACTTGCGTTGGGGTTCGCGCGAACCCCAAAACGTAAACTAGGGTTAAGTTCACATCCCTCATCTTCGGACGTGGAATTAGGGCGGCAACGTATGTTAAGTTAATTAAATTCTGATCTAGACAGCATTGTCCAGTGGGGAATAAAAAACCGCGTAGAATTTAATGCTTCAAAAACTCAACGGTGTCTTTTGTCGTTGAAGCGAAACTTACCTCCCTTGTCACTATCCATGAGTGGCTCTTGCATTGTTGAAACAGAACAGCTTTCAATCCTCGGTATGTGCATTACCAACCACCTTTTGTGGAATAACCACATACTTGAAATCAAGCCAAAAACGCTGCAAAGTGCTTAGGCTTTCTTCGACGATGCAAGAAATTTTTTTCACCCAATGACCTGGCAGTCATCTACAAAACGTACATTCGTCCTAAGATGGAGTAAAACTCCCATATTTGGGCAGGTGCTCCTTCAACCCACCTCAATCTTTTGGACAGTGTTCAAGAAGAGCGTTTAAAATGATTGGAGATACGAACATCATCTAAACTTTCACGACACTCGAACATCGTCGTAATGTTTCTTGTCTCTCCTTATTTTATCGTTTTTTCTACAGACAGTGCTCTTATGAGATTGCCAGATGCATTCCTCCCCTTAAACAATTCAACCGTAATACTCGCGCTTCCAGGAATGCCCATCAGTTTACCCTTGAGTTCAATTTCGGACGTACTGTTAAATACAGATATGCCTTCTTCAGCCGTACCACACGAATGTGGAATGTATTGCCCAGCTCTATTTTCCCTCTCATTACAATCTTCAGAAATTTAAAACTAATGTGCATCGGTATCTCCTTTTAAACTCTCTCCCTTTTTCCTAACGCTCGTACTGTGTTACTTAACATGTTAAGGGTAGTCACAACCCCTTGAGTGCGCGCAAATTATAAAAAAAAAAAAAAAACTACAGCGCTAAGTACTTACGTGTGATGAACTTCAAACAAACTACTTATGATAAGGTCAAAAATTTTCTGATAGGGCCAATATCGAATAAAGATTGCAGTTCCCCCCAGCTCAAGAACAGATTGTTTAATATACCATCGAAGAATATCTAGGATAAACCGAAGGAGGGGTTTTATTACAATGAATGAGTTCAAAAATATTCTCTCGGAGAATAAAGCACACATTTACATTGGCTCTTTAATTTGAGTAAATTTCTACAATATCCGAATAAAGTGAACAAAGTTCAATTGTTTCTATCCCACAATCCTCATTTATTTCGCAATTCAAAAAGTCCAGTTGGGCCAGATAAAATACCACAAAAAATCAGTTCTGTATCCCTTTCCACCACAGGTAGGAAGATTCCTCAAGACCTCAAAGGATGTACCTTTTATGGCCAACCAAAAAAGAAAAGAAACCAAAAAAATCTCTTTCATTTGATCCAAAGCACTTGTTCACTTCCTACCATCTGTTCAATCTTTTCTCATTCAAGCATCCCGCACAGAAACAGATAAAAACAACATCGAAAAAAAAAACTAAAAGAACAAAAACCAAACTAATCGACCACTTGAAAGCGATACATAGAAATGCCAAGACGGAAACACCATTAATGGAATCGGCCTACAGGGGATCTATATAGGAGTATCTTTTGAAATATCTTCATTTTACGAGTGGTGCTTTAACAGAATCGCAACCATTTTGTGACCACACACCGTAAGGATAACACAAATAAATAAATACATTTGCTTTGAGTATAGAAGAATCCTGTGTGTAACCGTTTTCCTTATCGGATTAGCGAGTTAAAGTTTTCTTCACATGTTCACTGTATTTTGTTGTATAGAATAGTGTATATATCTACAAGGATACGCACACGTCCTCTTTCGAGAGAAAATCAAATGATTCACACTCGATTAGGTTCTTATCAACAGAGGGATTCATGAGGCCCAACTTCTTTCCTTTGTTGAATTCCTGAACGCACATACGAATTCTAGATAGTGAATGCCTTCGCCTACGATACATGTAGAGTAAGGATCTTCTGGTATTATTCCCATCGACAGTTACAATCCAAAAGCAAGAATACACAAATAAATTTTAAATGCTAGATAGCCCGATGACAGGCAACATCTAACTTTGGGCAATATTATACACGCCAAAAGGACCATGCCATGGAATTGAATTGTTGTTGATAGGAACCAAAACATAAATCACTGGTATTCAAGGATCTCTGATGCCCATGCTGCCGTCTGCAGTCTGCTTTTCGGACGAGGTATTTAATGTTGCAAAATAAAATGATTTGAAGTCGTTTTCGGGTGAAGATTAGTTAAGAATCTCGGAAACGGATATATCATCATTGGCTATTTTTCACAATAAAATAATGTCTGCCTTTGCGCTGACAATGAACGCTTGGATTGTGTATGTTGAATATTGTTTTTCTGAAGATAAGTTTAGTAGGAAAATAATAAATTTCTTTTTAGTTTATCTCTGCATTTTTTTTTATAGTTAGCTTAGTAGGTATAATAAAATGAAGGATTCTTGAGAGGATAACATGCCTTCTTTGACAAAAAAGGGCTTGTAAGGATTTCTTAACTCCTATCCAACTTAATGATGCCTCAGTACAATTAAATACGATATACGAATAGAAAGTGATGTATTCTCTTTTAAATCATGTTAATGCTCCTTATTTCTTAAGTTAAGCGACTTTACTATTGTCGTATTATTAAAGAACAAAGCATTAGCTTTCAAAAACATTATATAATGAGGTAGTAAGTGGCTTAGTTGATTTTTAATAATTTTTTAAATAATTTAGTAAATTTCATACGAAATTGCCCCTCGCGCCTACACGGAGGTATATAGACCTCACCCCCCCTCCCATACAATTTTTTTTGTCTTGACCAAACCTATTAATCCTAAGCCTTTGGAAAACCGTATCTAAAATACCCTATAGCCTACATGAATAAAAGAAAATTCTAAAAGTTAATAATTAGTTTTAAAAATAATTAAAAAACTGAGAGCGGTGAAATTTTTTTTTTAACTTTTTTCTATATGCTATTCAAAACACATTTCCGAAAATTTCATGAAAATCCATGGACTGGCCCTGGATTCCTAGGTAAAAAGCTTACGGCCCTCCACTATTAATCGAAATTGACAGATTTGGAGTGATTGTAGTGGTAAAATTGGTGAATTTCGTGCATAAAGCAAGACAAATTTATTTTGAGGAAAATTTATTAACTCTATCAGCAACCTTTTGGAGCAGACAAAAATTCAATAGAAACTGCAGGTTCTTTTTCTTTGACAAGTAGTCAAATAAAACTTTGGTTATGTATTGGTGTTCACCATTGTATTTATAAACTGTAGTGGCATCACGGAGGGGAAATCGATGTTATCCTAATCCGTGTGACTAGGCGATTAGGCAAAATAGACTGAATAAATGACAAGATGGCTGCTATCAACTGTCGAAGTTCGAAAGTTTCTGTTGGAAGAGTTTTTATAAGGCACTTCTGTCACTTAAAGGTGTGTTATCTTATCCAAGCTCTCAATTTCTTTTGAAACACGGCTGTTACTTTTTAAGTGGTGCCCTTGGCGTAATGGTAATCATGCCTGCCTGTTACGTGGGAAGTTCAAGTTTCAAACCACAACAGAAAAAAAAGAAGTTTTTTCGCGGTTACCGCCTTTGACGAGAAATTGGTATGACTGCTATTATACGGTGAAATTTGTTGCACGAAACTGTTCGAACACCATAAATGCAAAAGAGAACGAAAGTTCGAAAAAGAGAGATGGACAATGAGCTACCCTGTGTCGCATGGGTTATGGTTTCGTGAAACAGCTTTGACGTTTCTCTTTGTCCTTGTTCGTGTTTTTGTTTATTCTGTTCCATTTGGTTCAATAATAAGTAATAATACTAATAATAATGACTTTTTTGTTTTTCAATTGCCAATAAAAGATTTTGAAGCAACCAGGCACTACTAGATAACTATTTTTCCCCAAAAATAAAAACACCGAATGAAAGATAAAGAGAAATGTGAAACTAGTTTCATGAAACTGGATTTCATCGTGTAATAACACTTGCGACACGGGATGACAGAAAAAAGAAGAATTCGAAGTTGTTTCGTGCAACAAATTTCACCGTATAATAGCAGTCTATGTATTACGGTAATAATCTCATTGCCGTGTACACTATACAGGTACAGCGCTTCCTCGATTAGCCTTTCGGAATCGACAAAAAACTGTTAGTCTCCTGCATTTCTGGGAGACACTACAGTCTAATTTTTCTATGTAAAACAACGAAAATTAGCCCGCTTCCCAGGCATCCGAATTAAACTTCGTATTTGAAACAAAAGTTCGGCCTCTCCTGTTATCTTGATTCTGTTGGCGTCTAGAATTCAAAGGTATTCTTGGTTTTTCTTTTATCGAAAGAGGTCATTGACGCTCATCTGTAAATGCGATAAAGGCTAATAAGCGTCTTCAAAGAGGACATTCAAATTTCTTTTTAAGTTAAGGTGAAGGTGTGGATTCAAAAATGAGGTTAAAATTTGTCTAAAACAAATCAAATCCCGTTTTTATGTGTCGAACTCTGTAATGTAGGCTTTTCCGTGAATACAATTTATACGAAAAACTATAGCGACAATAAGAAATACGAACTAACATTTCTTTCATGGCATGAAAAAATGAAACGGTTTCATCCATCTCCTTTTCGAATGTACCAACATATTTTTTTATACTTCAATTTTAAAGAGTGAAAAAAGTGGGAAAAAAAATGTTCAACAACATTCTGGTAATACATACAAATATTCTTATTAATACCATTGAAATACCCTTGCATATCTTGTTATACTTTGCAATTTATTAAATTTGTGCTGGAAAGTATTGTCCTCTTCTCCTTGAATTAAATAAAAAATTAAATTAATTTTTGAACAAAGTTCAGAATCATGTTTGCCATTATTAGTAGCTACTGCTATTCCATTAAATGAGACTGGTCAGAAACCAACAAAAATAGTATGGGATTGGGGGGATTGGTTGTTTAACGCGATAGACTAAATTTACGATGCACGAACCTAAATATTTCGGGAGTTATGGACATATGGAGATCCAATTATAAAATTAATATTTGGGGGTGTTTACGATCATAAGACCCACATGCCACCCCTGCATCCCGACGTCCCAGTAATTTGACGTTTTAGCGACACTGTTTACGTCTCATGTCTATCTATCTCTTTTTCCTATTTTTCTACTGTCATGGCTGACTTCCCGATAAAATCTTTCTCACTTTCATTTTGGTTATTGAACAATAAAGTTATAAATCGTTTTTGGTAATCAAGTGTGTTTCTTTCAATCCCCAACATTTTTGGTGCCTCCTGTGAGGAATAGAGTTCATTAGAATCATATCACTTGATTACTTTAGTTATTTGCATAGTTTCAATAAAAATACACATGTCTCAATCCATTAATTTACGCACAACGGCTGCAAACGCAATTCGTCGTGCACATGATCGCGTGGCTGGAGCAGATCTTTCTTTTACGGATGTCGCGCAACTGGAGCAAGAGGTGAGGGCTATAACAGCGCATTATGACAGATTTGTCCAGCATCACGAAACGCTTGTGGGCGCAGCGATGGTTCTGGAGCTAGATGAACATGACACGCTTTGGGACCAGGTGGAGACTTTGTACAAGGCCACTTGTACTATACTGAACCGCAAGTTGATGCAGCTTCAAACGTCTCGAGTGACTGAGCAGGACTCAAGTAACAGCGCAAATGCTAGCTCAATAAAAATTGGAAAACCCAACACGCAACACCTGGACCTGAGATTAGATCCAGTCAAAATCCCATCCTTTGACGGTGCCCTGCATAATTGGCTGGCGTTCAGAGACACTTTTGAAAACTTGGTGCACAAATCAGAGCTTCCAGAAGCATATAAACTCGGGAAACTGAGGCAATCCATTGATTCAGAGAAGGTTCCCTTAATTGGAGGGATGTACACTGGTGGGTATCAGGAAGTGTGGCAGGCCTTGAAAACGCGGTTCGATAACCCAAAGCTTTTGGCTGAAACACATGTGCCACGCCTCCTTAATGTAAAGATTGCCCAAGAAGAGACGTCAGAAGCACTATTAAAAATTGTCGATACTGTGCAGGAATCTTTGCGAGCCCTCCGCGTTATGAAACTCCCCGTCGACCAATGGGATGCTCTGGTAGTGCCAATTATAGTTCCTAAGCTCCCCCTCGTGACGCAGCGGGAGTGGTGCATGGTGGGTTCATCATCGGAGATTCCAACATTAAGCAAGTTCCTCGAATTCGTCGAAAAACGAGCACAGAGCCTCGCTACAGAGTTTGTACGACCACCTCAACGGAGCCAAGCTGCCAGCAATCGTAATGTCCGCGCCCAGTTGCCCATGAAATCGCACATAGTGACAACGAACGAAGGTAGCTGCCCGTACTGCCACGGACCGCATCGAATAAGCCGCTGTCAGAAGTTATTAAGCAAAGCTCCTGGACAACGTTTCTCAGAATTGAAAGAGTTTGGGTTATGCTTTAATTGTCTGAGGAGTGGACATACCTCGCTGCGGTGCTCTTCAAGTGGATGTCGACAATGTGGTAGAAAACATCATACCATGTTCTGTCGAGAGTCCGATTGGCCAGGAAGGGAGTCGTCATTGCCTCATCAACAAGCGCAGGTCACCGCGACCACAACGACGACACAATCAGCCTGACTAGAATCGCATACCGTCCTGCTAGCAACAGCGCTTGCCTTTGCAGTTGGAACTTGGGAGCAGCGCCTGTCTCGAATTCTTTGTGACCCTGGGTCACAGGTAAGCTTTATAACCGAACGTTTAACTAATCAGTTACAACTCCGTAGATCGAAATATAATGTTGCTGTAGAAGGCATTGGTGGAATGTCTCATGCGCGTACAAATGGTATGGTTACATTCACACTCAAGTCAACAACTTCTGACTTTTCATTGGAAATCAATGCGCTGGTTCTTCCTTCGATCACTTCGGAAACCCCTGCGGTGCATCTCCATGGGGAAGACTGGAAGCATCTCAATGGTCTTCAGCTCGCTGATCCTCAGTTTACGAAATCTGCAAAAATAGACATTTTGGTTGGTGCAGATGTATGGGGTCAAATTGTAGAAGGCGATACTATTAAAGGAGCTTCAAATGAACCTTGTGCTCAGCGCACTCGCTTGGGATGGGTTGTATATGGCCCAGCAACAACAACTTCAAGTTCAGTGCAACCACCGTCTACATTTTGCGCTCATTTGGTTGAGGATGATCTTCGCTTAGAGGATTTGGTTCGTAATTTTTGGAATCTGGAAGAGGTGCAACAGCTGAGTAGTGAACAGGATGAGTGTGAACAAATCTTCTGTGCAACACATTTTCGAAACAATGAGGGTCGATACGTGGTGCATATCCCCTTCCACAACGGTGCTACGGAGCTAGGTAATTCCTACACCAATGCATTCCGCCAGTTCCAGGCTTTGGAACGACGCCTGACTGGGAACGAGGAAATACGAAACAAGTACATCAATTTCATGCGTGAATACCGCGCCCTCAATCACATGGAACGTGTCGATCAACCTGGCGATCACACAAATGCTTACTACATCCCTCACCATGCCGTACAGAGCAAATTTCGCGTAGTCTTCAATGCATCGGCTCGTAGTAGTAATGGCTTTTCTCTTAATGACATCCAGATGACCGGTCCAACCATTCAGGATTCCTTAATTAACATCATCTTTCGTTTTCGTTGTTATTCGGTAGCTTTGACAGCAGACGTTGAAAAGATGTTCCGTCAGATATTGGTGGCTCCGGAGCATAGACATTTTCAGCGTATCCTATGGCGTGATTCTCCTGATGAGAAAATTGAAGTCTATCAGTTGACTACAGTGACTTATGGGATGGCTTCGAGTCCATTCAATGCTGTGCGAACACTTCAGCAGTGCGCTCGTGATAACCATGACTGTTTGGCAGACATAAACAAAGGACGTAAAGCACGAGATGTTATCTTGTCTTCCTTTTACGTGGACGACTTTTTGGTGAGCTTTGACAGCGCTTCGGAAGCAATACAACTGGCTGAAGATGTTACAACTATCCTTTCAATGGGTTGCTTTCCTTTGCGGAAATGGAATTCAAACTGTGCCGAGGTAATTCATAAAGTAAATGCTAACTCTTCTTCCTCTTCAGAGCTAAATATAGAATCACCTATTGCCACGGTGCTTGGTTTAGTTTGGGATCCCACGTCTGATGAGCTTTTATTCAAGTTTAAGCTCCAACCAATTAGTAATTCTCTCACGAAGCGCAAGGTGTTGAGCGAGGTAGCACAACTTTATGACCCAACTGGTCTCTTGGCACCTGTGGTCATAACTGGCAAGATCTTCATTCAGACCCTCTGGGCAGCTGCACTCACTTGGGATGCCCCTCTACCTCAGAACCTGACTGAAATGTGGACGAAGTTTCGCAGTGGCCTTGCGGCATTGAATCAAATTCGAGTACCCAGGTGGTTGGGTATGCACCGAGAAAAAAGAACTACACTACATGGATTTTGTGATGCGAGCTTGCGTGCGTACGCGGCCGTCATTTATACCAGAACAGAAGACATCGATGGAACCTCTAACGTCTCCCTGGTTACAGCCCGAACCAAGGTGGCTCCTATTCGCGGCGCTACCATTCCCCGTCTTGAGCTCTGTGCAGCGCAGCTTTTGGCCGTTCTCTTTAACAACGTACGTGAAGCAATGGGTTTGTTGAACAATCAATACTATTTATGGTCAGACTCAAAAATCGTGCTGTGTTGGTTGCGCAAACATCCAGCAGGCTTAAAGCCATATGTCGCTAATCGAGTGAGGCAAATCCAGGACCTCACGGCACCTAATAGGTGGTTCCATGTTCGGTCAGGTCACAATCCGGCAGATTGTGCAAGCCGTGGCGTCGCGTCGGTGGCGACGAGCTCATACAGCATCACCTGTGGTGGACAGGTCCTCAATGGCTTTCTAGTGGTGCACTTCCTCTGGGACAAGACACTCGACTCGACTTGGATGAGCTAGCTAACGTGCAAGAGGAAGTGAAGACATCGGTGGTGACGATGACAGCAGCACTTAAGTTCACACTTACAACCAGACTTCGTGATGGCCAGGTAATTCCCCTCACTGAACGATTCAGCTCTCTGCAGCGTCTTTTGCATACAGTGGCATACATATTGCGAGGCTATCCCAAAAAGGGCAATCGTTGGCGAACTATTGTTGAACCACAAGAATTGGATGCGGCCTTATCAGCCCTTATTTTGTTAGAGCAAGATCTCTCGTTTGGAGAAGAAGTAAGAGACCTTCGACGTGGATCCAATTTGACTACTTCGAATCGCTTGCTGCCTCTGGACCCTTTCTTGGATCAAAAGAGTATCCTGAGGGTAGGTGGACGTCTTCGTCATGCTCCCATTTCGCATGATCAACGCTTCCCAGCCATTCTTCCAAGGAATGGTGCCTTCGTGACTCTACTGGTACAAGATACACATCATAAAACTTTGCACGGTGGTACTGCGCTCATGTTGCAAACTTTACGACAGCGCTTCTGGATTTTAAATGGACGACAGACCGTTCGGAGCTTCATCCACCGGTGTGTCATTTGCAGACGACATCGTCGGGCTACTCTCGTGCAACAGATGGCATCACTACCTAAAACAAGAGTGACGGCAACCCGACCATTTTTGGCATCAGGGGTGGACTATTGCGGTCCATTTGTGCTGAGGCTTGGCCCAAAACGTTCCCGCTCAACAGTGAAAACCTACCTTGCCATATTTGTTTGTATGAGTACAAAGGCTGTGCACATTGAAGTGGTGGATGATCTTTCAGCGCGAGCTTTCTTGGACGCCTTTACAAGGTTTGTGTGTAGACTAAATTTATTCAGCGACAATGGTACTGCGTTTGTAGGTGCCAACCGTGTACTCCAAGAAGACTTATCTGCGTGGCATAGCGAAAATAACCAACAATCTTTGGCGTCCAATGGAACGAAATGGAGTTTCATCACCCCCAGTGCTCCTCATCAAGGTGGACTGTGGGAGGCGGCGGTTAAGTCTGCCAAGCACCATCTCGTACGCTTGGTGGGTACCCAAGTACTTTGTGTACAACAACTTCAGACATTGGCTATACGTATCGAGGCGTGTCTCAACTCTCGTCCACTCACTCCTCTCTATGATGATCCAAGCGAAAGGTTTGCTTTAACACCAGGTGATTTCCTCATCGGAGCCCCGATAATTGCGGTGCCTGAACCAAACCTTATTGGCATTTCATCGAATCGTCTTCAGCAGTGGCAATGGTTGCGTCAGATTCATCAACATTTTTGGCAAAGATGGAGCGACGAGTACCTGAATACCTTACAGAGGAGAAGTAAATGGCGAAAGCGTATGCCCAACATTCGAATTGGTGATGTGGTAATTGTTCGACAAGAAAATCTACCTCCGACACATTGGCGATTAGGTCGCGTTGTTGATGTGCATCCGGGCAGCGATGGATTGGTCCGAAACGTTACCCTCAAGACGTCTTCTGGCCTATGCAACCGGGCAGTGCAGAAACTGTGTGTTCTCTTGGATGCAGCAGAATTCGAACAGGACGATTCGACCGGGCAGGATGTTTACGATCATAAGACCCACATGCCACCCCTGCATCCCGACGTCCCAGTAATTTGACGTTTTAGCGACACTGTTTACGTCTCATGTCTATCTATCTCTTTTTCCTATTTTTCTACTGTCATGGCTGACTTCCCGATAAAATCTTTCTCACTTTCATTTTGGTTATTGAACAATAAAGTTATAAATCGTTTTTGGTAATCAAGTGTGTTTCTCTCAATCCCCAACAGGGGGTATGTGGTGTTGGGAAAAATGCTTTCTACCTTTTTTTTTCTATCTCCTGTTTTTTTCCTCCTTCTATTTCCTCACTTCTGTTTTTCGTCCGTTTGATAATTCCATCCCCTTTTTTTCAATTTTCTTTAAAAAAAAACTCATGCTAAAGCTAGATGCCATGGATGAAACAAACAACAGGTTGGGCAATACCACTGCTTGTGTGGCAACAAAACAGATGTGGCCAAAGCTAGATCTAAAAGGCACAAGTTAATTGCTATCCATAAGCAGATTTAACATTGGCTCCGTAATCAATGTCATCACCGGACATTGCCAGATGGAAAGAAACGCCATAAGACTCGGCGTTCTTTTAAACCACTTCTCCAGTAATTGCTTAGATGAGGAGGAAGAAGAGACAAAATCACATACTTCCTCTGCTGATGCATGTGCCTGCACTCTCACTCAAAAGAAAACTGCATTAAGGAGAATTCTTCCTTGCGACGATCCAAGCGATTTGGTGAACACAGATACTCTTCACCTCTATCGCTTTATGAAGAGCTCCAAATGTTTACTTAAGGGGGTATGCTAGTCTAGAAATTTTAAAAAATCGAATTTTTCCATAATTCGATAATTTAGAATATATATAAAAATATCTCCCTAAAAGGATTTTTCAAAATTCAAATTATTTCCGAAACGAAATTCAAATTATTTGGAAACTGATTAGAATCTCGAAATATTTCGCTCCGAAATACTTAAAGGGTCCGCCAAATGACTTTTTTTTATTGAAATTGCTATAAAAAAAACTACTGAAATTTTCTGAAATTTAATTTTTTATTTGAAAGTACAAGCCTTCCGGTTAATAATGGAAAATAGTTTCATTCAAATGGCTGCCTCGTCTGGCCATGCAGTAGCCTACACGATCGCTCCAATTTTTAAGCACATTATCGATTGTGTGCAGCTGTATTTCACCAATGGCTTCACGAATATTGTCCTTTAAAACGTCAATTGTCTCTGGCTTGTCGGCGCGGCGTAAGACTAATCTTTTACGACACCCCACAAATAATAGTCCAACGGTGTCAAATCACAGCTCCAAGGTGGTCTGCGGCTGATAATGCGATCTTCAAAAACAGGGCGCAAAACATCGAGTGTAGCTTCGGCTGTGTGGCACGTAGCGCCGTCCTGTTGAAACCAAATGTTGCCAAACAAAAATTCGTTCAACATTGCCCGATAACGATCGCCATCGACTGTAACGGCCACTCCTTGCTCATTTTCGAAGAAAAATGGCCCAATTATGCCTCTGGACTTCCCAGAATTGTTCTAGCGTATACACAACCATATTCGTTCAGCGGAAAGATAAAACTATTTATCTGTCAAATCAGACATGAGCTAAGTGTTCCTATTCACGGAATAAGCACTATAGTTGAAAAAAACGTTAGATGGCGGACCCTTTACATCCAACGCTTAAAAGGAGACCAGAGCTGTTCGATTAGAAAAGAGAAAAGCGGAAATAGAAGAAGGTCTGATGTATGAAGCAGGAATGGCAGATTGAATAAAAATTAGTATAACATATCATTTCATGACTTTAACAGCGACAAACCTTAAGCGAAACTTGGAATGCGTTTTTCTCAGAACATACTTTTTTAATATACTACCGACGATTTCTCGAGTTCTACTGGACCGATTCACTTAAAATTTTCAGAGAATCTTCTTTACAAATCTCTATCGAGCATGAACATCAAATTTCTTTTTTTTTTCCTTATCGCTGGTTCATCCGATAGCGACATCATTGCAGATTAATTACCTTTTTTTCAGTTCGGATGGCTTGGAGGGTTGAAATCATGGGTATGGTCACGTGTCAATTTTTTGAAAATTCCCACTTCATCACCTGCTAGAATTCAAATTTTTTAACTTTTTTTCTGTAGTCTTTTAACATTAATAAATAACTGACAAAAAAATGGGTACTGACAATATTGATTGTCTTTTTTTTACGACAGACTCGTTAAAAACTACTTAAATTTCATGTCACTCGACTAGAATTAACTACCCCTTTAAGCGAGGTACTCCCTCACACATGGTATCACAATGGACCTATTATTGCTCCATTTAAACCTAACCTAACCTTTAAAAACAAAAAAAAAACAATATTTTCAAAATTCACTTTAAATTTTTAGTTTTGCCTCATCATTTTTTCTTTCATTTTCGGTAAAAAAAAACCACGTGTCTCGGGTATGGATTGATCGTGCCTCATTTGTCCTTTCTTTACCCTCAAATTCACTCACGCACTTATACGATCAGCTTTATTATTAGCTATGTCAATTGTTCACTTCCACTGAACGATTCAATTATCAATCGTTCAATATAAAGAGTCGTTCATTTCAGTGGTACAAGTGGCGTGATGGTTAGCATGTCAGCTTGTTAACCCAGAGGTTCGTGGTTCGAATCCTAACAGAGACAAAAGTGTTTTTCCACGGGTATTGCCTTTCGCGAGGAATTATCAAGTCCTCCGTTAGTAAATTAGTTGCCATGAAAAGCGCTTTATCGATTAGCCGTTCGGAAAATTGTAGGTCCCCTCCAATTCCAGTGAAACTTTGCACTCACCAAACGCACTGATCTGAAAAATTTGTCCGGGGTATGTTCCTAGACTTATGGAGTTCTTGACACGAAATTAGAACCCTCCCATAAAATATTTCGAAAAAAATTAAAGCTTCAGAAAATTGAAAGTAAAACTTATTGGCATTTTCCCCGTTCCTCTACTAAATCTTCTCTGTCAGAGGAAGAATAAAGTACCTACTCTATTTTTACAATTTTGGAAAATCATAGATGGGAAGGTAAGCAACCAAAACCAAAATAAAGAACTCTACTTTTTTCGGTGAACCTTTGGGAACTTTTGGGGGAAAGCAGGGAATAGAAAACTACTTTTGGGGTGTTTACACTTGCAGCACTACGCTGCACAGGTTCAAAAGGCGAAGCGAGGGACATCGAAGTGAAAATAACCAATCTTAAGAATAGTTTTTATTGCGGGAAAATCTACCATAATTGAGTCTATTCCCCTCGGTTAAAGCGGGTGGAGAGGTTTATTAAGAAATTGACATATTGAAATCAACTAAATTATCTACCCCCAAAAAATACTTTTTTTGGTTTTAACCCTTCAATCATAGAATTTCTCATATAACAGATATGATTTCTGATCACTTCTGAAGGTTAAAAACATTTTCTTGGAATTATTTGGAGGTCGGAGATGCCCATATGTACCTTTATTTCGTACATAAAAAATTTCCTACTGATCTCCTTAGGGAACGGTTTTAAAAAAGCCAACATCAGCAGGAACCAGAATCGTGCCAACACCAAGCATCAAAATCTCATATTTACATGGAACACACGCCCACGCTTTCACTTCATTACTCGGTAGCAACAAGCTTGAACTCACACTCAATTCATTCCCTTTTCATTAAAATCATATCTTGACACCTTGAGCCCGTTTATCCAGCCGCGCGCTAAACTCATGTAGGTAGGTAGGTCCCTATACTCGTTCTTCTCTCATATTGTTGCTATTAAGAAAATGAAACCACAAGCTGTGTTCTCGATATACAATTTTAATGACAAATAGCTGTAGTTTGTATTCTGTCAAAGGAAGACTTTTAAGCAAGTAGAATATTAATCAACACGTCGCTGGTTTAAAATTAAATAAACCAGAGCAAACAGAAAACAACCGAAACAAGCCCCCATTCCGCATTTCCTTTGGGAAGCATCAAGCTGTACTTCCCCTGGCTCTCTCAATAAGAAAAAGCAACACACAAAGGGTCATGCAATATGCAAGAGTAATACTTTTGAGCTCTGAAATGCTGTTTTGTAGACGAGGATATATTCAACATACACATACACAACACACCCATAAAATGTACAAACAAAGTGCGATACAATCCCATCTCGGAGAAATATGCTTTAGGGCATTATTCCAGCTTTTAATCACGCAAGTACTCTGCGCCCTTTGTGCCAGCAACGCCAAACAATTGGGGCTGTTTTTCCCTCCTAATTTTTTGTTTTTTTTTCTTCTTCTTCCTTTTTTTGTTTTTTGGCACGCTGTTGCATCCCCAGTTGCAATCTACCACCGTGCCGTTTGTATCACAAAGTGCCATTTCCTTCCTCTTTTTTTTAAATATTTGTTTTGTTTTTGAAAGCTACCCCCTAGCCCCAAGTAACTAGTCCCACCAGGCATAACTTTTATTCGCGCGCGAAAAGTAATATCCTCTCTCTCATTTAACTCGGGCAAGGACTCAACTCTCTTTTGGGTAGTAGGAGTGTAGGACGTAGGAGTGATGCGATGGCTGCAGCTTGCAAAGTGAAGCTGAACAGAAACACTTACGAACAGTTTTATTAAATTTTTCGACTACAACGTTTCATATACTCGCATGAATGCTCCGGCGGCGCGCGGCAACAACGCGCATATTTAAGTAGATGACGATAATAATGATAAAATGGTTGGGTTGGGTTGGGTTGGCACTTGGGGGTTGGGAATTGGGATTGGGAATCGTCCCCATAATGAGATCACTCCGTGCATGAGTTCAGTATTCAGCTTACATACGTATACATGGTTGCTCTATTATATGAATCGAAATACACCACATGTGTCTCTCAGTTATTTAAAATATTTGCATATGAAAATTATGTATACCTACAATTTTTTTTGTATTCTTTTTTTTGCTGATGATAAATGGGACGTGTGCTTTTTTATCAGAGGGTGAATTTCTTATAGAATGGTTGATTTGATGGCACTTGTTGGTCGGGCATATACGCACTTTTCAATTCAAAAAAATATTTTTAAGGACTCTCAAAAGAAGAGACAAGGGAGTGAATTACAAATGACTCAATTTGAAGAATAGAAGACTTGCGACCGATACGACGTAACGTATGGCACATTGATAGACAGTCTTTAATAAAGTTTTATTTTAATCTAAGCATCTAAGCGATAAAAAAGTTTTTTGCAAATACACTTGAACAAATTACATAATTAATATGTTGGGTTGCTTTGCCTACTGCAAAAGGCCTACCAATCCATGTAACTAGTGCGTTCAAAAGAACCTATTACTAAGTATACTCTATTTGTCTTCAGCGAGGTCTTTTTTCTTTTCCAGAATAGTTTTCCTTCTATTTCGTTACTAGCAATATGAGTTTTGGATCACAACTCTCATAATTTGCCACAGTAATTTGCCGCCCATGGAACGCCTTGTCGAACTCAGAAAGCGTTGACGACCCTATATGGCTTTTGGATTATTCAATGTCTGATACCAACTTTTTGCTGACTTAGTGTAGTTGTATTTGTTTGCCCCAATAGTATTTTGACCTGCCTTTTTTTTCGTGATCGCGATCGTGTCGGATTCTCGTAAGATATTGCGTTTTCGATGGGGTTCACCGGAACCAGCGATCAAACCTTGCTCCGATCGAAATTTGCTCCACTTTTGAAGAAAAACTAAAATCTAATAGGGGCGTTACAGAACTCGGGGAGTCACGGGGCCGAATACACTTCAAGGCCCTACAATTTTATGCCAAATTCGAAAGCCCGAAGGTACTTTTCATGGCATCAGTGTGGTTCTCTTAACTAGCCAGTTCCTCGTGAAAGGCGATACTTTCCTTAATCGTTTCCTAATTGTTGACATAATACCGATCACAGTTCAAACAAAAAGTTGCAGTATCCAGGCTGCTAAGTGGCTGATAACACGATTTTGGAATTTAGAAAGATTGATTGCGACATAGCCTTTGTGGCATGGATCACGATTTTGCATGAACCAGAGGCTGTCTAAGTCCAGCCATTAATATCATTAAAAAGTTGGTTATGGTAGAAACGCGTGTTCGTGGATCGAGTCGAACACTCACGGATACTTTGGGAGTTGTTCACCAGTATTGCCTTTTGCAAAAACTTGCAAACATATGACATTGACAATTTGTCAAAAGCTCGATCGAGAACTAGTTGTAAGTGTTAGAAATATTATGATTTAAAAAAAATACCATAAGAAGGACCATCCTTTACTAAGATAAACCTTTTAGCTAAAAAAAATTTAAGGTTTTCTTTGTGCGGAAATTGTTCATTTACTCCACTTTTTTTCAAATTTGCTCCGCAACTTAATGACTGAAGTTTGAACCCTGACCTGAATTCTTCTTTGAACAGTAATACCCATCTCGGTCAGGTTTTAGTTTCTGTACAATAGCACTTTCCACGAGAAGACTTTCCCGGATTCTTAGACGTGTGATTTTTAATCTGGCTATACTCTTTCGGAGCTGACATTTTAAACAGGTGCCACTTGATTTATGCTCAGTTATGTTTCCCATTAAATGAAAGAATTGGGTCATCTCGAAACACATGCTTTTTACATAATTAAAACCTGTGAGTCATCTCCAAGATCGGGCGATTTATCACTGCTGGACTTTTTTTGTGGGGTTATGTGAAGTCGCTTGTCTGCGCAGATAAACCCGAGACGATTGACGCCTGAGAAGAGAAAATTCGGCTCGTTATTCTTAACATAAGGCGCTAAATGCTGCAAAAAGTGATCAAAAATTTAGCCTTGTGAAGTTTCTTCCTTAGCTTTCCAACAACATCATCTTAAAACATCTTTTAAGAGATCTACCCATACCTCAAGTGTTCCTCGCAGGAATATAAGACTCTCGCTTATGATGGCTCCATCGGCTGATGCAGCATAGAATAGTATATATGCACACCTCGATCATCCGCACATCATAGACAACCCATATCAGATTCCGTGGTTTTGGATCGAATGTCTTTTCAAACAACTCAACATTCAAATCCTTTAAGGAACATACAAATTATCTTCTTAGGGGATGCTTTTATTTCGAAACGATTCAACTTAACCGAGAAGAAAAGTGATTGTTATAAGACAGCTAGTTTTGCATTCCCTTTCAAACGTCTGTAAGAGAAATAAATAAATAGAGAGTCAAGACCCAAGCCCTTTCGTATAAGAAAGCAATTAAGTTGTTGCTCAAAAGGCAAAAGTTTACGAAAATTTAAAAAGGGGCATTTCAAGAGCATCTGGCGACTTAAACTCATAACCAAACATATTTGTTAGAGATAGATCTTATGGCTTTAAAATGAGATGCATTTGAAGTAACTATACCCACACAAATTTTATTTTCAGAAAAGTTGCGGTTTTGAAACACTTTTCCGAGCAACTCTGCCACAAACCTGTAGCATTCCATACGGCTAAAACTAAGCTTCATCATTTCCTCTAATTTAAGTGTACTTTTCACATTGATGTCAAATATTGCTTCCTACAAAAGGTTCACCTTTTCAAATTTATTTCAAACCAACTGACATGACAATGAAATGCCAAAGGAGGGTTTCCGCTCGAATGTACCCGAAAGATGGCACTACTTTGACGCAGTTGACTCTCTGCTATACCACTATGTGGGCCGTAGTATGTTAGGTATATACTATACCTACTAAAATAACAGCGAACTTTTTTGAATAATTTTATGATACCAAACCAAATTATTAAGAGCAAGTTCTTTGCCTGTAAAAACTAATCGAAAACTCATACTTTCAAAACATCTTGAAAATATGTAAATGCAATTTTTTGATCATTTGGTATCAAAGAAAACATCAGGCAGTACTTTTTTTTTTAAATTTTTTGATTATATATAAAAGTTTCACAAGGTCCGTTCGTTGAACCTTCCCCAGGGTTGACCCAGGTTTTCTTGACAGCCCTATGAGTTTGTCAAAAAAAACCTGGGTTTTCCAGTCCTTAAAAAACGCTAATCCACAAATCACCACACATCTCTGTCATAAAAAAAAATACATGGCATTTGACAGCCCTCAACTCACCACAGCAAAAAGCTGGGGCGAGTTGATGGAAAACCTAGGTCAACCCTAGGGCTCAAAACACACTCAATTTGACATTCAGGGCGACTTTAGGTTTCCCAAAAACGCTTTGAGGCGACCCCAGGTCGACCCTAGGGCTTCAACAAACCTACAATAAGAGGTGTTATTTTGAATAGTCCGCTATTTCGGTAGCTGGCACTTATGGAGCTGTTATTTTCTGACATTTGATAAGAAGAAGCTACGCTCTTAATAAAAATGAAACGATACACGCTTCAACAACGTTCGGAAATTATTAAATTTCACTATAAAAATGGTGAAAATTTGGCAGAGACGGTTCGTAAAACTAGAACAGGGTCGTCGGTCGTGAAGGACCTTGTGTTACCGATATACAGAAATTGTTGGAAAAACTAGAGCTGTTGGGACAAGATAGTGATATTGAGAATAAAACCCGTTCACGTCGGTCAAGAATAACTGAGAGCATTGCTACTGTATAGCCTAAAAAGTTGAAGAAAACCCAGGCTTGTCCATTCCTCGTCATTCTTTAGTATTGGCATTTTAATAACATCATTACTAGGGGTACGTAAATTTCGTAAATAAAAAATCGTGATTTCGCATTTAATAAAACCCAAAATAGAAAATTTCTCATTTCTCAAAAAAAAAAATACAGTGTTAAAAACTTAATTAAAGGCTAGCATTGTTGTAATTTTTTCATTTTCATCTTTCATTGTTTGCTTCCGATCAGTTACGACAATGTTCTAGACACTAAAGTACCTCTCGGCATCAACACCATTGACAGGGCAATAGAGACATTGAATAGCTTCTTTTGCAAATCCAGGGTAGCAAGATTTTGATGCCTCTAAAACTTGCATTACATCCACAGGAGCTTCTTGGCCTACCAATTGAAGTAATTGTCTGTGAAAATGAAAGTATCTAGGAATTAGTTCTTCCTGTGGTACACTTTTGAAAACGGAATTTTTGCGAAGCTTTCCACTATGGAATTTGAATTGACAGAAGAGGAGGGCATATTCGCTGCTTCCGACGGACAAAATAATCTGCCAATGTGTTTGTAGCACGCATTTGTTGGATTTGGCCCCATGTGTACCAACAATTTATCCAAGCTCTTTTGAGCTGCTGTCTTCAACATCATGCTTTGATGGATTGAGTTATCGGGTGAAAAAATATTCATTTTTTTTCGCCAAAAGAGCCTTCACATTGACGCTGAAGAGAGGACTTCAAATCTTCTAATTTACTCCACAGTTTTCATTTACATTATTTTCAATAGAGACTTAGGTTAACACAAGAACTTGAGCCGGCCGATCATTAACAATATCGTGTCTTTAATGATTATGTCAATGCACGATAGTGATCCGCAATTTCATCGAAAAATTATTTTGACTGTGAGGCCCATTCGCTCACCTCGGTCTCTACATCAACGCAAAATTGGGGCTCAGGAAAAATTTTCAACGTGCAACTGTTTGGTGCGGTTTATGGTTCGAATGGGACGGGGGGCATTGGATTAAAGATTTTTTATGGCCCGAAATGAATGATATTGATGTGGAGAACAACGTCTATTTTCAACAAGCCGTGTCACACAAGTTACTAAGCAACCGATCTTTAACCCGAAAATTTTCCGGGTCGTGTTATCTGTCGAAGAGGTGATCATAATTGGTTGCCATGATTCTGTGGTTTATTATCTTCTGTTTTCCTTTGACGCCACGTAAAAGGTAAGGTCTACGCCAATATCCCATTGAAGACCTCAAAGATGGAATTGGTTAAACTACTGAGGGCATACAGCAGCCACATTGCGATTTAGTGATGGAAAAGAAGGTGAGTTATAGTGTTGATATTAATATGCAGCTCAAATGGAAATTGTTTTTTTCCCACACATCCTTTTACTTATTTGCAGCGTGACTTGGCAGGGTGTAAATGTTTACACTTTAAAAAAAAAAATGGCAATGTGAATATTTTAATTTCAAATTAAATAGTATGTCCTTTACTTTATTTGCGAAAAAAATGCGCGTTTGTCGTGCTGGTACTTGTAAAATGCAAATACATGCACATTTGCACATGCACATGAAACATTTTGATTACTGCGCTAGCAGGTTCGCAGGAGCTCATCCGTTGGAAAGAGCGCATTATTAAGTTGATTATAATTTGTCACAAAATTGATGCGAAATTCTGCACTTGCCTTAAAAATTATATGTTGATTCATTATACTTAATTAGTTATAAGGGAAATTGAAAAAATAAAATAGTACGTATACACCAGAGTGTTTCATATAATTAATACTCAGAAGCATATAAAGGGTCGTGCGTACTAAATACGATAACAGTGATTGATATTGAGTGACAGGGATAGTTTTGAAGATAAGATGGTCATCTAAGGACTCCCAAACAAATTGAAAGTAAGGAGTTAAGTGACATGAGTTTTTAAAGTGGAATTGGTTAAACTACTGAGGGCATAAAGCAGCCACTTTGCGATTTAGTGATGGAAAATTCATGAAAAGGTTGATGTCCTGTAAGCATAGCCGTGGCAGCTATTTGTCTGATATTGTTTTCCAATATTATTTTCATACCTTCCTATTTACATTGAAATAAACATCCGATCATCTTTTTTAAAAAAATCCTTTTTTCTTGGATTATCTAAATATCACCTCTCATTGGAAAACCGTTTACATTATGTATTTACAGCTTTGACTAAAAGTTTCAGGCACTTGAAACTTTTGTTCATATTCTTTGAAGTCTATTCTTTGAAAGCCGCTATCGAGAATTTTGAATCAGGAAGTTCAATAGCACCCTGCAAGATCCAAAGAGGTGATCACTTGTTAGACCAATGTCTAAAAATAAGTAAAGTTATTGAAATCTAAAATGGTAGCAATAAAATATTTATTTTTCTTAAAGGAAAATGAATTTCTTATGATTCTACAGACTTTGTTTCTTTTTATTTTTGCTTCCTTTTTGAACTTTGGTCAGTGTTAAGGGGTGCCTCCTACTTTTGGCCTTGGATGTATGTATACGTATGTAAGTACGACATTGTATCTCCCGATCTTTTCGTGTCAACCAATACAGCTTTTAAAGGTGCTACGTGCCACACAAGATGCTCTTGAAGTGTCGCTCGTAATATCCTAGCTAAATATGGGGATGCACTGGTACAAACAGTCGCGCACCATCGCGGCGTAAGGTTAAGCGCATTGGAACACACAGTTTCATTACATATTTTTATTTGAAAACAATAAATAAATAAATAAATTAAAAAAATAAATAGGATGGATGGCGCAACGGAGTTGGAAAACCCGGGGGCTAGCGCAGTCCTCATGCAACCATAACTTTTGAGGGGAATAAACAGTAGATTTTTAGTAATATCACTTACCAGGTTGTCCAGCAATAAGGTTGTCTAAATTCATTGTTCTTTTCACAAAAATTTCGAAATTTGCCATTATGTAGTTATTGATAAGTATCCCCTATAAGCCCATCGCTGTTTTCGTGTCCCTGACTGTCTTCATACAAAAATAAGTTTTATCTTCACAGCAGGCGTCACAGTATGTATGTGTACAATATCCGTTTTTCAATTTATCACGGAAAACTTTCGTTCTGTTAAATTATTATTCAATTTTCTGTTAGAAATTCCGTTTCACAAAATTAAACTGTAAATTTACATACGAACATGACAATTTTTCCAAATCAAAAATGAAATTGAAAAATCAGGTTAAATACTTTTTAAAACTCCCATTTGCGGAAAAGGGCAAATTACATTCCCTAAGTAAAGCACGGAAAATTGTGGAATAATCTGTTAAATGGGGTGAAAAAGTGCCAATGTGTGTCGTTGCTTTGTCAAATAACGTGAAAAGGGCTAAAGCATAATTAAATTTGACATATAAAACTCATACATTGAATGTGTTTTTCATTTTGAATAAACCAGTGATGACACGTATGCAACACAAAAAAAATATAGTACTCAAACTTAATGTGGAACACATCAACTTTTATATGCAAACCTCCGGAATTCCGAGTCGTTAACAAACGTTGATGGGGGGTTGATATTTTTTAAGTGAGTTTGTTTTAATAGAAAGCGTTGTAAGGGAATGTTTCAAGAATCTAATGTACTTTTCTTTTAAAATGAAGTGTATTTTTACGCTGTTACTTTCTTGTAGTTTCCTGAGCACTGAGTATAAATAAAGCAACAAAGACATTCCTTCAATCCCTCAAAACAGATATCTACTAATGTGAGGTAAAACGATTAATTTCATCGCACATTTGTAGAATTAATCCGCTCCTAAAAAAAAAACTTTCTCAAGATGATGCGTGACTCAAAGAAAATCTTTAAGTGCTTTCTAATTACATTATCAATTCCTTTGCTCACTTATTTGTGCAGAAATTTCACATCAAAATGATCACAGTTCAACACGAAATCAAATAAAACCATCCCTCTGGAAACTTTTCACGAGTTTTCTTTCAAAAAACAAAAAAAAAAAAAAAATTCCAAAGAAAATTTTTCAAAAGAAGAAGAAAGAAAAAACCAAATTAAACTTCTACATACTCGTATACACAGAAAAAAGTCTGACAAACCAATGGAGGGTAATTAAACGTGAATAAGAACTTTTGCAGCACTAACTTTTGTGCTTCATTGCTTTTCGTTTTATTGGCCAAGCTCTTAAACCCCTAAAGTAAAAGAAATTGATAGTTGTGCTTGTTGTTGTATACGAGCAAAAGCAACATTTTGTTCGGCGGGATATCCGCTTTTTGCGTAGCCATAGATGCTTCAAGTGTGCTCAGGAGACCAATGGCGAACCAAATAAACCACATAAACTAACCCAACTCAACCTCAAATGTTGAAGCAATGAATTTCTTTTTCAACTTTTAATCCTGTTTGTTGGAGTGTATAATTTTTATTACGACGCCTTGTTCTTATATTTGAGTAGGTATACGAGCACTGCTCCGGTTGGGGGATACCAGAACAGATAAGTGGATCACATACATCTGGCTTGTGAGGTTTGCAGAACCACAATCTATCTTTAACCAAACTTAGGATGACAATTTCGTAAGTAAGGTATGTCTAATTGTGTAACTTTTTTTTAAACCTTATTGTGTAGTTTGTACTCTGTCCAATGCATTTATATAAAATGTTTAGAATTTTACAATCATATGACGATGCTCATTTAAGAACTTGGAGACACAGGTATGGACTTTATTTGACGTTTTCGTAACTTAAGAGTGTTTTTTGGTGACCATCATTTGAAGCCGTTCAAAAAAAATATTCCATAGAAAGCAACATTCCTGTGTTACCGCAGATTTTATCAGGTCCGCGCGCTGCACCGAGCGTCAATAATATGATTTCATCAAATGGAGGATAATTTTAGGGGAAATGTTCTACAGCTTATAAGACATATCACTCTTCATGCATTACATATTTATTAGAGAGAAGTAAACGCTTGCCAAGACAAATTCATAAGTGATCTTGTCCATCGGGGCCCAAATAAGACTAACTGAATTTAGTCTTCCAACCACATTCAAAGAAGTGCTGCATGCCAGGATCACTTTTAAGCATACGTATGGAACCGCTTTCGACGAAAGAACCGTCGCAATTCACGATGCGATAACAATCTCTTTCTAGTTCAAATTCATTTGTGATTGTGAATTAGTCCTGGGCCGGATTTTGCAGCGTTTTAGACGACTATCGTCTGAATTTTAGGCAGCAAAAGAACGTATTTAAGACCCTAAAAAATTGCCAACATTTGTAAGACGATAGTAAAACAGCTGTCCACCAACTACTGACATCAAGATTATATGAAACAATCTTTTGACGACGCAATCTACGATAGACGATTGAACGATAATCCAGTTACGGAATCTTGGCCCTGAACTGAGCAAAAGCTGGTCGTATGTGTTTGTTGCAGGTTGGGCCTTGGCATCATCGCATCCGATGATATACATATCTATTGGATGTCAGTCAAAAAATATGCTGCTTGAGAGATCTTCATAACTCCAATGCGAATTGTGTCAAACACCACTTCTTGAACAAAAATGGTCTTGAAAAAATCTCATGATAGAAGTATTAAAAGGGAGGTGTCTATGCACACGATACGAGCTTACACAAGCCGTTTAAGAAGTAAAAAAGGTTCGTTTAACATCACCTTTTTGAGTAATGCAAGGGGGAGAAATACACGTGAGACGTGTTGATTCGTTTACAACGAAGACATTCATTTTATGTAGTGTCTGCATCCATTGGAGGCATGTCATCTTCGTTTGTGCTCTTGACAGACCCAATAGTTAATTGAAAACCTCTCTGAGAACCTTGTCAGACCAAGCGCTTATTCAGGTCTTGAAAAAGCTTTCAGAGATCCTTGCCTCGTAAGCTCATCAGCCGGCGTAGTTATGCCGTCATGGTCTAGAACCCTAACGAGACTCAAAGAATTTATTCCTCTAGTTTGTTTTTATAGACAGGTTAGGTTAGGTTGCATGGGGGTGCAGCCACAAGTGGCAGCACCTCACTCGGATCTCAAGGATCCATTGTGCTCCCCGGGAAAATCAGAGGATGAGGAGGTGGGAGGATTGGAGAGTTAGAGGGTTGGGTTGGTAATTGGTTTATTGGGGTAGGGAACCCAAACTGAACCATTTGGAGCCCTGAGTAAATTTCTGGACGTTGCTCAATGGGAAATTCTCCGAGGGTTTTTTTTCCAAGTGTGGGCCAAGCTGGGACACTCACAGAGGAAGTGGAATGATCCTTCCTCTGCCTCTTCATCTTGGCATCCTCTACATAAGTTGGATGTGCTAATGCCCATTCTTTATCATGTATGGGTACCCAACGATGCCAATCAACAGAGAGAGCTGAGGTCTGCTTAGCTGGAGTAGAAATTCTGTTTTTTTTCTTGGAAATATCTGGCCAAAGCTTTCTGGAGACTCGGCATGTTTCTATAGATGACCACCTGTCATTGGCGGTTTTTAGAAAATTGTTTTTCATTCTGTTTTTTTTTTCTTGTTCTAGTGGCTTTAGAACTGAGGTGTTCGTTTCGCTGGATTCGAGTGCTGACCCGATTTCAGCCAGCTTATCCGCCTTTTCATTACCGATTATGTCACGACACGATGTCCTGGAACAAAGGTTAAACTTACTGCGTTTGTTTCGCTGAGCAGTCTAAGGTTACTACGACAGCTGTCTACTAGTCTGGATTTTGTGATAATGGATGAGATAGCCCGCCTGACTGTCTATGAAGAAGTCAATATTTTTGTTGAAGTTTTGCGTAGCTAGGTGCTTTGCGGCTTCGCACACTGCGAGTACTTCTGCTTGAAAGACACTGCAGAAGTCCGGAAGCTTTATTGATCTATTCATGGCAGGGTAATCTGAGAAGATACCTGACCCTACCCCTTCGTCCATTTTGGAACCATCTGTGAAGACGGAAATGTGATTTCCTTTTATAACCCTGTTTTCCTCCCAGCTTTCTCTTGTCGGAAAGACTGTTAGGCCCACTGGATTGATGTAAAAATGAGGGGGGGTATAGTCTGTTTGCTTTTAGACAGGTCTCGAGTTTCTGTATCTTTTCCGAAGTAATGAGAGGTTGAGAACCTCAAGCAGAGCTTGGCTGTCGCTGTCGGCATATACGGCTCGGCTTGGAAGACGGACGCGTACGTAATATTTAATGAGGCGTGTAGTCGTATGTCATCACTTTCCACAGAAGCAGAAGTGTGGTTCTGGAACCATCGGTGAGGATCCAATAGCATTCCTCTCCTGTTTTAGATTACAGAGTGGGCCCGTTCAGAACCGACGGAAAATTTACAGTGTGTTTCTGATGGAGTTTGAACCTTGGGATCATCGTATCAGATGGTGCAAGATCCTCAAAACTCCTCTGCGAATCTTTCCAAAGACCACATCTCTTAAACGGGATATTGTCTAGAGAGTACATCCCAGGGATGTAGGTATCAAGGGGGGGAAGATTCAGCAGTGCGTCAAAGCAGGACCCGGAGTGCTTAGGAAGTCTCCAGTACAGCCCAAACCTAGTGTTCTTTTAAATTAGAGAAGGAGGCAATTATATGTAAATGTATTTACGTGAGAACTTCTTGTTCTACCTAACAACTAAAATAATTGGTCTTATCATACATAGACCCATTGAACCCTTTTCGGTGAAAGACTCCATGTCTTGCCAAACGCTCCCTTACACTGCCAAAAGACTGACAATACACTAAAAGACTTTGACTTGACATGTTCAAAATCAGAATTCACAATGTGTCATCATTTAAGGAGTGGGGGTAAAATTCTCTCAGAAAGAGACACACTGCGTGCACAAAGTAAAGAAACGACTAAAGCAAAACATTCACAGCAACGCTTGAAAAAATATGACAGCTGGGGTATTTGTTTTGGCTGTGCACGATTTCTGTATACAGAAATTTTGTTGGCAAAAATTCGCAGGGTGGGGAAATCTTTTACTCTCTAGTGAGCACTCCTTTCTGTGCCCATTGCCCAACTATGATGAATCGCTGCGTTGGAATAGGATTACACTGATTTTCGCTGAATTTTCGTGCATTTCGCAATAATTTTAAGTAAAGAGGCAGACCGAGACCCTTTGTTATTTGTTGCTAAGATTATAACTAATATTTTCAAGAAAGTGGGATGGAGTAGTTTAGTTTTTTTTTTACTTTCGCTGTCGTTTATGTGCAATCGTGGGTGCTCAACCGCTGAACCGCTTGAAATGGGTGAAGTAAGGATCTGCCCCTTGCTCTACTCCAAAATTATATGTGGAAGCTTTCATCGAACACATGTTCCAAGGCCTCCTTGCTACACCTCCGCCCCCGTTTATGTATAATTAAATGTCTATCCCATATACAAGGGCATAAATCAAACTATACCTTCAAGTTTGTTTGAAATCGTTTCATCAACTTTGGGAAGTAAGTTATTTAATCGTGGTTACTGGACATTGCGGCTATACACAGTACATAATGAGTCTCAAGAGACATTGAATGAAAAGCTAAGGTCAAGAAGTACAAAAACGAACCAAACTATACTCACTAAAGTGGATTTTTTCTTGTTCTTCTTCAAGTCTACTTCATTCAATCATTGGCCAAAAAGCTAGATAAAATGACAAGAACAACAACAAAGAATGTAGATGAAACTATGTGAAATGTTAACAACATTCTTAAGTAGTCCTTCCCAAAAAAGAACATCACTCCACTGATGGATGGCAACCACACAAATATACAGCAAATTAGGGGACGAGGGAATATTATGACCAAATATTTGCTTGAACTTTGTCCAATTTGTAGATTAAACACCTCAGCCTCAGTATTAGTACTAGTTGTTGTGTGATGTTGTCGAAAAGCAGAAGGAATCTCAACATCAAAACGACGACGGACAAAAGGAGAGACCATAGACTAGGTATAGTTATGTGGTCAGTTCTCGTCTCCACAAAAACTTCGTCAGTACCTTTTTTGGTTAGTTAGTTGTTGTTGTTATAGTGTAGTTCTCAAACAACATACATGTGTTCTATCAGTCTTTGATTGTCCTCTTATCCTACCCTCGATGTGTCCAAAAAGTTTTTAATTAAATTTTCTAGATGTTTTTTCTACTGATTGCACTTTTTGGGCATGGGGTGTGGTTGTTGTTTGTAGTCGTCGTCGTCGTCGTCTACATCGTCGTCGTCTTCATATCGTCCTCATCGTCAGCTATAAGAAAAACGACAGGGAAGAGATAGGAAGTAACACATTAATGACATGTTCATGTGTGTCACTCACAGGATATTTGTCTTCAGGAGGGTTAACTGTCAGCAAACATACTTGACTTGCTGTGTGTGAATTGGGCGGCGAATGGCGGTAGTTAAGGTAGGGGGAATTTGTTGTCTAGTTGGTTGGATAACTGTATTTAGACATTTCTTCTGCAAGAGGTTAAATATTTGTTCCTGGCCTGTGGACGGCAAGTTACGAGTTTGTGTGTATAATTTAATTTAATTTGATTACCAAGTGTTGGCTTTAAAATTGTTAGAGCGTAACGGTATTTTGAAGTTATGAGCAAAACCAAAAATTGAGAGTGGGAAGATGTAACTATTTGCTTATACAATGTTGACCCAGACAAATTTTCTTTTCCTTAATGGGTTTGCCTATACAAAGGATAGGCTACTGATGGGGTATCAAGGATGATACAACTACCAACTAAAACGTTAAATAGTTGTGCGAAGATGTAGGTATGTAGCTAGGACTTGTATTTTAGCTATGAGCACTGAGCTGTTTTGACTTGAAACAAAACAAAAACAAAAATTAAGTGAGAATTAATTTGGAAGGTTCAATTTAACTAATAACCGTTTTTTCTTCATTCGTTGGCAACAGAATCATGTATCCACATTATGAGGCAGAAGACAACAGCATTGTCAAAAATCGTAGTAGGTAGGTACTTGCTTTGGCGAACGGTGCAGTGCAATAACACCCGCGGCAATAACCCCTGCAGGGGTTATTTCCCAAACGAAAAGGAAATAACCCCTGCAGGGGTTATTTCCTTTTTAATGTGGTAATAACACCTGCAACAAAAAGGCATTTACACCTGCAGGTGTAATTGCCAATTTGAATTGGCAACAAGCCCCACACATGGGTTAAGCTTTAACTCTCCATTAAAAAATTGTTATAAAAAGCAACAACGCAAAAAATTACGGTTTCAAATATTGTTGTCAAGCAGGTTGGAACTCTCCATTAAACAATTTTAATAGAAGCAACAACGCATAGTATTACAGTCGCGAATTTTTCAATTTCACTAATGCAAAAAAATAGTCCTGTTGTTAAATTTATATTGGTATATTTTTGTTAATTGCAGGACTACTTTTTTGCATTAGTAAAATTAAAAAAATTCAAAATAGGAAAAAAAATAATCGTCATTCGCGCAGCGGAAAATTTTTTTTGCCCCAGAGAGAATCAATTTGGGGTGTGAAAATAAAAAAATTCGCGCGAATTTTTTTATTTTCACACCCCAAATTGATTCTCTCTGGGGCAAAAAAAATTTTCCGCTGCGCGAATGACGATTATTTTTTTTCCTATTTTGAATTTTTTTAATTTTACTAATGCAAAAAAGTAGTCCTGCAATTAACAAAAATATACCAATATAAATTTAACAACAGGACTATTTTTTTGCATTAGTGAAATTAATAATTGTAAACAAATAGTTAAGCTTACAAGTAAAATATTTGCATAGTTATTAAATTTAAGCATATTTTCCAAATTTCAGAACTGAATTTTAAATTGTTTTTTTTTCTATTATTTATTATTTTAAATGTTTTTCTTTAGTTTCTTAAAATAAAGCGAATATGGTTATTTTGTAAAATTTGTTTTGTTCTATTAGGTTTGCTATGGTGGGCTTTATTTCCATTTGAAATTGGAAATAATCCCCACAGGTAAAAGGCAATAAGACCTACGGTTTTTATTGCCACATTAAAAAGGAAATAACCCCTGCAGGGGCTATTTCCTTTTCGTTTGGGAAACAACCCCTGCAGGGGTTATTGCCGCGGGTGTTATTGCACTGCACCTTGGCGAACATCTACCTATACTATTTATACTCCGAACCAGCTGATTTGAGTTTTGAGGAGCTGCTTTAATTAATTATATAGTAATTGGTTTTTTAATTATATATTTAGATTGGTTTTTCTAAATTGGTACAGTAATTGGTTTTTTTTTGACGTGTGGTTTTTTTAATCTGTCAATAGGTTCGTTCGTTGAGCTTTACCCAGATTTCCTTGATAACGCTATGAGTTGTCAAAAAAACCTGGGTTTTTAAGTCTTTAAGAAACGCTAAACCACAGAATCACCACACATCCCTGTCATTTGAACAAAGATACATGCCATTTGACAACCCTGTTCACTATCTTAACTCGCCCCCAACATAAACCTGTGACTAGTTGATGACAAACCCAGGGCTCAAAAAACACTAAGTTTGTCAATTAGGGCGAGTTTAAGTTTTTCAAAAAACGCTTTGTGGCGACCACAGGACGACCCCAAGGCTTCAACGAACGAAGCTAATCTTTGTAATCGGAGTTGGTCTTTTTGACAGCTGTCACTTGCTTTAGGCTTACTGCTTGAACAGAATGGCGTAGCTGTAGCTGTAGTACGCAGCACTGTCAAATCAAAAATGAGAAAAGCTGAGGAATGTAGTAAAGCTCGTCCACAATGGTGTAGCACAAGATGTCAAATTTTGCTGAACCATTTTGCTTTGTTTTGTTTTTTTTTTTTTTTGTGAAACGTCAAAATGTAGCACAGCAGCGCGCTCAAAAGTTGAAGTTGAGTGAACTTGTACTACAGCTAATACTACCGCTATGAGTTGTCAAAAAAACCTGGGTTTTTAAGTCTTTAAGAAACGCTAAACCACAGAATCACCACACATCCCTGTAATTTGAAGAAAAATACATGCCATTTGACAGCCCTGTTCACTCAACTCACCTCAACAGAAACCTATGACGAGTTGATGGCAAACCCAGGACTCCAAAAAACACTAAGTTTACCATTCAGCGCGAGTTTAAGATTTTCAAAAAACGGTCGACCCCAGGGTTTCAACGAACGAAGCTAATCTTCTAATCGGAGTTGGTCTTTTTGACAGCTGTCACTTGCTTTAGTCTTAGTTTCTTTTGTCATTTTGTCGTGGAAGAAATAAATCTGCACGATCGCTGGACACGATAAATTGTCTCGATACGAAATCGCTGTTGACGCTGATTTTTGAGTTTTGAGTCTTAAACCTGTAAGTTACCTCGAAGATCGGGCGATTCAACACCGCTGGACAGTTTTTTGTTAGGTTATGTGAAGTCGCTTGTCTACATAGACAAGCCCGAGACAATTGTCGCCATGGAAAAGAATATTCCGGAAACATCTAATTGCCTTTTCATGGGTATCGTCTTTCGCAAGCAATTGGCAAATGTTCCGAGAGTAGTAACACTGCTTGCACTTTCTTACTTAGTAGTTCGAATTGGCATAAGATTGCGGGCCCTTGAAATGCTTTAGGCCCCGAGGTTTCCATAGCTTCCTTTTATAGCAGCAGTTGAGCTTTCACGTTGTGTATGCTTTCCATTGCGACTAGCCTCACTTAAAAAAGTTTAGTTAAAAAAGCAAAAGGCACCCTACAGCCCCTAGGCCTACAAGCTCATCCACGATTTTAGGGCTTCGTATTAAGGTAAAAGAAAATAGTGTTTGGGTCGATGGGAAGTATATTTTTTGGAGTATTTTTACTCATGTTTTGTTATGTCATTATAACCGATTATTCTAAATTTTGATAAATTCGTATTTTAAAAATAATATTTTATGGTAATAATTAATTTTGAAAATATTTCTTATGGTTCGCTAAGTATTCTAAAAAAAAACCTCCACGGCAGGCGAACGGATTTAAGGGTACTCATACGGAAACTTCACTTATTTCTGTCCTAGAACTGTGCGTTTTAATTAGATTTTAGAAGATACTCTTTTTCATCAAATTCTTTTAAAATTGTGGGTGTTCCATTCCACTACAACTCCATCACGTGTATAGCACCCTCGGATCTTCCACAGAATTTAGAAGAAATCATTTTTGTCTGTCGCCACCATGTCATAAAGCGAAGTAGCAAAGTTGTAGAACTACTTGCAGTGAGGTATATAGCATGCAAAACCGCTATGCAATGATGACCTTAAAATATTCGTATGGAAAAAACTATCCCCGAAAAGTTTGTTGGACGAACAAGTTTTTTATGAGCTTGTCGCTATGACACTGCTTTTATGATTATGCTAGCAGAATAATTCGCAGACAAGAAAGAGAGACAAGAAAAAAAAAACTATAGAGAAAATTGTGCAAATGTATCCATTGAATTTCATACACTGTCGACACTTTTCCCATGAGACTTTTGGGTTTTGGTGTGGAAACTCAATGAAACTCAGTGAATGATAATTGTGGTTAATATGGTTTTGAAAAGTGGCTCAACGACAAAGTTTATATTATTCAGCACTCATACTTTGCATTTGGGTTCAAATTAACATAAAAGAAGTGATACCTTTCATTCTCTCAGATACTTTTCACTTTGTGGTTGTTGAAAGTAAAGTTTAGGGAAAACCGGACTTGTTAGTTTTTGCTCGTGGGAATCCTTAAAAATTTCATCTTAATTTGAAAATGAATTGGTAGGTTTTAGGAAAATGGACCGAATAATTTTTAAAATAATCAAAGCTTAGCGTAGGTCGCTAGAACAAATTTTTTTTTCTTGTGAGATTTGGTTACAAGATTATCTATAGGTATAGGTACATTGCTTGCTCCCAAACAAAAAAAATCCTTCAAGAAGCCAAGACAACTTCCTTCTAAAATTAAACATTGCGGGCAACGTTGACTGATATCAATTCTCAAACATCGATAGGTATCTATTTTACCCAAACCTTACCTCTTTTCCAAGAATACTTTTCTTTATACCAAAGACTGTCTTTACCACAAGAAGGAATACTAGTTTCCTTTTATATATTTAGGGACACTGAACCCGAATCAGCTGTCATCACAAGATATGTGTTTACATTCTTGCACTCTTAGTTTTTCTACGTCACTAAGATTATTTATCTTTTTTCTTTGCATTCTATTTTCAATCACACTGTATGCATTTGGTAACTTTTCTGCTGTCAGCAATAAAACAGTTATTTGTCTTTGGGATAAAATTGTATTTTTTCGTTCGTGCATTATCAGCAATAATATCATTTAATTTGTATTGTTTTCATTCACACCTTTTTTATGTTCATTACTTGTCAGCAATAATTCTTTAATGTTCAATTCAGTAACGTCATTTGATATTCGAAACTATAAATTATTTTCTTTTGTTTTTGTTTTCTTATGCACATTTGTAAATATGTAGAGTAAGCAATTTTTAGGTATAAATATTAAGTCAATCAGAAATAAAGCATGATTTTGAAATAACCAACCAAGACTTTTACACGAACCTTCAAGTGAGTCTGCTTGAAACCTCTTCATTATCATCTCAAGGTGTTATAGTGTTGCACTGTAACCACCCTTGCTAATCATAGTGATACACTGTGATCTAGCCTACATCATTCGGTAGAAGCAACGATTGAACATTTGGTGACCCCGACGTGATTATTGCTTCCCTCACCAGCAGTAAGAAGCAATTTTCGCTACCAAACGCGTTGCCAAGGCTATAACATTGGCATTTTAATTGAACGTATCTTAAAGCGTTGCCAGGGCTAAAACACTGGCAAAACTGCAACATTGAAATCTGCTCAATTCATTGAACTCATTGAAGACTAAAACTTCAGAGAGAGATCCAGAGACGACGCGACGATCCAAAAATTTAAACTATGGAGGATGAACTGGATATCTACACAAAGGGTGCCAGGCAGAAGGTCATCACCGATGAATTGCTGCGTTTGCAATCCAACATTGCAAAGGACGGACCGGAAAGGAAAACAGCAGAATATGCAAGGAAGCGGTTGGTGTTGATTGAAGATCTTTGGAGTGAGTTCGAAAAGAATCACAATGACATCGAGGAGGGGGGAAAACACGATACACCATACTTCCAGGGCGACACAGCTGGGAAGGTCAAGCAACTCTACCAATCGCTAACACAATACCTTCTGTCCGTGATGAAGGCTGGGACATCGGAAAAACAAGCTGAAAAAGAATCAGCAAAGGAAAACATGATGAGGGCTGGGACATCGGAAGGACAAGCTGAAAAGGTATTCGCAAGGGAACATTGTGAAGCTACTTCTCATTCGCTAACCTCAACACCGAACCAGGACATCGACACAACAAAGGTCTTTCGAAGGCAAAGGGCAATCCTGCAGTCATTGAAGCGATTGCTGGAAAACATAGAGGAGAGCGCAGAAGAGTATTCAAGCACGTGTTGCCGCCTAAAGATCGACCAAACAAAAGGCGTCTGGTCACAGATGGAGGAGGTTCATCAAAAAATTGCTGAGCTCCTAGAAGACCCAGAGAATGCAGGTTATGACATCGAAGAGTACTTCGCATTCGAGGACAGAGTCCAGAAAAATCTCCTCATGTTGTCAACCAAACTTGAAGGAGGCCGTCCTGATTCCCATCAAGCTGACACATTGAGGCAAACGGCAAAATTACCTAAAATAACCTTGCCAAGGTTTGACGGAAACTACCTGACCTGGAGGCAATACTGCGACTTGTTTACCGAATTGGTCCACAATCAAAAAATAGCCGATTGCCAAAAGTTGTTTTACCTAAAAACAACTCTGGAAGGTGAAGCAGAAAAACTGATACGCCACTTCCCCACCTCAGACGCCAACTACCACGCTGCTTGGAAGGTAGTTACTGAGCGGTTCGAAAACCCTCGGCTACTTGTTTCAGCACTTATCAATAAATTAATGGCGCAACCAACTTGTCATCAGGAAACAGCAAATCAAATAAAGGCATTGCACGACACTACAGTCGAATGCCTGCTGGGTCTTAAAAACCTAAAAATTGACATAGCAAACTGGGACCCACTCGTAATGAGTATTCTGATGAAAAAATTGGATCGGAATACTCTAACCCTTTGGGAGCAGTCCCTAAAACAGCCCAAGGAATTGCAGCCTTTGGATATATTTTTGAAGTTTTTGGAAACAAGGTTCCAGTCACTCGAAGCAATTGGAGGCAAGAGCAGCAAAAGAGACGAAGAAGAAAGAAGACGAGTCCATGGCTTCAAGGTGACAAGTTCTATAACCACCCAGAAGAAGGATTGCACATTGTGTAAGGCTCCACATCAATTATATGCGTGCCGTGCCTTCCTTGATCTAACACCATCGAACAGATTAAGTCACGTAAGAAACAACAAATTGTGTGTAAATTGTTTGAAGGATGGTCATACCTCCTATGATTGTCGTCACGGAAGCTGCTCAAAATGCTCAAAAAAACACAATACGTTGGTACATTTAACAAAGAGGGAGCTGCCGAACTCTAATAACCACAGTATTGGGCAACCAATTCAAGAATCCACCAACAAAAACACAACACTAGCAGCTGCAGGAATAAACAAGAAGGAGAGTTATGTATTTCTCAGCACAGTCATCGTGAACTTAGAGGGACAAGACGGTTCAACCATCAACTGCCGTGCGGTGTTGGACTCTGGGTCACAGATAAGTATCATCACAGAAAGAATGATACGAAGGCTTAAGATACCACTGTCCTTCAAGCCTATGATCATCCAAGGTGTCGGAAGCTGCAAAAGAGGTGCCCAGAAAAGGGCAAACATTAGTCTTAGGTCTAAAACTACCGATTTTACCGCCAGGCTTGAGGCCATAGTTTTGCCTCAAATCATATCACCTCAGCCAACACAAGCGTTCGATGTTTCAACGTGGAAAATTCCAGGAAATGTCAAACTAGCAGACTCTCAATTTAATAAGCCTGACCACATTGATCTCCTTATAGGAGCCGAGTTGTTCCATCAATTACTCTGCGTTGGGCAGATTAAACTTGGAAGCAATCTACCACTTCTACAAAACACATTATTGGGGTGGATAGTGACCGGAAGGGTGAAGGCTGGGTCAACAACAACTACAACATGTGGAATATTCGCTGAAGAATCTTCTCTCGAAAATGCAATTACCAAGTTCTGGCAAACCGAAGAACTCCCGTGCTCCAACTCAAAGCGAACCATCGCAGAAGAGAAATGTGAAGAATATTTCAATCAGTCAACATCAAGAAATACGAGCGGAAGATTCATTGTCAGCTTACCCTTCGCTGACGATCCAACTAAATTAGGGTCATCAAGTGACATAGCTCTCAATCGATTTCATGCCTTGGAGCGCAGGCTGAACCGTCATCCAGAATTACAGAAACAGTACACTGAATTTATGAACGAGTACATCCAGCTGGGGCACATGACGGAAATAGATTTCAAAACAGTGTCTACACCACACTACTTCTTGCCTCATCATTGTGTTCTTAAACCAGACAGTAGCAGCACAAAACTAAGAGTGGTATTTGACGCCTCTGCAAAGACATCATCTAATACTTCGTTAAATGACATCTTGTATGCCGGACCAACAATCCAGGATGACCTGTTTACGATTCTATTACGTTATAGATTGCCCCGATTTGTAATCAAGGCTGACATTCAAAAGATGTATCGCCAAATTCTCGTACGTGAAGAAGACCTACACTTCCAACTTATATGGTGGCGCTCCCATCAGAATCAACCAATCAAATGTTATAAGCTTCAAACTGTCACATATGGAACTACGTCAGCTCCTTATCTTGCGACAAGGTGCCTCCAAGCATTGGCTAAAGAATACAATACGAAGTACCCCCTAGGCTCACAAGTATTGCAGAAGGACTTCTATGTTGATGACGTCATGACAGGGGCTGATAGCATGATCGAAGCAAAGGAAATTCAGACTCAATTGTCAGCATTGCTGCGCGAGGGAGGGTTCCAGTTAAAAAAATGGTGCTCCAACAAACAACAATTGCTCGCAAACGTCCCATTAGAAGACCAAGAGATTTCACTCAGCGACGATCGTAACGAAAGCAGTGTCAAAACCCTTGGGTTAATGTGGCGACCAAAATCCGACATATTTTGCATTAAAACAAATTATCGAACATCAAAAAGATTTACCAAAAGATCTGTGGCCTCAGATATAGCACGTCTTTTTGACCCTCTCGGCATAGTCGCTCCAGTGGTAGTTGTCGCAAAACTTTTCCTCCAAGAACTGTGGGAGCTTAAATACGACTGGGATGCTGCCTTACCAGAAGAAATGCACACCAGATGGGATAAATACTACAAAGGTCTCCGAGAACTAGATACATTCCAAATTCCTAGACACGTCTTCAGTCATCACATTCCATCATCAGTGCAAATCCATACATTTGCAGACGCATCAGAAAGGGCCTACGGAGCTGCTGTATTCATCAGATCCCTCAATAAAGAAGGTACAGTCATAGTGCGGCTGTTATGCTCAAAATCTCGAGTCGCACCAACTACCAAAACAGCATCAGGTATGAGATCAATGACAATACCTCGTCTAGAATTGTGTGCGGCACTGTTAGGCTGCCGAACTATCACAACGAGTAAAGGGAGACCTAAACTTGGGCAATACTAGTAGCTTTCTGTGGTCTGACTCTCAAATTGTATTGAGTTGGATCAATTCAAGTGCAGACTCCTTTCAGACTTTTGTTGGACGTCGAGTGGCCAAGATCCAATCACACACGAGCGCTGATAATTGGAGATATGTAAGATCATCAGAAAATCCGGCAGATGTCTTATCAAGAGGCATATCCCCAGAAAAATTGCAGGATCATACATTATGGAAATTTGGTCCTCGGTTTTTACATGGTTCAGAAGCAATTTGGCCACCACCATTTAAAAACAGTAAAACGTGGTCAGATGAAAGGAAGAACGCTGCCTTGGTAACCAGTAAAGTTGACACTCAAAAACACGATATTTTCGAAGGAATCAGACATTCCAATTCCTTCCCTAAGCTCAAGACAATAATGGCATACTGCTTTCGATTTACAAGTCTCGTCAAGTCAGGTAAATTAAAGGAGTCGCTAAATTCAGTGAGGCAGAACCAAAAAAGGAACAAATCTGCATGGCCAATAACAACTTCAGAACTAGAGACTTCTTTGCAATTCCTCGTCAAGGAAATTCAATTCCACGGCTTTTATAAAGACATTTGTTTCCTCAAGGCAAATAAGGAGCTGGAAAAGGATAGTCCACTGAAGGGCCTAGCTGTATTTTTAGACGCGGACGATATTCTACGTGTTGGAGGTAGACTTCAAGAGTCATCATTATCTTACGATAGCAAGCATCCGATCCTGTTACCATATTCACATCCATACGTTGAAATGATCATGACAGACTTGCACATTCAAAACAATCATATTGGGCCTCAAGGTCTTCTAGCAATCACGAGACAGCGATTTTGGCCGATAAAGGGCAAAAACATTGCACGTTCCATCACTCAACATTGCACTTTTTGCATCAGAGCAAAACCACATATGTATTCCCAGATGATGGGAAATTTGCCAGGCACAAGAGTGCAACCAGCACGTCCTTTCATTAATACTGGTGTGGACTTTTGCGGCCCATTATGGGTTCACTACCGCACAAGAGGAAGTCGTCCACAAAAATGCTATCTATCAATGTTTTGCTGCTTCGCGACAAAGGCTGTCCATATCGAAGTTGTTAGCGACTTGACAACTGAAGCTTTTTTGGGAGCCTTACGAAGATTTATGAGTCGGCGTGGACACGTAAAAAATCTGTATTGCGATAATGCCACGAATTTCGTTGGCGCCAAAAATCAACTAGAAGAACTAAAAACAAATATATACTCAGCACAGGCGCAAAATAAAATCGCAACTTCGTGCAGTTCAAAGGGTATTGATTTCCACTTTATTCCTCCCCGAGCACCACATTTCGGAGGATTGTGGGAGGCCGCAGTCAAGTCCGCCAAACGTCTTTTACAATGCAAATTGGCTAACGCTTCACTAACCTACGAAGAACTTTGCACAATCACAGCAGAAGTTGAAGCGATTCTTAATTCACGACCCTTGACAGCAATGTCCAACGATCCAAGTGATCTGAATGCATTAACACCTAGTCATTTTCTGATTGGGGAGTCACTAAGGGCAACCATTGATACCAAGGCTGAACCAGTACGTGGGAGCCTACTGACTAGGTGGAAATTAGTAGCACACATAAAACGAGAATTCTGGAATCGATGGTCTCTGGAATACCTTAACGAGCTTCAATATCGAACAAAGTGGAAAAAACAATCAAACAATATCAAAATTGGTACCATTGTTATCATGAAAGAAGACAATACGCCAACAATGAAATGGCCACTTGGCAGAATCGAGCATATCCACGTCGGAAAGGACGGCTTGGTACGTGTCGCTGACGTGCGAACTAAATCTGGCATGTTGAGGCGCCCCATACATAAGCTTGCCCCCCTCATAGAAAATGATGAAGTCGAGTTGAATCCGCCATCAACAGATCGAAAACGGAGAAGCGATAGATCCACTCCTGATGAAACAACAACGTCAAAGGCAGCGAGAAATTCTACAAATCTTAATCCGCTTACTACGATGCTTTTGATTGGTCTTCTTTTACCAGCAGTATTGACAAGTGACATTGAAGTAACAACTTTCAACAACACTTCACCAGGAATGCATTTTCACCGACACGGAACAATCAGCCTGATTCATAACAAATGGAACATCATAGTATTCTACAACCTCGAGCCTTACCGAATGGAATTTGAAGCTTTGGAAAATACAACTACAATACTTAACCACATTTGTAAAAAACTATCCGGTAACGAACTGTGTCTTCAAATGGTTCACCAGTTTCAAGTCATCAAAAACGAGCTCAATGAAGACAACCTGATCGGAACTACCAAATTATCTATAAGAAGGAGACGAGGCGCCGTCGATGTTGTTGGAAATATAGCAAACTCACTTTTTGGAGTCCTCGACTCTAAATATGCTGAAGATATATCTCAAAAATTTAAAGGCATCGAATTAAACGAAGACCATCTTATGAGACTACTAAAAAATCATACCTCCATCGTAGATTCCACTATCAACATTGTCAGATTGAGTCAAGAAGATTCAATCAAAAGAAAACAAGCACTTGACCAACAACTTAGTCAATTGTTCAACAGTTTAAGCAATGTCACTGAAGAATTGTACCAAACTAAAATGAAGGAATTATTTTTATCATGGTGCACGCATGCAACACTAGTTATCATCAACATTCAGAGAATGCAGACAGCTATAGCAGACGTTCTGACTGACACGCACCGTGGACGAGTAAATCATCTTTTAATCACTCATCAACAACTCGTAACCGAAGTAGCAAAAATAAGAAATCATCTTCCTCCAGGTCTTCGCATCGCCGTAGAACCCGATCAAATTTTACAACTCTACAACCTAATGAATGTGGAGGGTCACATCAGTTCAAATTACATAACTTTCAAAATAGAAGTACCATTACTCAGCTTAGAGGAATTTTCAATTTACAAGCTTATTCCCATTCCGGCACCAGCTAATAATACTTACATGATTATTCAACCCTCAACTGACATGCTAGCAGTAAGTGCTCATCATGACCAATATTATCCAATCACTGAAGGTGAACTTTCAAAATGTTCAACGCTCAATGGAAATCATCATTTATGTATGCAAACTCACCCGGTGTATCAATCTGGAACCAATTTGAGTATGTGCGAGATGAATTTACTCAACAATAACTCAGAGATTTCCACCTGTGAACTGAAATTTGTCAAGGCGGAATCAGTATGGACGAAACTTCCTGACACAAATCAATGGATATTTTCATTAAACAAAGAAGCTGTGCTTAATGTTGTTTGTAATCATCAAACCTCATTTTTAGCATTGAAAGGAAGTGGGCTATTGAAACTTCAGCCCAATTGCGTAGCCAAAGACAAGCACTTAACACTTCAAGGCCAACAAATTTATTCATCAACGGTTCAAGCCTCATACACCAGGATTACTAACAATAATATACACAGTGAAGACGTAATTCGCCTAGCCTCTCCTCAGTACAACATGTTTAACCTCAGTTCATTCAGTCTTGAGCTAAATAAACTTCGAGAACAAATTAAACTTCAACAGCTTGAGCTTCCTACTACAATCAGTCTTCATAACACTCCTCATGTTGTTTCGAGTTCAGTTGGATTAATTATCATTTTCATAGCACTTATCTTCTTTATTTACAAGAAAATAAAGGGACGACAGAAGCCCCCTCATCCAGTTCCGTCTCCGCGGACAACCAACTCATCAAGTTGTACCATATCCATCTAGAAACTAACCTTCTGATGAAGCCTGGGATCATCAGCGCGGGGCAGGATGTTTACATTCTTGCACTCTTAGTTTTTCTACGTCACTAAGATTATTTATCTTTTTTCTTTGCATTCTATTTTCAATCACACTGTATGCATTTGGTAACTTTTCTGCTGTCAGCAATAAAACAGTTATTTGTCTTTGGGATAAAATTGTATTTTTTCGTTCGTGCATTATCAGCAATAATATCATTTAATTTGTATTGTTTTCATTCACACCTTTTTTATGTTCATTACTTGTCAGCAATAATTCTTTAATGTTCAATTCAGTAACGTCATTTGATATTCGAAACTATAAATTATTTTCTTTTGTTTTTGTTTTCTTATGCACATTTGTAAATATGTAGAGTAAGCAATTTTTAGGTATAAATATTAAGTCAATCAGAAATAAAGCATGATTTTGAAATAACCAACCAAGACTTTTACACGAACCTTCAAGTGAGTCTGCTTGAAACCTCTTCATTATCATCTCAAGGTGTTATAGTGTTGCACTGTAACCACCCTTGCTAATCATAGTGATACACTGTGATCTAGCCTACATCATTCGGTAGAAGCACCGATTGAACAATATGCTTATCCTTTCTTTTAAATTGGTTAAACAAAACCTAGTCGAATCAAAAAACCATCAACTCATCCGCTTTACCTATCCAAAGTTGACTAATTATTTTGAATTCATCAGGTTGACGTGCTTAATACATATATGGGCTTGAAAGTATTTGACGACTCCCGACTGCTCATAAGTTTCCATATTAATTCAATTGGCTAAATTGTTTCTGATTTTAAAGAAAAATTTGGTTTAGCTCATTTAATTTACTTTGAAGGAATAAAAATACTAAAAGACTATTCAAGTTTGAATTCAGTTTTCTTTCGATTGCTCATGCACGGTAAAGGACTATTCACATGAGCACGCCCAACGAACGACAAATAAATCAAGAAATGTGATTTTAAGTACCTTACAAGCATAAGTTCCTCGCGAATTTTTTAGGAAACGATGGAAACATAGTTCATACTAATGTTAGGTGGATAAACTCTTATTTTTGTGCCTAAAATTAAAAAAAATAGAGAAAAAAAATTTATTCGTAACGAATAAATATCTAGTAGGTACGAATAGTCAGACTTTATTTTCGATACACATTAAATCCACACTACAACGAATAAACTATTCGCGAGTGTTTTAACCGTGGCGTGATGGTTAGCATGTCCACCTGCTAACCCAGAGGTTCGAGGTTCGAATCCCAACAGAAGCAAAAATTTTTTTTCACGGATATCGCCTTTCGCGAGGAATTGGCAAGTCCTCCGTTAGTAAATTCATTGCCATGAAAAGCGCTTTCTCAATTAGCCGTTTGGAACCGGCAGAAAATTGTAGGTCCTCTACATTCCCTCACAAGGCATGGTTGTAAGAAATGCGCTAGGCCCAAGGACTCCTCGCTCTGTTGCGCCACCCTATTTATTTATTTTAAAATTTATTTATTTACAAAATTATTCTCCATTTTGTGTTCGTTATTCCTGACGAATGTAAAACACAAATATGAAGGAAATGTCAAAATTAACGAATATTCGTTCAATCGTCGCGTCGTTCTTTTCTCGTTCTTATCATCTCATATGAATAATACTTTTGAGTATTACCGGAATTTTACATGAAAAATAACAGTTTTCACCTTAGATGGCTACCAAAATTGTCAAAGTTGGGGGGAAGATTTGATACTAATTGAACTAAAACCATTAAGGTTGGTTCATTTCCGTTCAAGTTACAGTGAATACCGCAAAATTTTTTTTTTTCAAGGCGATCTGGGGAAACCTCTGCTACCGGCTTATGCTTCAATATTTCTTCATGATAAAATTATACAACATAGTTGAAAGTGAATAAAGTTCATCAATACATACTTGAACTAAAGAATCAAAAAAAAAAAAAATATTTTTATTTAATTTTTTTTACGCTGCGCTGGAACTTGAACCCCTCCCTTAAGAACTATTCACGTGATCATGACCAAGAAACGATGAGCAAATCAAGAAAAGTAATTTTAAGCATCTTACCTGCCTAGATTCTCTACGAACATTTATTTTGCATTTAATATTAAGGAATTAAACTGAGAAAAGAAATATATTTGCTGCGAATGAAAATGTGTAATCCACAATTCAACGAATAAATTTCTCGAGCGTGCTGAAGCTAAGATCTGTCATGTTTTTGTCTTGGTGGTAAAGTCGAAAGCCATTTGCGACGGATACATCCATGTGAAAAAAATAAACTGTCGGTTACAGCAGCCACATTCTGTCTGTGTACGACCGACGGATACTTAAGGAGTTCTACACTAGCATTACCTTTTGCACAAACTTACTTGCTTACAGCCAGCGCCAGCGGCGTGATTAGTTCTTAATTTTGGCCAGAATGTCTTTCAAGAAACGTACTACTAGGGCACACCCAGCATTTCCCAACTTTTTTTAGGCGGCGTAGAGCAACTTTTTTCGTTCCGTTAAGTTAACATATTAGGTTTCCTTGGAGGACAAGGAAAATCGGTTATCGACTTTTGTATGGTGAATAATAACTGGAAAAATGTAGTGAAGAAGTTTGAAGTTCAAAGTAAAATATTTTCCGATCACATGCCAATAATTGTGGAACTGAGTAGCGAATATGTAGCTACGGAAAAAAACCTTAAACTCCTCCCGCGGTTAAAGTGGAACCAGAATAATGTCGATTCTTTCCAGCAGAAATTGGATGACAATTTAGCCACAATCGATACATTGGCTGAGTCAGTTGAAATATCTGCAGAAAAACTCGTCCAAGCGTTAAAAAGCTCCTCAAACAACATTACTCAAAATAAAGCTTCAAAGTACAAAGCAAAATGGTTTGACAACGAATGTATGCTGGCCCGAAAAGTGTCGTTCGACTTGTTAAATACACTGAGAAGCTCGTATTCTCAAACCCTCAAGAAATGGTACAACGAAGCGAATACAGCGTACAAAAAATTGTGTTACAACAAAAAAATTAATTTTGAAAATAATCAAGCCTATAAACTTGGCCAAATTAAAAACTCGAAAGAATTTTGGAAGGTAGCGAGAGAGATTAATTGTGAAAACTTTAGAATTGGAATAGGAGTTTCAGCTGATGACCTGTCTAATTATTTTAGTTCTTTACTATATGGTCAAACTAATGTAAAATTCTTGTATGCTGAACCATGGTTATCCGACGAAATTTTGGATTCCGAAATCTCTCTTGAAGAGCTAAAATTGGCTGTTCTCAAAGGAAAAAATGGAAAAGCCCCTGGAGAAGACGGAGTCCCGTACGAATTTTACAAGAATGCTACTGAAACGTTTTATTCACAACTTCATTCGTTGGTCAATAAAATATTCTCGACGGAAGTAATACCATCTTCATTCAAAAGGTCAGTAATTTTTCCGATACACAAAAAAGGTGACTTGAACAACGTAGAAAATTATCGTGGCATCTCTTTTATGAATGTTCTTGCAAAATTATTCTGTGGGATACTAGTAAACAGATTAGAGACTTGGGTGGATATGAACTGTGTCTTGTCAGATTTTCAGGCCGGTTTTCGGAAGAATTACTCGTCGGTTGACCATATCTTCACACTAACATCAATTGTGAAAGCCTTTCAAGCAAGGAATAAGAAAGTATACGCTTTCTTCGTTGATTTTAGAGCTGCCTTCGACCTTGTAAATCGAAATGCTCTGTTTTACAAGCTTTCAAAACTAGGAGTTTCCACGAAGTTCATTAGGCTAATAAAAGAACTATACACGGTCTCAAAAGCGGCGGTGTGGGATGGATCCAGTTACTCGGAATGGTTCGAAACTGATAACGGGGTAAAACAAGGTTGTCTTCTCAGTGCCATGCTGTTTTCACTATTTATTAACGATGTGGTTGCATGCCTTCCTGGTGGAATTCGAATAGTCGATTCAAACATAAATGTATTAATGTATGCTGATGATCTAGTGATTCTATCTGAGTCACCCGAAAACCTTCAACTTATGATCAACCGCCTGTCGGATTACTGTCATGAATGGTGTCTTGTAATCAACGCAAGCAAATCGAAAGTAATGATATTCAGCCCGTCAACCAGAAGCCAAATATCTTACAACTGGTTCTATAATAGTACTAAACTGGAGACCGTTGACGAATACAAATATTTAGGTGTAAAACTGAACCGGTCCCTAGATTTTAACCTACATCTCCAAGAAAAGTCAAATTCATCACAAAGCCTTCTCAATATGTCATGGAGAAAAATCTTTTTTAATGATCGAATAAGTCTCTCAGCAAAGTATAAAATTTTTGATGCTGTTGTTAAGTCCTCCTTATGTTATGCTGGACAAGTTTGGGGAATTGATGAATACGAGTCCATCGAAAAATTTCAAAGGAACTTCCTGAAAAAATTGTTTAACTTACCATTGAATACACCCAATTACGCAATTTATCTTGAAACAGGACTACCAAAGCTTTTCACATATACTCTTAAACTGCACGCCGACTACATTACCAAAGTTGTCTCGCACGCAGATACTCGTCTGACAAAGAAAATGATGTTTTATGAACTAAGAAATCACGATTGGTGGCTATCCAAGTGGAAAAGCTTAGGAATCGCTTGTGGAGAAATCGTTTCGATAGACACGAATAACTTAAATTGCATCAAAGAACAATTTTATAGAGTTATTGAAAAGTATGAAAATTCTGTTCGTGATGAGTTTTCATCTATTGCTCGAGAATCTGAGAGTAGGATCATATACTCGCAACTAAACACTACTTTGTTAAGCATGAATTATTTCAACGATATGTACAGCTACAGAGAAATATCTCTTATTTTCAAAACAAGATGTGACCTCCTTCATCTAAATGGAAGTCCATACAACGGAAGTTTCAACCAATTCTGCTCATTGTGCAACTTGAAAGCAAAAGAAGATTGTTTCCATTTTTTAAGTATCTGTCCAATATTCTCTTCTCAGCGCCTTGCATATTTCGGAAAGAAAACCTTAACTATGCAAGAAACAATTATAACCTTGAACGAGTTCAACTGGAAAAACCTCTACAAATTTGTATATCAACTCTACAAGTATAGAACTCTACTGATAACGGAATATGATTAACTTTGCAAATTTTTTAACTAAGTAATAAAAAAAACAAGCTTAATAATAACAATAAAATAAAAAAAAAAAACTATATATATATATATTTAAATGTTTATTGAATAAAATTGCTAACCGATCTGACGGCAATGCCATAGCTTTAAATTCATTCATTATATTAAAAACCAACTATGGAAAAACAAAATAAAATGAATTACTTACTTACTTACTTATTAGGTTTGTTCGTTGAAGCCCTAGGGTCGCCCTGGGGACGCCATAAAGCGTTTTTTGAGAAACCCAAAGTCGTCCTGAATGTCAAATTAAGTGTTTCTTGAGCCCTAGGGTTGAGCTAGGTTTTCCATCAACTCGCCATAGGTTTTTGTTGTGGCGAGTTGAGGGCTGTCAAATGGCATGTTTTTTTTTTTAATGACAGGGATGTGTGGTGATTTGTGGTTTAGGGTTTTTTGAGAACTGGAAAACCCAGGTTTTTTGACAACTCATAGGGTTGTCAAGAAAACCTGGGTCAACCCTGGGGAAAGTTCAACGAACAGACCTATTGCCTTTTTTGCAAAATTTCGAATGGGAACCAGCCGTCAGTGTCAAAATAAGCTATAATTCAAAAAAAAAACGAGAAGAAGGCCCACCCTTTACTTAAAGAAAAGGTAAAGGTATTCTTTTTGTTTCAAATGCACTCCAGAAATTTAGTATTTACTTCACTTTTTTCAAGTTTGCTCCGAAATTTAATGAATGAGATTTTAACCCTGATTTGGTGTGAATTGTGTAGCTCACTTATTTATTTACTTTAAGTGGGCGATTTCCAACCTCTCAAATTAGTTTAGGTTCCTTTCTACTTAATTGCCCAACCGAAGACGAAGTTGATGTTGTATTGTCTTCTAGCTATGCCGCTGGGGTTGGTCATGTCGAATTAAATCCTATTTACAGTTCACAGAGGACAAAAATAACTCACTTGCAGAAGTTAACAACAGGGAATGCTGGTAAATGGCGTTTGTGAAATGTTGTGTAGAAGAGTACAGCGTTTTATTGAGAACCTAAGTGAAGTGAATATAAAAGTTCCCAGTAAAACTCGGCTTTTATTGATTACTAGCTGAGCAGCGCCCCGACGTTGCTCGGGCCGTAGTTTTAAGGTTCCCGCCCGCGTTCTCTGTTTTCGTGGGAATATATGAAGATGAAATATAGTCTATGATACTAAGAAATGATGTAACATCCTACAGCTGAAAGAATTTTTGAAATCGGTCGAGTAGTTTTAAGGTTCCCGTTCTCGTTCAAGTTGTTGTATCCGTAGGAATATAGGGATAAAATATAGTGTTATTTGCTAAAGGACAATGTAGCATCCTAATACCGAAGCTGTCAAGCAGTTTCTAATTTTCCGTTCTCAATCCCGTTCCCGTTCGTGGGAATATGGGGGTCGAACCTTGATTTGAACCATCCCTGGATTAAACTATATTTACCCTTAAAAGTTCATAAGAATTGGGCGATTTAGGAGTCTATACTGGACAAACAAGACAAAAAGTTAATATCAGAAAAAGAAAAATAGGGGGTTGATTTGATTCTCATTTCTTTTTTTTCTTTTTTGAATAAAAAAAATTATTTTACTCAAAAGAAAAAGGTATTTTTAGGTTTATCGATTCGTAATGAATGGCTTTTTAAAGCCAATATATGTAACATGGAGCTTTTTATCTCGTGACCACTTTGTTTTCTTCTTCACTGAAAGGCCACATCAAAATTTTGAACCTAACGCGTTCAAAGATGTCCTATACAAAATACACGTAAGCCTCGACTTCTTTTTAACTCAACGAAATAGACACTTTATTTGTTGAGCTTCAGTTCCAAAGAAATCCCATAATCTATAAAGATTGTATCATAAAATGCGTCTAATCAGTAGTGTTTTAAAGAAAAAAAGTCAAAGCTTACGGGTGTCTTACAATAAGGAAATCCTTAAAAAAACTGATAAGGGTCGTTTCTGACCACTATCTCCGTTTTGAACTTTATAATTAGATAGTACTTCGCAGTTTCTTTCTTCACTATCAGACCATTTATCTATTCTTGCTTTTGAGCTTATTTTTACCCTTTTTTAATACTTAATCAATTGCCTATAATAACTGATCCATTTTTAATCCTTCCAAACACTCCAAAAAAAGTTGTTTGGTGGTTTCAAGTTTCTTTTCTGAAACGAAAAGAAATTTGCTTTCGTATCTGAAATCAGAATGCTCCATAGTCCATACAAGTAAAATTAATTTCAAAATCGTGTGAAAATTACAACACACTGCATGAGCATGCTTCACAATTCAGCGTCAACACGTTTGGAAATTATAAATTGTAACCTAGGTACCTACTGTAAAGCTCTTAATCAGTAATGATGTACCACAAAGATTTAAAAGAACTCCTTTCGTCACTTTGGACTCCGTAACACACTAAGACGATTTGATAAGAACATGCTTTTGTTCTTGACTTAGGCCCAATTTGCTGTGCGAAAATAGATATTAAATCCGTTAGCTGACCTTAATTTAGGGTAGAACCTTGTTTCCTTGTTGACAGCCCTTGGAGTTGTCAAAAAGCCTTGGTTTTCGGTTCTCAAAAAATGCTTAATCACAAAATATCCGCACATCCCTGTTATTTGAAGAAAGATATATGACACTTACCAGCCCGATACTTCAGGGCCAGTTGAGAGTAGACCCAGGTCTCAAAAAACATTCAGTTCGACATTCAGGACGAGTTGAGGGTTTTCAAAAAAAAGAACGATTTGTTGTGACCCAGTTCCTCAACGAACAAATGTATTATTCCCATGCGTAAAATAGCGAGTCCTGTGTAATCGTAACGAAATTGCTCACTTAATAGTAACAATCTGTTTTCCGCTTTATTTAAACATTCTTCACATTTAAAAATATTCTGAACTATGTTTCAAACGATGTCATTCAAAATAATTTCATAAACAATTTCTAGCTCCCCATTAAAAGTTCGCCTATTCACGGCTGAATACTTAAGAGAAATTCCGAAGAAAAAAGGGGATCCACTGAAGGCGTGACTTTTGAAGATTAAATTTTCAACCTAACAGGTGTGCATAACTTGTTAAAAGAACATTTTTTTAACGTTATTGTTATATCAAACAATAATCGCACCCCATTGTCGAGCCGCTTATGCCTCATCTTTATTCAACAGCAGCTCCCCGCACCCACCATTGCCTGCCTATTGTTGCAGTTTTAATTAAGCGCTGTAAATAACAATTAAAAAGTTTTCATACTTGTACCACAGAGAGCTGAGAAAAAAAATAATACAGAAAACAGACAGATGAGCTGAAAAGTTTAAAAACTACGCCTTTAGGTGGTTTCCGGGGAGTTTCAAACTTACATACCTCTTTTTAATCAAATTGGGAGACGAAGACGACCCACAAAGGTCTCCAGGAACTTCCTCGGGAACGGATTAATTTTCTCCTGTGCAGATGATTATTATTCAAGGAAATATTATACCCATGAATACGAAAACGGGCACAGAGCTGGAGCTCCCTCCTTATAATCTATTAATTTTAAATGAGCTGCTTGGAAAGTTTTGGTCAAGTAGTGTCTTATGATAAAAGGAAGTCAATTGCTTGTTGTTTGTTGAGGTTGATGTTAGGCAAAGACAGTCATAAACTTTCAAAGTGGCTATCATAAGCCACTGCAAGATAAAGCTAGACGTGAGAAAAAAGTACCTACTCATCTGCATAGACAAACTTGTTAGCTTAGTAGTTAGTCGAGTTAGTATTTACGGCGAATTCAAGAGTTCGATTAAAGTTAAACCACGTTAAAGCTACAATAGTGTGAGGCATTTAGTGCTATTAATAGTATGTCTCACAGTTGATGAAATTCTTGTTTGTTAAACTTGAATAGCTTCGATAACACACATTCATACGTTAACAGTAGAAGTATTTATTCTGTGGTATGTTTGCATGAGTAACGATATATGGAACGTGCAATTAAAAATAGAACAATTCATAACTCCCCACGCAACAAAACCACTCATAAAATCCTCCACATTCAACGTAAAGTTTGAACAAGAACTTTCAAATTAAATATTTGCTTAACCCTATCATAAAAGCGACTCCCCAAGCAAATTTTGCGATTCTGCTGCTCTGAAGCACGCTTCAACCGCAACCGCGCGCACCAGCGAATGACTTATTGGCAATTTCAAATGTATTATTAAAAATGACATGATATACAGTCTATTCATTAAATTTTATTTACACAGATAATTGGAAAAGTTCATCCCTTTACCCCATCACATTGCCCGCCAGTACCTACAAAAGCATCCCGACTCAGTGCCATTTCTCTAAGTTCTCGTAAAAGCCATAAATCCTCAAATCCCTTTGCGAAAATTTCGCACAAACGAGTGGAACAAGATTGAGCTCTGGCTTTTTTTCTTGGTATTATTTGGGTGTGTGGTGAGATATCTAATCGGAAACCTAGGAAACCCCATCAGAACAGCCGGTGCGGTACACACATGACAGCTAGAGCTGCTGGCTGTGGCAGGAGTAGGGAATAAAGGACATGTGAACACACATAATTCCACGTATCTATTGCCAAGAGGGTAGAAATCCCATTTGTTAATTTCCGAAAATTATTGAAGAGCTTAATATTTATACTCTGTTCTAAGTGAAGGGGGTGCTTCTGTTGCTGATGTTGCTCCATATTAAGGGAAGGAGATGAATCGGTTTATGGGTAGAATGATGGCATCGGGGGTGGATAAGTTATTTTCCACCGTTCAAATATTCTTTTGTTCGTCTTGGTAAAGGTTTTACCCATTCTCTCTGACTTTTGGGGGATAAACTTTTACGCTTACAAAGTTAATTACAATGGAAATCAGGACTCTTTCGATGACGTCGACGTCGTCGGCCGTCTTTTGCTCTGTTTCAATGGCTCCATCAAATTACTGGAGTTTTTTTTTGTTTTCGTTTTTTTTTTTTGTTTTTGCAGGAGAAAGAGAAAAGTAAAATTCAGGATAAAACTCAATTAGGATTGGAGTTTGGGCAAGAAGTTAACTGGCCGGTATAACAAGCTACTTAGTTCGGACAGGGCTCTTTGAATTTTAATAACTTTCTTTCGGTTAACTTTTTTTTCCGAAGATTTATCGTCTTAAATTAGGTAAATCATCTACTCTATTATTTTTAAGAGTTTATTTTATGCAGTTGGTGAAGTTGGCAGCTGGGCCACATTTCAAACGCAAAATATGGTTTTTTAAATGGAATTTTATTTCAGAACTTTGATTACAAATAGAGTTTCAGTCAGTCTGACATCTTAAGTTGCCTCTTTCGAACCATTTCATTTATTTCTATTGAGTTGTTAGATTGATTGCTTGTTCCAATTATGTTTCTGGACTTATTCGTACCAAATCATTATCCATCTTTTGTTCTTTTTCGACATTGAAGTGAGCTGATGAAAATGAAAGACAACTGCAACACAGAGCCTTACGCTAATCACTAAAAACAAAAACGTATTATAATATACACCTGCGAACAGTACATACACTTTGGAACTTTTCGTTCTAAACAGTTGGCTCCTCGATCCTCGCCTTTAGCCCTTTTCGGTCTCATTTTACAAAAAATTTTGTGTGTAAGAACATGTGGGAAAAGTACCCACTTGCCGCCAGCGACGACGTTTCCTTCGTTTGTGTCATAATAGATTGCGATTTGAGTATTTTATGAAGAGGAATTCTTAAAAGGGAGTCGATTGATTCTTGTATAAAATATCATATTTGACTACACAAAAAGCAGCTAGCTATTTCAAAAGATATTTTAATTTAAACGTTTGTGGAATGTGTTGCTCAAAACCCGAACTACGCAACGCATTATCCCCCTTGTTTTCGGATAAGGAGAGGATTGATATTTTTGCCACTTCTGCCAGGCTCGACGTCTTTGAGTGAAAGAAGTCGTGACATAGCTGGCGCAATCGTACGAAAAGATACAAAAATGTAAACGCAAGTTAAAAGACGGAGAAAACCAAAAAATGATACTTCGATGATCTAAATTGCACATCAATTTCAAGGACTCTGCAGGATGACTTTGGAGAACTCACGATCGGTATAAAATTTACCGAGACTCATGATGTTGAAAGGTGACGCACAGTTATGCGATGTTTTTAACATCATATTTAAAAAGATTGTTCAAAACTCAAACGGCAACACTAGCGGCATGTTCATAAAAGAGCTGTGCAATCTGCAATTATTTGCTTACGGAGACGATACCGGCATGATGTGAATAAGAACGATAAAGCATGATGCTATATGTATGTACGTAAGCTAAGGTTGAAGCAAAGTTGGCAAGAATGGGTTTAGTGTCATCAAACATAATTATATTTATAAAGAACATCGACGAATCGGAAAAACATCACAACTGCGTAAACCATAACTTCGAGGTAGTCCATTAATTAGTCTAACAAGGATCCTCTTTAAATACGGAATAGGGATAAGATCGGTGGTAAGATTTACTATTTTTAATCAGTGTCAGTTCGGTTTAAGAAAGCATTTAAAAAAAATCTCAGGTCTTATCCAAAACGGATGAGGCAACCCTAGGAGATCCTATTGAAAGGAAAATACTCCGAACGATCTTTGTCCCCGTTTTGTGAGAACGATGTATTGATGCGAAGACTCTGTGATTTGTCCACTTACGTTGTTCACGTTGTTTGCTGAAGTGAATATAAATTCTCACTGAAACACGGCTAAAGTATGCAGTCTATGGTAGGTCTTCAGTACGTCTAACCGTTTATTAATGACTTACGGTCTGATTTCCTGCTGTTGGTGAAATAGGTAATACCTTAACCTGAAAAAAAAAAATAGAGAATTATAGTCAGTAACATGGACTATCATTCATCCCCTTATTCTCACGGGAAGGGAAGATCGAAAACTAAAACTTTAGAACAATGCACCAGAGCAACGCACCACAGCAAAGCCAGACGACTCAGGTGGTATGAAAACAAAAAATTTAAAACCTAAAAAATACAGTCTTTAAATACAAAAGAAAAAATTGATTTAAATTCATTATATTTACATTTTGTATAAAAAAAAAAGTTGAAGAAGAGACTTGTCCAAAAAAACATACATAGGTGTGCGCTGTTGATGAAATGTCTGGAACAGATGATCAGAATCTTACCAAAATTTAACCACATGCACCTTTAGGACTATAGGGCATATCATAGGTTTTTTTTAACGACAAAATAACAGCCATTTCTTCAAAAGTTACGAAAAGTTCTTTTCATCGTTTTTGCCAAAAAAAAATGGTTACAATCAGAATTTGAAGAATCTTATGATAATGCGCTATAGCTACACATATTCGGCCCTATCGAGGTAACCGTCGGAGCGAAGTTTTCTCCGCAACTCATTTTTCGGTGATTCAACTTTGCTTCGAAGTACATAGTTGTCATCGTAAGAAATTTTTCACAAATGCGGCAATGCATTGCATTCCCAAAACTAAAACTTTCCGCAGCAAAAACTTAACGGAGGACATCGGATCGACCGATCGGAGAACTACCACGAAGCAAAATGTCTCCGAATCAGAGAGAATTCCAATCCGACGCGACGGTTACCTCGATAGGGCCGATAGTCTCAAAGAACATTTGGTTCAATTTTGGTGAGGTTCGGTTGAATAGTTTCGGAAGATTTTATCACCAAGCTGCCGAAAAACGTCATTCCTAGAAAAATGCGTTCCTTACTTGAATGTCCTATATTTATTTAAGATTTCTGAAACTTTCTTGAAACTAAGGAAAAGAGAAATCAATGAAAAATAAAAATCCTTAAATATCATTTTTGAGACTGTATTGAGATGAAGGATCGAAAATGGAAGCGAATGCCCTTTTGCTTTTATGCGAGTATTCTCTTCAGCCAACTCATTTTGTTTGAAAAGTTGTGTTTTTGGAGAAATGTTTGGAATAACAATTAACTTGAATATATTATTAGTTACTAGCTGACCCGCCCGGCGTTGCTCGGGTCTAACTTATTCAAAGCGTTGTTCACACAAAACAGCGAAGAAAAGAAACCTTGTCAGGAACACCAGCTTGACTACGTCCCTCAATTTTTAAATCTATAATATCTTCGAAAATATTCATTTAAATCACATGCTGCAAAGGGCAATTTTGATCTACATGCACAACGTATCTAATGTATTTAATTGGATAAGGAATGATACTGTATCGTTTAAAATATAGCTTGGTAAATAACCCATATTTTTTTGTAATATGTAAAAGATAAAAATGGTTACTGTGGGTTATCCTTAGGAGATAAACATATGCTGTCTCGGACTTTTTATTCATCTTTTTAAGATATACAATTTCGTAGCACATAAATTTGATCTATCTCGTAAGGTTTAACCAGCGTTTGCAATGTAAGCGCAGAAAAATATGATTGTTACGACATCACTCAACGGCTTTTCTCAACTATAATATGCATGTATTAAACATATAAACTTTCCTCTTGAATCACTCTATTTATTAAAAAAAAAAAACCGCATCAAAATCCGTCGCGTAGTCTTAAAAATCTAAGCATACATATAGGGACATAGGGACAGAAAAAGCGACTTTGTTTTATACTATGTAGTGATAACCCAGAATGAAAAGATCTAAGCAAGCAGATCCTTGTAGACTGTAGACAAATTTAGAATTCTTAGTTGTGGATTTTATGCACAAATTTTTTTTGTTTATAAAAATATCGAAAATAATACCCTCAAGTTGTGGAAAGGCACATCGATTGTTTTTTGTTATTTTTGTATCTGCCTTACCAATAAATTTTCATTTTTACTGTACTCATTTTGTATTATTTAGCTTATACAGAAACCATAAACGACTGTTTTGTATTGAAACTACAGATGTCAGTACACAATAGTCGTTTGGTTTTTGAAAGATTGCAGACAACTTCTGTATACTCAGGTGCTTAAGCAATGCCACAAATAAATGTCCATTTCCTGATTCCAAGAAATTGCTTAAACCACCATAGAATCAATCATTGTTATACCATTACCAACTCAGGCACTGCGGAATTGAAGGTAATGAATTCGATTACTTTGCAGCAAAAAACACTTACCATCCTAAATTACACCAACTTTCGTATGAACTTTGGCTCATATTCAAAAGGAAGAACTCATGGAAATGTGGTGAATGGGGGCGTTCAAGAACCTATCCGATAGGCTATCCCGGATATCCGTATCTCAGATACCTTCTTGAACGGTTCAGATATCTTTTTCCGGATTGCTGCTGTGAAATATTAAAACAATTCAACTTTTAAAAACAGAAAAACATTAAATATATCGATGCTAAACAATTGGAATTTGATTTAATGACAATTTCGACGAGAACTGAAGGATCACTTCACAAAATTTATGTTTAAAAAACTGTTCCGAACGAATGCATCACCTTTCAACGATTGGAAGCAACTTCTTCGTGATTATGGATCACCCATGAACTTATTAGACAGTGAGGTTGACGTCTGGCCATCTTAATCAGTTCAATGCAGTAATTGTTTCGATTGACCAAAAAATATTTGAAAATAATGTTACCAAAACAGCGTGAGATTATAAATTTCAGAAATTTAAACCTCAACTGGCTTTCGCATGAAAACTAACGGAAATAAGCAGTGCCTTTCGAATAAGTGTCGAAATCTTAAATCTAAATTTTATTCCACATCGTCTTAAAACAGCACAACAATGAAATTTATGTAACAGAAGAGAAAATGAAAACATTTACCATTTGTTAAACATTATGTTGAAAAAATAAAGAAATTATCTATCTATCTAAAACGAAGATTTGTAAAAGAAGTTGTTATACAGTCTTATTTGCTGTTTATAACGCTTGTGTTGATGGCTGAATCAAATGTTAACTTACCAAAGCACCGGCGCCTTTAGATGCACCTACAACAGTGACGGAATAAATTTCAAGCTCAAGAATTCAATCCAAACGTATCGAAATAGCTTTGTGTAGTTGCAATTTCAAGTTAAGGAAATACACGGATATTATACATGGATACAAAAGTATTAAAGATAGATCATTCGATGATTTGTTTAAACAGAGGGACTACACACTTTTTGTGATAACAGATTCCAAACTCCAGCCAAGAGAATCCAAATAGAAATAAATACAACGAGATTTGTTTAATTCGATCTTTTAATCAACTGTTCCACAATAAAATAAACTCATTCATTTTCCTTTTTGTCTTCCATAATATAATTGATTTTTTTTTTCTGTTTTGTACTACATACAAAATATTTTTTTTTCGTTTTTCTAAATAATTTATTCAATATGAAATTCATATCTATATATTCTCTTTATTTTAATTATCATTTATTCTATTCTGTATGTATTAAGAAATGTACAAATATGTCATATAATAAATTCTTTTATAATAAACTTTTATATTTTTTACTTCAATACCTCATAACCTTACAAAAGAAAAACGAAATAACTCACTCCTTGAAACATATGCACATGCATATGTTTTGATTTTGCAATCTATACAAACTTATCAACTTATCATGCATGCAGAAGCTTTTTCTTTTTCTTACTTGATTTCTATGTTCGAAAATATCAAATTATGATGTGTTTGAATTTTAAGAGAAACGTAAAACTGCCATTTAAAGACTAGCTGCGAATCGATAAAATATAACATGAAGTCATGATTCAAAACATTTTATGACTTTCTTTTCAAACAGCCTTTTCTTTTTTTGTGTGAAAAAGAAAAAGATTTTATTATTTCTTAAAACTAAAAATCTAAAAGTAATTAAATGTTCAATAAATTCGCAAATCACAAAAGTAAACGTCATAATTTATGCTTACATAAAAAAATATCGTTGTATTATGTATTCAAAGAAGTACGGCCAAAGATACAAAATATAAGTTATATGTAGAATGTTCCAGCCTATTTTACTTACAAATTGACACGAATTTCTTGTGAATTTTATTTAAGTCTATACAAACGAAGCATTTGGATTAGAATAACAGTGCCTTAAATTATTTTGGGGACAAAACAGTTTATTTGGATGTTTTTCTTTTTAAGCCACGACAAAAAGAAGCAGCACGCGTAATAGAACATAGTAAACGATATGTAGGATACGAGTCTATGAATGTTATGCTGATATAAGGAATTTATATAATTTAAAACAACACAGTACTTGGTTTGCCAATTTGGAAAGGTAAGAAATCAATCTGATGAAGAAAACAAGTTAAGAAAGAGTTAGAAGGTTTACTAGTGCGATCATAAAATAATAGGCATGTTCTATGAATATACATGATGATGGTTTAAACGAGAAGCGTGGAACCCAGTGAAACTCATTCGGGATACGCTTATGATATCTGTATCCTAGCAAACAACATTGGTGTCCTAAATTAGTACATTTCATTTAACGAACCGAATGGAGAGGTTGCTGTTTACCCCTTAATTCCAATGTAGAAATCGATTTTTCTTACAATTTTCAAAGTTTAACTGTTTGAAAATATATCTACAAGACGATTTTTCAAAGCTCAAATAATTTTCGCGAAATATAGGTCTTTTGCTGAAGCTCCTCAAAGCTGGGCCTCATATTACAAACAACGATACTCAAAAGGCTCTAGTCATCGTTATGTTACGATTATGTTTGACGATACTCGCAGTGGCTTATAACGTCTGCTTTTGGCGGTCATTTTGTTGTCGTTCTGAGTATTACGACTTACGAAACACTAGGCAAAAAAACGAAACCCAAAACAACAATAACCGCGACATGGACCGATTATGTACTACGAGAATGGATCCTTGAAAAGGTTAGAACGATAACAAAACGAAAGCCAAGAGCAGTCGTAAGTGACAGCGAATATCGTGAAACGTAGTTGCAACCCAACGATAACGAGGGAGTTTTAGCAAGTATCGTTATTTGTAATACGGGCGCTGGCTGGCTCGAATTTATAACGAAACATTAAAAGCGTTTTTTGAAACCGTCTTTTTCAAACTATTTCCACGATTTCTCGAGTTCTAGTGGACTGATTTACCTGAAATTTTATTATCTTTACTCTCTTCTTTATGGTCAGAACACACTTTTTCAATCCATACGGATTCAATTTAGGGTTTCCTTTTAAATCCGTTCGAAAATCAAAACAGCCATGTATTTTTAAAAAATTCGAAAAAGTCCAGAAAAGTATAGTAAAAAATTTTTTTCAGGGAGTTGCGATTTCGTGAAAAATTATTGTTTCCGTAGTTCCGACCATAGCGACATTAATCTGATTAATAATCTTTTTTGTTTCCGATGGCTTGAAGGGTTGGATTGGAATCGTGACCATGGTGACGTGTCAATTTTTGGAGATTCCCCACTTCATCAGCTGCTAGTTTTTTTAATTCTTAACTTTTTAACTATCTTTCTTTTTCTGTATTCTTTAAATTTCAACTAATAACTTATAAAAAATGGATTTTAAAAACACTGATTGCTTTTTTTACGACACTTCAAAAATCACATGAAATTCATGCCTCTAGACCGGAATACTCCCTTGAGAATCAACCCAAAAAAGGAGAAAATAATGTTCATCATCCACAACCAACAAGGAAAACTCATTTTGAAACAGGAAACAAAAGAAAAGTTCACAAGTTTTGCTTTTTTTTTTGCTCGTTGTTGGAGCCTGCAAACAACAGCACAAATTGAAGTCATAGTTAAATCGGAATCCCTTCACAATACAGTGCTCCAACAGGTAACAAGTTTTTGCAAAACCGTTGACGTGGTGTCCACAAACAATCGTCTGTGGGTTAGGACTTGGCCAACAAAAGTGCATTTTGAATGGAGCCCTTAAGGTGCTGAGTGAGTTTTTAGGCCAAAGACAATATGGAGGTCAACTCCTATGACGGAAACTTTCTCAATATACAATTTTGGTAACAGCTAAGGTATGGAACCTCTACAAGACACTTTCTAAATTAGCATGTTCGGGGATTGTGTTTCACATGGACAACAGAACGGACTTGAACAAATAAGAAAATTTCATTTAGTGTTGTTCTACAATAATCAAAACGATTTTGAATGCATTGATACAAACAGTTTTTTTCTTGGGTTAAAATCAATATGGGACAAAATCTCAAGACCCATGCGGTATCATAATTATAGAATTCGAATGTTCTAAGTATTTCTTGGTTTGGCTTATAGCTTTTTCACCATCATGCACTACAACCTCCTTCAAACTTATTTGGAATGCAAATAAGACAACCCTCACTAAAAAAAAGCATCAAAGATCAAAAGGACGAAAAACGAGCGATAAACTTTCAATCAGCTGCGTCAAGGACGAAGATAAAACCATAAACTGTCATTCAGCTACTTCAAAAATGTACTGGAAATATTTCATATGAACATCTCTCAACGTCTTGGCAATGTTTATTTTAAACTTTTAAATCTATTTTTCCATCTAGTTTTGGAAAAACACTCTGCATTCTAAAACATCTTACATCTCATTTTCTCATAAATACAAGCCAAACAGTTTGATTTATATTATTTATATAAAATACATACTTGTTTTCGAATACAATCCACACAAATGATGTTTGAATGTAATTCTTCTCAATTTTGAATCCACTGAATCAACAATGGCACAATGTTATTTTCATATTTAAAAAAAAAGTTTTGCATTCTTTGCTGTTGAATAAGATTGGTTTTTAATTTTCAAATCGTTGTGTATGTGTGTGTGTGTAAATTTCATCTAAAAAATATTTTTCAAATAGCACAGATCTGTAATAAGACGAAATTCAAAACGGTAAATGTGCGTATTATGAGCGTTTCTCTATATCCTATGGCAAAAACATGGTTTCCTTTTATAAATTGACTACAAACAACAACAAACATTTCCTTGTTTTGCGTTTTTACACAGAATACATACTTTTTTTCATGTCATGATCTTCACAATCACAAAAATAACAAAAATCTAACCTATGAACTTACAGCGTATAACAGGCGATGATCAATATTTACAAAACAGTCGAGTGTGTTAATAGTGAGGGAATTAATGCGTGTATGTGTGGTTGTATAATAAAGGTTGTGATCTAGGAATAACTATGAAAAACTATAGAAAACATTCTTATTCATTCATTTGTTTAACCTAATGAGTTGTCCTAATAAAAAACTATCAAATACGTGTGTACGTTAATTTTTAAATATGAATATCTCTCAAATTTTGTTTTTGTTCACTTATTATTCTATGCTATTACGTGACTATTTTTGTGTAAATCAGTTAATAGCTCTGCGTCAAGATCTTCTCCTTCCAGGAGATCGGTACATATTTCACCATTCAAGGGAAAATTATTGGCAGCCGAGACTACAACTCCACTTCCGTTCGTTGCAATAACTGCATCGGGTGAGTTGCGACGACGTTCGCGTTCGCGAACTATGTGTGGAGCTTCATTAAATTCATCTAGTTCATCCATACCTATAGAAAGATTTTTATTTTGTTATACTTTATAAAAAAAAAAAAACAAACCTGAGTAGTGTGAGCCAGCCAGTAAGAGATACTGACCGGAACGATTTGGCCACAGGAGTCCTGTCATAATACAATAGGCCAGGCAATCGGCAGAGTTTGTAATGCCCAGCAAAAGTTTATCCCTCCACATGGAATTAACTTGCAAAGCAACTATGGCTACAATTGGCAAATATATGAACCACACCAAACTAGAGGCACCCAGGTGTAAAAGGAAATCTAATTTCTTGGTTGAATGTTCATATTTCATTGTGTTGCGCAGTTCATAGAGGAACCACATCATGAAAGATGTTCTAGAAATAAATATAAGTAAGAATAATGACAACTTCATATAAGTATAGGATTAAGATATGTATGGGCACTTACCGAAGTATTAGAACAATCCATCCCGGCCAGGTCTGGTATTCATCAATGTCTGATGTAACATCGACTTCCGTCTGAAATTCAAATGATATGTTTTATTGTGCGTTATTTTGGGGCGGTGCTAACAACAGGAGGAAAGTATTTCTTTTAATAAGGCTGAGACAGTCAACAAACAAAGTCCTTAGAGAAGGTATGCTTAATAAGGCAAAGTTTCTGTAAGGCTGGTTGCGCGCTGGTCAGCCTGGTTGCCGCAGCCATATAGCAACAACCAGTTAAAATTATTACGTTGTATAGAAACCCGCCCACCATGCAACTCTGAACACCCATGTTAAACTCGATGCATCTGTAGACTGCCTTGTTCGCCCTAGTCTTATTATTGAATAGCAAAGAGTTGAAGGGGCATGGGAGAAGTTTCAAATCACCGTTTTAATCTTTTATTTAATTCTATTAATAACCTCTCTTTGAAGATCATGATCCATTAACCTGTTTTTGAGACTACTAAATTCTTTAAGGATTTGATTTTGATATAAAATGTATAGATAATGGTGGACGACACCAGCTGTTCCGAAACTGAACTAGATTATTACATAAAAAGAAAGGTAAATAATAAGCAAACTATTTTGGTTCTGAACTAACACTCCTTTTGATAGTAAAAAGCTAGGAATTTCATGATCTCAAAAGGATCACAAGCCTCCCAACCTTGACCTTAGAAAGCATAGACAAGTTGATTTTGGATTGTTTTACGTATGAGATTATACTTCAATTCATGTACTTCTAGTTCTTTAGCCTTTGGAGCACATTATTAATCGTAAAGAATTGAGCAGCATTAAACTTTTTTCTTCCGCTTCCGACTTAGTCCAGAAAGCACTTTGCATTACGACTTCCTCGCGCTAGGCAGATAAGAGATTTAAACTGAATTGAAACCCCGGTGTGCTAAGACTTGCATAGCAAATAAATAAGTTAATTAAATGAGGTGGCGCAACAAAGTTATGGAAACATCGGGCCTCACATACTTCCTTACAAATTTATGCCGACTCCCGATGACTAAGTTGAAAAACGTTTCATATGGCAGTGTGTAATTACTCTTACAGGGCCCGTGTAAAACATTTTGTTATTTGATATTTCTGCGATTCGAACCTCGAACCTTCCACGTAACAGGCAGACATGACAAGCAATTCGCCACGGGCACAAGTTTTACGCAACAAGTTCCACAAAAAACTGTATAGTTCTTAAACTGAACTTGAAATTTGATGTGACATCTCAGTTTGTCCCTTTAGCGGTTTTGAAAATTTTCGTTTGGTTGTTCACTTAGATAAGTGAATGGTATTTTCGTGAATGCTTGAATGCTCTTCAAACTATTTTGTGACAAGTTTAGCACAAGAAAACAAACGTTTTGCCATTAACAATCAAAGCAAACAGTTTTCATTTATTTTCATTTGCTTGGCTTTTATGTTGCTCGAGAGTTTACAGAACAATGCTCCCTGCTCAAAATATGAAAAAGTTATTATTTTAAATTTTAAATTTAAATTTAAAATTTTTTAAATTTTGGTGGGGGCAAAACCACTATTTATTAGGCTTAATACAAGCTATTACTTAATCTAACTTACAAACTAAGAAGCTTAATAGCTTAGACTTAAGTTAACTAGTTGGAGGGCTTAGGAGACGAAGCTTTTGGCAGGGAGTACTCATATTGAAGTCAAAACTAGAAGAGTGAGAATTTACATTCCTCAGCATTCGGAAGATGGGTTCATTGGAGCCGTAAGAGGTTCGATGGGTGGGAAGATATAAGAGAAGGGAATTCCGAGTGTTACGAGGGTTAGTATTTAGAAAGCTGGAATCGTTAAGGGCAGGGCAGTCAATGGTACCTGTAAAGATTCGGTGAATAAAGTGAATGTCAAATATTTCTCTTCCATCTTTCAGCGTATTGAGGTTGAGGAGTTTGATTCGGTCTTGATAAGGAGGTAATATCAAAGGATTACTCCAATTAAGACCTCGAAGAGCAAATCGGAGGAAACGGCGTTGTATGCTCTCAATTCTGGCAATGTGCACTTGTTGGAAAGGCGACCAAACTTGACAAGCGTATTCAAGAAGCGGGCGAACAAATGAAATGTAAAGGGATCGGCTTACGTAGGGGTCTGCAAATTCTTTGGACCATCGTTTCACGAAGCCAAGTGCTGAAATTGCATTAAGGATTATATCTTCGATATGCTTGAGGAAATTCAGCTCACGGTCGCAAATAATCCCAAGGTCACGGATAACCTGAACGGGGGAAATGATTTGACTGTTTAGAAGATAGAGACGGGGAGGAGATTTGATGCGTTTACGTGAGAAGGTAATTGCTTGGCACTTGGAAACATTTAGCTCCAAGCTGTTTTTGGAGCACCATATTGAAAAATTGTCGAGATCCTGTTGGAGGTGGGAAGAGTTTTCAGAAGAAGAAATGACTCGGTAAAACTTAGTATCGTCCGCATAGAGAGAGATAGAGGAGTGTTTGATGATCATTTCAATGTCATTAATACTAAGAAAGAAGAGGCTGCCTTGGGGAACTCCGAATGTAGCTATTAAGCGGCTGGATAAGGCGGATCTGAACCGAAGTCTGTTAAAACGATTTTCTAAATAAGAAGAAATCCATCTCAACAGAATGAGTTCAAAGCCGATGGTGGAAAGTTTAAAAAGAATAAGTTTGTGGGAGATTTTATCAAGAGGTTTACTAAAGTCAGTATGTTGGCCCGGAATTGGAATTTTTGAATACAAACTATCTTCTTTGAAGGTTTTACAAGTTAACAGATTGAAAGCGATAAAACAGTTTCACCACATTATCAATTAGCCCGCTACAGACGGACAAAAAATTCTGAAATGTAAAATAACTGTGAGTTAATGGATTGCTAAATTTCTTGAGACATTTAACCAATACTTGGCCGCCTAATATAGACAATTCAATCAAATACAAATTGACTACACATCAACATTAACTACTCATGTACTCTTTTTGTCTCAATTCGAAGATTTCCATTAACAAAAAACAAAAACAAAAGGTTATACAAGCACAGATTTGTTATCTTTAAAGAAATTTATTAAAATCGAACTTACCCTATCCCAAATATATAGGAACACATGGAACGCACAATATGGTACCCAAATTGACATAAGAATAATCCAACCAGTCCGACTGATCTGTTGTCTGGTCACTGCCCAACCTTTCGCCAATAACAGCAATATGAGCATGAATGACGTCTGAAAAAAGTAAAATTATTCATCAAAGGTCAGAAAGATCATCAAACACATCACACTTACTCTGCTAAAAATATCCAAGATATCACCGGCCGCTTCCACATCAGGCTGACCGATTCCATTCATAGCAAAATATATCAAATGAGTTGTTATAAAGGCCAGACTTACAAACTCGCTAATCAAGCTAATTGTAAAGAGCTTTGTAACGGGGTGTTTTTGCAGTCTGACAGCATAAATTTGCATTGGTATCAGGATAAGATACACCAATAAAAAGATCAAATACATTTCAAGTAAGTTCTGTTGATCGAAAGAGAATTGAAATGTCAATGGATGAGATGCCGATTGATTTGGATTGCCATTCACAAGGCGGATGTCATAGTTGATTGTGTGCGCATTACGATTCGTCAAAGGGACTCGATTACTGAGTCTGGTAGGGTCATATGCGTGCCATTGACACGTGGATCGATTACGGTAGCAAGCCACCATTGCCATATACCAGAACCTGGAAATAAAGTAGAACATGATAATATTTTACAGAGTACATTGGACGCATGAATATTGTTGTAATAATGATAATTTATATGATCACTGCGCCCCGTACATTCAATCAGATAAGAAATTTAACTCAACGTTCGTTGACATAAACTCGTTATCTGATCTTGACGCTATTTTTATTCAGGAAGGGAAAATATTTTGTCTGTCATGCGATGGCAGCCACAACCAATTCTTAAATAAAGAAAATATTGAAGACTGATAAGCCTGTTTCGTTTTACACATTAAAGCTAATTAACGGAAAAATTAAATAATGGATAATGATTAATGAGGCATGAAACAGAATTTACTTATGTATGTACTTACTTTGTATTAAAAATCAGTTTTCATTTTCTCTTTTTCATTTAAATTTAAACAAAGAGCCTAAATGGATGCAGACAAGGCAACACAAATGCTATTATGACTCTGCTGCAATGGTAAACAACATGATGTAGGAGCTTGATAAATAAATCCAGCAGCAACCCCGAACGACCGAACCTCATATACGAGTATGTTTGCACCTGAACAAAAGGTACTTTCGTTGAAGCCCTCGGCTTGCTCTGCGATCTTCACAAAGCTTTCTTTAAAAAACCTATACTCCCACTGAATTCCTTAGGCCCAAGGTTTGCTGCTATACTTTTGTTAAAAAGAAATTGAGAAACAAAACACTCTCTAGTAAACCCAAGTTAACCCTTTATTCGACCTTGATCATATATCAGTCTTGCTATACGAAAAAAGATGCGAAAGCATAGGCCTTATCTAAAGCTGACGAGAAAACCCTTGGTCGTTTTGAAAGAAAAATACTCTGAATTATCTTTAGTCATGTATGTATGTGAAGACAATGTGTAGAGAAGAAAATACAACAACGATTTATATGAGCAACGCAACATGAGCTTATCTAGAAAAGTAGGGATCGCAAAACTACGATGGCTGAGAAATGAAGAGCGGATTGATATCAACGTTTTGACTCGACGAGTATTGGAAAGTACATTGCAAAGAAATTGCGGAAAGGAAAGACTTTATTTTATGTGGCGCAATCAAGCGGAAGAGGACCTCAACCTCAACCTGGATGGTGAAAGACGCCAGGTATAGGCACATGTTCATCCCGAACTGTAACGTCCAACAAAATAAGTCAGAGCTCAGGGCTGCCAGGGCTTTACTTTAAAAGAATATGAGGTGGATTCGTGGGTGAACGTTTTTTAAAAACCGGAAAATACAGATTTTTGGATAACACCAGGAAACCTGGTTCAACCCTGCTCAAGGAATAAGGTATTGCAGTTCGACAACCTTATTCGTTACTTTAATGTAAAAACCGAGTGATACTTTAGAGCGAATTTAAGGCAAACCCAAGGCTTTAACGAAGATTTAAGGATCTCCTAAACGAAAACGATTTGATTTTGAAATTACGGCAGTCGCAGAAACGGCAGAATATAAAAACGCATATATAAAATATAGTAGTTATACCTATAAAACATAGGTATAACTACTTAAACAACCTACGACTTCTTAAATATAAAATTTAGTTTCGTCATTAACGAGAAAGTCGGTTTTGAAAAAGAGGTACTATGGGAAGTAGCCTTTTTAAACTTTAAAAAAAAAAATTTTTTATATCATAATAAAGACCTTTAAGAAATAATCCTTCACATATAATTTTATCGAAATCGTTAGAGCTGTTTTCCAGAAAAATAAGTGTTATCATAAATTACCGTTATTTCAAGACCTAGAGACCCAATTCCAAAAACCCTCTGTAGGCTTCCTCACAGACCCTAACTGCAAATTTTGAAGAAAATCGGTAAAGCGGTTCAGGCTGTAGATCCATATACGGACAGACTGACAGACAGACAAATTTTTTCGTATTTTCTATCATCGTAATTAATGTTCAATGCTGCCTCAAGAATGGTAATTCCATTGAAAAAACTGAATAGCTTTCTATCCTATAACAACGCAAGAATATTTTTGTCTTTTATACCCTGGTTGTCTTAAAAAAAAAAAAAGAATTCGTACTAATCTATATCTATATCTATATCTATATCTATCTATATCTATATACATATAATAAAAACAGTTTGTTTGTTTGTGCACGCTAATCTCAGAAACGGCTTATCCTATCTAGATGGGGTTTTCAGTAATATAGTGTGGTAGGCTTGACTTAATATTTAGTTTTTATTTCATGTCAATCGGTTGATAAATAAAAAAGTTATGCCAATTCTTGCGGACGAAGTCGCTGGTATACCTAGTGTATGAAATATAATTCCAAACATTGACGTCTCTCGAACAGAACGTTACTGAATCTCCATCGATTTACCAATGATTCCTTCACAAGGAGTGCTCCGCAAGCTTTACCCAGCCGCATTTGTCTCTCATTTCAATTTTTAGAAATCCGAAACAATAGCGCCTACAGTTGAACTGCATTTCTTTAAACAGAACACAGATTTTTCTCATTTTTATAATATCATCATCAAGGTTGTTCGTAAAAAAAGAGTTTACATATTTTTATCATTCTGTTAAAACAAACGCTCTTCGGTTGTTGACGATTTCATAAGAAAACTTATTTTCAATCAATTGTATAATTTCGCGATTAGAAATTCTCTGGCAGATCACACAGCTGACCCCCAGTCAGCTCAGGGAATTCCCAAACTCAATACTGCAATGAACATCTTTTAGCGACAAATGCTTATAGAGTCAATGAAAGAATCACCACTTGTTTTCTTTGTGAACTCTGAAACAATAGTCTTAAACAGTTGGTTAGTTTCTTAGAAAAATAAAGAGAATATATTTTTATTTCCCCTTTTTGGCAACCTAACAACAACAGCATGAAAAAAAAAACAAAATCAAATCCATCCAAATTTGAGTAAGAACTTTGATTGAAACAACAGATATTTATCGCTACTCAATAAAAAATAAACCCGATAAGAAAAGAAAATAGTAAAATTGTACTTCTGTGCTTGTGAGAAAAAGAAGCAATATGTTGGTATTTCTTTTATTGTAACACATGTATTTCGATTATATAAAATACACACGTATGTACAAATGTATTTATCTTAAAACAACAAAAAATAAACACGAAAGTTGTCAACTTTTAATTATATGATAGAGGAACTCAGAATCTTTTACACTTTCGAGTGCTTGAAGTCTCGAAATCATTGTATGTAGGTATTATTTTTCTTTCAAATGCAAATTGAATGAAAAACATGGCAAGTTATTATTGACATAGCAAATCTATTAAACGCTTTAAACATGAATTAGCGTCGATGCACAGAATTTCATGATACAAATTTCTAAATTGAAACATAAGAAGAGTGGGAGGAAGTGATAAAGGGAACACTTTTTCATTTTAATAATTTATGATCACGTAAAAGGGGATATTACTAACCTTATGATGTTATGAAACACAGTGCGAGAATTGGAAAAATAAGAGAGAATGGAAAAAGAGACATTAATGTACGTTCATTGATATTAAATCCGTGTAGATCGTAGTTCAGGGGAAAACAGAGTTTGGTATAGCATTCCACATTTGGGTCGAGCGGCTGAAATATGACTCTATACAGGGTGTCCCGTACTTCGTGTATTATCCTTCGGGGTGTGATTCTTGGTCATATTCTAATAAAAAAATTGCTCTACAGTAAAGTTCGATTCTCAACTTTGACATCACTTTTTGACAATTTAAAAAAAGGCTAACTTTGGTGTACACTGACCTGTGTTAAATTCTATTTCTCTGTCAATAGTGATGGTAGAGACTTAATCTTAGACTCAATTTTTTGTAGAAATAACAGCCTTTAAGACTGTATTTAAGTTGAGCTCTTATAGGATTAGGGTTGCCAGATTTTCAATTTAAGTAGTGGTGTTCAAATTTTCTTCCCAAAACAAAGTTTTGACTTTAAGGTCATTTTTTGCAGAAAATACCTGATAAACATAGAGTTTCTTTATTTTTTGCAGATGAACAAGACAATAATAAAAAAAAACTCAATAATAAGTACACTCAAAAACCCATACATTTTATGATATGTACTTGGAAAAAACTAAAACAGGTAAAAAATCTAATTGTGGGTTTTTTACGGATTTTTATTGCAACACCTCGCAAAAGGAGTAGTTTTCCAAGAATTGATTGTTTTAAGTAGTTTTCATGACTTTGCACTGATGAAAAGGTTTGAAAGTGTATTTGACCTGCTACCATAATCCTAATTGACTTACCTCTTCTCAGGGAAATTTTTGGGGCATGAATGTGCAATGGGTCGTATAAAAGAATAAGAAAACAAATTTGTTCATCAGTTTATCAAAATAAGTCACGACTGCAGTTTGATCAGAAAGCTTTTTGAAATGCCTTCATTTACGAAAGAAGAATACGCAGACATTTTATTCGTATATGGGTTTTGCAATGGAAATTCAAGAAGAGCACAACGAAAATACCAGGAACTTTATCCCAACATACGACTTCCTTCTGAAAATGTTTTTGGAAGAATCTTTCGAAGGCTTCGAGAAACTGGATCAGTATTAACCGAAAGACCTAACGCAGGAGCTGCAACCAGAAGAAGAGTTACCGTTACCGTCGATGAAAGAATACTGGCAGCTGTTGAAACCGATCCTGCCATTAGCATAAGACGCTTGGCTCTACAGTATAATGTTTCCAGACAAAGAATCTTCAGAATACTGCATGGCGAAAATATGCATCCATATCACCATACACCTGTACAGGAACTACTTCCGAATGATTTTGGAGAATCGAATTTTGTAACTGGTTGCTAGAGAGAAGCTTGGATGACAACCGCTTTATAAACAGAATTCTTTGGACAGACGAATCCCAGTTCACAAGAGACGGTATCACGAATTTTCATAACCTCCATACATGGGCCTCAAGCAATCCGACCGACTTAATTCTACAAATTACCTGGAGTTTTTACAAAATGATCTACCAGGCCTATTGGAGGATGTTCCACTGCATCAACGAGTTTCATCATATTTCCAACAAGATGGTGCTCCCGCCCACTATGCTTGGGAAGTTAAGGATTGGTTGGATGAAAAATACGGTGGTAGATGGATAGGCAGAAATGGACCAATTCACTGGCCAGCACGATCTCCCGATCTCACTGTACTGGATTTTTTTGTATGGGGACGAATGAAAGAAATTGTTTACTCATCTGAAATAACAACCTTAACTGAATTAGAACAACGTATTTCCGAAGGATCACTGCAAGTAAGACAAGAGTTATCGAGAGCAAACATCCACAATGAAATCCAAAAACGGTCTCTGGCATGCATTCAAAACGAAGGAGGGCACTTTGAACACTTGTTATAACTGTATTTGTATAAACTACATAAGAAACTACTAAAAGTTCTTTTAAAACTACTCCTTTTGCGAGTTGTTGCAATAAAAAACCCACAATTAGATTTTTTACCTGGTTTAGTTTTTTCCAAGTATGTATGGGTTTTTGAGTGTACTTATTATTGAGTTTTTTTTTTAATTATTGTTTTGTTCATCTGAAAAAAGTAAAGAAACTCTATGTTTATCAGGTATTTTCTGCAAAACATTGACCTCAAAGTCAAAACTTTGTTTTGGGAAGAAAGTTTGAACACCACTTAAAGTTGAAAATCTAGCAACCCTAAGCCTATGGAAGCTTAAATTAATTACAGTCTTAAAGGCTGTTATTTCTACAAAAAATTGAGTCTAAGATTAGGTGTCTATCATCAGTATTGACAGAGATATCGAATTTAACACAGGTCAGGGTACACTAAAGTTAGCCTTTTTTTAAATTGTCAAAAAGTGATGTCAAAGTTGAGAATCGAGCTTTACTGTATAACAATTTTTTTCTTAGAATATGACCAAGAATCACACCCCGAAGGATAATACACGAAGTACGGGACACCCTGTATACTTAACTGTGCATTCATTCCATTTTACAATTGAACTATCACTTGTAGCCATGTTTTAAACCTTTTGAAGTAGGTTTCAAGGATGTTTAAAAAACACCTGGACACACATGAGAGTTGTGCTCTAGCTTTCTTTCAAAGTAGGCTCAATAAACTGAAGCCAAATCAGAAGGGGTAAGAAACTTCAAATATGTGGTTATTCGTATGTAAATATTTGGTAATTCGTACACGCATAACGAGTACTGAAAGATTTTCGGTTTCGTTAAAGTCATGAATAATGTTGTATATTATTTAATAATAAGTTCATTGCACTTCGACGATTGCATACCTTGTCAAGGTGCATCGTATAACTTATTTATTTATTTATTCATTCATCAATGGATATATACAATTACTTTACAGGTTAGTTATTTTGTTCAGTTCAATTTACCCTGACTTTAACGAAATTCATTGTTGATTGTTATTAATGTTAAATTAGTCAAGTAAGCATTTTTTATGTATAAATAGTATTTTAAGGTAATAAATGTCTCAGTTTGTTTTCAACCTGAAGGTAGCTCGCGTCTTTATTTTACTACCCCTACCAGAGGTAAAGGGCAAATGATTTACGATACACAAAGGTACAAAGAAACCTTTTGTGCAATCTACAAGCTTGTCACGGTCCAAGTATCCTGGTAAGCAGAATACAAAACAATATTCGAACAAATGGCCAGGGGGGGGGGGGGGGGGCAATGTTAAGCTTTAACGACAGGAGACAGCATTGAGTTTTCGAAGCATTGAATTCTATTCGGATTTATAACAACATGTAACAATGCTGTTAAGGCCTAATTATAACAAAATTGAAAGCTAAGCACCCCCAACTATTAGGGGGTAACTCTCACACTGTCAAATCAGGATAAATATCTAGGTCTCATTTTTGACAAAAAACTGACATGGAAAACCAATATTAAGGAAAGAGTAAATAAAGCCAACGTGGCACTCTTCTCTTGTAAAAAAGCCATTGGTGGGAAATGGGGTTTCTATCCCCAAATCACTTATTGGTTGTATACCTCGGTAATTAAACCGATACTCACATACGGGGTGATTGTCTGGTGGACAGCACTAGACAAGATGATCAACTACAACAAGCTGGCCAAAGTTCAAAGAACGGCTAGTCTGTGTATAAGTGGCGCACTTGAGGACAACCCCATCGGACGCCCTCAATGTACTACTAGATCTCACACCCCTAGGCATTTTCAGCAAACAAGTCGCAGCTAGCTCAGTTACTCGACTCAGAGCTACCTATAATCAAATCGGCCACACTACCATTCTAGATAACTTTAGATTCTTACCGAATCGATCCGACTACACCACCCCCAAGTTGGTGTTTGACAATAATTTCCAAGTAACCATACCTTCAAGAGAAGCTTGGGAAAATGAAGCAATACACTTTTACACCGATGGTTCAAAAACCAGCGAAGGTGTGGGAAGTGGAATCTACTCAGAAAAAATGAATCTCAGTTACATAGACCCTAAAAGTCTTTCGAAATACATTAAAAGTTCCGCGTGGTTCGACTAGCAGGTGATTAACCGGCCAGTCCCGTAATGGAAGATAAATGAGTGATCAACTCGTTAATCTTACATCGGGTTTATGAGATCAGTAAGTGATTAACTTGCTGATCTCTGTGGTATCACAATGGGCTCTTGCGGCCTAAGTGTGTCAGGCAATCTACTCATTGGCAGCCATTTCCACCTAACCTAACCTGAAAGCTAAGCGGCATCGTTCTGCCTTTCAGTTTTGTTATATTTAGCCGTTTAGATGCTCAGTGCCCTTGATGGTCAGAAAAAGTTTTTCTTTTTGACTCCTGCGGTTTGTTTTCGATTCGCATTTAAGGAATAAGTAAATAAATAGGGTGGCGCAACAGAGCGAGAAGCCCTTGGGCCTAGCGCATTTCTCACAACCATGGCTTGTGAGGCAATGGAGGGGACCTAAAATTTTCTGCCGGTTCCGAACGGCTAATTGAGAAAGCGCTTTTCATAGCAATGAATTTCCTAACGGAGGACCTGCCAATTCCTTGCGAAAGGCGATACCCGCGGAAAAACTTTTTTCCCTCTGCAGTTAGCAGGTGGACATGCTGACCATCACGCCACGGGTACCACAAGGAGCTCTGGGCTTTTAATCTTCTTCTTCTTTTTTCGACGTTACGAGCATTGTGACCTCAACGGGATCACATCTCTCCTATTTGTCTGCTTCAAACTAGGGATTCATTCTTGTGTGAGCCCCGTTGACCTCAGAATTCGTCGGCAAGCACCCCAGTTTTGGATTGATCTTGTCCTGAAGACAACCAAACGTAGATTTGGTTACATTTGTCTGTCCCAAGAGTGTTTTGGTCTGCCTGGTTCTCTGGATCTCACCTTTAAACATGACAGTACCCACTGATGGTGTTTTTGACGTGAAGGATTCCCGGGATCTTGGTATTCCTAATACATTCAAGTCTTGTTACTTCTGATGTCATACGGAGCATCTTCATCTCATCTAAGATATTAATGGAGCGAGTTAAGCTCACGATCGAAACCGTCTAACTGGCATTTGTTTATTTTTTATTCAACCAACTGTTGTGCTATCGCGCTTGTGTTTGTTTTGAAAGAAACAAAAACCCCATGTGTTTTGATAATTAGACAAATAAATTTATTTATCTATCCCCGCACAAACTCAGCAACAACTCATAGCTTTGGAGCAAGATATCGTCACTTATGACTGTGTTTAATTTCAACGTCAGTAGTGACAGTATTTGTTTTGCTTGAAATTTTGTAGAGCAATAAGCTTAAGCTTCTGCTTCAAAATAGAGTTGGTAATTTCATTCACCAGTTACAATAAAAGTTTAGGGTTTATTTATCCATCAGGATAAGTTTCAAGTCCTATTTTCTCGCATTTAGCGATGTTAAAACGATTTGATTGGTTTAATCTTATTGCTGGTGAATGCATACACAGTGTATTTTGTATTTACATCATGCTGAAATTGCTTTTCCTTAAATAGACACTACAAGGTCGAGTGTGCTTCTATCGCAATCATTTATATCTAAAATGGAAAGTTAAAAGCCACTATTGAAGGTTGGGTATTTAGTTTTTATTTGAATAGCACAGAAAACCTCTTCATCTTAATTGAAACATATACGTAAAAATAGCCAAGCATTTCCATGACAAAATTCTCACAATTTCAATCTTGAGACACAAAGAAATAAAAAATACATAAACAAAAAACAAAAAAAAAAAAGAGGTAGGTAACTAGACCAGGAATAGTCGATAGCAAAACCGCTTCGGGCTACACTTTCCTTTCAAGTTTCATTTCAACACACACTTACCTGGGTTGTGTAAGATCACTGATGACATAAGTAAATTGGTATCCAGGCACCACGTTCGATGGACTATCCTCATCAGAGCACAGTTCACCCTTGGGACATGGAATTTTTCTCAAATAATCAGTCTTCGCATGCGAATTGCAATCACTGTCATAGGCAAGATTTTGTATGCGAGCAAACATTCGCTGGCATGCCATCTCACGGTCATAATAACTACGATTACCATAGAATTCAAGAAAACTAGACCGATCCAGTACAGCCAAAGTTACAGGAACATTAAACGAATCCTCGGACGTGATGTTGCCATAAATATAACCAAACGAATCACGCTGTGAGTGGGTTTCAGCTTTTTGGAAGCCAAACTTTACAATAAATTTAAAGAATTCATCAGTATGGAATTCTCCAAGGATTCGAGTACCCTCACAGAGGGTCAAACACGTTTCTAAGACAAAAAGAAACGCGAAAAAGTAGAAAATTTGCTGTGCGAATTGTGACATTTTTTCACTTAGGGATAGATTTTTTTCTTCACTTGTTTTTGTGAAGGGGCGGTTTCCTCCGTGGAGAGGCTTTTGTTTTTTTTTTTTTATTATTCCTTTGAAAAGGAATCCCCGAAAAGACTACACACACGACTCGCTATTTGCTACTTTTTTATGGCTCACAACTTATGCAGATGTTGGGGTTTTTTAATTTTCTTGGCAATGTTTGCACAATTATAGTAACATTATGCACTTTTTTTTAAGCAACGAACAAACAACCGGACATAAAAAACAAGCAGAAAATTAAAAATGCACTTGCTTGTGTGGAAAAACGTAGCAAGTGAAAAAAAAATCTCAACGCCTTCTGTGTCTGTCAAATGTCAAAAATCTGTTTTGTGTGAGTATAGTTTTCTCGCTTGCTCGTTTTTGTTTTGATGTGGAGTTTTGTGTGGTGTAATCTTAAAACGTGAACAGTTGTCTGTGGTGAAGGTAAGGAGGAAATTGTGTTGGGATATTTTGTGGGATCAAATTGACGCCATTTGTGTAATGCAAAACCGCTGTTTATTTCAAATTATGAATTTGAATTGAAATTTATTCCTGAATTTTGCAATTATCTTTCAATCAACTGTATTCGGTTAAAGAAATAAAAACAAATTAAGAGCTTGGAATGATGGATTAGATTAGCAAGTATGAAGTTTAGTTGCTGGTTTCAACATTGAACATTTACACGTGCAGAGTTGCTTTGAGCCGCTGACATGTTTCGTTAGATATATTTTGATAAATTTCATTCTTCATTTGGAAATACCACATATTTGGTTTTCGGAGCTTTTTAAAGAGTTTATTTCGCAAAATAGTAGTTCTTTCCATGAAGAAGAAGTCAAGTATTATTACTGTTTAATAAGACGACAATCCACCATTTTTAAACTATTCGAAATAACGCAGAACTAAGAGAAGACTTCACAACCGTGAAATTTTCGAGGACATAGCAGTTGTTTTGTGTTTGGACAGGGTACAGTTTAGGTGGATTAAAACGTTTTATTAACTTTATTAAACCAGGCACTAAAAGAAATCAATAATATTTCCCAAACATGATATTATCGATGATTTTATTTCTTGTCCTTTCCGCCTTTCTGTAAGGACTCGGTTAAAATTTTGACTTAAGCGAATATCTCTAAGAAACAAGAGAAAGTAGATGAAATGTAAGATTAGTTTCTATTTTAACAGCAAAACTCGATTTGAAAACTCCAAAGAACTTGTAGGTATTTTTAACTCTAATCGATTTGAAAAGTCAGGAAAGATATGGTTTGTATTGCCCGGCCTTCCACAACCTAAACAGGTAACAATTTCTTTGAATTCTATGAAAACAATTACTAAACAGCCACAGTAAAAGATGAAATCTTTGCTGTATCGAAATGAAATCTAGACTGCATGTAAACGGTGGGCCATCTGGTGGTTTCTTTTTAAATCATAGGCTATTTTGTCGCTGGCAGTTGTTTTCCCCTCGAAACCTTGACGGAAAGCCACTATCACAGAGTAGATAGACTCTGTGGTAACTATTATATCTAGGAGCTCCGTGGATCAAAATAAGTCGTTTTATGGTTCTCCTAAACTAAAACGTTTTTGCAGTTGGGACAGCTGCAGAAACACTGCTGTCATCATTTTTGCAGTAGCGACAATGCAAAGCTTTGAAAACCCTGCGTTTTTTTTTGTCGCGTCGGTGTGGGTATTCTCATATGTTGACACATTACTTAATCTGGACAACCGCAATTGTCGCTGCCGCGACTTCGAAAACGCTTTGGTTTGGGAGGAAATATAAGTTTGAACCACTTGGGGAAACATTGAAAACTGACTTCTGAAAGGAGTGCTGTGTAGCGCACACTCAGCAATTGTAGTCACCCTACCACTACCATCCGCTTCGTTATTGCCTTTTTTGACCTTATTGAAAAACGATTTTAGATTAAAAGTAATCTATTCTGACGAGGTGCATTTCCTTAATCCTTATCGGAAGCCACGTTAGCAAACAAAATTGTCCCTTATACGGCAATCTCCCGCGAAGAGTAACAATGCCGATTGTGGATTAGACCATTTTTCTTCGAAAATGAGACTGGGAACAACTTTACAGTGTCATATTATGTTAACATCCTTCTTTTCTTTAAAGAAATTGATGGCATGAATATTTGGACTACCATCATGTTCATGCATGATGGCGCCGCCGCCGCATACCTTACATCCAATGACGGTTTCTTGCGCACCAAATTCCCAAATCATAGTAGGTTTGTTCGTGGAAGTCCTAGGATCGCCCTGGGGTCGCCACAAATCGTTTTTTGAGAAACCTTAAGTCGCCCTGAATGTTTTTGAGCCTTATGCTTGACATAGGTTTTCCCTCAACTCGCCCTAGGTTTTTGCTGTTGCGATTTGAGGGCTGTCAAATGGCATGTATTTTTTTTAATGACAGGGATGTGTGGTGATTTGTGGTTTAGTGTTTTTTAAGGACCGGAAAACCCAGGTTTTTTTGACAGCTCATAGGGTTGTCAAGAAAACCTGGGTCAACCCTGGGGAAAGTTCAACGAACGGACCTAATATCAGCCGTCTTGGCAATAGCCGTGTTTTAATCGGAATTTATATTCACCTCAGCAAAACATCGGAAAACATCGCTCATGGAAAAACAACAACTCTAAAGTGAATAGCGTAAGTGGACAAAAATAACTCACTTGCCGAAGTGAACAACAGGGGCGGTAAATGGTAAATGGCGTTTATGGGAAAGTGAACTTGCTATGTGAATATAGCCAAAAAAGCGTTTTATTGAGACTCGCAAGTGAAGTGAATATAGAAATTCCTAATAAAACACGGCTAATATCAATTGGTCGCCTCAAATATGCGATTTGACTCCTTTGGATTTTTTTTTTGTGGAGAGCCTTGAAGGGCTGATGTTATACCTACAATCCGGAACTGGATCAAGCACTTAAGGCCAATATCATTAAAACAATCAGCGACCACAGCCCAAATTCATCATCAAGGTCATAGAAATTGGGATTGACAGAATGCGCTACCGCGAAACCAGACGAGACAATAACTTGAACGACATCGTGGTCCATAATTAATGGGAATGTTTGCTCTAACCTCTTTCTATTAAGGTCATAATACATGGTAAAATTTTAATTTTGTTTATCGTATTTTTAAAACAAAACTTATATTTCGGCCCAACCTTTCTTTTCATACAGGAACATGAACAGGAAACTATAAAAACTTTCAGGTAAAATTCAGCTGACAATTTTTCTTTTTGTAGTTTTGTGTTAACTTTGAATAAGTTAGATCCGAGCAACGCTGGATCGGTCAGCTAGTAGTCAATAAAATTTTAAAGTTAGTATAGATAAATGCTTTTTTATAAACCTCATATTGCCCGAAATCTGCATTTTGCACCCTAGGCATGGCATGAACTCGTTTTAAAGTAGTTCCAAATGTTTTCGCTGGAGACGGTTCGGATAGTAAATGAAACTATCACTAAATTGTGATCGTTTTTTGAGAATCGGAAAACACAAATGAGTCCCTCAATAATCTATTTGAATAAATATATGGTTCAATACCTTGACACAAAACAACTCTGGGATCACCCGACCATAGCGCATTTCTCTCAACCATACCTTGTGGAAAATGGAGGATCATAATTTTTTTTTCCCTTTTCTGAACGATTAAGTGACAAAGTGCTTTTCAAGGGAATGCAAATACTTTTGGAAGACTTTATAAATCTCCGCAAATAAAAAAAGCTACAGAAAAACAATTGAATAATTGTATGGAGCTCAAACCTTGAACACACACGCACTCCTCTTCAGAAGGTTAACGTCTTGCCTTTGTCAGTTTGAATTGTTTTACCACGCTAAGTAATTATGATTAGACAATCATCTGTTTAAAACAGTGTTCTTGATTAAAGATAGCGGTAAATGCATGCACAACCTCAAAAACTATTATATTCAATTCATAAAACAAGCATAAATAAAAAATATCAGTATACTAGAAAATCTTTCCCAAGCTAAAACCCAATATTTCCGTTCTACTTTATTAGTTCAAAAATAGAAATTTATCAGTTGTAAATCAAATCCTCACCCTTTAGTGACATTACATTGTCTTAGCCAGTGTGCCCTCATTAAAATGGTTATTAATTGTATGCGAGATGATTGTTGAAGGTCAAGTTTGTAAAGCTCGTTGAAATCGATCCAACACGTTTTCGTGATACAAATTAATCATGAACAACTTGAATATATGGATTTTCTGTAAAACTCTTGAGTTACATTATGCTGAACCCCTTTCACTTTCTGTCACCTAAATATGACCTTCGCAGACCATATAATAACTTAACATAGCCAGCAACTTAAATTTCGATGCCATTGAAATGCTCTCAATTTTATGACAAACAAAAAAAACCTCCACCCTATCAACGAAATCAGATTTAATTATAGCTCAACTCATATTACTTGTGAAACATCTTTCGGAAAAGCAAAAAAAAAAAAATTACCACCCAACGGCAGCCAATCGAAATCACTTCACCTCATTTCTATTGACCTACTGACTCAGGTGTTATGGCCCCATTAGAAAAAGAAGTTATAACTCCTAGCTCTCACGCAGTTCTTAAAACAAAAAAAAAAAAAAGAAACACACAAATATAATTACAGGGTTTCTCTCCCGCCATAACTTAAAAGAATCCGAGTGTTGCCTACTAAACTTATCCTCGTGTAGATATGAAGGTATTGACTCTGTTTGAAATGAGGTCAAGGATTTCTTCATCCTACGCACCTCTTAACGACTATGCGATATAAAATGAAAATGAAAGAAGGGAAATTCCCAAAAAGGATTCGGACATTCGGCACTTGCTGTCGCAGTCATTCTTAAGTGTGATATTATATTTCTGGCAATTCAGGCAAATGGAGGTTAATTTTTAAATTGTTCGTCGCCACTCATACATGAAAACAAAGCAAACGAGAAAAAATAAAAACAAAAACAGCAATGGTACTTTGGTAATATATTACACTTAAGAAGGAAACGTGCCATAAAACGTTATTAAGAGTCCACCAAAGGCTGGTAGTTGAATGTTATCGCATTGTTGTCGCTGCCGTCATCGATGCTTCCTTACGTTTGGTCATTTCAGGTAGAGTCTCGGGATAGTAAATATGGCTGGTACTTGTATGGTTGGTGTGTTATTAGGAGTGAGATATAAGTTCAGACACATATACAATACAGTCCTAGGATGTTGCAAGGCCAAATAAATATGTTCTTTTAGTGGTTTCCAATTACTCATATGTTTGACCTAAAAAACGCAAAGGAACTACTTTCTCGTGGGGTCAATTAAGTCGTTTTGTTAGTTCACAGGATTTTGCCATAAGTTGTCCTTCGAAAGGACTATAATCTCAGAATTAATTTGATATTTGTATGTGGGTTTGGTACAATTTTCTGTTAGAATATGGCAATCCTTGGATATCTAGGTCTTAATGTTTAGGTGTGACGTACAAAGTTACTTCTAGTAGCCGAGTAATATGTAAACTACTTCCTTGGGAGTGGAAATATTCTTACATGACCGATACCTAATTGTTTTCCAATATTTTCTGGATTGAAATAATGTAGCGTTAGCGACATGCAGCGCTGCATGCTTGCACGATTGCCCAATGCTAATAGAATTAACTGTCATTTTTGGTGTGGTTTTCTGTGCCTTTGGTTTGCATGGCATCGGTTCGTGTAATTGAATACGAAAAGTAGGTGAGTCCAATCATTACTGTTTTACTCCGAAAAGTAGGTATAATGCAATTAAGGGACAAGCTGAATGACTCAGCTTTCACTTAAACCAAATTCAGAAATAAGTAGGGCGTATGTGTACGTAACACAAGTTGTCATCATATGGATCATAGATTGCAAGACTTTTCAAATATGTATATGGAAGATCGAAGAACGGGCAGCAATAACCCTTTATTGACTAGAATATGGTAAGTTCATTTTCCTTAAAATCTTCTGTTCGTCAGCAAAGAGAATTAATGAATAATGAACTTTGATATCCTGTGATTTCAAATTGTTCATTGACTGTATAGCTGATCGTTTTTATTTGTTCTGAGATTATCTGTACATAGAGTTTTATTTACAGGATTATCAGGAACCCCCTATCTGTCAGGGCACAAAAATGTTTTCTATGGGTATCAGCCTTGGTGAGTAACTGGCAAGCCCTCCGATAGTAAATTCACTGCCATGAAAAGCGCTTTCTCGATTAGCCGTTCGGAATCAGCAGACAATTGTAGGTCCCCTCCCACAGGGCAATGATGAAGGAAAAATAAATTAGAGCCGATCTGTAGTCGGGAAGTGGGAGGGGTGGAGTAAAACACGGCCCACTTCGATTTTCGGCAGAACTGTGTAAGTCTTAAGGAAAAAAGTTGAACTGCAAAGTTATAGGTAATAAAAAGATCTTAAAATTTTGCTTTCAATTTTTTCACATAACCTCAAAATTTGTGTGAAAAATTCAAATAACCAAGTTTTTGGTTTTTTATTTTTATCTTTTTCAAAAATATTTGTTTTCTTACAAAATTTGGTGAAAACTTACCTCATTTTGTGTTGAGTACGCCTTAGTATTTTTGATTTAAAATATTTATTTTCTCACCTTATTTTGACTAAATATCGAAAAACAATGACAATTTTTAATCAAAATCAAAATAATCAAAATATCTATTTTTTTTTTTTTAAACAATTGTAGCTTGGAATTAATTAATGTGCAGTTGGCAACCCTGAACCCCCAAATATAATATTATGAAGAACGAATACTAAGACCTTGTACTCAGCCTCTAAGTTTTAGTATTTTAATAACCACACAATCGCAAGCTCCTGCCACACAGTCGTTCTCATTTTTTATTTATTTATCTGCCTGAGGGTCAATTTTATCAAGTCTCGTGGTTGTCTACCGAAAGTTTTTGAAAGACAAAAGACCAACACGATATGCAAATTCGTTCAGTTATCACTATTCCATTCTCATACTTAGTATTGCATTTGAAGACCATGACACCATTGTTGCCACCTATGCCAAATTCAATTGCGATCCTCAAGTCTTTGATTATCGAAAATGAACTTTTGTGAACAAATTTACTAAACATTACACATTATCTGAGGGCAATTTTGATTGTAATATTGATTTGTACTCAATTCCGCGCTTTATTATATACTAGCTGACCTGCCCATCGTAGCTTGGGCTTTACGGTGATTGAATTGAGTAAATTAGGTAAAGTGGCCAAGTTTCCATTCCAGTGGAAAAATGGTATAAAAATGGGGATGAAATATAGTTCATGTTAGTCAGGACCAATGAAGCACTCTAACGGTAAAAGAATTGGTTCAGTATTTTACAAGTTGGAAATATGGAAAGGAAATATCTAAGGCCTATGTCATTTCTCAGATCCTCGATCATTTTTAGTTAATATAATACAAGGACAAGAATAAGCAATTATATTGTCTTCCCCTCCTTTTCCAAATTTTCTCCCATGTCCACCTGCTAACCCAGAGTTTCGAGGTTCGAATCCCAGCAGAGCCGTTCGGAACCGGCAGAAAATTTGTAGGTCTCCTCCATTCCCTAACAAGGCATGGTTGGGAGAAATGCCCTTGGCCCAGGGGCTCCTCACTCTATTGCGCCATCCTATTTATAATGATAATAATCAAATGATTTCAAAAATTTGATTAAATGAAAATGAGTTCATAATGATGAGCCCAAAGGTCAAATGTTTTCTGTTAAGACAAAAAATGGCTCACGTTATCGAGCAACTCGCGACGGAATTATGTGAGTTTGGTGTATTACAGCCCACGTTATCGAGCAATCTATTAACACAATTTGGCATTCTCTCAGCAGTAAACGAACTTAATTTAATTCAACACATGCAGTGCTCACTGATTGTTGCTGAAATGAAAATGTAAAAAATTTTGTGTACATTTTTCTTATACTTATTACAAATGTAAGATGACACTATCCCAGTCAAAGCGAATTTGTTAATCAGAAAGTAACAAAATCAATCAAACTAGTTTTTTTTTTAACAAAACAGTGAATATTGCTAGCTCAAAAAAAAATTAAACTGGGGCCGAATTACGGCACACGCTATCGAATAAGTCGTATCGGAATTATGGGAATTTGGTATTACCGCTCACGATATCGAGTCATCTAGTACCACAATTCGGCATTCTCTCATCAGTAATCGATCGGAATTTCATTCGATGCATAAAGTGCTCTCTAATTCATACATGAAAGACTATCGAAACTATCTATTATCAATATTTCATTTAATAACACCATCCGAGTGTATTTTATGTTTAAATTTTCCGAAATTCTTACTAAATATTGTCTTTTTTTTACAAAGGCATGAATTTAACCTACCAAAAAATAATGAAATAAGTATAAACAGACACCAGCGACATCTATTAATTAATAGAAACTCGAAATTTACTAGTGAATATTCGATGATACTAGTACAATTTTAAAGAGCAATACGATACGAGAGGTCACGTATGCTGTAATTCCAAAATGGTTACTCACTCACTCGATCTCTAATGCCACTCACTCACTCGATATCGTGAGCTGTAATTCGGTCCCTGGTCTAAAGAGATATTAGCGACATCTGTGAACTAATAGTTTCACAAATACAATTTGCTAGCTCAAAAAAAAAATTAAACTGGTCAGCGACATCTGTGAACTAATAGTGTCACAAATACAACTTTAAACAGCCTTACGATAATGTTAGATCACGTATGCTATCATCTAAAATAGTTACTCACTCACTCGATCACTTATGCCACTCACTTACTCGACCACTGATGCTCTTATTCGGCCAAAGATTCGATTGTTTACAATAATCATTCGCGGTGGCGAAAAAGTACAATTTTCGTTTAGTGTAGATATGGAAGCTTACTTACTTACTTACTTAGGTGGGCATTACAGTTCCGCCTCAATCAACATCTTTCGACTAGAACTTCGATTTCGGACGAGCTCTTTGCAGTTTTGTAATCATAGTCGGTTGAGGTCTGCTTTTACTTGATTGCCCCATCTATGAGGCGATCTTTCTCTTCCGCAAATTTCCTGCAATGAGCTTTTGAAAACCCTTCTAGTCGGAGAGTAGATGTCTCTCTCATCTCGTGGTACAAATCATATGTCTTGACGAAAAGGACCAAAGACCACTCGGTGTAGGAGCTATTATGTTTTGTTTTTTTTTTTAATTTAACGGATTTTATCAAGTATCACTCGAGTTCTCTATCTCGAGTATACAATTCATCACAATGTCGAGAAACAAACTTCTTCCGACTAAAATGCCTGGCAACAGTTTATCTATACTCCAGCATCAACGGAGTAAAAAAATCGATGAACTGCAAGAAGTTTTGAACGAAATAAAGGTTGCAAAGTCTTTACGAACAAAAATCTCAGTTTTGTATTTTTGTACGAGCTGTTTAACTATTCATTGGCAAGCCGAGTGAAATATGTAGAACATTTTTGAAAGGATGAGCAAAACAAGCTCCAATATGACAAATGAACAATGTTTACCCGTACCAAGTAGATGTGTTTACTTTCCTTTTACTTCTTACATTTTTTTTTAATTTAACTAAAATACCTATTAGTACATATGTACGTTGTAACATTTTCGAAATTTGTGGTCATTTTGGTTACGTTAACCTCCCAAGCACCAGAATCGGGTGCGTTATTCCTGTTGCACGAAGGGACATGAACGTTCTTGTGACTGCCTTTTGATCCTCCCATCAGCGCACTGATGACGGCAATTTAAAATGCAAAAATGTCCATAATCAAAATGCTCAATCTATGTGCTGAAGTGATTCCCAGCATGTTACTAAAGCATTTTTCAATGACTAGCTCTGTGTAGCTATGTTACCCTGATTTATGGCTTCAAGCATAAAACTCTTGCAATTTCGAAGGGAAATCGCAGCGCACACACATTCTTATCGAATAAGCTAAACGAAAAAAAAAATCGTTGAAAACATGCTAAAAAATGCAAAACTTTAGTATAAACTTTTTCATTAGTCGCAACAATCACCACCCATTGTCGAGCAGATAAGTTCTTTATTTGAATACTCAAATGGTCACCTCCAATCAGTAAGCCTCTTTCCGCACTTTGTCGCTCACTGTCCCAGCTGCCAGGGATACCAAAAACTCAGTAGAACTCGAACCACGCGATTCTCGTATAAAAGCCATATAGTTACGAGTGCAAGAACCAACGGCACGACGGACATTCCGATTATTTTTGTATAAGAATTTGTTGTTGTTCACACAGCACAAATAGAAGAAAATTTATATTAAAAAAGAAAAGAAAAAACAAAAACAAAACACTCATACGCCATGTGGTACAATGGTTGTGTAGGTATATTCATATATCCATTCCAAGAAGTAGGTAAAACTCTGCCATGGGTCAGTAAACCTACTTCCGGTTGACATAAATTCGCCTTGGACATGAAAAGTGTTTTCTTTTCGCGTACATGGTGCACCGAAATGTTTTCTTACCGTCAGCAATAGAGGCTATCCTTGTTGAACTCTCTTGAAAAGCCTCCTGCAAAATGGCAGTGGGATTTTTCGGGCTATCGCATAAAGTGTTCCCGGCCATTGTTACTGCATGTTCCTGTATACTTTTCTGTAGATGTATGGTATCCCGCGACGTGAAAAAGGAGAAACCACTAAGGAAATAAATAAAATTGCATTTTTGAATAATGAAAAGGATAACAAATCTCCTCAATTTCAGCATTTTGTGACTTAGCTCCTGTACATGGGCTCGTACAGCTTTAACATATTGGTGGTGTTTTCCCTTTTTTTCACATATAACTTTCTTAGAATTAATTAAAGTTAAGCGGGAATTTTGTAATGTGGCATTGGTGGCGCCGCGCCGGCCGTGGACAATCAAATAGCATGCAAAGTTTAAGTAACTGTTCACGGTGGAATTTCATATTGACCAATTTTAGATTAAAACAACTCAGGTACATACCTATTAATTTACGGAGGAATATGATTGTCAAATTGTTTGAATTCACCGAAATCAAAATGAAACCTTACAAAATTCTTAAATAATATCAAATGAGGAATAATTGAAATAAGTACTTTCGGAAACAACTATTAGTTCGAATTATTTTAATTTGCATTGAATAAAACCTGAATAAAACCTTGAAAAGAAATGAGTATTATTATGATATTTTCTATATGAAATTGTTTAAAGCAAAAATATTGTTATAGACGTTCGAAAAGGTTTAAAGCGAAAGGTTTTCATGTCATTGGGGATTACTCTTAATAAGCTAGAGAGAGAGGTATATCGGGTATGAGCCGAGAAACGGTAGAGCAAGAGCAGTCAAGCACTTTGCGTTCATACTTTTAGAGAATACACGTTTTTGTGTGTTTTGAGTGCTAAATTGCCTTCCAAAGTGTAAATGACTGACGTAGACACTTTTTTTCAATTTTGAAGATATTTTATCGAAGTAAGATCCCAAGAAATTAGTTTATCGACAAAGAAAAATTTTTGAAGCATTACTTTTAAACTCTTATTTGAAGTGAAAATAAAAAATGGGCACGGCTGGGTCGCACGAACTTGTGATTGTGTGCATAGTACAATATCAAGGTCTTGAAGCTGAGTACAATTTTTTCTTCATAGTATATATTTGGTGGTACAGGCTTGCCAAATACACATTAACTATAAATATTGAGTAAAACCAAATAAAATATTGAAAATAAATAAATTAAATTTTCTAAAGACAGCAAAAAAATGAAAACGTGAATTTTTCCAGTTGCTAGTGTTTGCGCTGGTCTATTCTTAATGAAACTTGCGAAATAATACGCACAATCCGTATACTTCAATACTTAATTACTTTATTCTGCGGTTTTCGTACAATTTTACAAAAATAATTATTTGCTCTGTGGCAATGAAAGAATGAAAAATGGCGAAGATGGCGGGTGGCTGGACAACGTGTCGATTTCGTGGTTGGCAGAAGAATGGGTAGATGAAAAGGAATATGGCGGATTCTTTCTTCTTTGGAGAAAAAATTGGCTGACCTGTCAAGTGGAACGGGAGGAAACAAAACAGGGGTGCGTTCGAGCGTTCGACTTTTTAAGTTTTCTGCACATGGTTTTGTTTTCTCCCGTCACCCGGCCGCCGTGCATTATGACTTCAACATTACCGCCCGCCTTGCAACCTCGCTTGCAAAAAATGTGACCGATCCACCCGTCATCCTGTCCCAGCCTCTACATTGGTATGAGCTGAAGTTATAAGATTATTATTTTTATAATGAACAAGTAATGAAATCATATATGAGAAAAATATTTAAAGGTACTAAATACAACAATTTTCCATTTGATTAAAATTCACTCTTATGAGCCAAATATGCTCGGTAATTTAGTACTTTTACGAAACTAAGTAAACGAATGGCAAGCGTATTAGTGAATACTATTTGCGCATATTTTCCTTTTGAAATATGCTTTAAAGAATCGGATTAAAACGAGAAAAAAAAATAGGTTCGGTTTAATTCTGAGGTAGGAGAACGCAAATTTTGACAATTGACCGCTTGACGATTCCATTTGCCGTCTTTACTTCGGCGACTCGGATCTTGTTATCGGGTCCCGCGAACACGTTGATGACTCGCCCAAGGCGCCACTCGTTGGGAGGCAAATTTTCATTTCGAATGATAACCACGTCGTTAATTTGCAGATCTCTTTTAGGATACTTCCATTTGTACCGTTTGTGAAGTTCCTTTAAATACTCTTCCTTCCATCGAGCACTTAATTGATGATGTAGGATTTGTAGTTTTCTCCATCTATTTCGAATACTTAGCGACTCATCATTGCATACTGGTTCTGGCAAACCTACTAACAACCCACCCGTGAGGAAATGACCCGGAGTCAAGGGGACGATATCTGAAGCACTTTCAGTCATAGTTGACAATGGACGTGAGTTGAGCGTACACTCAATTCGAGACAGCAGGGTTGAGAATTCTTCAAAAGTAAATTTTTCACTGCCCGCAATTTTTCGAAAATGTGATTTAAAACTTTTTACGCCCGCTTCCCACAACCCACCCATATGGGGAGAACCGGGAGGAATGAAATTCCATTTTAATTGCGAAAAGTTATGAGCTGCTGCTGTGGGACAACGGATAAGTGATTTATGAAAATCTGAGAGCAACACCTTCGAGGCACCTACGAAATTAGTTCCATGATCGGAAAACATCTGCGACGGAGTTCCACGTCGGGAAACGAAACGCGTAAATGACGCGAGAAACGCTTGCGTCGTCAGATCACTAACCAATTCTAAATGTATTGCCCGTGTTGCAAAACATACAAAAATGCATACATATCCTTTGTCCAAACGACATTTTCGACCATAATACGTCTTAATGAGGAAAGGTCCGGCAAAATCCACACCCGTATTCGTGAAAGGCCGACTCAACGTGGTTCTTTCTTGTGGTAGCGCACCCATTAATTGCGTTTGCACGTGATGCTTATACCGAGTACATACTGGGCACTGGCGAATACACTTTTTCACCAAATTTTTGACTTGCGGTATCCAATATTCGGCTCTGATCATGCGCATCATGAGTTGAATTTCGCCATGTACTGAAATTTCATGTACATATTGAATATACCGCTGAATAAAAAGGCATTGTGCAGGAAGCAATATTGGAAACTTTTCGTTATATGATAACGTCGATAAAGCTAAGCGACCGTTCGCGCGCATGATACCCTTTTTATCAATAAATGGATTGAATTTTCCCAGCCAACTTTTTGGTGCTACTTGCTTACTCGATAATACTTCGTTATATTCTCTTTCAAAATACTTCCTTTGAGTCAGCACAATGAATTTTTCCTTCGCCCCGACAATTTCGTGGTAGGATAATTCTGACTGTGGATACCTTTTCTTTCCATGAGTCTTCATGAACTGACAAAACCTCTCAACGTATGCAAGCACACACAGCGCTTTATGCCACTTGGAGAATTTGGCTAAGTCACTCTCAAAATCCCGAATGATTTGATTGCTGAATGACGAAAGTATCACTTGATTGGTGAAGGTTTTAACCGATTTCGATTCTATAATGGGTTCCTCAATCGTTTCGCCCTTCGAATAAGGCCATGTCGACTGAGATTCCCGCAACCACGCTGGTCCATTCCACCACAACGAATGGTCTTTTAAATCCTCCGGGGATATTCCTCTTGTGGCTATATCCGCCGGGTTTTCTTCCGATATCACATGACACCAATTAGTCACTTCTGTGTTTTGTAAGATTTCCGCTGTGCGGTTTGCCACAAAAGTTTTCCATGAACTTGGATGTTTTTGCAGCCACGCGATAACAATAGTTGAATCTGTCCACAGATGGACCGCTGACATATTTTCAATTCGAAGAGATGTTGACGCTAAATGTACCATTCTTGACAGAAGCACTGCACCCTGTAACTCCAGCCTTGGCAACGATATCGTGTTTACCGGGGCAACCTTAGATTTTGCCCATAACAAATGAGACGTTATCTTTTCTTGATGTTGTACCCGTAAATAAATACACGCAGCGTAAGCCTTTTCGGACGCGTCACAGAACCCATGAATCTGTGAAACCGCATCTGGAGTGTATTCTACCCAACGTGGAATACTTATGCTTGCGACTCCTGGCAAACGATTCGCAAATACTTCCCATCTTTGCTTTGTACTGGGGAGCAGTTCCCCATCCCAATCGATCTTATCTTTCCAGATTTGCTGCATCAAAATTTTTGCTACGATCACAATAGGGGCCAACCACCCTACTGGATCGTACAATTTAGCGATAACTGAAAGCACTGAGCGCTTAGTAGCGGGCTTTGACTGTGCAACCGATTGCACCGAAAAGGAAAATGTATCCAAGGTAGCCTTCCACTGAATACCGAGCGTTTTCACAGAGCTTTTGTCATCAAACTTTAAAAAATCTTCGTTAAGAAGTGAACCTTTTGGCAGAAATTCTAGCAACTCCTTCGCATTCGCCGTCCATTTTCTTAGGTTGAACCCAGCCGATTGTAGTACCCCAATCAATTCTGCTTGAGCTTTCAATGCAGTGGAAATGTCGTGAGCCCCTGATAAAACATCATCGACAAACAATTCCCGCAATAGAATGTTTGATGCTAGAACATGGGAACCTTTGACTTCGTTGGCTAAATGATGCAATGTGCGTATTGCCAAATACGGGGAGCTAGAAACACCAAATGTTATCGTTACCATTTCAAAAACGTTTAAAGGCTCCTGTGGATTTTCACGAAATAAAATTTTCTGAAAGGGAGTTTGATCCGGATGAATCTTGATTTGGCGATACATCTTCTCGATGTCGCTATTGAACACGTATTTGAAGAGTCTCCAATTCAACAGCAAGAGCGTTATATCTGTCTGCAGAGCTGGACCCGGGTAAAGAACATCATTCAAACTCTTCCCGCTTGAAGAGGCAAATGATGCATTGAATACAACGCGAACCTTTGTTGTAAGACTTTCGGGTTTGATCACAGCGTGATGAGGCATATAATACGATGATCCCTTTTCACCTAACTTGTCCGAAATTTCACTGGGCTTCATATGCCCCAGATCAATATACTCGGATAACACTGAATCATATTGATTTTTCAACACTGGGTTCCCCAAAAGCCGCCTTTCATTTCGCTGGTATTGTCGCTCCGCATTGGCAAATGATGCCCCTAGGTTTGGATTTTTCACAAACTCTTCTGTGAATGGTAACCGCACTACGTAACGACCCGTGTCGTCTCGATAAGTGGTTTCTTTAAAGAGATCCTCACAATACTGCTCTGCTGCTGTCAACACTGGAGTTTCAGGAAGCTCTTCTAACTGCCAAAATTTTTGAATGTCCTCATTTAACGTTACCTCATTAAAAAACGAAAGTGTTCTTGAACACTGGGAATCTAATTGCGAATTCGAATTTTCCAAAGGGCCAAGTAGCACCCAACCAAATACTGTGTTTTGAGCCATAATCCTCTGAAACACATTGGGTTTTAGGCCTTCCTTAATTATAAAGGGATATAAATCTGCCCCGATCAATAAATCGATTTTTGAACACCTATTAAAACATGGGTCAGCTAACTGGAAATCAAACTTTCTTTGAAACTCTCCCAAGTCTATTGATACCGATGGCAGCTTGTCTGCAACCGTTTTGAGAACAAGTGCCTCAGCGAAAAGAGAAAACTCAGAGTCATGTCTCGATTTTAACATGAATGAGCAAATTTTAGAGGATGTTGCCGTTACCGAAGAATTAACGCCTGCAACCGTTGCTCTCACCGATCGTGTGGGCAACCTTAACCTCTTCTGAACTTCTTCAGATATGAATGATATTTCCGACCCCGGATCGATAAGTGCCCGCCACTCAAAATCAGTATGATTTTGCCGTATTCGAATTATCGCTGTAGCTAACAGCGCTGTTCGTTGCGTCTTCGCAAAGTATGCATTGGCAAAAACATTTTGATTATCGGTCGGATTTGACCATTCGACATTTGTGTTACCGTGTGATATTGCACCCATAGCCCCTTGATTGTTACTCCCGAAAGATTGTTGCGACCTACGCACGTTGTTTGGATTCGAAGTGGACTGTACTTGTTGTTTTATGTTCCCCGGAGAACTTTGATCGAAATGTAGTAGAGAGTGATGCTTTCCCTTACAATGAAAGCAAGTACTGTCACTCTGGCAACTTGTTACCAAGTGATTGAAAGCTAAGCAATTATAGCAATTTTTTAATTTGCGAACCGTGTTTCGCCTTTGAGCAATACTCATTTTTAAGAATTCTGGGCATGTACGCAATGAATGAGCTCCTGGACATACTTTGCACTGTGAACTTACTTTAGCATGATGTGCCCTAACCCGTGTAGTTTTGCTTGAAACTTGATTAGTAGTTACTGCGCCTTTCGAAATGTTGTTGCTTTTTTGCATGTCGGAAACATTTTCCAAAACGCGGTACCTACTTGTCAGAAAATTATTCATTTGATCCCACGATTGGATTTCTGTTGGGTTTTCTAAAGATTCTTCCCAAAGAGCTAAAGTTTGAGCTGGAAGACGACTCGCGCACACATATGTTATCAACGCATCCCATTTTTTCACGTCAATTTTGTATGACCCTAACGCTAAGACAGCTTCATTGATATTGCTTTGCAATTCTTTGAGCGCGGTAGCAGATTCAACTGCGATGCATGGTTGACCCAGCAAAATATTTAAATGGTTATTTACGAGAACCCGTTTATTTTCGTAATGTTCCTTGAGCGCTGACCATGCAGCCTCAAAATTGTCGTCCGTTATCTCAAATTTAGAAACAATGCTTAACGCATGATCTTTCGTCCGAGCACGCAAGTGGAAAAGTTTTTGAACGGGACTTAACTTTGCGTGTCGGATGTAGAGTGCGGTAAACATGTCTCTAAACGCCGGCCATTTTACAAAATCACCACTAAAAATTTCCGTTTGACACGGTGGGAGATGCATACTATGCAGTAGCGAAGTATATTTATCGTCCTTTTCCCCGTTTTCACTTTTATTTTTCGATTTACCCTCTTGCGGCCCTGTAGCCTCTAGTAAATCCCCGAGAAATCCTATATAAGTGTCTGAGCACTTCCTATACTTGGCTCTCACTTCCACAAGCGACGCCTTGAGGTCATCATCCTCGGACGCGGCACACACGAAGTTATTGTACGCATCTTTCACGTCTGTCCATATTTCCTGGAGTTCGACTTTGTAAGCCTTTAATACCGATTGTGAAATCCCTTTAATGGGTTTCTCCTTAAAATTCGCGTGAAAATCTACCAAGGCATCACATGCCAAAATTAACTTCTCCAAACTCATTTTTATCGAACCAAATTGCAGTCACTTATAACCTTAAACCGTCAACTAAACGCTTACCACCCTACCGCGTGTTATCTTAATCCCACACAAAAACGTCTCAATTTTTACCGTTTCGATACGTAATATCGCAAAAAAAACGTCTCAATTTTTACCGTTTCGATACGTAATATCGCAAAAAAGATATGTATTGAAATATTGACTTGATAACTAATATCTAATCTACTCATTTATTTTAATGTAAATGGAAAATTTTTGTAAGTACCTGTACACTTTCAAGATTTACGATGCTGATTGCTGATGTTGATTGCTGATGTGGATTGACGATGCTGATTGATGATGTGGAATGTGGATGCTGGTTGACGGTGTGGATATCTTGACGATGGCTGAATGATGATGTTGATTGATGATGCTGTTTGAAGAGGATGCTGATTGACGGTGTAAATGTCTTGACGATGGCTGAATGACGATGGCCACAATATGGCGATGCAACTTGACCCCAATTTTGTTCGCTTATGGCGCAACGACTAAGTGCCACGACGAAGGCAATGGCTACTCGACGAACGACGATGCTTCTCCAACAGCGACGATGACGATGTTTTATCGCAATATGGCGACACAATTTGACCAAATTTTGTTGGCTTATGGCGAAAAGACTAAGTGCCACGACGAAGGCAATGGCTACTCGACGAACGACGATGCTTCTCCAACAGCGACGATGACGATGTTTTATCGCAATATGGCGACACAACTTGACCAAACGACGAAAGCAATGGCCTACGAACGACGATGCTGCTCCAGCAGCGATGAATGTAATGTATATGTATTGTCCAGCCCGACCACACCTTGGTTATAATTGTACATTAATTTGATCCGGCTCGAAGGACCAAATGTTTGCGCTGGTCTATTCTTAATGAAACTTGCGAAATAATACGCACAATCCGTATACTTCAATACTTAATTACTTTATTCTGCGGTTTTCGTACAATTTTACAAAAATAATTATTTGCTCTGTGGCAATGAAAGAATGAAAAATGGCGAAGATGGCGGGTGGCTGGACAACGTGTCGATTTCGTGGTTGGCAGAAGAATGGGTAGATGAAAAGGAATATGGCGGATTCTTTCTTCTTTGGAGAAAAAATTGGCTGACCTGTCAAGTGGAACGGGAGGAAACAAAACAGGGGTGCGTTCGAGCGTTCGACTTTTTAAGTTTTCTGCACATGGTTTTGTTTTCTCCCGTCACCCGGCCGCCGTGCATTATGACTTCAACATTACCGCCCGCCTTGCAACCTCGCTTGCAAAAAATGTGACCGATCCACCCGTCATCCTGTCCCAGCCTCTACATTGGTATGAGCTGAAGTTATAAGATTATTATTTTTATAATGAACAAGTAATGAAATCATATATGAGAAAAATATTTAAAGGTACTAAATACAACAATTTTCCATTTGATTAAAATTCACTCTTATGAGCCAAATATGCTCGGTAATTTAGTACTTTTACGAAACTAAGTAAACGAATGGCAAGCGTATTAGTGAATACTATTTGCGCATATTTTCCTTTTGAAATATGCTTTAAAGAATCGGATTAAAACGAGAAAAAAAAATAGGTTCGGTTTAATTCTGAGGTAGGAGAACGCAAATTTTGACAATTGACCGCTTGACGATTCCATTTGCCGTCTTTACTTCGGCGACTCGGATCTTGTTATCGGGTCCCGCGAACACGTTGATGACTCGCCCAAGGCGCCACTCGTTGGGAGGCAAATTTTCATTTCGAATGATAACCACGTCGTTAATTTGCAGATCTCTTTTAGGATACTTCCATTTGTACCGTTTGTGAAGTTCCTTTAAATACTCTTCCTTCCATCGAGCACTTAATTGATGATGTAGGATTTGTAGTTTTCTCCATCTATTTCGAATACTTAGCGACTCATCATTGCATACTGGTTCTGGCAAACCTACTAACAACCCACCCGTGAGGAAATGACCCGGAGTCAAGGGGACGATATCTGAAGCACTTTCAGTCATAGTTGACAATGGACGTGAGTTGAGCGTACACTCAATTCGAGACAGCAGGGTTGAGAATTCTTCAAAAGTAAATTTTTCACTGCCCGCAATTTTTCGAAAATGTGATTTAAAACTTTTTACGCCCGCTTCCCACAACCCACCCATATGGGGAGAACCGGGAGGAATGAAATTCCATTTTAATTGCGAAAAGTTATGAGCTGCTGCTGTGGGACAACGGATAAGTGATTTATGAAAATCTGAGAGCAACACCTTCGAGGCACCTACGAAATTAGTTCCATGATCGGAAAACATCTGCGACGGAGTTCCACGTCGGGAAACGAAACGCGTAAATGACGCGAGAAACGCTTGCGTCGTCAGATCACTAACCAATTCTAAATGTATTGCCCGTGTTGCAAAACATACAAAAATGCATACATATCCTTTGTCCAAACGACATTTTCGACCATAATACGTCTTAATGAGGAAAGGTCCGGCAAAATCCACACCCGTATTCGTGAAAGGCCGACTCAACGTGGTTCTTTCTTGTGGTAGCGCACCCATTAATTGCGTTTGCACGTGATGCTTATACCGAGTACATACTGGGCACTGGCGAATACACTTTTTCACCAAATTTTTGACTTGCGGTATCCAATATTCGGCTCTGATCATGCGCATCATGAGTTGAATTTCGCCATGTACTGAAATTTCATGTACATATTGAATATACCGCTGAATAAAAAGGCATTGTGCAGGAAGCAATATTGGAAACTTTTCGTTATATGATAACGTCGATAAAGCTAAGCGACCGTTCGCGCGCATGATACCCTTTTTATCAATAAATGGATTGAATTTTCCCAGCCAACTTTTTGGTGCTACTTGCTTACTCGATAATACTTCGTTATATTCTCTTTCAAAATACTTCCTTTGAGTCAGCACAATGAATTTTTCCTTCGCCCCGACAATTTCGTGGTAGGATAATTCTGACTGTGGATACCTTTTCTTTCCATGAGTCTTCATGAACTGACAAAACCTCTCAACGTATGCAAGCACACACAGCGCTTTATGCCACTTGGAGAATTTGGCTAAGTCACTCTCAAAATCCCGAATGATTTGATTGCTGAATGACGAAAGTATCACTTGATTGGTGAAGGTTTTAACCGATTTCGATTCTATAATGGGTTCCTCAATCGTTTCGCCCTTCGAATAAGGCCATGTCGACTGAGATTCCCGCAACCACGCTGGTCCATTCCACCACAACGAATGGTCTTTTAAATCCTCCGGGGATATTCCTCTTGTGGCTATATCCGCCGGGTTTTCTTCCGATATCACATGACACCAATTAGTCACTTCTGTGTTTTGTAAGATTTCCGCTGTGCGGTTTGCCACAAAAGTTTTCCATGAACTTGGATGTTTTTGCAGCCACGCGATAACAATAGTTGAATCTGTCCACAGATGGACCGCTGACATATTTTCAATTCGAAGAGATGTTGACGCTAAATGTACCATTCTTGACAGAAGCACTGCACCCTGTAACTCCAGCCTTGGCAACGATATCGTGTTTACCGGGGCAACCTTAGATTTTGCCCATAACAAATGAGACGTTATCTTTTCTTGATGTTGTACCCGTAAATAAATACACGCAGCGTAAGCCTTTTCGGACGCGTCACAGAACCCATGAATCTGTGAAACCGCATCTGGAGTGTATTCTACCCAACGTGGAATACTTATGCTTGCGACTCCTGGCAAACGATTCGCAAATACTTCCCATCTTTGCTTTGTACTGGGGAGCAGTTCCCCATCCCAATCGATCTTATCTTTCCAGATTTGCTGCATCAAAATTTTTGCTACGATCACAATAGGGGCCAACCACCCTACTGGATCGTACAATTTAGCGATAACTGAAAGCACTGAGCGCTTAGTAGCGGGCTTTGACTGTGCAACCGATTGCACCGAAAAGGAAAATGTATCCAAGGTAGCCTTCCACTGAATACCGAGCGTTTTCACAGAGCTTTTGTCATCAAACTTTAAAAAATCTTCGTTAAGAAGTGAACCTTTTGGCAGAAATTCTAGCAACTCCTTCGCATTCGCCGTCCATTTTCTTAGGTTGAACCCAGCCGATTGTAGTACCCCAATCAATTCTGCTTGAGCTTTCAATGCAGTGGAAATGTCGTGAGCCCCTGATAAAACATCATCGACAAACAATTCCCGCAATAGAATGTTTGATGCTAGAACATGGGAACCTTTGACTTCGTTGGCTAAATGATGCAATGTGCGTATTGCCAAATACGGGGAGCTAGAAACACCAAATGTTATCGTTACCATTTCAAAAACGTTTAAAGGCTCCTGTGGATTTTCACGAAATAAAATTTTCTGAAAGGGAGTTTGATCCGGATGAATCTTGATTTGGCGATACATCTTCTCGATGTCGCTATTGAACACGTATTTGAAGAGTCTCCAATTCAACAGCAAGAGCGTTATATCTGTCTGCAGAGCTGGACCCGGGTAAAGAACATCATTCAAACTCTTCCCGCTTGAAGAGGCAAATGATGCATTGAATACAACGCGAACCTTTGTTGTAAGACTTTCGGGTTTGATCACAGCGTGATGAGGCATATAATACGATGATCCCTTTTCACCTAACTTGTCCGAAATTTCACTGGGCTTCATATGCCCCAGATCAATATACTCGGATAACACTGAATCATATTGATTTTTCAACACTGGGTTCCCCAAAAGCCGCCTTTCATTTCGCTGGTATTGTCGCTCCGCATTGGCAAATGATGCCCCTAGGTTTGGATTTTTCACAAACTCTTCTGTGAATGGTAACCGCACTACGTAACGACCCGTGTCGTCTCGATAAGTGGTTTCTTTAAAGAGATCCTCACAATACTGCTCTGCTGCTGTCAACACTGGAGTTTCAGGAAGCTCTTCTAACTGCCAAAATTTTTGAATGTCCTCATTTAACGTTACCTCATTAAAAAACGAAAGTGTTCTTGAACACTGGGAATCTAATTGCGAATTCGAATTTTCCAAAGGGCCAAGTAGCACCCAACCAAATACTGTGTTTTGAGCCATAATCCTCTGAAACACATTGGGTTTTAGGCCTTCCTTAATTATAAAGGGATATAAATCTGCCCCGATCAATAAATCGATTTTTGAACACCTATTAAAACATGGGTCAGCTAACTGGAAATCAAACTTTCTTTGAAACTCTCCCAAGTCTATTGATACCGATGGCAGCTTGTCTGCAACCGTTTTGAGAACAAGTGCCTCAGCGAAAAGAGAAAACTCAGAGTCATGTCTCGATTTTAACATGAATGAGCAAATTTTAGAGGATGTTGCCGTTACCGAAGAATTAACGCCTGCAACCGTTGCTCTCACCGATCGTGTGGGCAACCTTAACCTCTTCTGAACTTCTTCAGATATGAATGATATTTCCGACCCCGGATCGATAAGTGCCCGCCACTCAAAATCAGTATGATTTTGCCGTATTCGAATTATCGCTGTAGCTAACAGCGCTGTTCGTTGCGTCTTCGCAAAGTATGCATTGGCAAAAACATTTTGATTATCGGTCGGATTTGACCATTCGACATTTGTGTTACCGTGTGATATTGCACCCATAGCCCCTTGATTGTTACTCCCGAAAGATTGTTGCGACCTACGCACGTTGTTTGGATTCGAAGTGGACTGTACTTGTTGTTTTATGTTCCCCGGAGAACTTTGATCGAAATGTAGTAGAGAGTGATGCTTTCCCTTACAATGAAAGCAAGTACTGTCACTCTGGCAACTTGTTACCAAGTGATTGAAAGCTAAGCAATTATAGCAATTTTTTAATTTGCGAACCGTGTTTCGCCTTTGAGCAATACTCATTTTTAAGAATTCTGGGCATGTACGCAATGAATGAGCTCCTGGACATACTTTGCACTGTGAACTTACTTTAGCATGATGTGCCCTAACCCGTGTAGTTTTGCTTGAAACTTGATTAGTAGTTACTGCGCCTTTCGAAATGTTGTTGCTTTTTTGCATGTCGGAAACATTTTCCAAAACGCGGTACCTACTTGTCAGAAAATTATTCATTTGATCCCACGATTGGATTTCTGTTGGGTTTTCTAAAGATTCTTCCCAAAGAGCTAAAGTTTGAGCTGGAAGACGACTCGCGCACACATATGTTATCAACGCATCCCATTTTTTCACGTCAATTTTGTATGACCCTAACGCTAAGACAGCTTCATTGATATTGCTTTGCAATTCTTTGAGCGCGGTAGCAGATTCAACTGCGATGCATGGTTGACCCAGCAAAATATTTAAATGGTTATTTACGAGAACCCGTTTATTTTCGTAATGTTCCTTGAGCGCTGACCATGCAGCCTCAAAATTGTCGTCCGTTATCTCAAATTTAGAAACAATGCTTAACGCATGATCTTTCGTCCGAGCACGCAAGTGGAAAAGTTTTTGAACGGGACTTAACTTTGCGTGTCGGATGTAGAGTGCGGTAAACATGTCTCTAAACGCCGGCCATTTTACAAAATCACCACTAAAAATTTCCGTTTGACACGGTGGGAGATGCATACTATGCAGTAGCGAAGTATATTTATCGTCCTTTTCCCCGTTTTCACTTTTATTTTTCGATTTACCCTCTTGCGGCCCTGTAGCCTCTAGTAAATCCCCGAGAAATCCTATATAAGTGTCTGAGCACTTCCTATACTTGGCTCTCACTTCCACAAGCGACGCCTTGAGGTCATCATCCTCGGACGCGGCACACACGAAGTTATTGTACGCATCTTTCACGTCTGTCCATATTTCCTGGAGTTCGACTTTGTAAGCCTTTAATACCGATTGTGAAATCCCTTTAATGGGTTTCTCCTTAAAATTCGCGTGAAAATCTACCAAGGCATCACATGCCAAAATTAACTTCTCCAAACTCATTTTTATCGAACCAAATTGCAGTCACTTATAACCTTAAACCGTCAACTAAACGCTTACCACCCTACCGCGTGTTATCTTAATCCCACACAAAAACGTCTCAATTTTTACCGTTTCGATACGTAATATCGCAAAAAAAACGTCTCAATTTTTACCGTTTCGATACGTAATATCGCAAAAAAGATATGTATTGAAATATTGACTTGATAACTAATATCTAATCTACTCATTTATTTTAATGTAAATGGAAAATTTTTGTAAGTACCTGTACACTTTCAAGATTTACGATGCTGATTGCTGATGTTGATTGCTGATGTGGATTGACGATGCTGATTGATGATGTGGAATGTGGATGCTGGTTGACGGTGTGGATATCTTGACGATGGCTGAATGATGATGTTGATTGATGATGCTGTTTGAAGAGGATGCTGATTGACGGTGTAAATGTCTTGACGATGGCTGAATGACGATGGCCACAATATGGCGATGCAACTTGACCCCAATTTTGTTCGCTTATGGCGCAACGACTAAGTGCCACGACGAAGGCAATGGCTACTCGACGAACGACGATGCTTCTCCAACAGCGACGATGACGATGTTTTATCGCAATATGGCGACACAATTTGACCAAATTTTGTTGGCTTATGGCGAAAAGACTAAGTGCCACGACGAAGGCAATGGCTACTCGACGAACGACGATGCTTCTCCAACAGCGACGATGACGATGTTTTATCGCAATATGGCGACACAACTTGACCAAACGACGAAAGCAATGGCCTACGAACGACGATGCTGCTCCAGCAGCGATGAATGTAATGTATATGTATTGTCCAGCCCGACCACACCTTGGTTATAATTGTACATTAATTTGATCCGGCTCGAAGGACCAAATGTTTGCGCTGGTCTATTCTTAATGAAACTTGCGAAATAATACGCACAATCCGTATACTTCAATACTTAATTACTTTATTCTGCGGTTTTCGTACAATTTTACAAAAATAATTATTTGCTCTGTGGCAATGAAAGAATGAAAAATGGCGAAGATGGCGGGTGGCTGGACAACGTGTCGATTTCGTGGTTGGCAGAAGAATGGGTAGATGAAAAGGAATATGGCGGATTCTTTCTTCTTTGGAGAAAAAATTGGCTGACCTGTCAAGTGGAACGGGAGGAAACAAAACAGGGGTGCGTTCGAGCGTTCGACTTTTTAAGTTTTCTGCACATGGTTTTGTTTTCTCCCGTCACCCGGCCGCCGTGCATTATGACTTCAACAGCTAGTACAATTAAACGCTGAAAATTTTTTGATTTAATTTTCAGCGTTTAATTGGAAAGGAAGAAAAGTGAAAACTAAAAACCCGTTTTTGGGATTTTATTCTCCACTTTTCTTAAGGGGTTATACATATACAGTTAGAATTTTCAAAAAATCGATTTTTTTTATTTTATTTACTTAATGCACATATATTTAAGAATACACACAGAAAATTTCACATCGTTCCGGTGAATATTTTCGAAGTTACACCCGAATTTGAAAAAAATTGTATCCAACGTAAAGTGCTTTTAAAACTTCAAACGCGTTTTTCTCAAAATGGTGTTTACAAAGACAGTGACCAACATTACTCGAAAACGGCTAAACCGATTAGTCATAAATTTTAACACAAGCTTCTTAAATATATTTTTTTTAGTAATTAATCGAAGTTTTTTTCTCACCGATCAATAGTTTTTTTTATAAACTATTTAAGGCCGAAAATTTGTTCAAAAAAAAATTTATTTTTCTTATTCCTTCGATTAATTACTAGATTTAACATTACTTTAACGAAAACTGTTTGGTTTTTTAATTTCATTGGATCCAGTACAGAGATATAGTGGTCACCGCAAAACGTCTTTTTTGAGAGGAACTCCCGAAAATCAGTTGCAGCTCCTTTTCAAATAAATATTTTCACTAATACTAAAACTTAAAATACAGTTAAAAGATACCATAATGTGTGTAAGAACTTTTAGATCAATAGATAAGTTTTCTCAGAAAAAATTTAGGAAAATTCGCTTTTTTCGGCCTTCCAACTGTATAACCTCTTAATAACGAGTTTTATAAAAGTCAAGTATGCAAAGTTTAAGATCTTATCATAAATTGACAAAACATTTGAAAAAAAATTAAAGATACAGTTTTGATGCTATTCAAAAAAAATTAAATTTTTTTAGAAAAATTTGTAAGATTTTCAAAATTTAAAATTTTTAAAGTGCAATCTTTCTTAAGGGGATATTCTAGTCTAGAAATTTAAAAAAATCGAAATTTTTTTTTATCATAATTAGATAGTTTAGATATTCAAAAAAATCTCCCTAAAAAAAATTATCAAAATTCAAATTATTTGCCGTCTATTGACATTCAAACCGATTAGAATTTCACGTAACGCGAAACTTTAAATTAGTTTTTCTCTGAACATACTTTTTTCAATATGATACTCACGATTCCTCGAGTTCTACTGGATCGATTCACTTGAAATTTTGAGAGAATCTTCTTTATCCTTTAGTCCTCTCTCATGCATGAACCTCATTTTTTAATTTTTACTATTTTTTAAAAATTCGAGAATTTCAAAAAAAGGTGAAAAAATGGTTTTTTTTTCTAACAGTCACCATTTTCTCAAACAAATTTTTTTTTACTTATCGCTTGTTCATGCGATAGCGACATCATTACAGATTAATAATCTTTATATCTTTTTAATTCGACTGACTAGATGGGTTGAAATCATGGGTATCAAGTTTTCAACTTTTTTTTGTGATCTTTTAACATTAATAAATAACTGACAAAAAAATGAATGAAATGAATGAATTTTTTTTGCATAATAATAAAGATAGCCTAAGACTTATTCTACACACAAAATTTGATCGAAATCGTTGGAGCCATTTTCGAAAAAAAAAAAGTATTATCATATCGATTGTAGGGCAAGTACCGTTATTTTAAGACCTAGAGACTTAATTGCAAATACCCCTCTGTATGTCGATGGGGAGGAGCTTTTATTGAATCCTTCACAGTAACGCACTCACACGTGTCGGTTCTTGAAGGGTTTTTACTTGTTTTGAAGATTTTTCGAGGACTTAGAATAGCTGCATAGCAATTCAACAAAAAATGTTTGATACATGAACTGAAGGTAATTCTATATATTCCTTTTATAAGCAAAGAAAAATGTTCCAGGACTTAATAAAAAGAACTTCAAAAAAAAGGAAAACACACACATAACCAAAAATTGACACCATTTTCAACTGCCTTTCTTCTTCCGTTAGTCGCGATGGTGTCGAATCTTCGCATGATACTTTGATGGGTTTATTTGAATCTCTGTTTCAAACATGACAATTCCAGCTAAGCCAATGTTCTTTTTATTCAAGATATTATTTTTGAAGTGAAAGTTGTGAAATTATTAAGAACACTTCACAAACTCTACGCTTATCCAATGATTGATATATTAGTTTTGATCATAGATCTACGCTATTTAAGCTTTTCCATTCATATCCATTCGAAAAAATTTCTGAAATAGGCATGTCTGGATCGGAAACGGGCAGCTCCGTTTTTTACTTGTGAATAAAGGCATACTTTTAGGCTAAAAGAAGCAGAAAATATGACCAAATTGCGATGATGAGAATATACGAAAAAAGTGTTTCCTGCAATTCTGTCTCTCAGCACATAAATCTTGAACCGTCTGACAGATTTTTTTTCGAAATTTGTAAGGCACCCAATTTCGTGCATCTACAAATATTTACTGTCCCATACGGGGATGAATGATACTACATACATATTTATAGTTTTCGAGGGATGGCCCCATCGCCTTCAAAGAATAGTTGATGTACAATCTTTACCTCTGCGGAGATAGTCAACAACTGTTGTAAAAACTCATTTTTAGTGTACACCTATTGGCACTTTGAATTTTTCGAGAGTCTAGCTGAACATCTTACCTTTGCCAATGCTCTTCGCACATATCTTCGATCATTCAGACACACGCCTCTATAACTTTTCGTGGTCTAAGAGCAACTTATGAAGGAACATTCTAGTGGTTTCTTTTGAACTCATGGGTTATTTTGGCACCAAAAACTAATTCTTGGTTGAAATCTTGACAAAAAAATCAGTGTCATGCCTTCGCGGAGTGAAATGAGTCAAGTTACTGAAGGACTTAGCACAGTGAGTTTCCGATCGATCATTTTGTGTATAAAGTTCGACTATTAAACTCAATACTGGTACTTTTGACTTTTCATTTTACACTCAATCAATAGCTATAAAAAACATTTAAATTGTTGAAATGAGAAAAGTTGCTGGTGCATACACAATTTTCTAATATTTTCATTTATGGAACAGAAAATTCCGCACATTAAAAATATGCTGTCAACGGATTTTATTGTATAAAACAGAACAGAAAATGCGGCACATTAAAAATATGCTGTCAACGGATTTTATTGTATAAAAACCTTAGCCTTCTTGCATACTGCAGTTTAAATAAGTTGGAAAGATTTTGAAATGCGATAGGCTTACACAATTGAGAAATAGTTTTTTCACCCTGTTCAAACTGTTGAAAAACTTAAATAACCATAATCAAAGCTCCTCTTGCGGAAAGGATATAATCGTCAGTTATTAAAACCTAAGTCTCATTTTCTGGTGTCGGTCTTCCTGTAGTTTCGTAACTACACAAACAAAGAATATTTGGTACATTTATGGAAGTCAAAAACTCCAAAATTAATCGTAAGGTGATTGTCGATGTGTTCAATATTTTCTTCAAACGCGACATAGATTTTGTATGGATGAGAGCCTTTGAATGATCCCTACTACAAGTTATACACAGTTCATTTGTAGTTAGTCAATTCCTGATAGAATATATTCCCGTATTCAATCATATACCATACAACACACTTGGAGCATTATTTTTCAACAATTTGTCTGCCCCACAGGAAACTGACCCTCCTTGCTCTACCATAAAAAAGTATGCCAGTCAACCCACTAATTCTCTAAAAACTTGCATTGTTTCTCTTTTTCTCCAAACTATCCAAACCCACTGAATGCTTGAGCCCCCGAGAGTTCGCTTCTCCTGGTACTCAACAAAACCAATATCTTCAAAGTTTTTTTTGAGTCAACCAACATACCAAAACAACCAATACCAACAATCATTTATTGGCCATACAATGTACAAACACTGGTCAGTCCTACATGCCATGTCAAGAAACAGCACATAGTGGTCGTGGATATCGCTAGCGGTCCTTTACCCTTTGCCGGCAAAAGTTTCGCAATCAAAACACCTTTACCGCGACACAAAACAAGCCGTTAACACATCACTACACAAGGAGAAATTCACTTAAGGATCAAGTGTAAGGATTTTTGCTACCCACCATGGCCCCTCTATACATGCCAACTCATTTTTTGGGCCGATTTGCATAACAGCCGTGTATTAGTTTTGCGTGCTCAGGCTCAGAAAGAATCGCGATGGAAAATTCTATTCGATAAGAGACAACTTATAAGTGGCGTTAGTGTTTCTTTACTACAACCATAGTATACAACAGGTACTTTCAGTTCATATCGTCATTTTGCAGGCCCGTTTGCTTAACCTAGTTTGAACAGAAGCAGCTACAGTGATTTGGCGAGAACATCAAGTCACGAGGAATAGAGTCCTTTACACATTATAATATGTAGAATTGGAGACTTTGAGCCGTCTTTTCTTAGCAGGGTGAAAATATAAAGGAAGTGGTTCTCAAATGCATTAAGGAGCGAGAGAGCGAGCCACTTTTAACTTGTGTGTAAAAACTGACTTGGAGCAGTCAAACCGTCACTTCAATCGAGTTTCAGTTTGAAGCGTTACGTTGGCGGGGTTGCATACCAGTTCTATAATAAGGATAATTTTTTTTTTGAACAGTGCCTTTTGTGTGTTGTGGATTTGAATTGATTGAATGAAAAAAAGAAAGAAAATTGCCTGTGAATTGAAATAACGAATTAAAATATATTTATTTTAAATTTTTATAGTTAAGAAATAAAATTTGAAAATTATTAAAAAATCAGTGAATGTGTGATTATAAATATTCTTTGTGTCTGTGTTCGAGCTCACTGTGATTTTTAGAATGCGGATTACTGCAACTTTCGAAAGCAAAATTGGATTACCACTCACAAAAATGGATTAATATTTAGATACGCAAGAGGAATTACAATGACGCAGTGCAACATAAGTATCTTCCAATTTTAGGTTATAAATTTTGAAGGTGATAATTGAGTTCTATTGTTCCTAAGGCTTCAAGTTTTTTATTTAATTACATTTCCTCAAACAGTGATGGTGATACTTTTATGAATTCTGGTGTTTGTGATAATCTTGTATTTGCAAATCTTAAAAGTTTTATTGCTTATATGTTCAGCAATAGACTGTTTAAATTATGTTAAAAACAAAGGAATCATTTTCCTTCACTGTTTCCCTTGAATTGAATAAACGTATGGACTTTATAATTTTTCATCAAAGAAAATACCATAAATTGGTTGAGGTTTTTGGTGTTGGATTTTCAAGGAAATAATAACAAATTTTGGGATTGAAGTATTCCATTATTTCATCTCTAAGTGCAGTCTGCTCTTGGATCTATCTGCATGTATTTTTTGGACGCCATGACCCATGTTCACGATACGTTGCTATGATAAAAGTATTCCTGTCTCAGTCTTTTTGATCCTTTAGAACCAATAAATAAAAAAAAAAAAAAAAACAAGAAAAATGTATGCTAACGAATTTAAAGGATGTACAATTTTGTGCCGATTCCGAACGGTTAAGTTTAGTTCCTCGCGAAAGTCGATTCCCTTGAAAAGCATTTTTTGATGTTTCTGGGATTTAAACGCAAGTAATAGGCAGACTTGCTAACCATTAGGCCGTTGGTTCCACCATCTCATGGTCTAGAGTTTGTAAAGTTTACAGACGAAACTTTTGCATTGAAATTGACTAAACTGCACATTAAATCCGTTTTGGATATTCAATTGAACTCAACGATCTACAATCGTTAAAAATGAGAGAAAAATTTAATGGATTTTGAAGACAATTGAGAGATTCTGGAATAGGAGAAGTGGACAGTATCCAGGCCTACAAAACAGGCTTTGATGTTTATCGTGTCATTCGCCAACTGAGACCTCCGCGAAAAAAGGTTTAGGTAATCGTTGAATACTTGCCTTTTAAAAAACTCGGTTTAAAGAAAAGTGAAAAATTAAAAATTAGGGTATTTCATTTATATATTTTTTTAAATATTTTGTTGCATTTTTTTTTGGAATTATCATAAATGTTGTGTAGTTGGAAACCCTATACTATACCACCAAACCAAATAGTGCAGTCAATGAAGCGAAAAATAGGGCCTTACCTCCGAGTTTTTTTACTGTGAACCGATTTGCATGAAATTTTTTAATTAGGCTCATCTTACCCTTAAGTTCAAAAGTGAAAATGATTTGAACACCGCCACCACCCTGGGGGTTGTTGCCAACCCTTTTCGATGGCGAATTTTTTTTTCAAAATAACCTCGGATATCGATAAAAGGCCTAATTTTAAGCAAAAAATCAAATATAAAGTTTTTCATTAAGTCCAATACTTTTCGAGTTATTGGCAATTGAAAATTCGCGATTTTGTCACGTTTTCATCTATTTATTGCAAATATCTCCAAAACTATACAATTTATTGAAAATTTTATAAAAATAAAATAAATAGGGTGGCGCAACAGAGCGAGAAGCCCTTGGGCCTAGCGCATTTCTCACAACCATCCCTTGTGAGGAAATGGAGGGGACCTACAATTTTCTGCCGGTTCCGAACGGCTAATCGAGAAAGCGCTTTTCATGGCAATGAATACTAACGGAGGACTTGCCAATTCCTCGCGAAAGGCGATACCCGTAGAAAAAACATTTTTGCCTCTGGTGGGATTCGAACTCGAACCTCTGGATTAACAGGCGGACATGCTATCCATCACACCACGGGTACCACTCTTAATAACCTTAATAATGGTTTTTTATAAGTTGTGATAGCATGAAAATTGAAGGAGTTATGGTCCAAAAACTCATTGATTTAAAAGAAAAAAACATTAGATGCTCTCCTTATTTGCACTACAGCTCACTTATTTTACGTGCAAAAGGCTTTTAATAGCTCATTTTAAAGCTTATTTCAAGCACTACAAAACATCCTTTTGTATTAGAATGCATAAAATGCATCTGCTCGCCGCTAAATGGCATTGACCACAACGAATAAATTTCAGACAAAATAAAAAATGGCTTTGATCTTTTATATCTAGCTTAATATTGTTCTTAGAATACTTTATAAAAAACCAAATAGTTCATTGTTTTACCTGCTACAATTTCGTTCTTTATAAAATTTTCAATAAAACGTATAGTTTTGGAGATATTTGCAATAAATAGATGAAAACGTGAAAAAATCGCGAATTTTCAATTGCCAATAACTCGAAAAGTATTGGACTTAATGAAAAACTTTATATTTGATTTTTTGCTTAAAATTAAGCCTTTTGTCGATATCCAAAGTTATTTTGAAAAAAAAAATTCGCCATCGAAAAGGGTTGGCAACAACCCCCAGGGTGGTGTTCAAATCATTTTCACTTTTGAACTTAAGGGTAAGATAAGCCTAATTCCAAAATTTCATGCAAATCGGTTCACAGTAAAAAAAATTCGGACCTAAAATGCTTCATTGACTGCACTAAAATCTATTATGAAGAGCTGATAAAATCTGTACTTTTATATTATTTGTATCGGGTGTTTTTTAGAGGTTGGTTTTTCGAGTAGGGATAAAACATTTTGACATTTGACATTTGTGATCAAATCGGCCATTTCTAATGTTATTTATGTTCAGTTTGGTTTGCCATATCATCATAAACAGGTTGACAAAAGAACAACGCTTGCAAAGCGTTCAAATTTATTTCGAAAATAATGGTTCGGCAAGCTCCGTCCATTTTATGGTCGACATCGTCCATCAGAGCAATTAATTCGGTATTCGGTGAATCGTTTTCGCACTACGTTTACTTTATGTGATAACACGCATCCGCAGGGACGTCGAACGCAGTGCTCACCGAAGAAACAATTGCCGCTGTAGAGCAAAGTGTTGAAGAGGACCCGAATGAATTAATTCGCCACGGTGCACATCAATTGGAGCTTCGTCCGTCAACTTTATGGTAGATTTTGGGCTATGATCTTGGCTTACGTCTTGTTAGGTCGTTCCAGCTTGTACTAGAATTAAAGCCGCAAGACCATGCAATGCGTCCTGATTTTGGTGTATGGTAAAATGAGATTGATCTCGATGCTGATTTTCATCGCAAAATTTTGTTTAGTGATGAGGCTAATTTTTGTTTGAATGACTACGCGTCAACAAGCAAGTTTGCCGCATTTGGAGTGAAGATAATCAACATGAGTACCTTGAGACACCATTTCATCCACAAAAACTGACTGTTTGGTGTGCTCTATGGGCTGGTAGAGCCTTGGGCCGTACTTCTTACGAAATGATGCTGGCGAGGCAGTTACCGATAATGGAGACCGATATAAAGCCATGATAACCAACTATTTTGTTCCCGAATTGGATGGCATGAATTTGGATGAGACGCACGTGAAAATCGATTTATTGAAAGAAACATTCGATGAGCGCATAATTTCGCATAATTTGGACCTGTCAATTGGCTACCAAGATCGTGTGATTTGACACCATTGAATTATTTTCTTTGAAATATGAGAAGTCACTCGTCTACGTCAACAAACCAGAAACGTTAGGGGGCTTGGAAGCCAACATTCGTGGCGTTGTTGCCGACATACGGCCTAAAAAGCTCGAAAAGTGGTTGAAAATTGGACCTCTAGACTTGGCTGTATTCGAGCCAGCCGAAGCGGCCATAATAAAACATCAATGGCATAAAATTCTCCTTCCAATAAAGCCAAATTGATGGACATTAAAACGATTGTCTTGTGTTTTAAATTTCAATTCGAAGTTCGTACCTCTAAAAAAATTGTGTATTGCACTTAGCACACGATCGCAAGTTCGTGGGATGCAGTCGTACCGATTTGTTCTTATTTAAACTAGCATTGACTTAAATAAATAAAGAAATACAAACTGTGTCGTAAAAAAGAAAATCAACAAAAATGTTCCTTTTTGGCGAACTAACCCTACTTCCCTTTGAGGGACACAGGATACTCACTTAAAATGGCTTCATCGTCAGTAAATTGATTTTGATTTAAGGCCCCGGCCCAAAGAACGCGGTGCGTGCGTGCGGCAACGCTTTCAACTGACAGCTCGATTAAATACACACGTTCTTATGAGAGGTGACCCATAAGGGCCATAAGCACCGCGAGCAACGCGCCGCACCCGCCGAGTAGCCAAACTTCTATTTTGCCGTGGCTCTCACGCGGTGACAGAACCAATTTGAAATTTTCTCTCTGATGACATGCGCAGTAAGAACCAATTTGAAATTTTCTCTTCTGTTAACATGAGTGGCCTTGTTGAGTTGAGACACCGCAACGGATTCTATGGGTCACCCCTATCAGTTGCGTGCGGCAAAACCCACCGCATCAGTTGCCGCGCCGCTCCTACCGCGCGCAACGCGTTCTATGGGCCGGAGCCTTTACCTACTTTGGTTATCCGTACTTTATCCTCCAGCTGATTGTATTCAAGGGTTGTAATAAAAAGAAATGGACTGAAGACGCCTCCTTGGTGTACTGTACACCTTCTGTGATATGGAGTGCTTCGCTGACTCAGCTGGACATTTTACCTTCGTCACTGCTCCTTTTCATACATATTCTCAATAATAGGACTCTGGATCTGTTCATTGTCCACGAGATCTAAGACTTATATTGATCTCGTGGTTGTGGATCGATGGCTTTTTTAAAGTCAACCAGCAGAGCATGCACATCCTTCAAGGAACATGATATATTTCTTTTAGGATTCTCATACTTTGGAAAGCATCTATTGTTGACTTTGCCACGAGAAACCAGCATTGGTTATCAGATATCTTAATTATTTTTCGCTTCCGAATACCCGCTCTACCATCTTCAAAGTGTGTGGTAACAGCTTGATCGAACGGTAGTTATCGCAATTTCGTTTGTCTCCCGTCCTTTTCTATATTGATTGAAGGTGACTTTCTCTCCATTGCTTGAGCAGAACATCACCTCCTATAAGTTTTAAGATGAGAATCGTAAGCCATTTACCCTCGGTGTGCTCAATCTTTTTCCAAATCTCAAATTGTATCTCGTCTGGCCATACATCTATGCCTTTTTGCAATTCTGCAAAAAGCTTCACGCTTCACGAACTTCTTTGACAGAAATGTTTTGAAATGATTTTTACGTTAAGCAAAGTTCAGCTCGGTGCCCATGGCGTAATGGTAAGCCTGTTTAGCCTATCATGTGGGAGGTTTTAGATTTGAATCTTGGAAATATCAGGAAAAAAGAATGTCACGAATATTGCTTTACACGAGAAATCGGCAACTCCTCCGATAGTAGATTCATTGCCATAAAAAGCTCTTTCTCGACTAGCCGATTGGAATCGGTAAACATTTTATGTTACCTCCATTCCTCGCAAGGTAAGGTTCTGAGAAATGCGCCAGCCCCGACATCGTTGCTCGATTTCTGTCCTCAGATATTTTGGTAGGAGAGTTTTCCAGAGTGGGGAAATTTTTTGCTCTCCCGTGAGTACTCTCTTCTATGCACAACTACGAAAAATCGCTGTATTGGTATAAAATTTGATTCATTTTTGGCGAATTTCGTCGCATTTTCTGATAGTTTACATTACCCGAACACACCTTTATATTACATAGGATGTAAAGTACATATTCGAAAAGAATTTTCTGCCAAACAGTCTGGGAAGAATACTTGAAAAATAGTTTTCGTCTAGCAAAATATAAATATTAACTAAAATACGTCACATAATACAAGAAAGGAATAACCTTACTCCAAATATTATTCCGTGATTCATGACAAATAATGTTGTTCCTTTTTTGTGTCGTTCAATTTAATTTATTACTTGTATGTTCCGCACTCTAAAAATATCCTTGGTGCAAAAAAACTTTATGACACCTCTTTTTACTAACGTAGAACACTTCAAATTGCTCTAAGCAATCAGCTCAGTTGAGGTTTTTCGTTGAGGAATAAAGTCCCTTTAAAGTTATACCAAAGCAAAATATTTTATTTCAACGACACTTTCAAGAATGTGAAAATCATCACTTGTTTCAAATGTTCCATTAATTTCTTTTAAAGAAAGAATTACAGTTAAAACAAATCGATCAATGAAAAAGAAGTAATTTTGGCGAGAAAGTAGATTTGTTTACATCACGCGTCGTGTAATAAATTCCTGATAGTTTAATTTCAAAAGCTGTTTGCCAAAGCACGTGTTGTTACATTAGTAGGGCACCTCGTTAAAAACAGGGCCTCGTCAAAATACTTACAAAAAAAAATTATTTCTTGTGCAGTTGTGGGTTCTTTGGCTGCCTTTCTTATTTTTCTGCCTATTGAGCTTGAGCGGAAATGGGAAAACTGGTGGAGAGTTTGGTCTTTATTTCATGTTTTTGTTAAGTGATTGTTTTTTTGTGTTTGTGCGGGAGTGTTGAATATTGGTTGAGTTTCTTAAGAGAGAATTTTGGTGTAAAATTTATCCTATAAATCAGGTTTTATAGTGACAACTGGGAAATTCCCATTTTTATAGCTTGGGTTTGTGTAATTGTGTCACTCAATTACAATTTTCTTATGTGAGTACTTGAATATACAAAGTTTTTACAATTTTAATTCAATGCTTCTAACTTGAAGAGTTATTCTGATGAATGCAAAAGTAACGAAACTACAAACAGGTTTTTTTTATTTTCAAAGAAAAACTATTTGCAAATTTGAATTTTAATGGCTCATCGGAAGGAAGTTGAAATTCTTCGAGGCTCTCGCAAGGTCACTCACAACCAACAACAAAATATTTAGGAAATCCCTATGCCTTAGACTTGACAACACAATAGCAGAAATGCATAGAAAAAACATGCCTTGCATTATGTACTTAGTCTGGAAGCCAAATAATTTTTCTTTTTGCTAGAGCTAGATGATGAGGATGTATGACGGATTAGAAAAGTGGAAGTGTTAGCTTTTTTCTGCTTTGTGTATTTGAGTGCATTTCTGTGATTTTTTGTAACAATTATTAAGTTAGTTCATCTTTTCCAATGAAACTAATTTAACGAGTATGTTTTTAGATATTAATTTTGAAACTCAAAATTTTTGAAACTCAAAATACCAACCGAGTAATGCATTACGCAACGTCTTCTTTCCTTTTCCCCTACCCATATCCTACTCATTTTTTCTTATTTTTCTTTCCTCCTTTTGTCCAACATGCTCTTCCCTTTCTTCTCCGTTTAGTTAGTTGTGTGTCATCTATTCTATTTCATCTTGCTAATGCCATTTTCTCCAACCATAGTTCCGTTTCTTTTCTTATCTTTCTTTTTAAATATTCTTTTCTCTCCTCTTCCTACCTTGCCTCCCAATTACCATATACAGGAGATAAGGTTAATTCGGCCGAAGAAAGACAAATTTTTAAGATTTATTTTTGGCGTAAGGGGTAGTGTTCGTTTATTGAAAAATTTACATAAAATAAAGCAACATTTGAACAACATTTTCCAAAATTTGCATTGCAAAATAGTCCAAATTGAGCGAGTAAAAATTAAGCTCCGGAGACGCCCCGAAAAAAAGTTGGTTTGCGGTGTGCATCATACGCATACCTCGAAACAGAATCATCTGAAACAAAAAAAATCAAAATGCATTCGTTTCTCCAAGTAATGTCGAGCGAATTTTTTTTCCCATTTTTCATAGCGCTTGAAAGTCAAAAATTCGATTTTCTCTATAAAAAATCGCCATTGTTGTTAAAAAATTAGTAATTATTAAAAAAAAACAAGAAGCTCTCGACAATACCTGGTGAATTATGTGAAGAAGTAATGTGCAAAATTTCAAAGCGATTGGTCCAGTAGATTTTGAGTTATCGTGCACACGGACTTGAAATATTACAGAAGATTTCGGTCGTTCAGCGCTCATTGCACATAAGTTTGAGAACACCATGCCTCGAATATAAATAACAAGACTGGAATTGACCTGTTTATTAAGGAATTTCTTCGGGATCGAAAATACAATACCACGCGGCACAGCTGCCGCCAATTTATAAAACCCAGCATGAAGCAATAGACGCTCAAATACTCGTAACTTAGTCGATTTTACTCCGATCGACTTGAAAATTTTACGCAATATTCTTGAGAAATTTGAGTACCCGTGGTGTGATGGATAGCATGTCCGCCTGTTAATCCAGAGGTTCGAGTTCGAATCCCACCAGAGGCAAAAGTGTTTTTTCTACGGGTATCGCCTTTCGCGAGGAATTGGCAAGTCCTCCGTTAGTATTCATTGCCATGAGAGCGCTATCTCGATTAGCCGTTCGGAACCGGCAGAAAATTGTAGGTCCCCTCCATTCCCTCACAAGGGATGGTTGTGAGAAATGCGCTAGGCCCAGGGGCGCTCGCTCTGTTGCGCCACCCTATTTTTATTTTATTCTTGAGAAATTAAACATTCATTTCTGATCTGAACAAAAAAAAATACCCGTAAATCGATGGCATAAAAAATCAATTTCTTAAAGAACTTCCAAGGACTGCGGACTTGTCTAGGTATTTAACGGTTCTAGTAAATGTTTGTTTCAAAATGCATTATTTTCCACTTAAAGATTACAAAAGTAATTCTCTATTGAAACCGGGGAAACCCTAACTGATACTTTGAATTATATGCCAATAAGCCTACTAAGTTGAAGCTCTTTCAAAAGTTAATCCGAAGCAGAAAGAAAAGTTTTTGAATGGAAAGAGTATTATGCCAATACAGCAATTCGGTTTCAGGAAACGCCATAACTACTCACACCAGGTTCTTAGAATCTGCAGACAATTAAAAGAAAAATTTAGAGAAAAGTGCGCACTACTGATGGGTCGCATGAACTTGCGATTGTGTGCTAAGTAAAATACCAAAATCATGAGGCTGAGTAAAAGGTTTAAGCCTTCGCTTCATTGTACAGGGTGTCCTGTAATTCGTGTTACATACTTTGGGATGTAATTCTTGGTCATATTCTAAGAAAAAAATTGTTATACAGGAAAGTCCGTGACTCAACTTTGATATCACTTTTTGACAATTTAAAAAAAGGCTAACTTTAGTGCACCCTGAACTGTGTTAAATTCTATTACTCTGTCAATAGTGATGGTAGAGACCTAGTTTTAAAGGTGCGGGGACATAAGGCCACGGGAAATAACCCCACTGATGGTTTTACTTCCCACTATGTGAGAAATAAGCACACTTTGATGAAGTGGACCTAGTTCCCACGACCGGTGGGAAATAAGTCCACTTTCTTATGGGAATTAAACTCACATGAAGAAATTCGAAGAGCGACCAAATTTAACTGAATGAAACGTTGTAAACAACCGTTGGTTATTATAAATATGAACACAAACATTTCCATTATACAATGACAAAAACTATTGGAAACTTAAATAATTCAAAACAACGAAAATATAAACCATGAAACCATGTCTAAGAGTTCTACGAATTGTTTTTATATTAAAAAAAAGGTCTTCAAGAGCTTTAATTAAAATTGTGAAAAATAGGAACAAATAAAACATTGATAATTAGTTTTTTAGTAGTTTATAAAACAATAGTGTGAAATTCGCGTTACGGACTTTGGATTTTCTTTGCGTGCGACATTGTATTTTGTACCGGAGATAAAGCAAAAAGCGAAGCGGAAAAAAATTTTGGTCAGGGGAATATGGATTTGTGATGTAAAAATTGAAAATTCGCGCGAATTTTCAATTTTCACATCACAAATCCATATTCCCCTGACCAAAATTTTTTTCCGCTTCGCTTTTTGCTTTATCTCCGGTACAAAATACAATGTCGCACGCAAAGAAAATCCAAAGTCCGTAACGCGAATTTCACACTATTGTTTTATAAACTACTAAAAAACTAATTATCAATTTTTTATTTGTTCCTATTTTTCACAATTTTAATTAAAGCTCTTGAAGACCTTTTTTTTAATATAAAAACAATTCGTAGAACTCTTAGACATGGTTTCATGGTTTATATTTTCGTTGTTTTGAATTATTTAAGTTTCCAATAGTTTTTGTCATTGTATAATGGAAATGTTTGTGTTCATATTTATACCTTTGATCCGAAATGTTTATAATTTTGTTGATTAAATTTGGTATCATTTATCTATTTTTTCTTGCAATTTAATTATTATTATTTGTATATATAATAAAATTAAAAACATGCTTAAATGTTAGTTTGATTTTTTGTTCATGGGTTAAAATTTCTTCAAACTTGATGGGAAATAAAACCACACAGATATTTTGGGACTTATTTCCCACCTTGCATGGGAATTAAGTCCACTTCATGAAAGTGTGCTTATTTCCCACATAGAGGGAAGTAAAACCATCAGTGGGGTTATTTCCCGTGGCCTTATGTCCCCGCACCGTTTTAAATTTAATTTTTTGTAGAAATAATAATCTTTAAAACTGTATTTTAATTGGGCTCCTATAGGCTTAGGGTTGCCAGATTTTCAATTAATGGTGTTCAATTTTCTTCCCCCACCAAAGTTTTGACTTTGAGGTCATTTTTTTCGGAAAATGCCTGTTAAACATAGAGTTTCTTTAATTTTTACAGATGAAAAAAAAAAACAACAATAAAAAAGAAACTCATTAATAAGTGCACTCAAAAACCCATACATTTTGTGATTCAGCTAGTTATTTCTGTAAAATATAAAAAAATTTAAAAATTATTCACATTAATATGCAATCTTTCTTAATAGTGGAAGACCGTAAGCTTTTTACCTAGGAATCCAGGGCCAGTCCATGGATTTTCATGAAATTTTCGGAAATGTGTTTTGAATGGCGTATAGAAAAAAGTTAAAAAAAAAAATTTCACCGTTCTCAATTTTTTAATTGTTTTCAAAATTAATTATTAACTTTTAGAATTTTATTTTATTTATTTAGGGTATTTAAGATACGGTTTTCCAAAGAGTAAGGATGGATAGGTTTTGTCAAGACAAAAAAAAAGTTGTATGGGAAGGGGGGTCTATATCCCTCCGTGTAGGCGCGAGGGGCAATTTTATATGAAATTTACTCAATTTTTTAAAAAATTATTAAAAATTAACTCACCCACTTACTTTCTCATACTTCAGTGTTTTTTAAAAGCTATTGCTTTGTTCTTTAATAAAAATTTTAATTTGAGTTTACTTAATGAACAGTTTCTGAGAAATCAAGCCTCAAAGTCAAAATTTTGAAAAAAGAAAATATTTTTTTCCTAATAAATTTTTTTTTACATAATTTTGCCCCATTAAGCGCCATTTTTTCTTTTCATATTCAATGCTTTTATTAGTTTTAATTCAAAAGCAAAAAACCGAACACAAAAATTTTTCTTGGTTTAAGAGAAATTAAAAAAAAACGAAAGGTACTTTTTTCTAGAAAACAAAATGTCGTTAATTTCCCACTAATTGAACTTTTTTCCTGGAAGTAAAATATGAAATGTGTCTTAAATAGCATATAAAAAGAAGTTAAAAAAAAAATTTTGTATGATCTTAATTTTAATATAAATTATAAATAATTAATAAAATTTTAGAGTTATCTTTTAATTATATTAGTTTTAAGTTAAATTTTAAAACTAAGACCTATTACAAACTTGAACTTTGGTCTCAAAGGACAGCACATGTACTGATTTGTGCCCCAAATACTGTTTCCGGTCAAACGTGTTGATGAAACCGAAAAAATGTGGTTTTTTCCCAGATTTTGAATTTTCAACCAATCAAAGAGACTTAAATCATATAAATAAACGGCTCGAAGTTTTTTATTAGGGGGGGAGCATGCTGATGTAGTGTTCTTTCTTTTAAATAAGAATTGATGCATCCCTTATTGATATATGTTTGTTTGCATACTGAATGCACGTAGAAAAATTCGCGAGTATTTATTTGGCAAAAAACCATATTTATTTGGATTCATCCACTCGTTTGACCGGAAACAGCATTTGGGGCATAAATCAGTACTTATGCTGTCCTTGGAGACCAAAGTTCAAGTTTGTAATAGGTCTTAGTTTTAAAATTTAACTTAAAACTAATATAATTAAAAGATAACTCTAAAATTTTAATAATTATTTATAATTTATATTAAAATTAAGATTATACAAAAAATTTTTTTTTAACTTTTTTTTATATGCTATTTGAGACACATTTCATATTTCATTTCCAGGAAAAAAGTTCAATTAGCGGGAAATTAACGACATTTTGTTTTCTGGAAAAAAGTACCTTTCGTTTTTTTCTTAATTTCTCTTAAACCAAGAAAAATTTTTTGTTCGGTTTTTGCTTTTGAGTAGAAATTAATGAAAGCATTGAATATGGAGAGAAAAAATGGCCCTTAATGGGGCAAAATTATGTAAAAAAAAATTAATTAGGAAAAAAATATTTTCTTTTTTCAAAATTTTGACTTTGAGGCTTGATTTCTCAAAAACTGTTCAATAAGTAGACTCAAATTAATATTTTTATTAAAGAACAAAGAAATAACTTTCAAAAACACTGAAGTATGAGAAAGTAAGTGGCTTAGTTGATTTTTAATAATTTTTTAAAAAATGAAGGAAATTTTATATAAAATTGCCCCTCGCGCCTACACGGAGGGATATAGACCCCCCTTCCCATACAACTTTTTTTTTGTCTTGACCAAACCGATCCATTCTCATTCTTTGGAAAACCGTATCTAAAACACCCTAAATAAATAAAATAAAATTCTAAAAGTTAATAATTAATTTTAAAAATAATTAAAAAATTGAGAGCGGTAAAAATTTTTTTTTTAACTTTTTTCTATACGCCATTCAAAACACATTTCCGAAATTTTCATGAAAATCCATGGACTGGCCCTGAATTCCTAGGTTTTGCTTTTTTTATGTCTAACGGTCCTCCACTATAAGCTACCTACGGACTTCTTAGATATAAAACCTCGTCCAAATTGTGTTAGCCATCAACAAGAAAGTCGGGCTTGGAAAAGCGGTGGTATGGGAGGTACCGTTTTTAGACTTTTTCGTTGGAGCCGTTTTCAAGAAAAATAAGTATTATCATATCGGTTGTATGGCAGGTACAGTTATTTCAATACCTACAGACCCTATTTCAAACCCCTGTGTAGGCTGTCCCACAAACCCTAACAGCAAATTTTGAAGAAAATCAGTCTAGCATTTCTGGCTGTAGGTCAGATCCATATACGGACGAATAAAAAATTTAACGTGTCACTTGGTGGAATCAATTCTGATATATTATTATTCATTATATTCAAAACGCTCTTGTTCTGATTTTCAAGTATTATAAGCACAATAAATGCTGGGAAGAGTCAAACAATTTTTTTTTTTCACCAGAAAAAGAAAGGATTAATTGTTAATTTCATACCCAGCCGTAATTTGAATACGGATAATTGCGATATCACATGGCAGGACTTAGTCAAGTACTTAGTTGTCTACTAAGTCTAAGTTGACCTTCAAAGAACACACACACAAAATATTGAATAAAATAAATACCGGTTACTAAGCGGGTATAGTAATTTGATTACTATACCCGCTTAATAACCGAAAGTCATTACTTAGCAAACATAATAAATTAATAAATTTTAGGGTTTTTTTTTCAAGCAATGGGATCACCTGTTATGGGAGAATGAGCTAAAACGCATATAAAAATATCACAGATTACACAAAACAAAATCCTTAAAATGATGGTTGCCTGGCATATTTCAACCCAAGAGTTGCACATGAAAGCAAACGCTTTAAAAATAGATACGAAGATTTAGGTTTGCAACAAAAACTTTTTGGAATTAAGTCCAACCCTCTCATTAAAAACCAAATAAAAGCTGGTTAACTTATAAAATGAAGATAAAATGACAGAGTACACTGAAAAACTTTCGTTTTGACAGCTGACGTTAGGATGCCATTACCAACCAGTGCAGCCAACCTAAATAACTAAGCTCTTAAACATAACCTTTTAGTACCTCGTCTGACCTAAAAACTTTGATTTTTTGGACTTCTTTGCTGCCTTACTACCTTTTTCCAATGTGATGTCTTGTATTTACCTTAAGTAAGGTTCTGGTTTTGGAAAGTGCTCTTGAAGAAATGTTCATTCAATAATCTTCACAATACTGTAGCCACCTGTGCAGTCTTTTGTCATCACCCACGTAAAAGTATCCTTGAAAATTGATAATGAACCTTGGCAAACGAATTTAATGAGCATTTCTCCTACTTCGAGCGCCTATTTTGAAGAAAGTTGTCCTTTATTCATGTTTTTCTATCGTATTTCTTACAAAACTTGATTTGCTCTAGCAGCCGGATAGAAATATCATCCAGCTTCCGATACATGCCTTTAGTGCTCTTTGCTTCTAGTTGATGGGCGCCCGTCTTTCTCGCTTCTGATTTCACTTCGATATTTTGAGAACATTCACTCAAAAATTTCAAAAATTTTCTTGAATAATTAAATTTTCTAGAATCTGGGCACTTCTAACTAATTACAAAATTCAAAATAAGCTAATAAAAAAAAGGAGTATCAAATTAATTTCAACCGAAATATCGACATTCCACTCCACATGCATATATCACTGATTACAAAATGATTTGTACTTGCTTATAGTTTATTTTTTAAGCTATTTCATTTTCAATTCTACGATAAAAAGTGTTAAGTCTTCACTTTTCCGTAGACCTCTAGAGTATTCGTTTACTGGCAATCCCATTGAGAGCTTACGAGTTTGTTTGAAGTGTCTGTTATGAAGTCGTGTGGGTATATAAGTAAGGAAAATAAATAAAAAACTACTTCAAAACAGCCGTATACAGTACCTATACACCCGTTTTCCAGATATAATGTCCAGGTAGAGGCTCTACCAAATCCAAAAACTGGGCTAAAAACTCAACCTGAAGCCAACCAAAAATTTAGAGTTCGGCCAAAGTATTGCAAAATTTTAATGAACTACTTGCAAAAAGTTTTATAAAAACATATTGTAAGTATAATAAATACCACCTGACAGCTTGACAATACAAATAACATAAGGTAGGGCTAATCTAGGTTTCCTTTCAAAAGAGCGATGTCAAAAAACATCTTTGTTTTCAGTTCTCAAAAAACGGTAGACCTAAAAATCACCACACAATCCTAAAGAAAAATACATTCCATTTGATACGCCAGCTCATTACCTGAACTTGCATCAGCAAAAGCCTAAGTTGACTTCAGGGCAAGTTGAAGGCAAACGGCAAACCCAGGATTCAAAAAACACTCAGTATGACACTCATGGCGAGTTTAGGTTTTTCAAGAAATGCTTTGTGGCGACCATAGGACGACCCCAGGGCTTCAACGAACAAACTTTTAAATTTAACTTCTTGACACACTCTTGAATGTTTTTGTCAATGAACTGTCTGTGTAGAGGTTAGGCTGTCAAACAGAGAATAAAAGTATAGGTGAAGTTGCAAAAACGAACACAGATGCATTTCTTCAAAATTTTTCCAAATAATGCAATTGCAATTTTTGCCTCAAACTTTAACTTTTTTTTTATTTTCCTTAAGATTAAAAATATTTGGTCATTTGGCTGTCAGTAGCTCCAAAATCTACTAAAAGCATTGATTAGAAAAGCAATTGTCAGTCAACTAATTACGATATAAAAATCTTCTAAAGCTTTAAAGTTTTTTAAATTTTGTTGATTTATATTTCAAAATCAATTTTGTTAAGCAATTCATTTCTGAAAGATCATTAGAGAGAACGCATTTCTTGCTATACGTGCGTTCCGCCGTTGTTTTCTTATAAATGAATTCCCAATAGGGGCTTGACAACTTTGAATTAAATTTGTGAACGCATCTTTTCCTCTCACATATCAGCGAACTATTACTGTCAATTTATTCCGTAAATTCAACATTTTCACAATGGTAAAGTACACGAACGAGCAACGTCTGCAACGTCTGCAGCGTTAACTCCAATTTTCGGTCATAATTCTCACCGTAGTAGACAGGTAATAGGAAGCCGTTGTGTTCTTGCATTCACAATTTTTTTGAAAAATATTTACTGGCGAAAGGTTTATCGGCATTAACACGCCCAAAAATAGATTCACCTCAAAATTCGGGTGCTTAAGTAATGAGATACATCTAAACGTTTCCATCGAAATCCAGTTTTATCGAATTTTTTCCCAACGGATGTTCTAAATTTTCTGGGCTAGTTTAATTATACTCATTTTTGTTATTTTCTTCTAGATTACCATAAGGATTTCAAATTTTAAAACGTTATATGTATATCGTACGACATACGCACTACGAACTTACAATGCGATTTGTTCTTCAACACGCGAATCTAACCTGTTGTTATTTGCTGTTCATAAAAATAAGACATTTAATTACGTTTAAGCTTAATTAAAACATTCATTGTTATCATTTTGCTTTAGCGGTATGTGCACTTTATTTCTAATAAGTAAACGAACGAAACAGGTGCAATCAACTCCGGACTAATCACAGTCCAGTGAATTTCTTGTATCTTCTTTTCACGCACGTACATTCACAATCCACAATATTCAATTGAAGATGCTCCAACAGTGATATACTGATATTAAACGCATTAGAAAGTAAATGTGGTATTGATGATTGATGCTTTCCCGCTACCGCTTGTGTCAAGGTATGTTAAATTTTCTTATCGAATTCAAAAATAATTATTCCAGACAGTTTGGCCAGAATTGTTAATTTGATTCGAAAGTAATGGAGAAAAATGAAAGAATTCACAATCACGAAGCGTTAGTTGGTAGCGGTACACATGCTAGACTCAGATGCAATTGAATTGGTATTGAAACCGTGACCGTAAATAACATTGCCTGCTTACAAAGATGATTAAAAAGTGCTCAAAAATGTGCTACACAGAACAACGAGCCATTGCCGATTACGGTAGTTAGTTTGCATGAATACAACAGATTAATGTTAATGCTATTTCGGACTAGCAATCGTTAGGAAATCAAATTTGTTGCTGGAGCATTTAACTCCTTATGAAGAAATCTAATCACTTCTCGTTTCCTCCATAAAATATTTTTGTTTCGGAAATAGAAGATTGTGTTTTGGCATTTTTAGGAAGGGAAAGTACATTTTTGGCATCTGCAAACAAAATAAGCTTTCGGCACTATAGGGATGAATATTTTGTTCAGCTGCAAGAGGCTTCTTCAAGCAATGTCCTAAATAAATAAATAAACAAAATAAATAGGGTGGCATCAGAGCTAGGAGCCCTCACAAGGCATGGTTGTGAGAAATGCACCGGACCTACAAGTTTCTGATGGTTCCACTTGGTAATCGAGCGGCTAAAGCTCTTTTCATGGCATTGAGTTTACTAACGGAGGACGTGACAATTCCTCGCAAAAGGCGATACCCGTGGAAAAACATTTTTGCCTGTGTTGGGATTTGAATTCGAATCACAAAACCGTGGGTTAACAGGCGGACATGTTTACGAGTATCAGAAAATATCAATTTTTGGCACTCCAATACTCCTTTCCGAGCTTATGTTTGATGGGTAACCTTTCACACTCCATCCCCCTTCTCATCTCATCGGAAGCAACAATATTTTCAATAAATAAACAAAAATGCAATCGTTTCAATGCGCCTAAGTCTGTACTTTTACACCAGACGAACACAATAAGTTAGATGTTTATAGCATAACTCTTAGATGCCTCACCGCCTATAGGAGGAAAAAAACAAACTTTTCTTCAAACTAAGTCAGTGAGAATGGAGGAAGATGGAAAAAAAAATACATACACGCAAAATTGTCGATTTTGGTGAATGAAGTGATGAAGAAGCAACAAGCCCACTTTATCGGTTGCAAACTGTTAAGAAAGTTAGTTAACTTTTTGTAACGAGACCTCTGACAAGTGGTTTTAAAGTTAGTCTTACAATCGATCATTTTTTCCACATTTAAGTGGAAACTTAATTTCGTTGCGGGAAGTGCTTTTTTTAAGTTTGCCTTGTTTGTAGGCAGTGCATCGATAAATTTATTTTGTGAACAGTTTGTTTGAAGTTGGAATATGTATTGACACGAACATTTGATTGTTGCTGTGCTTTTTAAAGTTACTATTCGTTTTTATTGTTTTACATCCTTTTTGGTGAATAAAGGATGTTTATGATTAAGCTGCAGTTTTGATATGTTGTGGTTTTAATATAAAAACTCAGTTTGTTTTACGGGGCTGCTTGAAGTGATATAATGGAACCCTTGTAAGAAGTTTGAAGTAAGAATTAGTTTTTAAATCCATGTCTTAAATTTCTTTTTCGGTATGAATTTGAAGGTATGAGCAATAACTTCTGCAAAACATGTAGGTACCTAACAGAATGTAGAGTATGTTGTTTTATACCCGTATAGTCAGTTACTTAGTAATGGAACCATGGGCAATTTTGTTTAAACTTTGGGCCCACTTCAAAATTCGGTGGTATGCATAAAACACAAAATATGGTTTTACTGATGAATATCTAAGTATTCGCTATTTTTGATATGCATAGAAATTCAAAAATATGTATTTGATTTTTGGATCAACTATTTAAGTAAATACTTTATTTTGTATGCATAAAAGCTACTTTCTTTTTATAACAATTACTTAATTTTTTTTTTTTCTACTTTACTAAACAACAACTTGAAAATCTTGCAATGAGTATTTTTTTTTTTTTTTGTTTATTTACATTTGAAGGTGGTCGAAGAGTCTAACTTTGACGAATTCTGATCGGTTAAAATTTTCAAAATTGCTTTTCTTAACACATTTATTGAACTGTCAGATTTTGTACGTGTTAGTTCGTAAAGAAAAGATTAAATGGGTAGGTTCAGTTTTAAACTACTTTATCGTTTTAGAGAGTAAAAATGTGGAATGATTGCCGTAGTTCTTGATATTTCCTTATGAAATTGTATCACAGTATTTTTTCAATATAGTATTTTAACGTATCATTAACTTTGATACATAGATACTGATTGACTTATGCATGAACGTACCTTTTTTGGGTGAATTAACCTTGCCGCTTAACAGAGCGTATGCAACATGCCACACAAAAGCTTCGTTATTCAAACTTTTTAATGAAACACTAATTGCCTTACAATGACAAAAAAACTTATTAATTCAGCTTAAATGAATTCATTCTTAGTCATATTCTAAGAATAATAATATTTTACTATAAAGTTCGGCCTTAAACTTTAACATCACTTTTTGACGATTTTAAAAAGGCTAACTTTGTTGTATCCTGACCCATGTTACGTTCGATTTCTCTATCAGTACTGATGGTAAAGACCTAATTTTGAACATTATTTTTAATAAAAATGCTATAAATCCTTTAAGCTGTATCTTAATTGGTTTTAGGGCTGCCAGATTTTTAATTATATATTTTTGTTTTTAAAAATGGTTTATAAAAGCCTCTATACTGAAAATATTTTAGGGTTAGTATATACATTTTTTATAAGTAAAAGGAAATAAGTAAATACTATAAATTCAACTCCTTACTAAAAGTTTCAGTATTCACTTTAATCTCTTACTTCAAGTAAATACTTTTTACATGCATATCACCCATAATAAGACCTGGCAAGGCTGTTGTATACAAAATTAGCTTTTAAAATATAATCAAAATGTTCGCAGAGTTCGAAATCCATTTGAAAAAATTAAGTCGCATTTTTAGAGAAAATACATATTTGTCTTATGCGAAAATGCAGTTGTAAAGCTCACTAAAGGAAATAATAAGTCCACTCAGTTAATTATTTTAGTCTATATTATTTCTTGACTTGGTAGTCGGCCTTGAAGTTCGGCGTTTCTAATGCTTAGTAAAAAAATCAAACCATAGATCAATCAAAGTGGAAAGGCGAAGAGCCTGAGATGAAATTTTAAATATCGCAGCAAAAAAAGTTTTGATAAGATTATTCCATAAAACAAATTAAAGTAAAACTGCACGCGAATTGAGCTGTAAGGAATGGTCGATGTCTCCAATTTTAATATTATTCTCTATACATACCAGACTCTAGACAATCTCTGTACCAAATTTCACATAAATCGATTCAGTAGTTTAGGTGTGATGGCGGTACAAGAAATCATAGGTGTAGTTGAAGAATCTGATTCCTCTTCGCCTTTTTTTGGTCACTAGTTAACGCAATGAAATGTAACTTATTTCATTTACTTTCCCGACGTTTTGACAGGGTTTGCTGTCTTCTTCAGTGGATCTTTATTGAGAAAATTGTAGCCTTTGCTACATAGACACCACAAAACAATTCTTAGGTAACAGAATTGCCAACCACAAATCTGACCTAAAAATAAAAAACACGGCCAAAACAGCATTGCATCATCAGATTCTTCAACTACACCTATAATTCCAAACTTGGTCAAACATTATCAATTCTACTGGTACAAGAAATCTTACTTCGAACTGAAATATAAAAACTTTCGCTTATTTGGAAAATTCGATGATTTACTTACCTAGTTACTAACTGGGATTTGAACTCGAGTCCTTCTACAGGCTAGTCAATCACCTAAACACAAGACTTTGCGTATGTTTACAATATCAGTAATCAAAAATTTTGTTCTATTAACTCACTGTTTCAAATGTTACTTAATGTTTGACCATATTCCGCAAACGCACCTATCAATACTTTTACGCATACAATGACGTTACTACTTATTGAATAGAATTTCTTAACCTGATAACAAATATAAATTAAAGTCTCCAAAAATACACAAAATTTTATTGTTTTAGTAACTAACCCAACCCGACACGTGATGGTTAGCATGTCTGCCTGTTAACCAAGAAGTTCGTGGTTCGAATCCCAACAGAAGATAAAATGTTTTTCCACGGGTATCGCCTTAACGAGGAATTGGCAAGTCCTCCGGCAGTAAATTCATTGCCAAGAAAAGTGCTTTCTCGATTAGCCATTCGGAACAGGTAGAAAGTTGTAGACCCCTCCATTTCCACACAAGACATAATTGTGAGAAAAGTGCTAGGCCCTAGGACTCCTCGCTCTGCTGCGCCACTCTATTTATTTTATTTTATTTAACCAACCCAACGAACCAAAACTACTTAAAAAAAATATAAAAACTTGATTTGTTCGAATTTGAATAATTAACATCTCGCAAGCTCTTTAAGAAATTCTGATTTCAGATTTGGATTCAGCGTAAAGAAAACCTATAGAAAAATGTAATTAGCTTTCTTTATCAAAGCGAAAATTTTATTGTCCTGGGTAATATGTTTTTACGTATTTCGATGTATTAGAACATTTTTATAATTTTGTTTAAAACATTTTTTTATCACCTTGGAAAGTTGTAATTATTTAGTAGAAAATTAAGCAATCTTGCCGTTTTTTCTCGGAATGTTGTCAAAACCGCTTGATTTTTTTAGAATCTAATTTTCCTTCAGTTCGACAAGAGATGTAAAGTTACTTTTCGGTTTGTTCATTATTTTGGTATTTCATCGGCTCTTAAACGCTTTATACTCGATTGGAAAAGTCATTCGCTGACTCTTGCAATTGTATCTTTCCGACGCCATATTGTTCCAAAGTGTTTGTTTTTATTTTGCAAGGGTCGTGTGCAGGATATACACTTTTCTACCTTGGCTACAACATGATAGTAGAAGTTTACCCCTCGAGAAATACGTTCTTGCGTCAATTGCAATTTGGTCAATTTGGCTGACGGTTGATGAATCTGATAATCGCCTTTATGAATTTTTAGAGACGGGAATCGTGTCCTACCAACAACTAAATTTACCCAGCAGCAAAATCGATTTGCCTGAGTTTAAGTTCTTTCTCGGAAGTTTTGTCATGTAGGCTATGCTTACCGATTGTATTTTCAAAGACGTCCTCCTTTCGTAGTTTTCAGTTTTATACTTTACTTGCGATTATAAAGTTATTACTATAAAGCAAGTTTTGCAATCGTGCAGATAAAATTTTGAAATAACAATTAAACATGACATTATGATGATAGAGAATACGAAAAAAGTGGGTCCTGCAATTCTGTCTGTATGTCTGTCTGTCCGTACATATATGGATCTACAGCCTGAGCCGCTAGACCGATTTTTTTCAAAATTTGCAGTAAGGCTCTGTGGAGCAGCCTACAGAGGGTTTTTGAAATTGAGTCTCTAGGTCTTGAAATAGAGGTACCTGCCATACAACCGATATGATAATATGTACGTTTTTTTCTCGAAAACGGCTCCAACGTTTTCGAACTTTGTGTGAAGGATGAACTTTAGGATGTTTTTCTTATAATGGAAAAAAATTTTTTTTTTTAAAGTCTAACAACAGTACCTCTCATAGTACCGTTTTTTCTGAACCGCCTTTCTCATTAATGGCCTGCACGATATTGACGAAATTTTGTATTTTAGAAGTCGCAGGCTGTTGAAGAGTGAGCATATCAACATTTGAAAAATTTTAATATTTGAAATTTTTATTAATTTAAAAAAAAATCTTTGATTTTGTGAAATAACTTCAAAACGACATCTTTAAATTTTTTCAAATTTTTTGTCAAAACACATTTTACACATTTTACTTACAATTGCAAACTCTTCAACAACAAGACTTTTCCAAATTGATGAAAATAATTTTCTCTCTGACTTCTATAGGAGTAGCAACCCAAACACTTATCGAGGCTGAACCGACTCTACCAAATTTTAAGTTATTCTTTATTGACAAAAATATGAAAAAAAAAAAATAAAAAATAAAAATAACAATAATATGATTCATGTCACCACATTTATTTAACAAGTTCAAAAAAATTAAACACCCTGATTTAACTATTTAGTACAATAATAAGATACTTTGTAAGTCCTTAATTTCAAAAATACCTCCATTTGGAAGGTTTCATGTAGACGGGAATCGACGATGGATGAATCATTATGATTCACCCACCGTCGAATCTAGTCTACACTTTCTTTTTCATTTTTATTTAGTTTGTAAGTTAGTCTTTAAGTAATACCAAATAAACTTCATGAAAAGTGTCTTTGAGCATCACTTATAAAAATATTGTTCCTACTAAGTAAGTTTATGAAAATATTGTTAGTAAGTCATTGTACGTTATAAATATACACCATTATGTAAGAGCAAGACTAATTCTAGGTCAGCAATTAAATTTTCTTAGTCATAAAAAAAAAACCAATGTTAAAAAGAAAAGTCTCAATAAATAATTCATTCATTCATTCATTCATTTTACTTACAAAAAACTCGTTTTTAAAAAAATTGGAAAAAAACCTTTTCTTAAAACTGGTCCAACGATTTTGATTAAAATTTCAGCGTTTATATGAATTAGCAATTGCAAAAGAATGGCGTTTTTAGATTTTCGCTAAAAAGCTTTGGAGTACATAATTATTTTTTTTTTAATATATTGCGTGATTTAATTCAATTTTCATAATTAATTAGTAGCCGGCAACCCTGCACCACCAAATATGTATATTATGAAGAGCGAATACTAAAACCATTTTTTTCAGAGAGACATTCTTTTTAGATTACGATTTGGGATTTGGTTGCCATGTCTAAGGCATATGTTTTTGCAGGAGCTCGTAAAAAGGGGATATGGAATTGTGCACTTTCTCATTTTTTGATGTGTTGTCGGCTTGTCGCATATTAGGCTGTGATAGCGCAGTACAATTGACAATTAGTTGGACAAAATCGGTTTGATGATGGATGTTGGCTGATCTGTTGTTATAATAAAGTTCACATTGTGAAATTTGTCGTCCGTCTTCATTTTTCAATCAACTTTCAATGATGAATTTTGTAGTAGCAGGACTTATGATTTATCTTACAACTATATCCGCAATATTTTTTCTGGCTTACAAATTATTTAATTTCATTTAATTTACATTTTATTTCAAGTTTTTCCTCATAAAATGTCTTACTTTTTAAAATTCCACATTTCAGAATTGTAGTCCAAATTCAAAATTTTCAAAAATTTTGAAAACTTTCCAACAAGCCGTTCAATATTGGTCCTTCAGACCAAAGTCTGTCCAAATAATTGTGCAGTGTGTACTGCCCAATACGCTCATTAAATGGATTAAATCCTTTGACTCGATGAGTATTAGATTACTAGCTGGACCATTAACACTCGGTTTATTAAATAGATTCACTTTTTGTTTTACTTTAGAGAAAATCGTTTATACAGATCGACATAATTTTTGATAGGTGCCCTCTTTCTTTGACCTTTTGGTTTTCGTCATGTCATAATTGAAGGCTAGAAAAAATTGAGCCCATCTCATAAAAATATGCACTCGATTATGTCAATTGTCCTTGAATTGAATGGAAAGGAGTTTTTAAAATAGTTAATTATATCACAAAACGGCTGAAATCAATTCAGCAATCAACTAAATGTATGAACAGAACATGTATATAATCTGATGTACAAATATGATACAAATTCTTAGAATAAATTAATAAATTTATTTCTTTATACAGTCACTGTGATTAAAATCTCAGACTTCGAAACTCTGCTCAATTTAAACTCTTTACTTATTATCCTTATGTGGACGCTTTGATGTACAAATATTTCACATAGAATTTCAACACCATACAACTTAAAGCGAACGTTTTTGCATAAATTTTAAAATTTATTGATCTTTGCAGGTTACTCGCCATACATGTATGCACTTGTATATACCCATCCATGAGGAAAGCCACTTGCAACACAAAGAAAAACTTATCCTCGAACTAGAGGCGGCCACATAAAAAGTAAAACAAAAAATGCAATAAGGATATTCAAATTAAATGGAGAAGCCGTTGAACCGGCTGCTGGTATCTTCTGTCCAGACAACAACTTGTGCAAGAAAATCCAACCCAGAGAGGTGAAACAAATGCCAACAGGCACAACAAAACCAAACCAAACAGCATGAGTTCCTTGAGTTTCCATTTTTTCCTGCGGTTCCACTTGAATACATGACTAACTGGTAACTGACCACTGAACAAAACAAGGAAATCACAAGGATAATACACTTCCAGCTATAATAGAATACCACACACCTTCGCTTTCTCTCTCTCACACACGCAAAACGTTTCACTCAATACTTTTTTTTGTGTTTTGTTTAGAAAATAAAAATATACGACAAACCCGGTCATAACATAAAGTTTCACCGATGTTCGGACTGTGTTTGTATATATGTAAATTTCTGCACATGGCGAACCGTTGCAAATCGATAAGTCGGTGTATACAACAACTCTGGCTGGATGTAGCCGGTTAACACACATACAATACAATCCGCTTAACTTCCAACTGGCATGCAAATTGGACGTTGACAAAGATAAGCTGGTGAGTTTGCATGATACGAATTATGATCCTTTTTTTCACATGTACCGGTTTTGTTTTTTAGATAACATCAATAATCTCGTTAAAGGCGCAATATGAAAAAATCACTTCCATCGATCATCCCGCTGAATTACGACTACCAAAAGATGTCACCATCTTCCTCTACCAACCCTGCTGGACCTGCTCGAAGTGAAGCTACAACTTCTTTCTACGACAATCAGTATCAGAGCTTGTTTGGCGATCCCGTACCTCCAACACCTTCCGAAGATTATTTGGGCCATTTGGACGGCAGTCTGTATGGCAGTTATCGGCGAGATTCGTATGCATCAGCGATAGCAGATGATTTTAACAGGACTATTACACTCGCAGCTGATGGCGGGACGAGGTTGTCAAGACTGTTTTCGCAAACACCAATTACAAGCACTAGTGTAGGCCTTAGTCCGAGGATGGGACCAGATATACAAATTTTGCCTGATAGCGGAAGTGCTAATTCAAGTTCGGAGGCACAAGCATCGCCGAACTATGCATTGCTAAGGCCAGACGATGCCGCTAGACTGTCTATTGATGAAACTTATGATAAAACAGAGGAAGCTGATAGTAACGGTGTGCAGGATTACACGCAACATGGGCAAACGGCAGAGGATGTAATTCGACGGATATCAGACTTTTCAGAAGACTTCAAATCAAACGTGGGATCGCTGAGGTTTGTTTTTAGATTGGTCTTCACATTTTATTATACACGTACAAGTAATGTAGTTGTTGTTATAAAATAGCCACACAAAGGATGCACCCCGTATACGAGTTTTGTTGTTTGCCAATACAAAAGAGCTGGCAAACGAACCTTGGACTTTTTATTTAAAATATTTTGTAATGAGGGCGTTTCTATTTCACTCTATACATACTTAATACGTATAGTCATTTGAGTATGCTTTTCATAGAATTCAAGCTTCAAGCTTCATGACTAGGACTTAGTTTTAATAATGAAGACTTTTCGAACTTTGTTCGACATTTTGCTTAAAGAAACTATTATATCTTATATAAATGTCGCCATCGCATTGACGACAATGATCTTGATAGAGAAAGAGACACTTCAGCAAAAATAAAAATTAGTAATCGAAATTGAATGTGATTCATTGTTCCGTTGTTAAGCAAACGAATCTCTTAAAAATTTGTCGTTTTTGTCCCTTAACACAACGACTAAGATTTGTAAATTTTTTCTAGTGTCGCAATGCTGCTGTCACTCTGGTAGAATGCATTTGATTTCAAACCAGTTATTCTTATGGACCCGAAACAGTCTCTGCAGACGAGTACTTTTCTTACGAAACTATCAAGGGTTTCTTCATCCGCTTTCGATAAAGTCCACGCTTCCGCGCCGTAAAGCAGGACTGGTATGATTAAGGTCTTATAAAGGGTTACGAGGGCAGTCCGATAAGTACTTAGCCTATAAAAGAAAAACGAAGATTTTGGAAGTGTTGATTTATTTTTCAATATAATCTCCTTTTAGTTCGATACACCTGACCCAGCGATGCTCCAACTTCTTTAACCTATCTGAAAAATCCGTTTTCTCGAGTTCTGCTAAGTAGGCCTCCGTGGCGGTGATGACCTCATTCACACAAAATTCTGCCAGCAAGTGATTTTTTCAAGTTTGAAGAAGAAGTCCGACGGGGCCAAATCTGGAAAATACGGTGGATGGGGCAATAGTTCATAGCCCAACTCGACCAAACTATCCGCGGCTCTGAGGTGATCAAACGGTTGCGTTTGCTGTCCGGAGTGAGCAAACGCGGCACCCGTCGCGCCGACAACTTTCTCATGCCTCTCAAATTTCATGCAGGATATGACCCACGCGGTCTTTCAAGATGCCTACTATCTCAGCTATCTCGCGCACCTTCAATCGGCGGTCTGCCAATACGAGATCGTCGATTTTTGTCACATTGTCCTCCGTGGTAGCCGTTTTCGGGGCACCTGGACGGGGCTCATCAAAACCGATGTGCGACCGCGTTGAAACTCGTTAAACCAATTTTTGACGGTCGCCATCGAAGGAGAAGAGTCACCGTACACAGCATCCAACCGCTCTTAGATTTCGCTGCGTGATTTCCCTTCCAAAAAAAAGAATCGAATCACTAACCGATATTGCTCTTTTTCCATTTTTCTAAAATCCGCTGACACGTTTGCTTCCACACGCGGTTAAAACAAAACTACATACAAGTCCAATTTGGCTAATATTTCTACAGTAGCCTTCTACAACAATGTACTAAACTATAGTAAGTTTCTCCTGCGATAGTGGCGCTAGTGTAGCTAGTATTCTCCGTTTATTGCAACAATTTGTCCAATTAGTTGATGTTCGCCGTCCTAATTTGATGCCAGCATATACCATGCTTTGTCTTGGCCTCATTAACCATACCTCATTTTAGTCTATTCTGTTTAAACTCTTTGTGGCGATCCAAGGAAAACAAAGGCCCTCCATGAGTATACCTAGTATTTTTCACTTGCATTCTTTGTACCTTTTTTTATGTTATTTGTTTAGATTCCAACTTTGCTCATTATATGGGATTTACTAAGTAACACATGTACCCAAAGTCAAATCAGCTGCTTTGCGATGTTTGCAATCATGTCTTATATCAAGCTGTTCAAAATCATTTGAGTTGTTGAAATACAGCTAATTGTGTCTGGTACACGGATACATTGTGAACACCAAGATTAATTTTTTGTTCAAAATTAACAGAATCCAGGTACTTCACTTACTTTTTTCGAAATAAGCTACACCTTTTGGATGGACAACTGTCTAAGAAATTTATTGAATATGACGAATACGTTATTTCCAGATAATAAAAAAAAAGATAAATAACATAGGAAAAAAATAGCTATATTATTTTTAGAAGAAGATAACATCATCCGTACCTAAAAGCTTGGGACTGTCAATGTACTTTTCAGTCGAAACATGATAGTGATTTTAGTTCACCAAAAATTACAAAGGGTGTTTTTTTGAGATTTTTCGGCTAAATTCGCAGCATTCTCTTTCAAATGATTGGCTATTTCACAATTGGCTGCTTATTTATGATCAATGAATAAACTTACTTCAGGACAACTCTTGCAAATTGTTGATTCCAATAGTTTAGTTAGTTAGTTAGTTTTCTAGATCATTTACAGTACAATACATACATACATACATATAATCAAGTGGGACATGACTTTGCCGTCTGCCGATTGACATAATTTCTATTTTATAAATACTTCATATTTTATTAAGTTGCATATTTAGTTATTGCTTCTATCGCTAGTTTCCTGTTTTTTCTTAAAAGTTTTCATTTATTATTTTTTCCCGGTAAGCTAGAGCTATTCTACCATAGTTAGTTAATTTCTTCACATCCACTTCATTTAACAAAACAGGAATACATTCTTCGTCTAAAAAGTCTACGCCGAGGTAATATCTTCTTGTCTCTCTTAGTGATGGACATTTTCCCAAAAAATGAACAACATCTTCTCGAACTCCTAGGTTACAAATGCTGCATATCACTGGTAGATCCTCCCGGTGTGGTATATAATTTAGTTTGACTAGTTCCACTCTTAGCTTAACCATCATTGAGATTTGTTGGATGCTATATTCGTCTCGGAAGTAGTTTCATTCCTTCAAGTTGTGGTTAAGCACACTATGCGTTGCTCTGTGAACCGAGCTTGACGCTTCTCTAAGAAAATCATCCCTGCACATCCAGTCAACCTTCTTGTTCAGCCCATAGAGAATTGGCTTCCATAGGATATGTTGTTCGATGTCAAGATTCAACGACACGTTCAACATGCACGTGCCAGATCCATCCACTCACCAAACCATCCGGTTTTATTCCTGATTGTGTTTAGTGCAGCTATCTTGGGTAGTCTTCCGTTAGGCATATTCAGCACTTTAAGGATATAATCCACCAGAAGTTTAAGGGTTTTTATGAAGAGCGGTGATAGTCCAGTTTCGAGCATTATTGCATAATTTGAAGTAGAAGTTGGAAGTTGAAAGACCTGATTTGGCGTTCACCAGTTTTCTTTAAGGTGACTCTCCATATTGAGGGTTGGCGTGAAGTATACTGTATACCCCAAGATATTTATATTCTCTGAATACTTCTATAGCTTGATTGTTGAAAGACCAATGTTCATTTCCTGCGTTTCTTCCAGAGTTCTTTTTGAAGACCATAGCTTTTGATTTTTTTAGATTTACAGCAAGGTTCCACATGTTGCAGTACTCGATCAGTTTGTTTATCATCAATGTCGTCCGCAAATAAAATGGCTTTTATTTTATGATTACCATACTCAATGCCTCTTGGTAAGTAATCTGTAATATCATCGATAAACAATGCAAATAGCAAAGGGCTTAAGGAGCATCCTTGTCTCACACCAAATTTTGTTTGAAATGGCTCTGAAAGATTTTCACCGTTTCAAACTGTTGACCAGGTCTCATCATACATTCTTTCCATTAAAGTGCAGAACTTCCTTGATAACCCTTTCGCATATAATTTGTAGAGAAGTGCTCTGCGATCCACGGTATCGAATGCTGCATTGAAGTCTATGATTCAATATACAGCCTCAATCGCTCGAAAATATGATCGAAATCGTTTTTAAGCACTAGCTGCATAAGGATATAATAAACCAAGACTACTATTATTTGATTGAAGCATTTCGATAAAAAATTTAGTCTTATGCAAAAAAAAGTCATTTAGTCTTCATCGAAGTTTTGCTTCGTTTGCGAGATATGTTAAAAATACTGAAAAGGGTAGTTTTTCACCCCTGTCTCACATTTGCACCCTCTAATTAAACAGCACTCTGCTATTTTATACTTTATATTTAATCCATTAACCGATTTTTGCATTAAAAACCCATCCTTTCAATTGAAGAACTAGCAAATCCTCCGATAACAGTTTCGTTGCAATATACATAATTCCACTGGTTCAGATGGTATCCACGCTGTTATTCTAAAGAGGTATTCTTGCACGCTGGCAAAACTACTGCGTAAGCTTTTCTATCTATCCTATTTTTTTGGTTGATAAACCGTCAACTCTTGAAATATCTTGAACAATAAAAGGTCCACTAGTGACTTAATGGCATATCTTACCGAAAAAAAAAACAATCTTTAAACTATTTTAAAGAAATTTTGAAAGAGTCTGGCATCAAGCTCTCTATGCGTGCTTTTGGTATCGATGAGTCTCTTCTTCGTTGGACTAGAAACTACCTTCCGAACCGTTCAATACTAGTTGTGTGGGATGGTTTCAAGTCTGATACTCACCTTACAAATGCTGGTGCTGGTGTGCCCCCGGGCTCCGTTTTGTCTCCGACTTTCTTCCTCATCTTCATTAATGATCTCTTATCTGAAACTTCTAATTCTCTCAATTGTTTTGCTGACGACTCAACCCTGAGCTTTTCATATTCGTTTCCAAATTCACGACACTGCCCTTCGGATGTGGAACTGGAACGGTTGCGTATGATAAGCTCATTTAATTCTGACCTTGACAGCATTGTTACATGGGGTTGTGAGAACAAAGTAGAATTCAATGCTTCGAAAGCACAATGTTGTCATTTGTCGTTAAAGCTTAACATCCTCCCATTGCCATTATCTATTAATAGTACTTGCAGCCAAGAAACTGAAAAGCTGTCAGTACTTGGTATGTTAGTAAACGATGACCTTCGTTGGAATGACCACATAATTGAAGTCGCCAAAAACGCTGCAAAGCGCTTAGGTTTTTTGAGACGATGCAGGAAATTCTTCACCACTTCTGGTCTGGCGTTACCTGTCTCACTCTCTTTCATTGCTTTTTTTACAAACAGTGCTCTTGTGAAATAGCCATCAGTTGCACTCCACTCCTCAAACAGTATAGCCGCCACACCCGCCTCACTCGGAATGCTCATCGTCATCAGTTTTACCAGTTTTTGAGCCCAACTTCGGACGTACAGTCAAGTATAGAGATTCCTATTTTTGCCGCACCACCCGCATGTCGAATGCTCTACCTGACTCTGTATCTACATTCAAATTTAATTCTTCTTTTTAATCATGTACTATTTTCCTAAATGCTCGAAAAGCACGTTCTCGGTTTCGAATTGAAATTGTAACACATTTCTCTGATATGCCCTATTTGTTTTATTTATTTCCTACTCATTTCTTGTCTCAACTTCAAAGTGTAAGTTAAGTATGAATATAAAACTTATAACACAACCTTAACAATGTATTTAATTGACCCGGAGTCCAAAAAGTACGCTGAATAACCAACATTTCTTTTCAGTGATTCACCCCCGGATATCCCAGAACCGCCTTCTCGATACACCCGCCAAATATCTAACGAATCGTATTCCAGTACAGAATGGTTTAAGCCCATTGGTTCATATCCTGAATTCACCAAAATGCCAAAAATGCGACCAAGTTCGAAAAATGTTCTTTCCATCAAACATTTGGAAATGCCACCAGAAGATTCTCCAGTGGCAGCAATGATTCATGACTCCAATGGATCAAGCAGTGGTGAGGATCAAAGTAAAGCAGAACCTGTTCCAGTGAGGCCTCCTGATCCGCAATCATCTCGTCTGAGATCTCTGCAACGTCAGTCGAGCTCAACTGATTCAGTGCTGCCAAGTTTTCTGCCCCCAATACCACCTCCTCCACTACCGCTGCCACCACCACCAGCACCTTCAACTCTGCCGCCACCAGATCCAGCGGATCCACCACCAGTAATTAGACAAATGTCACCGATTATCTTAACCGAGGCCATTACAACTGGAGCTGATTATAGGTGAGTTGTAGAAGCCCTTAATGAACTCTTCATTTGAAATGTTTTCTTTTTTAAAGGGTCACTGCTCCTCGAACGCACAAAAAGCCTTCGTTTTCGATCATTGCCGAGAAATCACCTCAGTCTTCCTTAGAACAAAGTTCCCAAAAAGCTCCTACGTCTGCACTTTCACCGTTCCGTGGCCACGGCTTCAGAGAGCGGGACCCACCAATAGCAGAAGAATTACCAGATGTTCCACAGAGACCGGTAGCCATGCCGCGAATGCTCCGTCGCAAATCTCTATCATCAACTCATCTAAAGCTTCCTAGTATATCAGATCCTTCGAATAATTTGCCTCTAACCGATAATTCACCACGGCCATCCGTTCAATTCAATATGAGCGGTAGACGACCGTCATTGCAGATGAGTCATCAGAAAAGTATTCTCCAAACAGGCAAAGATGCATCGTCATCGTCTCAAGAAACACCTTTATCAACACATCCAGTGCCACTGACACATGCAGCGAAGATGAAAAGCTGTGAAACACTGCCTTTTATAACCGATCCCTACAGGACATCCATACCAAGGCTGAGCGCGCCCTCAAGTGCATTATCAAAATCAACTGTTCCCAACTCGAATCCAACGAGAAAACAGAGGGGACTCCTTAGAATTATCAATAGTGCTGACTCAAACTCACGAATACCAATCCGATCAAACTGGGCCAGCATGGACGATATTTCAACACAACGCAAGCCTGTGCTATCACCACTTCGCGTTAAAATTCGCCGACGTTCTAGTTCCACTTCGCCGGAGAGAAGAAGTTCTACGCAAACAGAACCGAGAAGTTCCCTTGCGTCTGATAGAAGAAGTTCCAATCTGAGCTCGGTTACAACTTCAGACTTTAGCTTTCGTCGAAATTCTCTCTCACCTGTGAAGACTCCATTGACGGGTAGGAGGAAATCGATATTCCAGTCAGGAGCCAAATCAACACCTGCCTCCCCATCTAATCGAAAACACACATCAAGAACTCCCCGAAAGGTGGCAAAGCCAACTACGCTTTCACCAATCATCGGTACACCCAACAAAGATTTTCCACCAACGTCACCAGCTAAAGGAAATCAGCCTTTGTCAGTTTCTTTGTCCCGAAGGGAATCTCTTTCACAAATTCCGGTCTTCAATAGTTTCAACGGTGCTTCGAGGTCCAATTCAAGACTAAGCTCGCGGGGAAATTCGCGAGTTAACTCAAGATCTAGCTCCCCATACAAAGATGTTGCCACAGGGGTTGGTTCACGAGTACCCTCAAGTCGATCACCATCCCGACAATCCCTGAGACCCGAATCAAGGCTCACATCGAGAGGTGGATCACGTCCAGGTTCAAGGGCAGACTCGAGCAAAGCACCGTCAAGATCAACGTCTCGGGCTTCAACACGTCAAGCCTCGAATGTCGTGTCAAGAGCGAATTCTCGGGCGAGTTCCCGTCCCAACTCTCGCATGGAGCAAGCCAAAGCAGTTGCGAATTCTCGTTCCAATTCACGACTAAGTACGAGAAGTGAAAACTCATTTAAAAGCCGAGCTGATAGCCCACCAAAGAAAAGTCGACGAAGTAAATCATCATCTCGTAGCCCTGAGCCAAGGAAAACGAGGAGAAAGTCCATAAGTCCTTCAAAAACCAGGACTCCAATAGTTAACCGAAGAGACTCAAAGTCACTAATCCCAGCCCGTGTCCCCACCTCAAAAGCTACATCAAAACCAAAAAACATTGCTGCATCAAAAAACCCAAGCGTACTACGACGAGAGTCTCCAAAAAGGACGAGTAACCGAAAATCACCCACAAGTGCCAAAAATCTAGCCCAATCTAACCTAACGAGAGGAGCTACAAGAGGAAGCAACAGGGAAAATACGAGGAGCAGTGTAAAGACCAGTTCGAAGGGCAATACGACGACGAGCAAGGCGAAAAAGCCGACAACAGATGTTCGTCGAACTCCATCAACAGCACGGAAGCCAATGAGTAAAGCGTCTACGCCTGTTCCAGCTGCCAGTCCATCTGGAATTAAGAGCCGACAACCAAGTAATCTTGAATCCAGAAATCTTCCAAAGAACGCCGAACAGCTAAAGCGTGAAACGTCCTCAGTTCGACAGGCCATAATTGCTGCGTCCTTACTTAAGCGAGAAGCTTCTTCAATGAGTATGAAAAAGGGTGAAGCAAAGGCTCCTCAGTCCAAATCCACCAATAGTCAAGCTGCACAAGGGACTGAACAACTTCAAGTAAAAGAGGAAACAACTAATGGTCACCCAAAGATTCTCAAACGCCAACCATCGACGATGGCTCTTCTTACTATTGGATCGAAATTGAGTCTCATGCGCAAGCGCACGGACAGTAATCTTAGCAAGAAACTAGCCGACGCAAAAAAGAGTAATGAAGGTGGTGTAGCTGCCAACAATAGCGGAGAGACAACAACAGCTGCTGATGGTTCAACTAACGGTAAGCTCGTAGCCCTGACAAAAGCAAATGTTGTTTCAATGACTACCGCTGCTATTACAGCTCAGCCAGTGGAAATTAGTACTGTCCTGGCAAACCAATTGCCAAAGACAAATAGTTCTGGGCAATTGTTGGCAGGACAAGAAGATATGGCCACCTCGCCAGCGGCTATTTTGGAGAAATCACAAAAGACTCTTGAGAACATACAAAAGACTGTCACCGAAGCAACCGATGAAATTCACAAGACCATCAATGAGAACTTAACTGATTTAAAAACCTTGGAGAATGACATGGGCAAGATGTCGGAGGAGTTAACCGGTTCACCATCGCCTTTGGAAAAGTCTGATAGCCTTAAGACGGTCATTGAAAACCGTTCGCCAAAGAATGCTGAGACTAAGAAAGCATCGGAGCAGTCCGGTACGATTGATGATGCCTTTGGTGAAGCGGTACACAATTCTCCGATACCCCCAAATCATCCTATCGAGGCGTCAGTAACAGTTATCAATTCGGGAAACAACAAAACCATAAATGGTGCTTCAAGAACAACAACGGCACACACGGGAGCCGGTTTAGCTGTCGATGAGGATTTAGCCGAAAGGGTTAGTGAGCGTGCTATTTCTGTCTTGCCAGAAGTTGACTGTGATAGTGCAAATTTGCAGAGTAGCGATGCTGGTTTAATAGGTGAAACAGGAGTTATAAGTGGTCATTCGGGAATTGAAAATGATGCCAAGACTAAAAGCACAAAGCTCAACTCTTCTGGTGCTAAGAGCGATGCGGAAGTGCGTGCTGGAGACGGAAATGGCCAAGGAGATGCAGCAAAAGAGTAAGTGGAACTTAAATTATCAGTACATTTGAGTAAATATTAAACAAAACACTAACAGTCCGAGTGGTTTCATGCGCTTATCTATTTGAACATCACCTGAGGTTACAAAGTCTCTTTTTTGCACATTTCAATTGGTACTCCTCGCGACGACGCGACGTTGATTCAGAAACCGATCTAAAACTGGGAATTCTTTTGCGAGAAAACCAATAGAAAGTTTTAGCTTGCCTTCTTGCTTCACTTTGCTCTCAATCTACTTCAACAGTTTGGCAGCACTGGTCATAAATGTGAACCAAGAACAAATTGCCGATTGAAAGTGTTGATGAAATAGTTTTGTGCTGTAGCCGTCTTTAGGCTGGAAGCAATTTCCCGCTTTTTAAGACAAATTGATTGATTTAACGTGAATATTTTTGCAATTTGCTTTAGGGACTTGTAAAGCATCAGATTTTGCCTTCGGCTTTAAGGCTGATGCTTTACAAGTCTTTAAAGCAGTTTTGGCTGTGCTAACGCTGGAGACAACTACGTGCAAGTAGCTTTCTAAAAGCAACTGGTAATCAGGTTTATACCAGCAACGCACAAGGTTTGCATAAGCTTTATTTTTGTTGAACCCACTTTTGGTGAAAACTGGAACTTGTGGGTCGCATTTTTCTTCATTTTCATTCGATTGATACCGAGAACCTCAAAGGCTGCGATTCTGATGGCTTGTTGGTATAGCTGTCACTGGTCTTCAATGTTTGATGCTGGCGGTATAGGATTCAAGGATAATTGGAGGGCCACTAGGTTGGAAGATGCAGAGCCAATCTCTTGCAATCGTATCTTTCCGAAGTTATATCGTCTCACAGTTTTATTTTGCACATCAGACTAATGTTAGCAAGCTTAATCCTTGTGCTGACTAGCATAATAGGCTAACGACAAATCCGAACCCAAACATGCACTGTTTGTGTTGTCTGTAAACTCTAACTGTCACGTTGCCAAAGTAGATGTCGCAGCCTTTCATCTTCTTTATGACCGAACCCCTTCCATCGCACTTCTTTATATTTGCTTTAGCAGCAGTCTATAGCTTCTGCTAGTTCTCCGGCTGCCATTAGTCAGTTAAGGGAACTTACATTCCATGTGCAGATTCCGAGGTCTTTTTCCCTTTTTCGTTTTCTAAGATCGTCAACGGTGATATCATTACTGTTATTTGATTCTGTTGGTTGTTTCGCTTTGGTTGGGTAGTTAACCTTACATCAGATCATTAAAGATCCTTTTCAAATACCCTTGTAAATAAATGACCGAATAGTCTTATGTGTCAGTTCCCTCCTGTCTGAGTTATAGGGCTGCTGTTGGCTCCCCAGGAGCTCATCCGCCAATATTTCAATACCCTCTCCTAGAATTTAAAGACCTTGGAAGACCTTTTTACCAAATAAGTTAGAGTAGCTCATTCGGGGGCTTCTGCTTTTCGACTGTTGAACTCTACCGTTGATTCTGTAAATCGAATCCGTCCGCTGCGACTTGTCTCATTCAGATTCGGGTATAGTCAGTTATTACTCGCAAAGCATTAGTTGGACAAACTTCGTTTGATGGATGTTGGATGATCGGATGTAGTTTGCGTTCAGACTTATCAAACTTGTCGTCCAACTTTATGTCATAAATTCCTCCACTCCGTGCAACTTCAAAATTTTTAAAAATGTTTCGTCTGAGGGTTCACATTATCAAACATTGGTCATTCAAGCCAAAGTCTGTCCAACTATCTGTATAGTCTAAACGGCCCTATTCGCTTTTCAATAACTGACTCAGAACTAATAAGAACATTGATTTATTTAAAAAAATCTCTATTTTTGTTAAAATTTTATGAAAAAAAATAGTTTTTTTTTTAAATTTTTGGCTTTGCGACTAAAAAAAACTTCAATTGGAAAATTAATTGAAGAACAAAGTATTGACTTTCAAAAACACTCTAGCACGTTTTCATAGGTGATTTAGTTGATTTTGAATAGTTTTGTTCTCATTCTAAGTAAATTCTCCCCTGACGCCTAAAGGTTGGGAAATAGGTATCCTCTCCGTTATTTTTTTTTTTTCTTTTTTCTTCTTTTATCTTCTTTTAACCCAACCAATTCGTCATGGGCATCTTTTATATCTTATGCAAGATATCTTTAGCTTTGCGTACATCATTTCTTCGAAAATTTTAAAATCCTTTTTTTGTGGTAAATGAAAAGCAGACAATTACGGGTATCAATTTATAAAATAGAATCTTGGTATTTTTTTTTTTTTTAAATTATATAGGGCGAAGGTGAGAATTACCTTTACAAGCACGTCGACCTGAAAGATCTTTTGTGCTGTTCCCTTAGGTTTAAAAACACGTAGTGTATAGGTTTTTTCATTCGAAGCTGAGGTCATGTAAGAACCTAAGAATCTTCGAGGAAGAGGTGTTTCTGATATCAAGGGGACAGGGGAACCCTTTATTGAATATATTAAGCCTGGATCTAGCTAATGCAGGGCATTCACATAAAATGTGTTCAGCTGTTTCTATGTCCTCAAGACAGAGACGACAGGTGTCATCTTGGCTGATGCCCATGTTTTTAAGATGATACTTAAGAGAGCAGTGTCCAGTGAAGAAGTCCGTAAGTAACTTTGCGTCACGTTTGCTCATGTCAAGAATTTCTTTCATACGTTTGTGGGATAAGTCAATGAATAGTTTTGACTGACGATGGCCATTTGAGTTGTTCCAGGTGCTGATCATGTTCTGTCGTTCCCAGGTAGCTAATTCGTTTTTAAGGCTACTGATTGGGAGACCACAGTAGGGTTCAGGGCCTCTGAATTGGGACTGAGAGCCAAGTCTAGCAAGTCGGTCAGCCTCTTCGTTACCCGGTACGCCTTCATGACCAGGCACCCATGAAAGAGTTATTTTATTGTGAGTAGCTAATTGAAGTAAACATGTCAGGCAGTTCCAAACTAGTTTGGATTCGATTTTTGTCGAGGATAGAGCCTTTAGTGCTGCCTGACTGTCAGAGCAGATTAGGATGCTTGATCTTCGGAGGTTTCTTCTAATGCATTCCCTAATACAGAATTCTATAGCCATTACCTCTGCCTGAAAGATAGTAGTTGTGTTACCAAGGGATGTAGATGATTTAAAGTTGGGACCGGAAATCCCTGCACCTACGCCGTTGTTTATTTTTGAACCGTCAGTATACCAGATGTATTGGAAGTTATTTGTAAGAATTACAGGGTTCTTCCATGTTGAGCGGTTTGGAAAGATTACTTTAAAGGGACGATGTAACATTATGCGTTTAGGCAGGCGATTTCAGTATTGGGAGCACCTGCAGAATACTCATATGTCCTTGTAAGTTTTCCTTTCTAGAGTAGTTGGTGAGATGAAGCTTTAGTCCGCTTAGTGCAGCAGTCTTCTTTACTCTTTGATGTAGCGGAGGAAAATTTAATAAACTTTCTAACGCTAAAGTTGGGCAGGTGCGCATTGCACCTGTGATACCTACACAGGTTAGTCTTTGTTACTTTTGCAAAGATTTGCGGGCATAAACTTGTTCTGTTTTTTGCCACCAGATCAGTGAAGCATAGGTTATAATGGGTGTGATAATAGTGAGGTAAGTCCAGTAAATCATTTTTGGCCTAAGTCCCCACTTTTTACCAAAGAGTCTAGAACAGGCCCAGAAAGCATTTGTTGCTTTTGCTATGGTTTTGTCTAGATGTGGTTTCCAATTGAGTTTATTATCCAGGGTTACTCCTAGATATTTGACCTCTTTGGAAAAATTAATTTGAACACTATTTAGGGATAGTGTTTGGAGATTGATTTTACGTCTCCTGGTGAATGGAATGATGACTGTTTTGGTGGGGTTGACCTTAAGCCCTTCTTTGTTGCACCAGTCATTAACTTTGTTCAGGGCACTTTGCATACGGTTTGTGACCTGTGCTTCTTGATTGCCTTGAATAGAGATGACTAAGTCATCAGCGTAGCCTTGTGTAAAAAGGCCCAGCTTATTGAGGTCATCCAAGAGCTGATCTATTACAATTGACCAGAGTAGGGGAGATAAAACACACCCTTGGGGACAGCCTTTAACAGCATTAACTGTTATTGATGTTTGACCTAGTGTGGTGGAGATGATTCTGCCACTTAACATTGTGAAGGAGTCACAGCCAACGACCTCTTAATTCATTGCTCTATTATTATCATTAACAGGTTGTCAACCCTCGGCTGTATCTCGATATCCGATCCTCTCACATTCAGTTAAATGCATTACACTTGACTTGCATGTGTATCCATAGAGTGCATTGTACTCAGAACAATATGATTCCCAACGGCAGGCCACTGCCAGCCGGCAGAAGTAATAAGGGATCATATTGCTTTGACTGCATGCGCGCTGTATATGTCACAGCAATAGTCTTTGGGTATGAGCATTTGTTTATGATATAGGTCATTGGCGCTCACCCAAAAGAATGTGATGATGAAGCGTTTTAATCGGATATCGAAATGTGGTCGATTGTTCGATAACCAGAATTAGAGCATAGTAGCTTTGTATAAATAGGGTATGAATTTGGAAATAAAGTCAAAAGTGATCGTGGACTCGATCTGAACATACTCCCGGGTTTTAGTTAATATAAGGCATTGAGCCGACAACAATTCCTGGATAGTTCTAAGTGTTTCCACTACCATACCTCAATTTTGCAGTTAGTGCGAAGAGGTTTGAGCCTACAGCAGTGAATGCTTGGCGAGTTGGTAGTTTGGGAACCAGGGAACATTACAACATAGAGTCAATCCATTTAATGGTTGGTGTGTCAATTCCTTTGACAGTTGCAGCGGTTTGAATTGACAAGTACGTAGTATTGTCAAAGGCGCCAGAAATATCAAGAAAAGAGCAGAGTATGATGTCTTTCTTAGCAAACGCATTCTCAATTTTGCTGACCAGCTGATGGAGAGCTGTAACAGTGGACTTACCAGTTTGGTAAGCGAATTGGTTAGCATTGAGAGGATTTGCTATTAAGGCCGTACTGCGAATGTGTAAATCAATCACTTTTTCCATGACCTTTAGAAAGAAGGATGTGAGACTGATTGGTCTGAAGGATTTTGGGTCTGAGTTTGATCTATTGCCAGCTTTTGGTATGAATACTACTCTCACCTTTCTCCAAGTTTGAGGGATGTAGCTTAATTCAAAACTGGATCTATAGATAAGTATAAGTGAGCAGATTATGGTATTAATTCCATACTGCAAGAGAGCAGGAAAGATACCATCTTCCCCGGGCGCCTTGAAAGGCTGTTGTGAGGATATTGCCCATTTGATGGAGTCTTCGTTAAAAATTTTTCTAGCTAGACTTCTTGTTGTGCTATTAGGTGTAGTGTAACTCACATTTGTGGTTAGAGATTGATCAGTGGTATGTATACAGTCAGGAAAATGAGTGGCCAAAAGTAGGCTCAGAGTTTCACTGTAACTTTGGGTAAAACTACCATCCGATTTTTTTAAGAGACCAATACCGTTGTTATGATCTTTAGCTAAGGCTTTTTGAACTCTGATTGAAGAAGGCAAGTTATCGATACTTTCACAGAAGTTTTTCCAGGTTAGTCGTTTTTGCCTTCTTATCATCGAGTTGTAAGTCGTTAAAGTTGTTCGATATTCGCTCCACGAATTGGTTCGTTTAGCTTTATTGAACATCTTACGAAGCTTTCTTTTTAACTTCTCCAACTCACTGTTCCACCAGGGAACATCGCGATTTGAGTTGGTCTGTCTAATGTGACAGCTGGACTCGTATGCGATTGTGATTTGGGAGCTTAAGCGTGTTGCTTCCCTTTCAAGTTGATAAGGAGAGTCAATGTTTGGATAGGATGGTTCAAATTCACAACGAAATGTCTCTGTATAGAGATTCCAGTCCGTGTGTCTTGGTACCCTATTGTTTTCTATATTGTTGTGATTCGGCCCTGACAGATCAAATCTGATGTGCCGGTGGTCCGAGAATGATATCTCTTTCGAGACATGCCAATTGAGAATGTTGTTGGCTATGGCAAAACTTGCCACTGTCATATTCAACACTTCTTTCCTAGTGGAGGTGACAAAAGTAGGTTCATTTCCCTTATTTAGAATATCTAAGTTTGAATGCATAAGAAAATCTAAAAGGGACTCACCTCTTTTGTTTATGTCTTTGCTACCCCATATGGTGTGATGGGCGTTGGCATCACAACCAAGTATTAGCTGTCTTCCCCTTGCGTTGCAGTAGCTAACGAGTTTTTTTACCTCTTCAGGTGGTGCGGAGGTAGTATCTCCCGGGTAGTAGGCTGAGGCTTTTACAATGTTTTGTAAGCCTCTTGCCGTGGGGATCTCAGCTAGTACCGCAACGAGATCATTTGTGATGAATTCTGGAATGGGAAGAAAGTTAGTTCTTTTATGGATAAGAAGCGCAGCTCGTGGTTGGAGTTGCGTGTTGTCGTATATTAACTTACACGATTGTGTTGGAAGGCCTTTTATTTAGATCCTGCTTGACAAATTCCCTGCTTGCCGCAGCTGAGGCAGCTTTGGCGTGCATGAGATTTATCTGCAGGAATTTTAGGGTGGTGTAATTCATTTTGTTTTGGGTGTTGAGGTAAAGCTCGCCGGTGCTTTTAATAGCCTCTGCCGAGCTTTACCTTTGGGCCTGGGGTCCCGTTTTTGAGCCATGAATCTGGCTGTGCTGCTTTTTGCAGCTGGTGTTGCGTTCTCGCATTTTGTTGTTGTTTTGGCGACGGTTGTTGAGCAGGGAAGGGGGGGAGTTGTTGTTGCATTGCCAGAGGTACCTTTTGATAAGGAAGGCCTTACGGCTGACTCCTTTGGCAAGGTAGTTGTGGCATTAGCAACTGGGGGGGGAGGAACTGGGATTGTTGGAGCTGTCAGCCTGTTTTGTAGATCTGACGGTGGTGAAGGCTGTGGAGCACTATTACCTGTCGTCAGAGTCAAACAGGCTGTCTTGACAGGGGAGTTAGGTGGGGGTTTGGGGGCACCAGTTTTGTGAGGGGCTTTAGGATGGCGGAGTTGAACATCGCCAAACCTAAAGTCTATGATGTCTTTTTTGGTTTTCAGTAGAGCCACGGATTTATGGTCCACCGAAAAGGTAAGAATAGAGGCGGCACCTTTGGCTTCTCTTCTTATGACCCTCCATTCAGGGAGACCCTCATTCTGGACTTTGATCGCAGTGAGAATCTGCTCGTTCGTGCATGTAGGGCCAACGGGGAAATGGCCCACCAGAATTTGGTTTTTGGGAATTTCTTCCTCTTCAACCGCCTTCAGTGAGGCATTCTCCCAAGGCTTTAATTTTGGAATTTCGCCTTTTAGCCAATCAGCCGTGACCTTATTTTTGCAGTTGAAGACAAGCCATCCTGGTCTGAAATTGGTACCAAAGAATTTGGGGCTGATATCCCCTGTCTTTTGGCTACAAATCAAACCAAAGATGGTGTCTTGCACTACTGTCATTTGGTCAGTGTTAAGTAGCGTTTCCGGGTAGTCTGAGGCAAGGATACCTATTTTGTAACTCTCCAGCGCTTGCTTAAAATTTTGTTGCTCTATTTTTTGTTGATTTGGAGGCGGATTTGATGTGGAAGGCACATCAACAGACCTCTGCTTGTGAGCAGTGTTGGGTTTTGCCATTTTGGCACGATTTGTGTCCCTAGGGAAGAATTCAGAGCGATTCCTTTTTTCTCCCTTTAGAACGGCCGTTCTGGCTCTTTCCCTGGCTTCGGCTTCGTTAAGGCCGCTAGCCAGAAGGAATTTAAAGCGTTTGCGAGCAGCTCCACAAAGCTTGACGCGCACTTTTTGGGTTGTTTTGATCGTTTGATCAGAGTGTGTTGAAGGGGCAGCTTCGTTAAGAAGTTTCGCCTCCTCCAAAGAACCAATAGGTGGAAGGTCGTCAAGACCTGTCTCCATTGGTGTGGATGCACTTAGAGCAGCATCACTCTCTTTAAAATTTTTATTTATATTTTCAATTTTTGTACCCACGAGTAATAGGGAAAGGAGGTCACCATTGGCAGAGCCCTATGCCAACGTAAAGGACTTACAATTTAAACTGGATTTGCCTAGGTATCCAGAGTTCGCAACTAGCGACTAAGAGCTCCTTAGCCATTCAGCCTTCGGCGTCGCTGTTCAACCACTGGCTTGAGGATTGTTTATCGACCTTTACTGGTCTAGATCCGTTATGTTCGGTTATTGCGTAAGCAAGTTGCAGTGGCACCTCGAGCAGGATGTTATTTGCTAACGCATAACGGTCTTGAAAAGGGAGAGGCTAGAGTTTCATGGAATACCAGACTTTTATTGCGCTTCACCTGTTCCTGGGACTTATGTCCCTGGCCACCCCAATCTTGGTATGGTATCTAAATATAATATAGAAAATTTGTATCTTTCTCCAATTTAAGGACAGGTGTCGATCGCGTTCAAATTATGGTTAAAGTTGATCTCATGGCTAAGTTTTGACGTTTGCGTCGAGGTCGACATAACAAATTGCATTATTTCGAAACACTGTCTGAAATTGAATGTGGAGTTTGAAGTTTTCGCTGTGGAGAATATTGGTTACTAGTCCAGTTCATTAAGTGTCTTCTATAAATAGTAGCTCGAAAATGCGCAGATAAAGCTTAAGCCGCAATAAATAGGAAAAAACCCAACTTTAATTGTTAGAAGTCGATTGTACTCAAATAAAAGTAAAAATTGAATAACTTCAAAAATCAAGAATTTATTCTATTGCATGCAACGGCTGTAGATGAGAATATGCTCCACATACAAAAAAGCCTTTACCAAAAAGATTTAAGGAATAATTTGCTAATCTCAAATACATTGTGCACGTTCAAGAACCCATTGGATATGCTATCCCGGATATATATTGGATACCTTCTTGAATGATTCAGATATATTTTTGCATATTGATGCCCAAAACAGCAGTGAAATATAAAAAGTCAACTTTTGAAAACAGAAAGACGTTCAAAATATCGTTGATAACAATCGATTGGAATCTGTTTTTCGAATTCTCATACAACTTAAGAGGTTTTAATTCTGAAATAAACGCACACAAAATAAAAACAAACATGAAAAGAAACAAATACAAATTTTCTATTAGCTGATCACTTGAATAGAAAGGTATACCGAAAATTGCGCGGATACATTTAGATAGCTTTTGGGTGTGTGCCTCTGCTAAATGCTTAACACGTAGACAACAACAACAAAAGCTACGATTATTGAACGCCTCTATTGAAACAAAGAAGTCGAGTGCTACAGAATATATCGAGCTCTTCCCGCTTTATTTTCGCTGTAATTTTTCGTAAAACAGTTATAATATAAAACTAGAAATGCAGAAAACTGCGAAACAATGTAAATGTATTAAAAAAAATTATTTTGTTAAAATTGTTGCTTACCATGATTTTTCGGGAAGGGTTCGATATGCTAGACAATAGTCATAAATCTTAGCTTTCAAAATCAAAAATCGATAAGAAGTGTAAATAACGTATATGAGTTAAATGCTTTTGAATCTTCTATGTATTTGAATTTAAAAGTGTAACACACTGTTAACCGCTGATTTCACGGCAGGCCTCATCAAAAAGTGAAACCAATCTTATTACTTTGTTTTGAAAAAAGTGAAGTTACTGCGCTTGATATTTTTGATGCATTTGATAAAGTTTGGCATCAGGCTCGCTTATCGAAAACCCGTGCTTTGGGTATAGATGAATCTCTCATTCGTTGCATGAGAAACTACCTTTTCCACTGTTCAATATAGAAGTTGTCCTGGATGGTTTCAAGTGAGGGCCATACTTTATAAATGGTGGTGTGCCCTAGGACACCGTTTTATTTCCAACTCTATTTCTTGATTTAATAAAATGATTTCTTGTCTGAAACCTATGGGAGATAATATACAAGCCGATTAGAACTAAGTGTCTCGTAAGCCCTGCTTAACATTCCGCTATTATGCCATTATGCGTTTCAAAAATCCTTAAAAGCTGTCTGTTTTTTTTTTTTCTTTATAATTTGCGCGCACTCAAGGGGTTGTGACTACCCTTAACATGTTAAGTAACACAGCACGAGCGTTAGGAAAAAGGGAGAGAGTTTAAAACGAGATACCGATGCACATTAGTTTTAAATTTCTGAAGATTGTAATGAGAGGGAAAAATAGAGCTGGGCAATACATTCCACATTCGCGTGGTACGGCTGAAGAAGGAATCTCTGTATTTGACAGTACGTCCGAAATTGGACTCAAGAGTAAACTGATGGGCATTCCTGGAAGCGCGAGTATTACGGTTGAATTGTTTAAGGGGAGGAATGCATCTGGCAATCTCATAAGAGCACTGTCTGTAGAAAAAACGATAAAATAAGGAGAGACAAGAAACATTACGACGATGTTCGAGTGTCGTGAAAGTTTCGATGATGTTCGTATCTCCAATCATTTTAAAGGCTCTTCTCTGAACACTGTCCAAAAGATTGAGGTGGGTTGAAGGAGCACCTGCCCAAATATGGGAGTTTTACTCCATCTTAGGACGAATGTACGTTTTGTAGATGACTGCCAGGTCATTGGGTGAAAAAAATTTCTTGCATCGTCGAAGAAAGCCTAAGCACTTTGCAGCGATTTTGGCGATTTCAAGTATGTTGTTATTCCACAAGAGGTGGTTGGTAATGCACATACCGAGGATTGAAAGCTGTTCTGTTTCAACAATGCAAGAGCCACTCATGGATAGTGACAAGGGAGGTAAGTTTCGCTTCAACGACAAAAGACAGCGTTGAGTTTATGAAGCATTAAATTCTACGCGGATTTTTATTCCCCACTGGACAATGCTGTCTAGATCAGAATTTAATGAACTTAACATACGTTGCCGCCCTAATTCCACGTCCGAAGATGTGGGATGTGAACTTAAGAACGAATATGAAAAGCTGAGGGTACTGTCGTCGGCAAAACAATTTAGTGGATTAGTAGTTTCAGACAGAAGATCGTTAATGAAAACAAGAAAAAGTGTCGGAGACAAAACGGAGCCCTGGGGCACACCAGCATTTATTTTGTGGGTTTCAGATTTATAGCCGTCCAAAACAACTTGTAATGAACGGTTAGAAAGGTAGCTACTAATCCAGCGAAGAAGAGACTCATCGAAACCAAATGCACGCATTTTAGATAAAAGAGCTTGATGCCAAACTCTATCGAATGCTTTTAAAATATCAAGCGCAATAATCTTACTTTCACCAAATCGATGTAAAGACTTGTGCCACTGTTCGGTGAGATATACCATCAAATCACCAGTGGACCTATTGCAACGAAAGCCATACTGTCGGTCATTAAGAAGCTTTCGTTCTTCGAGATATTTCTTAAGCTGATAGTTGATCAGCGTTTCCATGACCTTAGAAAGAAGGGAAGTAAGTGCAATTGGACGGTAGTTCGCGGGTGAGGAAGATTCGCCTTTTTTAGGGACTGGCTGGACAAATGCTGTTTTCGAAATAAGCACTAGTTGAAAAAAAAACGTTAGATGGCGGATGGGGTACAAACTACAAAGATGAGTGTTCAGACTGATTGGTGATAGTTTAATTTTAGGAATCAATTGATTCTCTTGAACATCGTCGGAACGTTACTTGTCTCACTCTATTTCATCGCCTTTTTCACAAACAGTGCTCTGTAAAAATAGCCAGATGCATACCTTACTTGAAACAATTCACACTCGAATATTTATCAGTTTTACCTTGAGCAAACTTTCGGACAATATCAAGCTAAATTTATTTTTTGTTATATTTATATAAACACTAGCTGAGCCACCCTGCGTTGCTCGGGTCTGTAGTCTTAAGGTTCCCGTTCTCGTTTTTCCGCTTAAGTGGGAACTTGGGGATGAAAAATAATCGTTTTTACTTTGGGATTATTTGGCATCCCAATGACGAAAAATTTTTGAAATCTGTCCAGTAGTTTCTAGGTTTCCGTTCCCAGCCCCTTTCCTGTGGGAATCTTTCGTTACCGTGAAAATATGTGAAATATAAGTTTATGTCACTGAGGTATAATGTAACATTCTGGAGTTGAAAGAATTTTTGAAATCGGTCAAGTAACTTTAAAGTTCCCGTTCTCGTTCCCGTTTCTGTTCCCGTGGGATTATAGGGATGAAATATAATCTAAATTACTGACGGAAGGGGATAATGTAGCACCCCTAATGCTGTAATCGTTTTAGAAACCTGTCCAGTAGTTTCTAAGTTTCCGCTCCCAAACCCGTTCCTGTGGGAAAATCAATTTTTTATGTCATAAGAACCTTCTCCTGACAATAACAAACACAACAAAAAAAGAATTGGCCGAATTGGTCCAGGCGTTGTTGAGTTATGCGCTTACATACACATTTTGCGATTCATTTTTATATATAAGATTTTAATATAAAAAGTTGTAAAAACACACAACTATGGTCGAAAAATCACATAATGAGCCAAGGGTGAAGAAAAGTGAGAGTATAATGTGACAAGAGGGAATATGTCTGGTAAAAGCTCTATTTAGGCAAGTGAGACAGGCAGAAGGATGGGTAAGTACAAAGCAAATGTGTGACTAAAAGCTGACTACCTTAAAATGGGAAAAATGCATACCAGCCTCAGTCCATAACAAGTATATGCCAAATAAGTATTCTGAAGAACTTTACACTTAAAATTGTGTTCGAAGTCATACACACAAGATTTTGAATTGATCTTCTGCTTGCTATCCGTGGCGTGATGGTTAGCATGTCCACCTGCTAACCCACAGGTTCGAGGTTCGAATCCCAGCAGAGGCAAAAATGTTTTTCCACGGGTATCGCCTTTCGCGAGGAATTGGCAAGCCCTCCGTTAGTAAATTCATTGCCATGAAAAGCGCTTCCTCAATAAGCCGTTTGGAACCGGCAGAAAATTGTAGGTCCCCTCCATTCCCTCACAAGGCATGGTTGTGAGAAATGCGCTAGGCCCAGGGGCTGCTCGCTCTGTTGCGCCATCCTATTTATTTATTTTATTCTGCTTTCAAAATCTTTACATTTTCTCCCTACAAATATCCACTCCAGTGTTTATGTTAAATATACATAAAATGCTTTACTGGAATTCTTACTTACGACGTACGTAGCTATATTAGTGCAAAACTATAGTCCGAGCGTTTTTAAGCGAAACTACCGGCTGTTGTTAATATAAATCACTCTAACTTTAAAATGAGCTCATTAACAACGTTCGATCTATAAACATCACTTGCTACTGATTTCAAGTGTGAACTGTTCCTAAATGTTGACAGTTCAGTCCAAAGAAGTGAAGTAGCAGACCTAAAATGGGGTTTGTCTGATTTTTAATTGAAGATAGTCTTAAGTTAAAATCTAATAAAAATAATTCAAGAGTAATTTTAGCCGGCACTAAGGCTCATTTTAAGGTATTATACCTACAAATGCAACTAAAACAACACACGTGCTATGCATTTTTTTAATCCTGATTTCTTATATAGCTTATATTTGTATGTGGAGCTAAAATAATTTATGACTTTGCATGTCTCGAGTTTATTACATTGAACATTCTCATGTTCACTATTTTAATTGTTTCTTCCTTTCGGCTTACTTAGCTTGTAATATACAAGACCATCTATCGAAAAAACATTTACAATTTTTTTCCTATTGTTGGTTTAGAAAGCTTTTACCAAAAAAAAAGACTTGTTTTTCCTGTAAATGCTTCCACTGTAAAAGAAATCAAATCGAACTCCTCGAACATATTTGAAAGAAAATCTACATCTAGAGTTGAATAAGTTCTTTCCATTCGTGTAACTGACAGTATCCTGAGAAACACCTCAACTCGCTTTGTTCAAATCTTTGAATGGAAAGTCCGTTCTCGTTTTCCCTCTTCATCTTCACATTCGCGCATTGAAATATTGAAAAGACTTTTGGTTGAATACAATCCAAACGGAAGGTAGCTTTACCTCCTTTTCGATATTGCGGCTCTTACCGCAAACCGAATCACATAACGACGACGGTAAACCATGCCAGACTACCCATTCCCACCCATCTCGGTGAAACTTCTCCCTCAATTATCATAATTCACCGCCAGGATTTACCCGCTTTATTAGTTTCGAGGTATGACCAGGGTAAAATACCGAACGGAGTTGGGTCATAGAGCTTGCCATTACTATACATAAGAAGGTCTGTGTACACAGCTCTGGCGTTTGGCCTACTTCTCACTCAGGCATGGGCTTCCTTGACCAAAGTATTCATAATGCGTCAATATCAGTGGCCGGCGCGGCGGTTGAGGTGGCTTTGGCAAAAATCAAAGAAAGAATTTTCTTTGCCTACCAGAACACTTTCGTGCCAAACGAAAAGTTAGTTTTAAGTGGACAACCAACGCGAAAACATTTGTGGGAATTTTCGTAAAAAAAAAAAATAATTAAAATTATCCAACAAGACAAAATAAAACAAAGAAAAAGGAAAAAATGATTCAAAAGAATGGTAAACGTAAAAACTCGGTGGTTTTCAACATCGATCTACCAAATGAATTTGGTGACACCGAAAAGTACTTTTTTAGGTAAAGGACAAACGAAATGTAATCCGTTTTCATAGTTTTAATTAGTAGGTGCACGTATGGTGTTTGTATGAGGCTTCCATAGTTAGAGCCTTAGTTTTGGGGTTCGGATTGAGATGATATCAATTTGTGTATTGTTCAACGGATTTTTTTATTTGTTTTTGATTCTTGAGGCTTTCTTTAATCGCGTGTTTGTTTTTAATTAAGATTCTTTGACTAGTACCATGAGTTTTATTTGTATTGGGCTGTTTCCTGTCAGAAAACGCCTGGAAAATTTCATCTATAATTTTATTTCGTTTTACTCGGTATTTTTTCCTTTGTTAAGTGATTCCGACTGGAAATGTGAACATTATTGAGCTTTAAAATGATTGATGCTTTGAATGTGTTGGTAATTTTATTTTGTTTGGTTAATTAACTTGTCGCAGTTTAAATGGAGACTTCCGTTCGGTTGCAAGTGATTAGTTTGTTCAGTTTTTTTTCTTGTTATGAAGTGACTTCTATTGTTTTAGGCACCCACGTGAGTTTTAAAGTTTAAAATTAATTTTCTTTTTGGAACATAATTTGCTTTAGTATCAAATATTACAAAATGCAACAAAAAGTGTTTTGCCATTTCTCATTGGTATGAATTCTAAAATGTGGACTGACTTTATATAACTTTTATTTTTGTAAGTTTAGTTAATCTTAAAATATTTGAAAAACAAATGGATGGAAAGACATGATTTAGTAAATGAAGAATCCTTTTATGTAGGTATACTGAATACTGGTATAACATTGATACACCAGCCACAACTTTTGAATGTGGGAGGGATTTCCATCTTAGCAGATTAGCAATTATCTACTAAAGTGCGCCTACCGTTAGTGTTATTTACTTGTCCTACTGGTTCCAGATAAATTATTAGTTTGTGTACACCTTCATTTGTATTTTCTTGCTTTTGTCACCTTGATCGATTATGACTGGATAAGAAATCAATTTGCCACTTATATGTATAGGACTAGCTGACTCGCCCGGCGCGGCGTAGCTCTGGTTCTATTGCGATCTAGTGAAGTTTAGATTCGATTATTCATTCATTTACTTTAAAATATAAATATATTTTCGTTTAATTTATTTTATATCATAAATAGTTAAAAGCATGACAAAACTCTGTTGCTTGCCTGAATGGACTTAACTTTAATTTACAAGTTACTCTGTTTAACCTTGTCAAATTAAAATAAATGATTGATTAAATTATACGTTGCAACAAAACCCAAAATGATACCAAAAAATAAAAAGAGAGAAATTTTAAAAAAAGAGAAAAAGAAAACTGAACTTGTTCAGAGAAATTTACCATTACATTTATACCTTTAGTTAAGTTAAATCAAATTATTAGAAACTTTTATTGATTATCTTACTCCGGTATGACATCGCTTCCTTGCTACACACCATTTGCTGCATCCGATTCTCCGCATTAAGGATTCTTAGTATCTACTTCATTTTGTTGCAATATATTACAGCCGAATACTGCTCTTCTAATCTCCCCTAAAACAGGGAATTGGAATATCTTCACAAAACATTTTTTAGACCTGTGGCCTATTGCACCACCTTACAATATTGTAAATTACAAACGTTTTTATCACAAATTTGTAAAAAAAAAAATGTATTTTGTATTTCATAAGAATTTTGTTGTTACAAAATTGTAGTTGTGAATTACAAAATATAAATTTGTTAAAAAATATCATTTTCTGTTGCACGAAAATAAGTTTGTAGTTGTAGATTACAATCAAAAAAATATTGAAAATTTTACTTTATTAAAAGTTTCTGTTGCACATGAAAGAGAATCACAAATTTGTTTCAGTTTGTGAAAGAATGCTACAGGTGAAAGACTGTGTGTATATTTTTCTACAAATTTGTATTTCAAAGTAATTTAAAATGTCTTTGCGTAGAAGGCACAATAGTAACTCTGAAGCGGATTTTTTCGTACGAAAAAAAGTTTACCGTCCACGTGAAAATTATAATATAGATAGCCATTTTAATTTTAATGAAAGATTTCGACTAAGTTGTTCTAAAGCAGAAGAAATCATAAATATTATTGAACGCAGAATACAACAAAAAACAGAAAAAACTGCGCATTAACGCCAAGACGGCCAAAATTTTTTTGTATTGCTTACACTGGTAAACAAAAAAAAAATTTTTTTTGCGCATGGGTTCTAACTAATATATTTTGATTATATAAGCAAATCTATATAAAAAATCGCGATTACAGAACGAAAATATTAGCTTTTTAAGAAGTTAAGGGGGGTTGGGGGGGGGGGGGGGGATAGGGTTTCAAAGTAAGAAAAAAGACTTTTTTGCGAATTTTTTTTCTTAAATATGGATTGAGTAATTTTATTCGGACCTTTAGTACATTATTGAGCTAACTTTCGACAATATAGGGTCATTTTTTCTTGCAAAAATATTGAAGCATAAGCCAAAACGCGAATTTTCTAAGAAAAAAGCAAAGTATGTTCTCCACAACTTCGGATTTGTGTGTCCTCTAGACTTGTGCTCCCTGAAAACCGAATGTACTGTTGCATTGAAGACCCTGTATTTTCATCTTATAACAATGTTTTTATCTTAAAAACCCTTTTCTTAAAAACCCGATTTGCATATATATCGCTGTTTCAGCCTTTTTCGCAAGGGTTTTCCCAGTTGAAGTAGAAGGTTAGCTGCATTCTTATATATATGGCCGTGTCTATATGCACCCACGGTGTAGTTAGTGTAGGTGGTGTTACAACGCATTTTTGAAATAGTTTCTATGAGAGAACCAAATACTTTTTTGTAGCTCTACACCGCGTTTTGAGTAAAAAAAAAAATGTGGCGTATGTGGTATAGGTTGGTGTTACACCGCATTTTTAAGAAATCTCTCAAAGAGAACACTGCAATTGGTTCGTTTCAGTTGAATTTTCTGTCTCCTGACGTTGCCAGAGCTCGTGCGAGTTTGAAGACGTTATTAGTTTTGTCATTGAAATGAGAAGTTAAAATAATTTTAATTTATAGTAAATTTATTTAATTCGGATGCTAATTTCCGGCCATTATTTTTCTAACTGCAAGTTCTGCGGCTAAAAATAAAATAGTTTTTAAATAATAAAATAAAATTGCTAGGAGATTTTGAACTGAAACGACTGCAATTGGTTCTCTTTGAGGGACTTTTCAAAAATGCGGTGTAACAAGACCTACAGCAACTACACCTTGGGTGCATATGGACAAGTCCCAAATATATAAATTGTTTGACTACTTCCAGATTAGTTCCATCAAATTTCCACTCCAATGTTGAAAAATCATAACCTTTGTGTTATCTATTATAATTTTCAAGCTCCATATATTTCAGTATTCCGTTGGCACCAAATCTGACTCCACAAGGTAACTACTCCATTAGGTCTTCTAGGTAAGGTAAGGTTAAGGTGGTTTTTGAGAAAACGACTGACACACTTAGACCAATAATATGACCAATGTGATATCACAAGATTTTGAGGAATTGCCTCTTATGTTAACCTTATTGAGCTTTCTATAAAGCGATGAAGATTATGAAAGTCTATGTTTCTAGTATCACTTGGATCGTCAAAAAAGTCGTCTCCCAAATGTGTCTCAGAGAGCAGGGCATGTACAAAAAAGACCAGGTCGTCTAAATAAAGTGCAAATAGTAAAGGATTAAGATTGTACCCTTGCTGAAGCTCACGAGTCATTTCTAATGTTTTCGAATTATCGTTTGCGTCAAAAATTTACACAAAAGATTGTTGCTATAGTTTTTCTAACTTAACTAAAAATTTGATTTGATTTCTCTTGAGAGTGGGATTCAAATCCTACTTACTCGGGTGGGGGTGAACTTGAACTAGATTCTGTAACTTTTAAGACAAATATCGTCCAAATTCTAGGTACTAAAAAACCTTTTTAAGAACCTGAAAAGTAACCAAAATTTACAATACTATAATAAAATAACTGTCCTTCAATCGCTAAAAGTAAAGTTACATGAAACAATCTTTTGACGATACAATTGACAATAGACGTCAAGAAATTACGGATTCTAGGGCCTGGGACTCAGCCACCATCTTTGGATAACGACGTCGATTTCGTGTGACCTCTCTTCAGTTTTGTTTACTTATTCATTTATTTATTTATCTACGATTGACATCAAAAAATTTGAATCTTAAAACTTCTTCGCACTTTAAGACGGTTGAGTTTCTCTTCCACTTGATTGACTCACCAAAGACTAGGTGTTTCTGTTCTGCAACTTACCTGCAACGTACTTTCGAAAACATGTCGAGCCTGAGCATTGATATCGATATCAGCCATAGTAGTATCGCGATCCGTACTCCTCTAGCAATGGAAATGTCACGGTAAGGCTCATACAGCTTTTTGATGAATCTTCTCTCCAAACCCACATTGTTTTTGTTTTTACATACGAGACCAAAGATTATTATAAATAAATAAATAAATAAATAGGCTGGCGCAGCAGACCTTTGAGCCCCGGGATATAGCGCATTTCTCACAACCAAGCCTTGCGAACGGCTTATCGAGAAAGCGCTTTTCATGGCAATGAATTTACTAACGGAGGATATTGTTTTTACATCTGAGTTACATGCACTAGTGCTTCTTGAGTGAATTCTCACTTCAAATAAAGAAGTCAAAAGAAAAATAAGTTTAGGCCACGCCACAGTTTAAAAGTATTCAAGTGGGTTGACTCACATATTTCAAACATATCGCGGAATCATTCCCCAACGTTTAGAAAATGACGTCGAAAATACCTTAAGTATGCCTCCCTACATAATCTGTAAGTATATTTCTAATGAAGTTTCCGAAGAAAACGGTTCACTCTTTCTTCACTTTTTTGTTTAACAGCATTTCTAAACGAACATCGAAAAAATGAGTCGTCATACTTCATGCATTAGGGTAATAGTCCTTGCCATAGTCCGCTTTATGGCTCGATTCACCTTGAGCACAACTCGAAGAACAACAACAAAAAAGCCCCCAAAACAAAACAAATCATCAACATCATATGCAAAATGCCTGACATTAAACGGACAGAGTGTCGATAATAACGCCATGAGTTTCCATGCCGTTTATTGGCAAGGAGTGTCCTCTGCCACTGCCACCGTAACCACCACAAATGGTCTTGCTAATTGTTAGTCCTTAAGTTTTGCATTTTTGATTTGCAAATCAAGGTGGAACGGAATAATAACAACGTTCTCATATGAAATTAGCATGTCTCCTCTACCTTCGTACTCTTTTCTTCACATTGCATTCCCCTCACAGGACACGTAAGTTTTAGTTTTTTTTTTCTTGTAAAACCAAATAAAAAAGAACCAACTCAAGGAATATCCTTGCATGGCATTCATTATCGACAAGGATAACAAAAAACAATCCTATTTCTCATGTCATGTCGTGTTTTAAAGTCAAAATTTAAAAACGAAGAACTGTCGACTTAAGATTTAGAACGTTCAATGATATCGGACAGCGATAAGGACGACCCCCACAGTCCACACTTTAAGGTCAGCCATGAAGATTTTTAAGGCGAGTTTTTAAAATTTTTTGTTTAATTTCTTGAAACTCTGCCAACTGCAAGAAACTTGATTTTCTGCAAAGTTAACCAATATCGTCGACTCGCACGGGAAGTAATTCATTACAAAGCTGTCTAGATAATTATCGCTAAAACAAGGAGAAGTTCCAGTTCAGTGGTATACGTATATATGCAAAATGCAAATAAAACAAAATTATTGGTGGATAAGACGAATGTTAAGTGCACTTACGTACGCCTCTGCATTGGGTTTGACCTTTGGCCATGTAATTGCCACCAGGCAGTGGCGCATTAAGCTTGATCGTTTTGACGGTGCGTATGGTAATCAATGTAATTACCATGCCATCATGTTGTTCAATTAAATAGGATTTTGTGCAGTAGTAATTGGATTCAGTTTGCCGCGGAAGGCTTTCATGGTATTTAGCGTATGCTAACCCGTTTTCAATTCCATGCCTACTCTAAGCCATTATTCTTACTGAAATACAATTTTATTTTATTACTAGCTGAGCCACCCGGCGGTGCTCGGGTCTGTAGTATTAAGGTTCCCGTTCTCGTTTTTCCGCTTAAGTGGGAACTTGGGGATAAAAAAAAATCGTAGCATTAATAAGCCATTGTGACTGAGGGATAATGTAACATCCTAGAGTTGAAAAAATTTTTGAAATCGGTCAAGTAACGTTAAGTTTTCGGTTCTCGTTCCCGTTTCTGTTCCCGTGGGATTATAGGGATGAAATATAGTCTAGGTTACTCATGGAGGGGGATAATGTAGCACTCCTAATGCCGAAAGAATTTTAGAAATCTGTCCAGTAGTTTGTAAGTTTCCGTTCGCAACTCCGTTCCTGTGGGAATATGGGGATCAAACCTTGACAGGAACCATTTATAAGTCATTGTCACTGAGGGATAATGTAACTTTAAGGTTCCTGTTCTCGTTCCCGTTTCTGTTCAAGTGGGGTTATTATAGGGATGAAATATAATCTAAATTACTAATGGAGGGGGATAATGTAGCAATCCTAATGCAGGAAGGGTTACAGAAATCTGTCCAGTAGTTTCTAAGTTTCCATTCCCAAACTCGTTCCTGTCAGAATATCCGCGCAATTTTTTAAATTCCGTTCCTCTGGGAATATGGGGAACAAACCTTGACAGGAACCATTTATAAGTCCATGTCACTGAGGGATAATGTAACATCCTAGAGTTGAAAGAATTTTGGAAATCGGTCAAGTAACTTTAAGGTTCCCGTTCTCGTTCACGTTTCTGTTTCCGTGGGATTATAGGGATGAAATATAGTCTAGGTTACTGATGGAGGGGAATAATGTAGCACTTCTAATGCCGAAAGCTTCTAAGTTTCCGTTCCCAATCCCGTTCGTGTGGGAATATGGGGATCAAACCTTGACAGGAACCATTTATAAGTCTATGTCACTAATGGATAATGTAACATCCTTTAAGGTTTCGGTTTTCGTTCCCGTTTCTATTCCCGTGGGATTATAGGGATGAAATATAATCTTAATTATTAATGGAGGGGGATAATGTAGCAATCCTAATGCAGGAAATGTTATAGAAATCTGTCCAGTAGTTTCTAAGTTTCCTTTTCCCAAACCCGTTCCTGTCAGAATATGGGGATCAAACCTTGACAGGAATCATTCATAAGTCTATGTCACTGAGGGATGAATGTAACATCCAAGAGTTGAAAGAATTTTTTAAATCGGTCAAGTAACTTTAAGGTTTCGGTTCTCGTTCCTGTTTCTGTTCCCCTGGGATTATAGGGATGAAATATAATCTGTATTACTGATGGAGGGGGATAATGTAGCACCCCTAGTGCTGGAATCGTTTTAGAAACCTCTCTAGTATTTTCTAAGTTTCCGTTCCCAGCCCCGTTCCTGTGGGAATATCAATTTTTAAATTTCTTATGTCATAAGAACCTTCTCCTGACAATAACAAACACAACAAAAAAAGAATTGGCCAAATTGGTCCAGGTGTTGTTGAGTTATGCGCTTACCAACACATTTTGCGATTCATTTTTATATATAAGACTAGGTGTGCCAGCGACTTCGTCCGCAAGAATTGGCATAACTTTTTAATTTATCAACCGATTGACATGAAATAAAAACTAGATGTTAAGTCAAGCTTACCACAATATATTACTGAGAACCCCATCTAGATAGGATAAGCCGTTTCTGAGATTAGCGTGCACAAACAAACAAACTGTTACGTTTTTATTATATAGAAAAGTATAGAAGATATAGAAGATATAGATAATGGGAAAGAAAAAAAGGTTACACTGGACGTAACTTCAAGCCTTCAAGTTAAGTAAAGTGGCGCTACAATTTTTAGTAAACTAAAATCTAATCAGTAGAATGGTCCACCAATTTATCTTATTTTGTTGTAGATGTTTTTTTGAAAAAATTAAGATGTAATAATCTCAAGGACCTGACTTGGTAGATGAATTCTATGATTTGAATTTGAGTTCAACACTCTTGAGGAATATAACAATCGGTGTATGAAGACTCATCATCAACGCTGAAAATATCTTGCATGCTAAATAAAAAAAATAAATAAATAGGGTGGCGCAACAGAGCGAGGAGCGCATTTCTCACAACCATACCGTGTGAGGGAATGGAGGGGACCTACAATTTTCTGCGCAACAGAGCGAGGAGCGCATTTCTCACAACCATACCGTGTGAGGGAATGGAGGGGACCTACAATTTTCTGCGGCTAATCGAGAAAGCGTTTTTCATGAATTTACTAACGGAGGACTTGCCAATTCCTCGAGAAAGGCGATACGCATGGAAAAACACTTTTGTTGGGATTCGAACCACAAAAAATAGTTTGTTCATTTTATTGAATTTTAAAAAGAAATTTGTATGAGTGACACCTTTTATACAGGGTGTTCCGTAATTCATTTTACATACTTTGGGATGCGATTCTTGGTAATAATCTAAGAAAAAAATTGTTATACAGTAAAGTCAGTTTCTCAACTTTGATTCTTCACTTTTTGTCAATTTAAAAAAAGGCTAACTTTGGTGTACCCAGACCTGTGTTAAATTCGATTTCTCTGTTAATACTGATGGTAGAGACCTAATTTCAGACTTAATTTTTTGAAGAAATAAATTCAGAAGAAATTTTAAATTGGGCTCTTATAGGCTTAGGATTGGCTTATACCTAGCTGCCAAAATATGAGATCGAATTTGACAGTAGTTAAGGCAAGATGAGGTTAGGTATGAGAGCAACTAATAAAATGTTGAAATACATAAAGAGGAGAAAACATTATCTTTCATTATTCAACCGCGTCGTACAAGTGGCTATCTTGGTTAGCTTCGCAGTAACGCATTCTGATATTCCAAATTTTTAGGACTTTGTTTATTGCTTCGGGCTGAAGCTCGTAGATTACTATGATGATATTGGCCTTGATTGCTTGAATCGTTTCTGGATTGTTGGCACAACATCGATCCTTAAAGCTTCCGCAGGAAAAAAATTTCAAACGGCAAATCAAACCGTCAATTGTCATCGTCAAGATGGATTAGCACATCCGACTTATTTAGAAGTTGCCAAGACGAAGAAGCAGAGGAGGGATCATTTGACTTCCTCTGTAAGTATCCTAGCTTGGCACACACTAGGAAAAAGCCCTCAGAAAATACTTCTTCAGCAAACTGAGCGACATCTCTAGCAACCCCAATCTCAGTGGGGGTTCCCAACCCCAATAACTCAGCCACAAGCCCAATTATCTGCAACCCCTCTCCTCTACCTCTTCATCCTCTTTTATCTGGGGAGCACAATGGATCCTTGAGATCCGAGTGAGGTGCTGCCTCCTCATCCAACCAAAACGATGGCAGATTGCACGATTTGGCAACTAAATGAGCAAAAAATTAGTTGTGGCATAAGCTGTGTTTCGTTTTTTCATTTTTCGTCCAAAATCGTTGTCCAATCCAAGTTGATTATGTATGGAACAAACTGCGAAGCAATTACGAAGTGGATGTGTTAATAGGTAAGTAGAAAGATCGAAGTGATTGATGTCCAAATGCGCTATGATTTAAAGCGCTGATGATGGATAGATGGCCCATCGTTTTTATGTGCATATGAGGGTCTTTTGATTATAATGTCAAAATCAGAAAGCAGAGTCATAGGGATGTACTGCGGCTCGCTCGCTCCTCGCAGTTTTTTTTTTTTTGCTCTACGGATATTCAAAGCCAAAGCGAATGAAAGTAACGAGCATTCTCCAATTAAAAACAATGAAAGCTCAATAGAAACAAAAGATGCACGTATTACTGCAAGGATGAAAACTTGAGTGTTACGAATACACTCAAGGATAGTCTGTCTAAAGGCTTACGAGCACTATTCAAGGCAAGCGGCTTTCTTCTGACTAGATATTTAAATTTAGCTTAAGTGATGATCATGAACTAAGGAGTGACTTTTCTGATGAAAGTTCTTCAATAATGGCTGCAATTGAAAGATACTGACCACGGTTTCTTGCTTTACTTTGATTGAAGTACGTTTTCAAGTGACAGGCGGTATCTTGACATGCTTAAACGATCGTATGTTAAGGACTGTTCTTAATTTTGAAAATTATTATGAGTATTTTTGCAAGAATGCCAGCAACCGTTTCCGTAGAAACTATAAAAAATTTATTCAAAGGTTTTGAGATTTTTTTTTGCAATTCTAACTTACGGAACGTCACGCCGTGCCGGTTATGGTCAAAATCAAAATTTTTATACCAGCATATCCCAAGTTTTCAAACAGTTAAGCAATGACGTCTTAACCTACACTGGCCATAATCTCAAGAAGCTGATTTGATTGAACAGTTCTGTGACTGTATTCAATTTCAGCACACGAAGAACTTTAAAAAATGTGTTATTTTATTTAAATTTCTTTTTGAGACTCTACCTAGGCTTCGAAATAATGCATGACCATGAATTACAACTTTTGAAACTAAGTATCTCAGTAATTTCATGCAATAGAGGCATTTTGAGGCCAGATTTGCACTCAGCTATTGGAAAAGCAATGGTTTGTTTTCAGGTTGAAATTTTTTGTACATTAAAGCATAGCCTCAAAAGTAACAAAGCCTTGTTTGTCTCGATTTTGAAGGCATTATATCTCGAAAACGTGATGTGCCAAAGCAATTCTGTGGTCAGATTTGAATTCAGGGCAAAACCTTCTCTGTGACAAAACCATTGTTGCGTAGTGTAATAAGAGAAGACACTTACTTTCAATTGAAAATATAGTCACTCCACGTTTAAATTCATCGATGTTGTTTTCGTAGTAGCGTACGTAGCCTGTTAAACTTTGTCGATGTTTTTCTATGTTCGAATCTTCATCACTGATTTTAATATAAAAAAAACTAGTTTATGGTGTCTGCTATGGGTTCCCAGCTTTCAGTTCCAGTTGACTCTCAAAAATCGCTGCTAAATTTTAAATTAAGAACATTTTAATCAAGCCTCTAAGACAATATCCAAAAAGGATGGCTCTATTGAGTACACACCCCTGCTATTTGACACCTCTACAAAACGCGGAAGCTGAGTAATTTTGTTGAAGAAGAGTATTTGGGTTTCTTTCTTCAGCGTGTAGTCATATAGCGTTGTAGTAGGGTAGAGTATTATAAAAAGGCGTTCCAACATAATATAATATGGTATGATTATAATGCTTCCCATCAAAAATTTCTATTAACTTTTCCATTGATTTTATCAACTTTTAAATTTAAAGGATTGCTTCCTCTACTTTTTTTAAGTGGATAAATACGACGTAAAGCTATCGGTTCATGCTAGTGCTCTTAATTTTACCCGGGTAATACCCATCATAAAATTACCCGGGTACCTGGGTAGCGCGGGTATTACCCAAGTGTGCGGGTATGTATCACCTTTTTTCAAGAAGTAATGTATACTTTTTAAATTAAATTCAAATAGTAATTTATTATTATTACATAACTTACACAGTAAGATACAGTATCTTTTAAAAGTAGTGCAAGCTACCAGTTCAATTATAATTTATAATTTTACACGGGTACCCGGGTAAAGCGGGTAACGCGTCGGGTACCCGGTCACCCGACAAAATAACTGACAGTTTTATGTTATGGGTAGCGGAGAGTGAAAATTCTTTAATGCATATTGAAATATCTATCGGGTATCGACATCAAATTATTTAAATATTAGCAGGTATGAGTTCTTTAAAAACATCAATCTAGGAAATTAATATATAATTTAGTTTTGATACATGAGCACCGCAGACTCAAATCTTAATTGATATTTTTATTTTTATATTAAGATTCAATTGTTAAATTTTATTTCAGTTTCTTGAGCTGATCACAACAACAACATGCAACGCAAACACTTTAAGCTATTTGACGGTTGCCAATCCTATCATCAGATTCCTTTGTTTTTATCTGTTTTTACTTCTCATTCATATTATTTTTACGCTATAAGTGGGTACCCGGTACTTTGGTACCCGGATAATACCCGATATTGCGGGTACCCCGGTATGCGGGTATTAAGAGCTCTAGACTTCGTTCGTTGAATTTTTTCTTGTTTTTGGTGAGGTGTTAAAAGAACCTGAAATTTCGTTTTCAAGAAAACGCTAAACTACGAAAGCCCCACCATTTGAAGAAATATACATTCGAATTGATTTGTTACTCACACCAACAAAAAGCTAGTTGTAATCTAGGTCGAATTGAAAGCAAACCCAGGACTTGAAAAACACTCAGTTTGACACTCAAAGCAAATTGAAGATTTTTAAAAAACGATTTGGGAGTTTATATTGCACTTCGACCTTGTAGATCTATTGTACCCCCTGCTTCTTAAGTGGCATTCCTTATTTAAAGTACTTCATCCAGGTTAGTCTCTTTAATGAAACTAAGTATCTGAATTATGTTTAGGAGTTTTAGTGCCCTCTCTTCTATGTAGTACTATCCAAGGCACTTCTTCCCTCGAGCCTCGATGTGAGAGAGCTTCGCAGTCTCCTAGGAGGTGGTCCGGTGATTCTTCCTCTTCGTTATCGTGCATTGGTCATTGCCTGCAATGTCCCGTTAGAAAACCGGCTAGGATTTTTATATTGTTCCTATTAAGGTGTATTACGTATACGTATGTTATTAAAACGTTTTGGACTGAAGGTAAACCTAGGGATTCAATCAATAAATCTTTCTTTAAATGCATGGGTTTCTTGGTTCTTTTTTGCCGCTTTGTGAATTTAAGATGTTGCCGGGAAAAATTTGAGTTAAAGCTCCTCAAAATATCATCAGGGCTTTTGTGCTCCTTGCTTTGTCATTGCCCCTCGACAGTATTTCGATACTAATATTCTTGTTGCCTGCAGCAACAAGTGATCTTATAACCCAAGCGTATTAAGTTCTCTGTTGATTCTATACCTCACTTAGTAATAACTGCCGATTCCTTAAGATCTTTATTCTTAAGTCAATTGATAAATCTAGACTTTTACTTAATTCTGTGTTGCACGTTATTAACAAGACTCCAATGTCAATATACCTTTGTTGTTCCATTTCAGGGCCGGCAGTCAGGATCCTCTCGATGAGGAGAGTGAGAAATCAAAAGGATGTTGTAAATGTGGCAAGTGCAAATGTTCATCATGTTTTTGTATGCCTTGTCGACGTTCTCGTTGTTCTAAGTGTTTTCGAAAGAAAGAAAAAGACCCCGAAACAGCTGCTCTGGCCAGTGTGGAAATTGTTGATGAAAAAGTTGGCTGCTGGAAGAAAATGAAATGTTGCAAGCGAAAAGCCAAACCATCACCAATCGAAGATCCAATTCAACAACGAAGTATGCAAACAATTTGTGAAGAACCCGAACCAACGGGTAGTCACATATCAGCAACGCCGAAGCACGGCAAATGTGGTCTTTGTATCCGTAAAGTGTTTTGCTGTCGTTCAGCAAACAAAGTAGAAGCTGCTAAACACGATATGGAAAAGGCTAGGAAATGCTGTTTTTGCATACCATGCAGGAAGAAAAAACCAACAACTGATGTCTCAGCTCCACCAGCTTGGGAGGATCCGGAACGACCGGTACATCAGCAATCAACTGAAGGAGCTGCGCCCCCTGCAGCAACCGCAGAAGCTCCTCAAGGGTAAATAGCTTTCTGAAAGAGTTTGTCGATATAATTTATTGTTTTGATTTTGATTGCAGGGGCTGTTGCTCGAGATTCTTTCAAAAGTTGAATTGTTGTAAGAAGAAAGTACCAGTAAGTGAGAGCAGAAGGGCCAGCATGAAGCAGGGAAATGTTCCTCCTCCAGAGGTTGGAATGACTACCTTTAAAAAGGCGTTTCCATAAACACCATTTCATTTTTTCAGGAGAATCGTCGGAAGCTTCACGTTGACTTGGTCGAATTCAACTCCAAAATGAAGGGTGCCATCCCAGTGATGCCACTTTACTTGGCATGGTTTTGTGCAATCTGCAATACGCTTGTTCCTGGCTTAGGTATATCTAAGGCTTTTGCGTTTTCATTTCAAAAAATTACTTATGTTGTGTTGTTGCAGGAACCCTCCTATCTGGATTCTTTTGTATTTGTGTTGGTATTCCTCGATTTAGCATGTATGACAGTGCAAAGGCCCGTTTTGGATCTCTCATTATCAACTGCATTGTAGCTGTGGCACAATTGTTTTGTGTTCTTTTCTGTTTCGTTGGCTGGGGATGGTCAATTTGGTGGGGAGCTATTATGCTTAAAACTGCAAGTAAGATTCTAAAATACTTTAACATTTTCGAGGATTGCTGGATAAATCGTTTCGGATTTTCAGGAAAACTTAGCAAGATTAAGAAAGTTGAGAAGCTCGAGGAAGAAGAGGAGAAACGCCAAGCTCAAATGGCTGCTGCAGTTGCACCTACGGCTACGGCCACTGATGCCGAAGCAACAAAGACTTAAGGTCTTAAGGTCTTATAGTCATTAAGCATGAACATAAGGCCTTCTGTGAAAATATTCCGAGCTCCGTTATTCATTCAAACAATATAACTCTTGAACATTTTACAAATTGCGTCGTTTGTGCTAGAGAAGTGCGTCTTCAAATTGATCTTCATAAATCAGATCTGTCACGCGGAAACAGGCTAAAATAGATTTGTTTTCTGTCTAAGTAAATTACCGACCCTTTTGTTTAAGATGGTAACGTTTAGCAACAATTTTGGTAGTCCGATCAATTAGACCGGTCCGAGAGTTTTCTTTTGACAATCGAATGTAGATTATACCGATAACATCTTCTTCGAAACGTTTATCTATATTAAGTTAAAACCTTTTGTTCTGAAGCCAATGCTGTAAGGTGGAGCAACAGAAGGGGGAGTGCTGGTCTTAGCACATTTCTCTCAACCATCCCCTGCGCGGAAGATTTTATCAATTTTTTGCCGATCCCAAACAGGAAAGCCCTTTTCATGTTATGAAATTACTTTTGGAGAAGTTGCCAATTCCTCGCGAAGGGTGAAATCGGGGATAACATTTTTTCCTCATTATGTTTCTGGGACTGGAGCTCCGAACCTCCCACGGTATACAGGCAGACACGCTTACCATGGGCACCAAATGGTTCTAATATTTCAATGAAAACTTACGACAACATCTTCTCTAAGATGGTGACCAAGAAGCTCCAGTTGGCCTCTCCTGTGCATTGCCTTAAAACAATTGTATTGAGAAAAGTTGGCTTTGGGTTAGGACTTGACGTTTAGGTGTAAAAGATAAAGACCGACCATATGTTAACCCTTTGAATTCAAGTCGAACACGTAACGTAATATAGAGCCTCTTATTAAGATTATCTCTAGACGCAAAACCCGCGAAACATGTTCATACATTTTTGTTTTTATTTTATAAGCATTCATTCAAAACATTAAGCAGTAAAAGACACAATTTTAACATTAGCCATGCTAAGAATCTTTTGTTGTAAGGTCTAACACTTGAAGACAAGTGAATTTCCCTATTCTTCCATATTGATATCGACTACAAAGTCATCCAGAAATGTCTCCTAGAATAACGTTTGAAAAAATTAAAATTTTTTTTTTTGTAAATAAACAAAAGTATTGAAATGAATAACAAAGTTTTCCATACTATAATGAAACTCAGCTTCCTTTGTAAATAAGTTTTCAATTCAACTATTAACATATTATGTATAAGTTATGTTAGCGAAAATTGCTTGACATAAACACGAAAATGTAGGTCATGGTTTTAGAAGCTTCACTAGAAATATATTTTGTTTCAATTCCCATTTTTCTTGGGTAAGGATACGAAGATTTTTGTACTCATTTCATTTATATTGTTTGTAAGGAAGAAAAAAAGATAAAAATGAAAATACATAATGTTAATTTGTTGTAAGATTTTTTGTATATACGAAAATAAATTTTAAGTGTAAAATGTAATAAATTTTAATATACAAACAGTAAAGAAAACGAAAATAAGAGAAATTACTGCCCAATTGTATACCTTCAAGTAAAAATTTTCAGGTTCAAGGAAATAAGAAATGATAAAAGTAGCCAACTGATAATTCGGACCTGCTTCCGATTAAAATTTGAATATGCGCTGAAAATGTAAAGAAACGTGAAAGTAGAAAATTGTCCTGGGGTGCCAGCACGTAACTTGATACAATCGAAGATTGTCGATCGTCGGCTAATTCGAAACAAATTATTTTTGACAGCACGTATTTTGAAACGAGTTTCATTTAAAAATGGCATTGTGAACTACAAAGTGAAATGTCAAATTGGTTATCTTCAAACTAAAGTTTGGTCGAGATAAGTTGAATTCCATTTAAAATGATATTTTTTGATTCAGAGAGTGACGATGAGGAAGTGTTTAACGCAAAAATCAAAAGAAGATGCCTCAGAGATAAAAGTAATCCATTAGAATTGCGTGACAAAAAGTAAGTTTTCATATAAATGTGAAAAGAAAAAAATTAGACTCGAAACAAAACCATTTGTTAGTTTTGTACAGCAGTTCAAATTGCAAAGAATGTTTCCTGATGGTACTAGGCTGTTTAAATTTTCCCAAACAGCGTTAGAAGCACATCGATTCTGCCAGTTCTGAAGCTTTGCGCCACTTTGAATCTCCTAGCCAATGGAAGTAACCAAGAGAATGTCGGAACAAATTTGTTACTATAGGGATTCCACAAACAACAGTGTCAAAGTTCTTCCGAAAAACGTTGCTTGTTTTGGAAAACAAATTTTGTTATCAATGGATAAAATTTAATAGTTCAAAATTTCAAGAAAGCAAGGAGTATAGTAGATTTAAGTTGCCGGGAATAGTAGGCTATGTTGATGGAACATTCATCACATTCCTATTTTGATACCTTTTTTGAGGATTTGCTTTGTTAAGTCATGGTGACTCCACATAAATGTGGTCAATATTTCAATTTGTTTTTTATTAACTGACATAATGTTAGTTTTTTCCATTTTTAACAAAAAAAAAAAAAAACCACTGCCTAGGTCGACGGACGATAACTACTTTCTGTCGAGTGAAAACTTTTGTTTCAAGGTCGTTTCCAAGTTTGGGTGCTCCCTAAAAAAGACGATACAATCGGAAAAAAATCAATTAATACAAAATAGGTGCTGCCAACATTCGATTACATCGACAATCCTCGATTGTAACAAGTAACGTGCTGGCACCCTTGAATTCGTATGAAGATCGAGTGCTTATTTGTCCTTTGTCGGTTGTCTCGGGTAGCAAGAGTTGCGGAAACCATGAAGAAATTATATGTTACGTTATAGAAGACACGGAATTTAACAAAGTTCGAGGAACTAACTTCCAAAACTGGCAAAAGAATACTTGATCGTTCTTCAATTTTTTTTTAAGAGCTTTCTTCCTTGTGACCTGTTGTAAATTCTTTTCGGCGGGTTACGCCTGCCAACAGCAATTGTTTGCTGCAAATTATTTGTGATTTGTATTTATACTGTGCCAATTGTTGTACCACTTTCACTTTTTTTATCGAAAATGTATGCGGATAGAATCGTATATTTCATTAATGAGGGAAATACATGCAAACTCGAACGAAAGTTTTAGAAAAGTACTCATACGCCACAGTACCCAATGCACAATTGATTATGCAGAACGCTATTCACAATGAGAAAAGATTGGATTGGATTGGATTTTCATTGAACACAATACATTTTCTATAGTTTCTATTACAGTTCAACCTGCTTTACAGGGAACTGGAAGCTTCACCAGAGTATTTGGGCTCCACACTTTTCATTCGTCTTTAAAATGACATCGTATAAGAGAGTTTTACAGTAACTTGTGTTTTCAATATTTAATTAAAAATTTAGATTTCATCCTTCAGCAACACCAGCTCTGTCTCAGCTGTTTTGATCTTGTACGGCTTAGAGAACTACCTTCCTAAACAATGCAGGGGATTCAGGCATCTTAAAGACTTACACAATCATCTCGCAGTTTCTAGACTTTTATGAATGAGGCGAAAGTCCAGTCTCTGGTATAAAAATGCAATTTGTCGTGCAGGTGAAATAATTTTTTTATAAATTTCGCTAAGAGCTTTTCTACTGTGTGAAACTTTTTGCATACCCATACTTGAGAGTCACACAAAAGGATACTTTCAGCCAAAGCTTTAAACAAACACCTTCAATTTACTGGTAGGTATGTCAAATTTTTCCGTACATGAAGCATTTTGGGTTTTTTTTCGCTTTTTCCAGTATTTTCGCTAAATTTTTCTCCATACTCCGATCTCTCGGGAAAAACTATTATTTGTTTATTCGGGAAAAAACTACGCCTAAGTATTTATACTAGCTGACAGATTCCAATGCATCTCCGTTAAATGTTTATTTTTCGTTCAAAGCGTTTCCACCACCACTTCTTTTAAATGGCATTACCTTTGACTTCTGCGTATTGACAATTAAGTCCCATAAACAACAGTGATGGGGCATTTCGTTAATCATAAGCAGTATTGCTTAAGGGGAATAAGCAAACATGACAATATCATCCGCAAACAACAATGTCTTGATGCGAACTTCTACAAAACTCACACCACCCGGAAGGTAATCGATAAGGTCGTTAATGAAGACAGTGAACAATGTGGGGCTCAAATGAGGATATTCATTCAGTGTCTCGATCTCAACCAGAAAAAATTCAGTCAAAATACTTAACAACTCTGCAGACGAGTATTTTTTTTAAGAAAATTGAAAGCACTTATTGAAATTAGGAAAAGTGCAACTTTTCGCTGACATTATAAGCCATAAATAATTTTTTTGGAGAAAAAAAACCAAACGGCGACTCTGCAGCCTTTCAAAGTTGACGCCTACAACGCGCCATACAACGTCCAAGTTCAGAATATGATCTGTAATCAACGGGTACAATTATTTCATTGAAATATGTGATTGTGTATATTATTGTACAAACAAACAGTTAAAAACAATGTTTTTTCAACGATTGATTACAAATTTAAGGTTCATGTAACAACAAATTGTTTGAGAAACATTTTAAATTAATTCCTTCATTAATTTTTGAGTTATGTTGAACGGCAGGGAAAAAATGTGTTTCGAGAAAAACGCGTTCAAAGTTTTCGTTCCTGAAAAGTACAGTTTAGTTATCTATGCTCACTTGAGCTCAGTTTGCGATGCCAGAACCATAAAGTAGGTCTTCTATTTCCATGAAATGTTCGTTTTCAACAGCTTTACCTTTTTTACGAGGCGCGCTGTTGTCATTTTTCAATTGTTCTGATGTGTCTCTTGTGGGTGATTCAGTCGACGGTCTTTGTAACCAGTGCTGTATGTATGTAATCTTAATTCGTTTCGTTTGGTTGAAAAAAAAACTTTTCGTTCGAGGCCGTAAATGGCGTTCGCCTATTTATACCTTCTTCAAATAATTTAGGTCCTTATTATGAGTAGCGAATCGAACGTTCGACTGGAAGCGAATGTTTTAGAGAAACTCATTTATTGGATTATTATCATTCAACGTCGAAAAAAAAGTTTTTTACAAAGTTTTAGTTTCTACTACCTATAATACCGCTATAAAAGAAGCTCGCAAAAACAGTCGCTTCCAATTGAACGTTCGATTAGCTTCTCATAATAGGGACCTTAAATAACAAATGAATTTTTTAAGTAATAAAAAACAGTGCAAAAAAGTTTCAGGCAGTTTTTTTCCCTTAAGACGCTAAAGTTGTTCGTTTGTTAGAGATCTCGGTGAACATTTTTTTTTTTTTCACATTCATGAATGGAGTTAATAAAACAACAATAATTGTTTTAATAGAACCAAGATTATCATTTTATTAATGAAATAAAAAAGAAATTAGTTGATCAATATTATTTGTTTCTCGTTTTTTTTTTTAGTTGTTGTTTGTATTTAAATTACACAGTGTTGTTGCTCTTTTATGTTTTTTTTATATATAAATTTATATGTTTACATCGAATAACTCACTTAAGTTCTACACTTATTTTTGTATTGCAAAATAAAACTAAGAACTGAATCTACACATTTGAATATAAGTATCTTTCAACTAAAAGTACCTTAAAACAATAAAAATAAAACATAACTTAACCATTAAATTACAATACATACATACACAGAATACTTTAAAATAAATATAATAATTCGTCGTTTTTGTTTACAACACAAATAAAATCTCTTTATTTCTTTTTGAAATGAATAAGAGTTTACAAATGGATATTATGAGTAAAATTAAATGATATACAACATAAAGCTATTGGTAAGACTACATCTTCATTCTTTACAAAACTCCACACTTTGTTTAATAAAGTTTACAGAAAATAGAAAAATTACAAAAGATCATGACTGAAAGTAAGACGATACCAACTAACCATTTATATAAGCCCCAAAGATGCGGTATAGGTTAGGCCTCGGTACAGCTAAGGCAAACGAGAAGATTATAAATAAGAAGCGATAGTTGAAAGTTTTACACAAACAGTACCAAAGCACAAGTTTCGACAGAAGTACCCGAAAGCTATACTACACTAAAAACGACCTAAACGAGGAAGAGTTGGAAAGAAAAAAGACGAACAAAACAAATACAGGATATAAAAAGTTTTTTTCCAAATGAGAACAAATCAAGATAATTTGAAAAAAATTTTCCTTTCCATATCTTAAATGTCTCCAGTGCAACAAAATTCATACGTCCTTTTCATCAAAAAGGAACAAAGAACTAATTCCCATCCCTTTCATAGTAAAAGATTTTATTTTGGCAATCGCCCGCCGTACAGAATTTCATACACTCGATTGTATTTCAAAATTTTATTTCTCCATTAAACTTGACAAGCGGTAAAAAGCTCCCAACACATGCCCCTTTTTATATTTGGCAAGTCGAACAAAACAGGAATTATTGACAATATTTTGCGTTATGGTTGAAGCATTCATTATCAAGTTTCTAGGAGCACTTAAGAGTTTAAAAGGCCTATAGTATAACGACTGAAATTACGTATACTTGGTTGGCTCCCCAGTCTTAAAAAGATGAAAATTTTCAGGGACTAACGAGAACGCAACTAAAACTACCATGAGCATTACCGGTTTCATTTTTGTATGAAGAAAAGTAGAAGTCAGAAAAGCCGCAATTGCGAGCAAAACAATAATAGTAACTTGATCATGATAATCATGATAAAATGTATCGAATTTTACAAGAAACATCAACAGTTCCTCGGCAAAAGTCCACAAATACAATTTATTTGAACTACCTGAACAAAGAAAGGGTATTCCATAACTACACAAAATTTAACACATAAACTATCTTTATTAGAAATAATTGAAACTTTAGCATTTGAAGAAACAAATTTTGGTTTTTGAAAGACGCTTTTCAAAGCAGAACATTCCTAAAAAAAATAATTTTGGTTTCAAACCACAGTGATTGATCTAATTACACAAAATAAAGTCTAATAAAATTTGGAGGGCCTAGTTTCTGGCTTAGATAGTCAAAGCAGAACCTGTCGCTGTTGGCCCTTCTATTTTCAAAATTCAAATCTTTTGAACATAAAATAAAACCGAGTAAATTGTTTAAAAAGAAAATCTACGACGACGATGCTATTCTTCTTTAGAAAATATTTTTTTTTTAACAATGTCATTTTCACATTTGTAGTGTTTTTTCATTTGGTTTTCTTAAATAACTAACGGACGTGATGAATTTCAAATTCGATTTGTTTTTATTGTAAGCTTCATTGCTCACTTCTAATATCCAATTAATATTTTTCTGTTTTAACATCAAGCAAAAAATAATTTGAGTCCAAATCCCTATCAATGTATCAATCCCTTCAGTATTCAGTTTTTCTAGTTTTTACTCACATTTTAAAGTACAAACACAAAAAGGAACTACGTATTTTAAAAACGTTTTAGAAACCAAGAGTGAACAAAAGTTATTGTTTTTTTTTTTTTTTTCATAGGAATTTGAAGTACATTGAGTACTAATATTTATTGTGCTAAAATCGACTTTTTCAAACCACAACCATTGGCTCATTGTCATTTTTTTAAAATAGTGTTGAGAAAAAAGAAACTTAAGTGGTGAAGTAGAAAAAGAGTTGGAAACCAAAAGAAACGATTTTCATTAGGTTCTTTGCAGTCAAGTATAGGGGTCTCTCTGTTTTATTGTTTTACTGAATCACACATTTTTCTTTTCCACCACTGATGTCTACTTGTTCCAGGTCACGTTCGATTTCCTGATCGTCTTCAATTCTGAAAAACGAAATGTACAAGAATACATTGGTAAATGAGTAAATAGAGAACCAATTTTTAAGAAGAGAATTCTTACGCTATTTCTTGATTATGCAGGCGTTGCACCAGTTGATCACGTTTATCAACAATAGCCACCAATTCTTCCAACAATAATCTTTCCTTTTCACGTTGTGCTTCGGATTTACGCCAATCCTCGACAGACTGAGCTGCTCGCAGTTCTTGATTGAGAAGGGCGTATCTCAATTCCAAATCACTTTCTTGCTCTCTGTGGAAAAAGAAGGAAATATTTTGCATGAGCAATTTTATTTTCTTTTTTATTCATTTCGAATTATTGTTATACTCACAGGATATTGAGTTGCATTTGCCGTCTCAGTAAAGCGTTCTTCTTATTTACTAGTGTAAACCACTGCGATAAAAGCTGTTCTTCGGTTTCCTCAGTATCTATAATTTAAAATCAAATAATTATGTTAAAGTTAATGCCATGACTAAATTGTTTGATTTTTACAAAATTAAAAAACAAAATGGTTTAGTTGGTGAAGTTAAGTTTTGCTGCAAAGTAACGTTTGGCAGATTTTATTTAAAGGAGCAACAGCAATACTTATTTTTTTATTCACTAAAATTGCAGTTAGTTTTATTTAATTTTTACTTTAAATATTTTTTGGAATTGATAACAATTATTGTTGTTAGTAAGCGAAAAAGTGTAACTTTCAAACGCAAGGCAATTGTACTCATGTTTAAAAGAAGAAAATGTTAATATTATTCACTTTATTTTGTTTGATGATTAGTAAATCGGAGAATTCTAATATATGCGAGTTATAATTTCAACTATGCTTTCCACAAAAACTAAACAGAATACCTATTTTAACGCCTTTAAACTTTTCAGTGAACATTTTAAGAAAAAAATTTTAATTTCAGTAGCATAGTGTATTTTCATACATAGTGGGTGAGTTATGATAACTGACTTTTCCAATAATTTGTAGACTGTTCAAAAGCTTGTTGATGGTCGTCATCACATTCAGTTACTGATATGCTACTGGCCCCTAGTGCTCGACTGAGACTATTTTTTAAAAATGTTTACATGAGACAAACTTCTGCTGTAATGACTTCTTTCATATTTGGTTCACCTCGAAAACTTCTGAGAACCCAAAAACATATGCACAAAGGAACCTTTGAAAATGATTGATTCCAATCTTGAGTGTTACTTATTCTGTAATACTGAGAGAATTTTGAAGACGGAGGTCAATTAAAAATCGGGATACAAAGCTGAAAGTGCATTTTCATATTATCTGATAATTGCTCATTGCAAAAAGGGAAACATCTCAGTCTGTTAAGTGGGAGTTCTCGGTTCAAATGCACAGAAACATAGAATTATTTTTCCGAGCATACACTTTAGGGAGAAAGTGGCAAGTCCTCCGAGAGTTATTATATTGCCATGAAAAGCGCTTTCACACTCACTTCAGAACAAATAAGAAACATCGAAATGGACACGTTACCTTTTCAGCTTGCCATGTACAAAACTATGTTGATGTTACACCACAAAAACTACTACTACTTTAACTTCTTTATCCTTGAGGTTCTTTTTTTACGGAAGACTTTTTCTGCCCTAAATCCCTTCGCCTGAAATTCCTCCATAAGAACTCAAATTGTTTGAATAGACATGCTACTTTTTCAATGCTGTTCCCGAAACAAGATAAAAACTCCTACAGTTCAAAAAAGCATAACTTTCAGCGAATCTTATGCATGAACACCGCAAAAATTTAACAAAAATTGTCAGGAACACGCACTGACATGACTGTAGCTGCCACAATAATCATTCAAGTGAAATAACTTTTGAAATAATGGTGAGAACAATGAAAAGGCAAAAAAAATGTCGACATCAATTTGTATTAATACACAAATCGTCGCGTATGGAGCTCTGTCACTATTCGGGCATTTAAGTGAAACGACTATTTTAATAAGGTTATCGTCTTTGCTGCTGAGGGAAAATGCAGCATTCTTATGCTTACATACAAACATAGGGTGGTGCAACAGAGCGAGGAGCACCGGGGCCTAGCGCATTTATCACAACAATGCCTTGTGAGGGAATGGAAGGGACCTACAATTTTCTGAAGATTCGAGAAAGCGCAGTACTATCGGAGGACTTGCCAATTTCTCGCGAAAGGCGATACCCGTCGCAAAAACATTTTTTGTTTTCCACGATCATCCCGAGTAACAGGCTGTCATGGTAACCATTACCACACGGGCACCACTATCCTAAGAAGCATCTTTATGGTAAACCAATTTTTGAAATCCAATAGGTTTTAGGTTTCGTATTCCCGTTCCAGAAACAATTTAGTTTTTGCTACTAAGGGATAATGAAGGAAAACTTTCAAGCAATATTTAGCTTAGCACAGTGGGTATTTCTGACAATTTTTGGTAATTTTACGTGCACAACGCTTTAAGTAAGTTAGACTGAATGCTCAGATAAGTTAATGCTAATGCTGAAAGAATATTTAAAAAAATAAGTCAAGTAGTTTCTATTTCTATGTTAGTGTTTCCTGTCTCATTTCCATGTGAGTGTGGGGATTAAACAGGACACATCTCTAGAAAAATGTATATTTACCAAATAAAAATTATAAAAATTTTTTGGGCGGTTTAAGACTCTATGCCGACTATAAAACATCCATTTTTATATACAGCTGCAACCAAAATAACAGCAGTGTAGCCTTCCTATCAAGTTATTCTAGAATAAGCTAAGATATGACCAGTTTTTTTGGTATTACATCATTGTTTCTTTGGTTTCCAAAAGAAAAACAAAATCCATGACGATTTTCCAAATGTCACTTGAACGCTTTTATAGTGTGCGCTTCTTTGCAGTCAAAATAATAGCAGTGCTAACTGGGTTATTGTAACTAACTCCTTTTTTTTTTTGGTCCTATGAATATTTAAAGTAAATTTGTTAACAACAAAAGCACACCTTACGTTGACTTCACTTGAGTCGATACGCGTTTGTTAATTAATTGGACCCATTTGATTCAAGTGCTTGAATGAAAATTCAAATGCACTAAATTTAGACTCATGCACTCATTTATGCTGTTAACTTTGAGAGAAAATGAGGAACAAACCAAAATCGAACGATGGACCAGTCGCGAGTCCTGACTGCTGATGATGAAATGGACAAAGGTTAGTGACGTGTTTTTTTAATTCAATTGTTTTTCTTAAAATTGTGTTTTGATTGACAAACGAGTATCGACTCAAGTAAATTCAACGTAAGGTGTGTTTTAATAATAAACAAATTTATTATGGAGTCCACGCGGTTCGAAAATTATTTATATTCAAAGAAAAATATTCAAGTTTTAAAGTGAGCCTTAAAGTTTCTCATTTTCAAAAAATCGATCATTTCATTTTTCGATAGGTAAACATCTCAAAAATGATGTCCTAAAATATTGGAATGATATCTTGGATATTTTTGAAATGGCAGAGTATAGAAGAGAAGCATCTCGGGCGCTCGAACTCCACCCATCCCAACGCGGCGGGGCGCCCGACAGCTGCCTCGTCCTTAATGTCCTACAATTCCTTGTATTGCCTGCGACTTAAATTTTTGAATGCTCAAGGACATCTAGATCTTTTGTACTCACTTCCTGCTAGTTGAATCGAAAACAGCTCTGAAAACTATAAACGGTTTTTTCTCAAAACTGCATTTTTCAAATTTGCCGCAGTTGTAACTCACGCAAATATTAACGAATCGTCTTGAAATCTTAACTGCATACTCTCCATATGTTTTTACATACAGCCATCTACAACTTTTACTATCAGATGAAAATTGTAAATTTGGCAGCAATCGAAAGACGATTTTTTGACGAAATTTGGACCTCTTTTTTTAAATTGCGGCCATTTTGTCAATTTCCTATTTTTCACTCCAATTATAGATGGCTGTTTGGGAAAAAGGGTCTACTTTAACGCCATTTTTTTTATTTAATTTCAAAAAAATGCGGCAAATTGACGTCTTCTAATTTCAAGGAGTCCAAGATATGGTCCATATCTCTCTTGGATTTCAATATTTTAACTCGAAATTTCTTGACAATTTACTTGAATATATGTATAATAAACACCTAAGATTACAGAATATTTGAAGCTATAGTTTTTTTTCACGCCTTCAAAAAATCACCTCCATTTGAGCTCGAGAAACTAGCCGAGCCTCTTAAGAACCCATAGTAATTTCATTTTTCACTAGCATTCATTTACAATATGGGTTGCAACTCGCAATGAGCACTGCACTCCGAATAATGAAGAAGCCGACTTCTTTCTGCAGATAAAACAAGAAAATTCAAAAGATACTTCCGATTTCTGCAAAAATTATCTCAAAAAAAAACCTGAAACAAGGGGCAAAAATAAGTGCTGTCTCCGAAATCAGTAAGGAGAATTGTGAGATGCTTAAAACCCTTTTCCCTCATGCCGGTTACTTAGATAAAAAAAGCAATTGAATTTCATTGCAAGTGAGGAGATTTTGAGAAGAATAATGAGAATAAATAATCCCAAAGCCAGAAGCCTACGAAAAGTTCCACCTTTTACAAAAAAAAAAACATACAACGAAGAGAATGCAGTTTTCCAAAACGCGTATTGTTAGTTAGTTGCTATAACGATTCGCCGGAATATTGGACAGTAAAATCGTCCTGTATGGCAGTTCTGGTTCTCGTGAATATGTGCGACGGACGAATAAGCTGAAAGCAGTAAAAGATGGTGGCACCAGAAAATTGGTATGAGGTTGTTTCTCATATACCATGGTGTAGGTGCCATATACCGAATAAATTGTGTAATATATCAGCATGTTAACGTTCAAGTTCCTTAGGGAACAATGCGTAAGGCACGCAAAGGAAGAAATGCCACCTAAATAAGCTTTTCAACAAAACAATGACCCGAAGGCCAAAGCACACCAGCAAAAAGATAGAGTGTGTTCGGTTCAATAATATTTCCTGTCTGGTCTCGCCTGTCCAATCATATGACCTCAATCCAATAGAGAACCTTCGGTCAGATGTTAAACTAGCTGCTGTCGATTCAAAACCTACCAATATTAATCAGATTTGGGGCACAATGGAGACTGTATGGGAAAATATTCCATAACGTGTAATATGCATTATTGAATTTAATATTTTCGGTGTCTTTTTTTTACTGTTATTATTTTGACCGCAGCATAGAAGAAAGGAGATATATTTCTTTTGTAAGTGTGTTATACAAAGCGACCCGAATTCGTTGGGCTGATTTTTGAAAGTGAGCCATACGGCAGCTCGTTTCTACGCTAAAAATAACCTGTATACATCGGTTTCACTAACCTTGCACTGCTACAAGAAAACCCCAATTCGTCAATATGTAATTCTTAATAAGTTAGTAGGAATAAGTCTACTTGCAGCCTATCTACATACATAAAATTCACAATTACTAAATTCTACAAATGTTAGAAGGTTCAAAGTTTATGATTGAGAATAAATAAAGTTGGTGTATTATTGTTATTATTAAAATTACTATTTAGTTTTTAATATATAAACGGTTAAATAAAGCGGCGCTATTAAAAAGTTCTAAATAAGCTTTTGTCAAAAAAAAATTGAAGATTTTTTTTTATTTGATTTGATTTGTGTAGTGAAGCCAGCCATTCATTACACATTTAGTTGGTTATACAGCCTTAAATAGAGCGCATTTCAGCAAATTCATCAATACTATTGATTTAAAACTGAACAAACAATTAATATCATACTGACCGCACGCGCTGCGACTTCTTGAGCGTCGTAGTTTCTTGCTACCAATTCCTACATCACTAACTTTTAGATTATCACAACTATGCGCAAAAAGTCGCGATAAATTTCGATTGAAATCGAAACTTGCATTGCGTTTGTTTTCTTTTTCATCATCGTCTTCCTCGTTATCACTTTTACACTCATCAGATAGCTCATCATCACTAAGTTCATATTCGTTAAGTCTTATTCTAATACTACCACCACTAGGACGACGTAAAAATCTAAGAAAAGCATTTTCATTACTTGGATTGCCGCCCATAACTGCACGCAGTTTCTTCTCCAGATTGCTGGCTTTTTGATCGATGGCTTCTTGTTCACGTTCCAGCGCTTCCAATTCCGATTCGATGTAAGAGAGTTTGTCACCCTGTGAAGAAATAAAGAAAACAACAGAATGAAATACGTTGCAAAATAAAAGGACACTAATAAAATCTTACCCTCTTTTCACTTTTTGGTGAGATCCTCTCGATGACCGAGTTGAATGATTGCAACGGGCTATTGCCATTGCGTTCGCTTAATCTATGACTAGGACTTAGCTTGTAACCGCTATCCTCCGACGACTTGAATATATCTCGTGGAGGTGTAATTTTCTTTGATGGTGAAAGTGGTGCCTTTGGGGAACCTGCCCCACTGCCACCATTTTGACTGAACACAAATTCATCTTTAATACGCACCGGCGATGATGTTGGTGATATAGTGATACGCTTTGTAGGCGTTGTAGGACTCTCACCATTCACAGTTTTCGAGCGTGTTTCGGCAATTAGACGGCGAGCATGCTCCAGCAAACGTTGCTGACGATCATCCTGCAATAAGAACCAAATACACTCACGTTTAATTTAGATCGAGAAAAAAATTTCTGTACTAAAGCTCGAATGTAATGGTGATGCTATGAAATTGAGCCAATATTTTTTTAGGTGAGATATTATGCGTACTTTAAATAAAATTATTAAAAGCAAAACAAAAAAACTAAATTACAAATTTCAAAGAGAAAAATAATATTGTTTACTTATCGTTATTGCGATCTTTTACTTACGTCGTGGTCGTTCTTGCCATTTTCACCCGCCGAAAATTTAAGTCTTTCAATCATGATTTTGGCTTTCTCAGTCATTTCCTTATGTCGAGATAAAAGTTTCTACGGAAAGTATGATTTTTCCAAAACAAATGGGAAAAAACAAAACAAAAACACACAACAAACGGAAAACAGAAATAATAAAAAATTAAAATAATTAATAAAAGCATAGTTTGTTCAAAATAATATTTTAAATATAAAAAAAATATAACAAATTAAGTAACGTAAAAAAATTTAATGAGATTTAATGAGATTTATTTTGTAAAAACTGATTTTAAATTCTTTTTTTAATTTTCTACCAAAACGGGGCTAATTGAATAGAGAAAAAGAAAAGAACCTTTCTTTGCCCAACAAGAGCTTAAATCATCATCAAACTGTCAGGAGCATGCTCAGTACAGCAAAACTATAAAGAAAGCTGTAATGACCATGAACCTGAGGGGTTACTGATTGTTTGAGCTTTTGTTGGCACAAATCTTATATCTTCAAACTAAATACATCTGTGCTCTAACAGAACCTAATAGGCCCCTACACTACGCAAACACGTTTGCACAAACGTATGTTTGTGCAAACATAGTTTCGCCACACACTACTCAAACATGTTTAAGATATCAATGAGCGATTTCGCATGTGCTGCTTTAATTAATTACCCGATTACAATAATTTTTGCTTTTAACGCACCACAACACCGGTAAACTTTTATATAATTCGATAAATTCCGTCCAAAAAATTAGTTTCACTTGTTTATTCATCTTTACTCCTTGAAAATTGACACGTGTTTGAGCAAAATTCACCACACACGACTCAAACATGTTTGTGCAAACACGGAAAATTCAAAATTTTTAGAATTTGTTCAAACGGTTTGCGCAAACACTCAACATCGCTACACACTACTCAAACAGTTTGCACAAACATTTTTACAAAAACAAAATACATATGTTTGCGCAAACGGTTTGAGTAGTGTAGGGGCCCTATAAAACATTCATCGGGTTACTGGCTACGATAAAAATATGATTGTAAAAGTTTTTACCTTTTTTCTAACACTTGACTTAAAAAAAGTAATCTAATTTATATCTACCTACATGTTAAAAGCTTTATCAATAGAATTTATCCTTAATATATATACTTGATACTTCACTAAATTATATTTTTGTTTTTAATAATTAATACCTCCAAAAGAACTCATTTACTTCAAAACTCAAATTCCCTATGAAATTGAGGAATTTATTTTCCAATTGTGGTGCACTCGAAGTACTGGTTAGCATATCTGTCTGTAACATGGGTGGTTTGAAGTTCGAATAACATAAACATTCAATTGTTGTTTCACGGGTGTCACCTCTAGTGAGAAGTTTGCAATACCTCTGAGAGTAAAACACTGCCATGAAAAGCGCTTTATCACTCAAGGGGAGAGTAGATTTCAAGAATATTGTGTCCAAATTTGAACAAAATTGATGAGGTTATGAATATTTTACACCTATTCGACCTGAGCACGCTATTGTTACCACGCCTTCTATTGAATATATTGTGAAACACGATTGATGTTTGAGATCGAAGAAATTTCAACAATTTCATTAATTAATTACCCAAATTTGATCATTTTATGAAATTTGAAAAAGTTATAAATCAGCCGTTTTGCGATGGTCTAGAGTTCAAGTCTTATGCCACACTTTTAATTTTAGTGGGGGCAAAACCCCCATTTATTAGGCTTAATACAAGCTATTACTTAATCTAACTTGCAGATTAAGAAACTTAATAGCTAAGACTTAAGTTAACTGGTTGGAGGGCTTAGGAGACGGAGCTTTAGGCAGGGACTACTCATATTGAAGTCAAAACTAGAAGAGTGAGCATTGACATCCCTCAGCATTCGGGAGATGGGTTCATTGGAGCCGTAAGAGGTTCGATGGCTGGGAAGATAGAAAAGACGGGGATTTCGTGTGTTACGAGGGTTAGTATTTAGAAAAATGGATTCGTTAAGGGCTGGGCAGTCAATGGTACCTGTAAAGATTCGGTGAATGAAGAATATGTCAAACATTTCTTTTCGATATTTCAGCGTATTGAGGTTGAGGAGTTTGATTCGGTCTTGATAAGGAGGTAATATCAAAGGATTACTCCAATTAATCGCCTCAAAGAGCAAATCGGAGGAAACGGCGTTGTATGCTCTCAATTCTGGCAATTTGCACTTGTTGGAAAGGCGACCAGACTTGACAAGCGTATTTAAAAAGCGGACGAACAAACGAAATGTAAAGGGATCGGGTTATGTAGGGGTCAGCAAATTCTCTGGACCATCGTTTCACGAAGCCAAGTGCTGAATTTGCCTTAAGGATAATATCGTCGATATGCTTGAAGAAATTCAGCTCACGGTCGCAAATAATGCCAAGGTCGCGGATCACCTGAACGGGGGAAATGATTTGACTGTTTAGAAGATAGAGACGGGGACGAGATTTGATGCGTTTACGTGAGAAAGTTATTGATTGGCACTTGGTAACATTTAGCTCTAGGCAGTTTTTGGAACACCATATTGAAAAATTGTCGAGATCCTGTTGGAGGTAGGAAGAGTCTTCAGAAGAAGAAATGATTCGGTAAACTTAGTATCGTCCGCATAGAGAGAGATAGAGGAATGTTTGATGATCATTTCAATGTCGTTAATACTGAGAATGAAGAGCAGAGGGCCTAAATGGCTGCCTTGGGGAACACCGGATGTAGCTAAAAAGCGACTGGATAAGGCGGATCTGAACCGAACGCTGTAAAAACGGTTTTCTAAATAAGAAGAAATCCATTTCAACAGAATGGGTTCAAAGCCGAGGATGGAAAGTTTAAAAAGAATAAGTTTGTGGGAGATTTTATCGAAAGCTTTACTTAAGTCAGTTGAAATTACATCGACCTCCTTTCCATTCTCCAAGGCTGAGAGGAAAAATGAGACAAAGTCAACGAGGTTTGTTGTTGTTGACCTGCCTTTGAGGAACCCGTGTTGTCGAGGAGAAATGAGAGATTTGCAACGAAAACTTAAGTTTTCATACAATATGCTTTCGAAAATTTTGGGGATATGGACAAGTTAAAGATTTTTGAGAGGGGAAGGGAAAGAGTTGAGGAGCATCGGGGCCAGGAATATACTCATCATTAATAAATAGGATGGCGCAACCGAGCGAGGAGCCCCAGGACCTAGCGTATTTACTCGCAAAAGGCCTAGAACCTCTGGGTTAACAGGCAGATATGCCAAAAATGTACCTTTCTTTGGTCTAATTAACCATATCTCCCCTTTAGTCGTTCGGAATCGGCATAAAATTGTAGGAACTTGAAATTCACCCTTTTGGAGGTGCGAATATGAAAATAAGATTGTTACACGGCAATGACAAAGTACATACCGCTGTCCTGTAAGGCATTCGATTCATAAGATTTGAACTAATGATGGATAAACTACCATCGACACACTCAAGAAGAATCTGTCGAAAGCGTATGGTCAGAGTCAAGCCTTTTGCTTGGAAGAGCGGATAAAAACCCATACAATTTGAACTTTGAAACAAAGAACATTGAAATTTGGCATAAATATAAGGATTCATTGCCAAACTCAAAAATCTGTTTCAGAGCAACAAACTCATAGACTGCGTTCAAGAACGGATCGGGAGGATACAATTCTTTTGACAGAAGGTAGTTGAATACTGTCTTGCTAAAAAAATGACAACATTAGGCCTATTGGGCCTAAACTGTAACTCAAAGGAATAAGTAATTAAATAATTATTTGAATCTACTAGCAAAAAATGTTTGGCAATTGGGAGCTTTAGATATCGTTTTTGATGAAGTATCAAGCATTAACAGAGGGTTAAAAATGCATCTTTGATGAAATACATGAATTTTAAAGCTAAAAAATTTAAGAGCGCTGTATTTTGCATATTTCTGAACTCTCTTTGCGGCAGTGCTCTCCACAATTACCGGAGGTAGCTTTGCTAGGAGCACAGTTCACTTTAAAGTCATTCTAAAAAGTATTTTTTAGACGTGTGATTTTTCAGTTTGCCTATCCTTATTTCCGAGTCAGCCTATTTGACAGTTGTCACTTCATTTATTCTAAGATTGGTTTGCCATTTTATCGTGGAAGAATTGAAGCCGTACTACCACTGGGCACTGCCTACGTTCGGTAGAAAACGAAATCGTTGTTGACGCTGATTTTTACATAATTTCGAGTTTTTAATATGTGAGATTCCTCCAAGATCGAGCGAATTAACACCACTGGACTTTTTTTTGTGGGTATATATGAAGTCGCTTTTCGACGCAAGGAAGCTCGAGACGCATTGGAAGAAAATACTCGGCGCGTTATTGCTGTCACACACAAACTATTATCTCTATAATAAAACCATAACACTAAATCATATGCGTTTTATTTCTTCTGGAAAATTACAAGCGTTAAAAAAACACCCTTTATAATTTTCTTTCCGTCCAATTGCTTACTTCTGCTGATGATATTGACACATTATCGGGAAAACTCACGAGGTGTCGAAAATGACGCAGCAGGGAAAATCTTCACATAATAAGGAGAGGTGCGCACAAGTAGAGTGTGACTTCGAGCAACTTAATGTGCGTAATTAGTTTCTTTGCCAAATTCTTGCCATCACTCGTCATTGTTTCACAAAACAGTCTCTATAATTTGCTAAAATTTTCACAGTCATTGTGATCTTTCCTTAATTCGTAAATAATTATTGAAGGTTATGCTTATGATACACTACTAAAACTAGCTATGAGGATGATATGAGTAGTTGCTGAGCGTAACTAATTTGCAAAACTTCTAAGCTAATTTCTCAACAAAGCAAAAATTTCAATCTCTATGTATGTACTTTTCTAATTATTTGCTGGAAAATCTTCAAAACTGTGCTGAATGCCAATAAAGCTCCCCATATACTTACATTTGCTGTGTTCGGATCCAAAGCCGGAGTAACAGTCGTCGTCGAATTCCCTTCGTTATTTTTCTGATCAGACTTCTGTTTGTCTTTGTCTACATCGTCTTCTTCGTCACTACCAAATGGATCAGTTAATTCACGACGAGTCATTAAAGCTGGTTTATCCTTGCCACTATTAGGTGTACTTGTACTGTTGTTATTGACAATACCAACCATTGAATTATTATTATGCTGCTGCTGTTGTTGCAGAGCATTAATAGAGTTTCTATCTTTGGCAGGTGAAAGCACTTTTCCAAGAAGGTTCTTTGAACCAGAAAATATCAAATTTTTGACATCCTTCTTCGATGTGGGCGACAATGGAGGTTTCTCATTCTCATCATCTTGTGAACCTTGATGCATGAGATGGGCCTTCAAGTGACTTAAATTTAATAGATTCTGCGATAAATTATCTGATTTGTAATTGCCAATGACGTAACTAGACTCATCACAAGTTGAACCTTTAAATAAAAAAATAAAAAATAAAAAATAGAAAACAAGACAAAAGTAATGAATTTGTTTTGAATAAAGATGTCGAGGGCATACCAATTTGTTCGATGTGCAATTGCTTGCCAGTGAAATGGGCTCTCAATTGATGAAGGTACGTCATAACGGCCAACTTATCAGGAACAGCCAACATGCTCATGTCGCGAGGCTCAATTACACGGGGAATGCCCAATGATTCGGCGGCATCGAATGCCATGCGACAATTTCCGACCACATCGTGAGGGGAGAGTTTTGTCATGTCGCTAAAGGAGAAACATTATTAGTTATAGAAAATGTTATTTCATAATATACTGCTATATTGCGCGGGTATCAAAAGAAATTATTTGATTACTACGAACTATTTTTTACTGAACTTAAGGCCAAGTGTTAGTAGGTGCACTGCAATTACTTTACTTAATAACATACAATGCTGCTTATGTCTTTCGGTTATTGATTCTTTGAGAATCAAATGCAGCGACGCGACCTTTCGAACTACATACATACTCAAATATATTGCATGATTCCAAAGGTCGAACAAAATCGATGAGATTAGCTAAGCAGTCCAAGTAATTGTAATTAAAGCGTGGGTTTCAAAAAATCAAATCAGAATAAAAATTTAACTTTTCCCAAACACCGTTTACATTAAGCCACGAACCTAAAACTGATGGCATTTTCAACAGTAGTTGAACTCACAACAAGATACATTTCAAAAGGATGCAGTTGCAAGCAGAAAACTCTTTACCAAAATTCATCCTTTTGAACTAATGAGTATTACTTGAAAAAAAAAAAATACTTTCCTCCTTAATCTCAAGGTACTTACACTAAATGTGGCTGAAAGTGATGAATGATGGCACAAAAGGCAATGCCATTACGCCAACTAGTCGTCAAATTTGTAACCTTAACATTTGAATAGTCCTTAGTCACCTCCTTACACCATTCAAGTAGATCCTGTCCAGGTGTATTCTCCTTGAGAATGATTTTCTCAATAGTTTTGTTATTTGTCGTAGTAGTGGTTGTGCCATTCTCATAGCTTTTCTTCAAATTCAATGGTTGCAACTCAGGACGCTTCATTTCCGTCCGATTGTTGGCTTGCATTGAATCAGCAACAGTGTGTTGCTCTTCAGTTTTCTTTGATTTTTCTGTAGCGTCTGTCACTACATCCCCTGTGTTATTTTCACTGGGAATAATATTGATCTTGATCTCGTCCTTCTGTGGTGTCTTCTTTGCATCCTCGTCCTTGGTCTTTGTTTCAGCTATTGCAGGTGCTGATGCAACCATTTTCATTGTAGGAAGTGGAACTTTATCGATTTCCACTTTACGTAGTTTTTCCACTTTGAAAACTGACGTTGATTTACGATCTAACGAATCAGCTGTTGGTTGGTGTTTTTTCGATATTGCACTCATTATCGTTGGTGCCGCGAAGATGGATCTACTCTTCGGCTGGTCAGTGGTTGATGCCGTGGTTGCTGCTGTTGTTGTTGTTGATGATGTTTTTGGCTTTTGTTGCTGCGATGCGGCATCTATTGGCTGGGTGAGTGCATCCTGACTTGAATCAGTTGCTATATTTGATGGCGGTTGCTGGGGTGCTTTTGCTGTAGGAACTTCTGTTGCAGAATTTCGCGGAGGTGACATTGCAGCACTAGGCGTTTGCTGCATGTCATCATCGGTACTTTGTTTGTCAGCATCATATTCGAAATTGAGGCGGGTCGCTTCAGCCAATGGAGTAGGATCTTCCGATAAAGAAGGAACTGTAATAAATTTTGAAATCATTGAAAGTACTTTAAGATGGCAAAAGAAAAAAAAGAGTTTACCACTCATTGGCGTCGCAAGATCAATGCAGCCATTCAAACTGGACGTCAATTGTTCAAGTTGTTGAGTAAAATCGAACAAATGTTCGGATATTTCACCAGAACTCTCCAAATCGGGAATATCTTCCAAATCGTCCAATGGAGCGACATCACAATTATTGTTCACAGACATAAGAGATACCACACTCTGCATATCTTCATCTCTGAGAAAGAAAAATTTCATGAATAGCAGGAGTCAAATTACAGTGATTGTAAACAAAAAGAGACTTTGGAACTACTTACGTGGCTTTGCCTTCGCGCAGGAACACACAACTTATTGTCAATTCTATTTCGGCTGAGGTGATTTTACGCGAAACAGGCTTCAGGGTGAGCGTAAAACTCTGTTGTGTGGATTCAACACTAGCGTATTTTTTCATATTTATACTCGCTGAAGCTAGAACACGTTTCTTCCCCAATTGAGTTATCTAAATAGAAAAAAAGAAAAGAAAAATGATTACACAAGTGTCGGAGTAAAAAAAATTAATAAAAAAAAGAACCATCAGTGCCCTTCTCTTTTAATACCACCATGAATGTTTCATGGGGCTCATAAATTCCCTCGATTATTAACAGATCCTTTACTACAAGACAAAGAATACCCGACAGCGAACACGAACAGAAACTTAAAACCTTAATATACGAATCGTGCATAAATCAGGTTAGTTGCAATTACCAGCATCATGTGCGAGGAAGTACAGGGACATTGTTACACAATTATATAGTTCACGAGACTGTGAGCGAGCAATATTACAGAATATTGAACGTGACATCCTGAATGCAGAAATTCTTAACTAGCGTTGTTGTTGTGAGCTACAACGGAAAGGATTGGTCCCATAGAATGGATTGGGTTCACTTGGATCCCAGCCAAGCAGTTAAATAAATTTTTCTCAATTTGTCAGCACTCCCTCATCATGAGGGTACTTTTTAGCGAAATTTCATGTCACAAAAATAATAACAATAAATTGATTTGGCGTTAAATCGAGAACAGGCACTAATGGCTAGATTGTGATCGTCCTGGAAATAGAATATTTCTTGTAAATGGCTAATTAATTGGAATAATAACATGGTCTTACGTTGTTTGTATAATGCTTCTGGCAGCATTCTTATATACGATGCTAATCGTTTTCTTCAATTGAACGTTGCTATTCTTAGTCATATGCACATAAATTTAGGGATGTATTTAAATGATGTGGTGTTATAAGTTCAGGCACTTCATATCGAGTCATACAGTTTCGAAAATGACAAGTTGTTTATTGTTAATTGTAATGCTTTTTGGACAGAAAAACTAAATTTTTTAAGTTGATACCCAGAAACAAGTCAAGTATAGTAGACTATAGATTAGGGGGACATACAATCGAGAAATTCATTGCGAAGAACAGTATAAGGGGTGTCAGAAACATGGACGGAAGTACTTTATTCTAAACCACTTTTCATACAGAAAGAATGGAAGCAAAAACCTAAGTCAAAAGATTGTTGAGGACCAGCTGTACAGTCTGTTTTACAAGTCAAATGGTAAACAGACTTTTAAATTTAATTACACTGCCATGATAAGCACTTTCTAACTTAACTGTTTGGAATCAGTACAAATTTATAGGGTCTCGAAATGCTTTAGGCCCCGAAATCCTCCTAGCTTCTTTGCGCCACCCTATGTTTTTATTAAAATGCATAAATTATTATAATGTGTAACATAAATTGCACTTGTACATTGCAATTGTAAAAAATTTCTATTTTTACCCTTTTACTGTCTTTATAACAATCATCGAAGTTTAACTCAAATGTTAGCCAAGTTACTTAGCAGATTTGAAAAGTTTAATAAGCAAATAAAATTTTTTTTTTTTTCATAGTAGAAAAATAAACTATGGCAAAAGCTTTGGGTTGCCGTGGTAGTGTGTTCAGTCATTGACGACTCGCTAACAACATCAATTTTTACGATTTCAGAAGTGGAAGCCTGAGGCAACACCAAGAACTCATTTGCAATTTTTGCAACGCTATGACGTTCAATGAACCGAAGGAGCTCTTCAACGTCTTCGTCAACTGCAGTGGCGATTATGCCGCTCCACGGGCTTACGACAAACATGGTATATAAGCGGAACCGCCAATATGTCCTGAATCAACCCTTCCATATCAAAATAGAGGAAAGCAAGTCCACTGAGGCGCGTTGTCTCCACATTAGGCTAATAAACCCAGTCAAGTCATTAGTCAAGGTCATCGCAGTGGGACCTCGAGTCGGTCATTGCAGTGGGACCTCGAGCCAGTTATATAATGAAGTTGTTGACTCTGTTTATTCGAACCCCGTTGTAAAGCACCCCCTCAGAATAGTAATGTTCGTACTCCGACTTAGGTTTTCCGCGCAATCTAAGACATGTATGCAGACATTGTCTCTCAAAAACCCGAATTTTTTTATTTGAGACGCTGGCTGTAACGTTGAACCACGCGGGACACCCACAGACAATTATTGACCTCAGAAGGGATATGTAGCAAATCACTTTCGACTTGCTGTCATGTTGTCTCCTATGAAACAGTCTTGCCAGTGCTAAGTGGTGCCCGTACCGTAATGTTTAGCGTGTTTGCCTGTTACGTGAGAGGTACGACGTTCGAAACATCAAGGAAAAAATGATTTTCCACGGCTGTCGCTTTTCGCGAGGAACTGACAGTTTCTCCGATAGTGATTTAATGCCATGGAAAGAGCTTTTTCTATTAGCCGTTCATATTTAGCAAACAATTGTAGGTCCCTTCTATACACTCACAAGGCACGGTTGAGTGAAATGCGTTAGGCACCGGGACTATCCGGTCTGTTGCGCTACACTTTTTGTTTATGATCAGTGCAAAAACTTTTCTAGAATGACATCTATATAAAATATGGATACCAGAAGCCGAAATATTTGACTACCACTTTGCTTGGCAGTCATTTAGATCAACGATCTCCAGCTTTCACAATATCTTTCTCGTATCCCGTTGAGGCCCGAGCCAACGAGTTTCAAAACACAATTGTTTCCGATTTTTGGAAGTTGATTTTCAGCTTCAAGTCATCGCAATATTCTTGAATCTTATCGAGGTCCCGCTGCAAAAGAATTCTGATGAAGTTTTTTGATGAGTCGATCTTTGGGCCTGTCTTAGATCAATGTAGATCCATTGTGATAGCCTGGAGTATTGTAACGTCCTAAAAACCTATGAATTTATGTTTGGTCAGTTTTTAACCATTTTGTGACCTTAATGAAGATCAAAACGCTGTTTCTTGGAGGGTCTGATAAATTCTTCTAGTTTATTAAAGAAGTAATTGCCTAACAATTTTTTCCTGGTGTGGCAGATTGCTGGGCAGTGACAAAGGAAGTGAGTGATGGTAACCTCATGTTCGTCTTCGTCATTGCATCCTCTGCACAGGTCATCGGTGCAAAGACCCATTTTCTTTTTGTGGTAGCCTAGTAGGTTGTGTCCTGCTATGATACTGATAAGCGATCGTAATGAAGGCCTGTTCAAGGAGAGTAGCTTTTCAGATCCATTCTTACATGGCTGTTCTGATTTTCGTACGGATTCAAAACGGAAACCGAAATTGAATCCGTACGGATTTAAAAAGTGTGTTCTTATTTCCGAACGGATTCACTACTGATTTTTTGTCACAAAAACGTGTTGGAAATTAAATTTTTGTGTTTATTGGAACTGTTTACAGCTTTATTGCATGATAGTGCTAATATAAGTTTATTATTTTTCATTTCTAGCAATAAAGAATGTTCTACAGAATTCATTAACCGGATTCAATTCCGCTAACAAAATGATAAGCGAATTGAAAACGTACGGATTCGGAATTGAGAACCGCAAAAATTCTAAAACGGGAGGATATGGTATCCGAACGAAAATCAGAACAGGGGTGTTATAGTATTTTGGTCATAGTTTCCTGGAAGTGACACAGGAATTTAGGCATTCCCATCTTTCATTGGATTTTCGTATTATTTTGTTACCAATGATCTGCTTAATTTCACAGGGTGGGACCCTGATTGATTGATCAATGAGAGAAGGGTTAAGTGGTGATCCTTTTCTCGCTAGTTCCTCCGCTTTTTCGTTTCCCGGTATGCCGCTGTGACCGGGAAGCCAGCAGAGTCTAACGCTATGCTGTGTGCCAAGAACCCTTAGCCCTTCGCGACAGCAAAAAAGAAGCTTTGATTTGACAAGAGCGCCAGTGTAAATGCTCAATAAAATAGGCGATTAACCGCTCCCTGTTGCGGAAAATTCTGAATCGTGAAATTCTGGCAGAAGTTGCATTGCCAATTTAAACAAAAAAAGGTCTGCCATGAATTATGTTGGTAAGAATATAAATTATGTTGTATATGAATATGCCGTATCTGAGCAACTTATAGAAAAAGACGTCTAACCAAATTGAAGCCAATGCCTTCTCCAAGTCAATTGTACACTGCTTTTCAGCTTTGTTCCATTTAACATCTGAAGCTAGTTTTGACGCGACTTATATGTTGTATGGTATCATAACCCACCCAAATTTAACTGATTTCAGTACTCAGCCTATGTGAACGGTGCTCTGTATTGAAAACCTTATCGAATACCTTGTTGATACTCGGAAGAACAATAATTATGGCTGGAGATTTTCCAAATTTAAACCAGCCAAAAAATGTTCAAATGAATTTTCGCCACTTTAAGCGCTTATATCATTAGTGGAGGACCGTTAGACATAAAAAAGGCAAAACCTAGGAATTCAGGGCCAGTCCATGGATTTTCATGAAAATTTCGGAAATGTGTTTTGAATGGCGTATAGAAAAAAGTTAAAAAAAAAAATTTCGCCGCTCTCAATTTTTTAATTATTTTTAAAATTAATTATTAACTTTTAGAATTTTATTTTATTTATTTAGGGTGTTTTAGATACGGTTTTCCAAAGAGTGAGAATGGATAGGTTTGGTCAAGACAAAAAAAAAGTTGTATGGGAAGGGGATCTATATCACCCCGTGTAGGTGCGAGGGGCAATTTTATATGAAATTTTCTTCATTTTTTAAAAAATTATTAAAAATCAACTAAGCCATTTACTTTCTCATATTTCAGTGTTTTTGAAAGCTATTTTTTTATTCTTTAATAAAAATTTTAATTTGAGTTTACTTAATGAACAGTTTTTGAGAAATCAAGCCTCAAAGTCAAAATTTTGAAAAAAGAAAATATTTTTTTCTTAATTAATTTTTTTTTACATAATTTTGCCCCATTAAGCGCCATTTTTTCTTTTCATGTTCAATGCTTTTATTAATTTTTATTCAAAAGCAAAAAACCGAACAAAAAAATTTTTCTTGGTTTAAGAGAAATTAAAAAAAACGAAAGGTACTTTTTTCCACAAAACAAAATGTCGTTAATTTCCCGCTAATTGAACTTTTTTCCTGGAAGTGAAATATGAAATGTGTCTCAAATAGCATATAAAAAAAAGTTAAAAAAAAAAATTTTGTATAATCTTAATTTTAATATAAATTATAAATAATTATTAAAATTTTAGAGTTATCTTTTAATTATATTAGTTTTAAGTTAAATTTTAAAACTATGACCTATTACAAACTTGAACTTTGGTCTTAAAGGACAGCACATGTACTGATATGTGCCCCAAATGCTGTTTCCGGTCAAACGTGTTGATGAATCCGGAAAAATATAGTTTTTTGCCAAATAAATACTCGCGAATTTTTCTACGTGCATTCAGTATTCAAACAAACATTTATCAATTCTTATTTAAAAGAAAGAACACTACATCAGCATGCTAACCACCTCAAAAAAAACTTCGAGCCGTTAATTTAACTGATTTAAGTCTCTTTGATTGGTTGAAAATTCAAAATTTGGGAAAAAACCACATTTTTTCGGTTTCATCAACTCGTTTGACCGGAAACAGCGTTTGGGGCACACATCAGTACATGTGCTGTCCTTTGAGACCAAAGTTCAAGTTTGTAATAGGTCATAGTTTTAAAATTTAACTTAAAACTAATATAATTAAAAGATAACTCTAAAATTTTAATAATTATTTATAATTTATATTAAAATTAAGATTATACAAAATTTTTTTTTTTAACTTTTTTTTATATGCTATTTGAGACACATTTCATATTTCACTTCCAGGAAAAAAGTTCAATTAGCGGGAAATTAACGACATTTTGTTTTGTGGAAAAAAGTACCTTTCGTTTTTTTTAATTTCTCTTAAACCAAGAAAAATTTTTTTGTTCGGTTTTTTGCTTTTGAATAAAAATTAATAAAAGCATTGAATATGAAAAGAAAAAATGGCGCTTAATGGGGCAAAATTATGTAAAAAAAAATTTATTAAGAAAAAAATATTTTCTTTTTTCAAAATTTTGACTTTGAGGCTTGATTTCTCAAAAACTGTTCATTAAGTAAACTCAAATTAAAATTTTTATTAAAGAATAAAAAAATAGCTTTCAAAAACACTGAAATATGAGAAAGTAAATGGCTTAGTTGATTTTTAATAATTTTTTTAAAAAATGAAGAAAATTTCATATAAAATTGCCCCTCGCACCTACACGGGGTGATATAGATCCCCTTCCCATACAACTTTTTTTTTGTCTTGACCAAACCTATCCATTCTCACTCTTTGGAAAACCGTATCTAAAACACCCTAAATAAATAAAATAAAATTCTAAAAGTTAATAATTAATTTTAAAAATAATTAAAAAATTGAGAGCGGCGAAATTTTTTTTTGTTAACTTTTTTCTATACGCCATTCAAAACACATTTCGGAAATTTTCATGAAAATCCATGGACTGGCCCTGGATTCCTATGTAAAAAGCTTACGGTCCTCCACTACATAGACTTTGGCTTACGAATATCTCAAGTATTTCTTAAAGAAGGAGAAATGCTCGAGAGATTTGTTCGAGAAAGTTTATTAAGGACAGTTCTTTGTGGATGAAGACAAATTTTTGCATAGGTGACTACACTATAGTAATGGCCTTTGAAATAAAATGTTTCGTGGAAGCTGAGTCTAACTCAAAGGAAGTACCCGCACATTTCAGTGAAAGAAGATAGTCACTTAAGAACTCCAAAAAAGGCAAACCTGTTGGGCCGGTCGAGATCCCTATGAGTTTTAGCAAAATATGGGTGACATCGGGGGTATTGCAACTGAGCAATCTTTTATCTGACCATCTGTATGCTTTTGACAGAAACACATTCAATTATTTAAGAGCAATTAATACTCATTACCATTTTTTCTTACGAAGTGTCTTACACCAAAAGTTTTCCAAAAAAAACCACTTAATCACCACAACAAAGTTTAATATCCATTAAAATGGAACAAACTCTTAATTCACAACCAATTTGTATATGTCCAACGAATTTCCGCATAATTACTGTCTGATTCTACTGTGCAGATATAATATATTAGTTCACTTGCACGCCGCACTCCATCCCATTAATCTTCGCCCACATGAACAGTGAATTTTATTCAAAGTGTATCTTTGGCACTAAAAGATTCAGTTGGCAAAATATTTCCAAAGAGAGAAAGATAATTATCACTATCACCAAACCAAGTGCTTTGCCCGGGAAGTGATCTACTAAAACTATACTTTTGAACTATTTTGCTCTGCTCCGCCAGTAAATACTTGAATTACCGGTGTCTCTTCCACTCGAAGATTTATATCGAGAGTAGCTATCGGCTGTTTAGCTTATGGTCTCCAATTAGTCTCGAATTTAAACACAAAGCCCCCAGAGACTACAAATTGAACATAGTTTATTTAATTACTGTCACTTGAGTTCCAGCAGCAGAAAAGGGATCCAAGGGGGGGGGGGGGGGGTGAACCACGGAACGAGGAAGGTATGTGTATATGTATTCACATTCTTTAAGCACTCAGAAACTATTTACATGCTTCGCTGAATTCTTATTGCAGAGCAAAATAGCTTTAAATTTCTTCGGCAATGGTGTTTGTCTCCCATTGGCATTCCAAAGATAGATGCAGACAAAGCCAACGTCAGAATGGAGCCCCTTAACTTCTTTTTGAATTTCCCCGCATAAAATCACAGAGGGACGGGTACTGTGGAACTGCGGTGATACCAAAATAATGCGACATTTGGTGCTATTGTCATTTTCATCAGCACCCACTGTTCTCCCTCTTGTGTTCAGACAGGAGCGGTTCATGGTTTATTGAGAGTAATACGAGCCATCACATCCCAGCCCGACAAAGACGAGGCGGTTATCGGCAGCATCAGTTGATTTTACAAAAGGATGCCACAAGAGGGATACAAATGATACAAACAGTCTCTTCACGTTTGAATACAAAAAAAAAAAAAAAAAAAATAAATAAAAACCAACGACGGAAGTACGTTTAAGTGTTTTATGCGGTGCTGAAACAGCCAGAAGTCTCTTATAGAAGGCGTTTAATCGAATACGGTTCCGAATGCGCAATTGCTAATAATAAATCGGAATAAATATATTAACGATTCACACTTTTAGCGTGAATGGCTGAGTAGTCGCGACAACGACACCGGTCGATATCAGATTCATTGTTGTTGTTGTGTGGCGTTTTATTTTTTGTTTTGGGGTCAGCGAAGCAAATGGCGAGCACTAAAGAGTAAAGCAGTAAAATGATGATGGAAAGTGAAACGTGACGAATTTGATTAGTGACATTACGTACATATAAAGAAAAGAGAACACATGTGTGTTACGGTGTTTTTTATTTGGCGACTTTTTTTCACTCTCTCTTCGAAATTTGTAAGGAAGAGAAATTCGATTTTTCTATTGTGCTACAAAATCCCTAAAATATTTCCAAAATTTACAAGTTAATCCAAGTATGTAATTGTTTTGAATTTACAGCTAAGCTACCCTTAGCGCTCAAAGCTTTAAATATACGTTTTTCTCGAAACTGTGTTTCCAAAGTCGGTGAACAAATTTTCTCGAGAACTACTCCGACGATTTTATAAAAATTTAACACAGTCTTCGAAATACAATTCACAAGGACTTGAACGAAGGAATTTTTGTTTTTTCGATCACAACTTGTTCTAACAGAAAAAATGTAGAGATAGAGATATTTTGGTTTTAATTTTTTTTTTTTTTTGTTAAGAAAAAGTCTGCCAAAAATCCAATAATTTCATTCAAGTTCTAAGTTCAAGGTCTTTACCAAAACAGGGTCAAGAAATATCGATGTTTGCAATTTTGTGCCCAAGAACGATTTTGTAGAAAATTAAATTTCCAACAAAATTGTCATTTCTGTTTTTTGTAACTATTTTTACTCTCGAAATAAGGACAAATAAAACGAGAACTTGATGGAAAAAGTGACTTTTACTATCCCCATAGTTCGATTTAAGATCACGCCGCAATTGAAATTTTTGTGGAAAAGTAGGTAATTTCCAAAGAAATTTCTTTATCGATAAATATTGTAAAGGGGGTTTTTCTAAGACGTGTGGTTTTCAATCTGGCAATACCTTTTTCGGAGTCGGTCTTTTTGACAGCTGTCAGTTGATTCACTCTCAATTTGGTTTGCCATTTCAATGGAAGAATTGACGCTCCACGACTGTAAGTTCGGTAAATTGTCTTGAAACGAAATCGCTTTTGATGTCGATTTTTATATAATTTCGAGTTTTAAACCTGTGAGTAACCTCTAAGATCGGGCGATTTAACATCACTGGACTTTATACATATATTTTTTTTTCTCTTTTTGGGTTATGTGGATTCTAGTCAACGCAGATAAGCCCGAGAAGATTGACAACTTGGAAGAGAATATTCGCCACGTTATTGCTGACATACGGCCCCAAATAATGCGAAAAGTGGTCGTAATTTGAACCTCTCGGCTGGAATTTATTCGAGCCAGCCGCGCAACTCTGGCGACTTGGCCAAAATCATTTATAAAGCACAATGGCCAACTTTGATCTTTACATTAAAGTTAAATGCTAGGCCAAAACATTAAATTATATTCGATCCACAAGCCTGGTACCATAAAAAGAAAAAAGTCAAAACGTACACGTATTTGTTATGGAAAATCTTCGAATGCCTTGGTGGAGTTCTAAATGTTTGCATTAAGGGCTTACTTTGTAAGGGAATTTTAATTTTTTTCATGTATTTTCCACAAATTTCATGGAATTTCAGGAAAAATTTTCAATTGTGATGAATAAAACAACCGATCAGTTTGACTTCCAGAAGAAAAGAGGAAGAGAAAGAGTTTACTTTAGAAAGAATTCAGTATTTTACATAGAGGAGATAGTTACAATTCAGTTCAGTGTAATAAGTTAGTACTAATGAATACGTTCAAAGTGTTTAAGTTAGTTCAGGTGAATAATGTATGTTCAACACTCCCCTTCATTATTTACAATTTCTAATTCAAAATAAAACAATCATTAAACAACGTTAATTTTATCTTTAAAATATTCAAACTTTTGTTTGCATAATGGTTTCGTGAATATGTCAGCTAATTGGTCATTAGTTGGTATATAAGAGATATCAAATAGTTTCTCATTATATTTTTCTCTTATGAAATGGACTCGAACGTCAATATGCTTAGTCCTCGCGTGGTATTCTGGATTTTTGATCAGCTTCAAAGCTCCTTGGTTGTCTAGGCAAAGCATCGCTTGTATATCGCACTTCTGTAGAAGATCTCTTAGTAAAACTTTTATCCAGATGAGTTCTTTTACGGCTTCTGATGCTGCTACATATTCAGCTTCCGTTGAGGATAGAGCTGTGCAACGTTGTCTTCGTGAACCCCAAGCAATTGGTGACTCTCCCAGTAGAAATATATACCCACTAGTTGATCGACGAGTTTCGACATCGCCAGCGTAATCAGAGTCACTGTAACACATAAGATTGAAATTGCATTTATTTTTGAAAAATATACCTTTGTTTTCAGTAGCCTTCAGATAACGAAAGACTCGTTTTACTATTTTGATATGCTGTGGAGCCGGGCTATCTAAGTATCTACTGAGAACTCCCACAACATACGAAATATCTGGCCTTGTAGCAATGGCTAGATACATAAGGCATCCAATCGCTTCTCGGAAAGGAAAACCGGATATATCTATAGAATCAGAACAGAGAAGTGATGTTTTTGCTACTGCTTCACACGGTGTTGACACTCCTTTTGAATCTGCCATATTAAAACGACTTAAAAGACGTTGAATGTATGCTGACTGGATAACATGAACATCTCCCGCAGTATTTCGCTTTAGTTCCAATCCAAGGTAGTAATTCGCCTCATTCATCGTAAGTTGAAGATGTTGTTTCAGATATGTAACCAGGTCAATGATGTCTTTCATATCTGTTGCTGCCATCAGTCCATCATCTATATACAGCGCGACTATTACGATTCTGCCATTTTTATTAAGCACGAACAGGCATGGATCAGCTACACATGTTATAAAATTGTAATTATTAAGTAGCCTTGAAATTGTAAGGTTCCAGTTTCTCGAAGCTTGTTTGAGGCCATATAGAGTTTTGTTAAGTTTGCAAACTTTTCCCGACTTGTCATCATATCCAATAGGCTGCGCCATATAAATTTCCTCTTCTAAGCATCCCGTTCAAAAAAGCGGTTTTGACATCAAATTGGTATAATAAAAGTCGCCTACATGCAGCTATAGCAATAATTGTTCGTATTGAATTGAATTTAGCAACTGGGCTAAAAGTTTCATTGAAGTCAATCCCTTCTTGTTGGCTACAGCCTTTAATAACCAACCTAGCCTTGTATCGCTCAATACTGTTTTGCGCAGAAAGTTTAATTTTATATACCCACTTACAAGCGATTACCTTTCTATCTTTTGGACAATCCACAAGATTCCAAGTCCTGTTTAAACGATGAGCTTCCATTTCTTCATTCATAGCTGCTTTCCACATCTCAGAATCCTCTGATTTCATAGCTTCATTAAAAGTTAATGGCTCCATCGCTCCAGCCATAAAAGCATGCCCTTCTAAAATTGCAGACACCAAACTTGGATGAGGGCCCTCGTTCCATTTTGCATTGCTGCGAAGTTTGGATTTGAAATCACGTACTGAAGCTTCATTGAGTTGGTTTGCAGCTCGACGTTTTGATTGAACTCCTTGCTCTTTACTTTCTGTTGTTGAAGAGGCTGCGCCCTCGTTGGTATCCACAAAATCAATTTCTTCTGCCTCCTTTGGATGAGAAGAAACAGGTTCACATTCTTCTGCCGAATTTAGTTGATCATCTTCGCTTCCTGTCATCTCCAAATTGCCTTTCTTAATCTCAACATCATCTGGCAGTCTTATCTTTTCTTCTGTGTTTTCATTTGGTATTCCTAGATTGACAATTGCCTTTTCTTTAAACAAAATGTCGCGAGAAAGCTGTATCTTGTTTGATTCTGGTATCCAAACCCGATATCCTTTGCTATTATCTGGATATCCTACAAAGAATCCCGACACTGCTTTTTTGTCCCACTTTTGTCTCTTTTCTTGAGGAATGTGTATGAAAACTTCGCTGCCAAATGTCTTCAAATCACTGACACTAGGTGTTTGTTGGAACCACAACTCATAAGGGCTCTTATCCTTGACGAAACTTGGACCAAAAGAATTAAGTAAATAAACCGCTGCATTAACAGCTTCGCTCCACAGTCTGAGAGGCAAGTTTTTGGCGTGCAGCATAGTTCTGGCAGTTTCTACAATAAACCGCATGTCCCTTTCAGCACGACCATTCTGTTGAGGGCTATAAGGAACAGTTAACTGGTGAATTATCCCACGTTTTGTCAAAATATATTGGACATGTTTATTGACGAACTCTAAACCATTGTCAGACCTTAGAGTTTTAATGTTCTTGCTTAAAAGAGATTGAGTTTCATTAAGATATTTTTCAATTAATAACGGAACATCACTTTTTTCTTTAATAAAATATACTTTTCTATAGCTTGAAAAATCATCTTTCAATAACAAAAAATACCTTGAACCTCCCAATGACTTCGTTTGCATGGGGCCGCATAGGTCTGTGTGCACTAGATTACCTCTTTCTGTTGCTCTAGACTTGCTTTCATAAAACGGAGAACGATGCATTTTACCCACAGCACATGCATCACAGAAGAAATTCTGGTTATCAATAAATTTAATGCCACGTTGATTAAGTACCTTTTTAACTTGTCCAATGCACATATGACCGAACCTGTTATGCCACACTTCAAGAGATTCTTTTTTAGACACAATATTAGCAAATGCACCTTCATTTTTTACTCTAAACAGCATTTTATATAGGCGATGGCATCTGATACCAATCGCGACTGCTTGACCATCTTTCAAAATCTCACATTTCTTACTGTCAGACACTAATGAGTAATTTTTATCAAGAGCACTTCCCGAAGAAAATAAGTTTACTCTGATGTCAGGTACAAAAAACACATTAGTGAGTCGTTTTTTAACCCACTTATTATAATTGTATGCTTCAATATGAATATCGCCTTTTCCGTGTGCTCTTATCTGCGATCCATTTCCCACTGTTATCATCACAAGTGTGTCAAATTTCTCATAAGAACTGAACCATTCTCTACGAAAACTCATGTGTTCGCTCGCTCCCGAATCTAAGACCCAATCATCTACTGTCACAGCATCGCCGATGGTGATCGTCTCGCAAACGAATGCATCTGAATTACTTGCATCATCACTAGTTGTTGTAGTGTGGCGATGGGCAAAATTAAGTTGCTTTGTATTGCCTCTCTTTGGGCAATTATTTTTCCAATGACCCAACTGCTTGCATATGAAGCATTTACCTTTCCGTCTCTGAGAGTTTTCATTTTTCTTTTTATTATGCCATCCGTATTTTTGTTTGTGTTCTGTGTATAAAGCAGCTTCATCACTTGTACTTTCGGGATCACGTGTCCCCTTCCCCATACGAATTTCTTCCATAATAAGTCTAGATCTTAAGTTAGCTATGGTCTGCTGTTTTATATCAGTTGATTCCCAAGCACTAAAAAAATGTGTAAATTCCTTAGGTAACGTCATCAAAACCTTGGTTACTAACATTGAGTCAGAAACCATTTCACCAGCTTCTCTAAGCTGTTGAGTTAAGCTCTCCAGCTTGCTTATGTGAGTTGCGATATCGTCTTTTTCTTCTCTTTTGAATCCGTGGAATTGTTGCTGTAGCATGCTTATGCTAGTATTTGATTTTTGATCGTATATGGAGCAAAGTTTAGACCACATTTCAATTGAAGACAAGCAATGCATTATATGAACTAAGACATTTTTTCCAATAGTCGTGGCAATAATTTTCTGAGCTTTTCTATCCTTTTGCTGCCAAGTCTTTAACTCTAATTTGGTAGCTGGATTACTATCTTCAACAACAACTGGCATGGGCTCGTCTCCAGTCACAACATCGAACAGATCACTTGCATTTAGAAGTATACGCACTTGAAATTTCCATGTGGACCATTGCTCTGCACACTGTAGTTTGTCTATTTTTATTAATTCGTTTTCCATGTTAGACAAAACAAAAAAATTCTAAGAACTTAGATTTATGAAAAAATGAAGGCGCAAATCGAAAAATAGTCCAACTTTTCTTTACTCAATACAAACTTGCCAAAACTGATCTTATTTAATCTCTGCAATCCGGCTATCTTTTACGAATCTGAAATACTACTTTTATTTCTCGCAAAGCAACGAATTTTCCGCAGTTAAAAAAAATTTTTGTTAATTAAACTCTTTGTTAGTTAATCTTTATCAAAAAAAATTACAATAAGGTACTGGGCCCATAACCTGATGAATAAAACAACCGATCAGTTTGACTTCCAGAAGAAAAGAGGAAGAGAAAGAGTTTACTTTAGAAAGAATTCAGTATTTTACATAGAGGAGATAGTTACAATTCAGTTCAGTGTAATAAGTTAGTACTAATGAATACGTTCAAAGTGTTTAAGTTAGTTCAGGTGAATAATGTATGTTCAACAAATTGCAATAACAGCTATGTTTTCGATAGAATTGAATAACAAATGTTAAACCAATCGATAGTAAATAACCCAGAGAATCTTTTTTGCCAAGAAAATGTTCCATTGAACAAATAATCTCCGTTAAAATTGTATTTTTCTACTTTCCTGATGAAATTGAATCATGAAAATGGAAAAATACAATTTTAACAGAAAATAATTTTTCTATAATACCTAATACGTTTTCTAAAATAAAAATTAAAATAAATAGGGTGGCGCAACAGAGCGAGGATCCCCTGGGCCTAGCGCCTTTCTCACAACTATGCCTTGTGAGGGAATGGAGGGGACCTACAATTTTCCGCAGGTTCCGAACGGCTAATTGAGAAAGCGCTTTTCATGGCAATGAATTTTACTAAAGGAGGACTTGCCAATTCCTCGCGAAAGGCGATACCCGTGGAAAAACATGTTTGCACCTGCTGGGATTCGAACCTCGAACCTCTGGGTTAGCAAGGGGACAGGCTAACAATCACGCCACGGAAAAATACGTTTTCTGGGAACTAAAAATTATTCGAGTGATTTGCCATTGATCGGTATAACACTTGTTATTCAATTCTAACGAAAACATAGTTATTATTACGTTTGAAAATTTTTCCTGATTCGTTGTCGCTATAACTGGGCCCTTACCTAGCTTACTCTCGTCAAATGATTATAAACAGGCATTTCTCTCAAACTTTGGTAAGGAATGGAAAGGTTCTACAAATTTGTACCGATTCCGAACGGTTAAATGAGAAAGCGCTTCTCATTGCAGCGTAATTACTTTTGGAAAACTTGTCAACTCCTCCCGAAAGATGATATTTGTAGAAAATTGGATATTCCTGTTATCAAAACCAAGTAACAAAGCAGACATGTGAACTATTATGCAACGGGTATCAAATAACAAAAGATCCATTATGGACCGACGCTGGAAGTAGAGAAGCAAGCGCTCCACTTAATATGAACATGAACTGTTACCTTAAATCTTGATCTTCAAAACTGTCTCTTTCAAAGATTCTTTTCTCCGTCGAAAAATAAAAATAAAATAAACTAAATAATGTACTACCGTTTTCGTGGAAAAGTAGAAATTTCTGATGAGATCAAGAGAGCAGATAATAGCAACTGTCAGCGAGTCTTGCTCTTCTCAGTTTTTCATGCCAGCCTTAAGACAGTTCACTATTGTAAAATCAGGTCAAGAGATGGAGATGTCACTCTATTTTGTGATTATAGCTAAGACGCCAGGCATCAGGGTTCTTTTTCAAACCAAATTTTTCAAATGCGCATCATAAACAGTATCCAAAGCTCATAAGAACAGCAAGTAAGTAGTTTTTGGTAGAGTTGACTATTACTAGAAAATATTGTTACTATTCGAAGACAGTAAATGACTAAATCATTGTCCTGAAGACCTGATAGGGTTGGAATTTAGTTACTTCATGAACAACAGGCTCACTAAGAAAAAAAATTATTGTACGAACAAAATGGAACCGACAAAATCTGTCAAACAATTATGACGCTGAATAGAGACAGACTCCGAATCATCGAAACACTGTGGGTAATCATTGAGCAGTTGACCGAACACGCGAGGCGTTTGGCCGGTAAATTTTATTTGATTTGCTTTGAACAAAAATATATTCCTGAGAAGCTACTAGTTTTTAGATATGGCCTAAAACAATGTTGTCGGCTTGCAGACTACTTTATTATCGAAAGCAAATGATGTGTTTACTGACTTAAAAAATAGAAAATCAATTGGTGGCTCATGTCTGGCTCTAGTAAGCATTCAGAAACCTTCTAAAGGGTGTTTTTTTTAACATTTGAAACTCGAAGTTGACAACACAGTTTTCATTGACAACCATTTTGTCATATGATTTATCTTTATTTTGGTTTCCCAATTGATCGTGAAAAAATTGAAGCGACATGGTCATTGCGCACGACCGGCGAACGGGATCGAAACGATATTGCTATTTATTCCGATTTTCAAGTAAGTTTTTGGACCTGAAAAGACTTCAGTTGGACTCCAAGATCGACTATTTTATGTATGGGGTATGGATATAGCTAGTCTACACCGCTTGGCCAGAGACATGGAAAAACATTATCCGCCAAGTTATTGCCGATATAAAACCCCAAATCCTGTGAGTGATCGAAAATTGGCATTCAAAAATGAACTTCATTCTAACCAGCTTTATGCCAGAAATTGTATAAATATATACCTACAAATAAAAATTGCAAAGAGCTTCAACGACTGCTAATAATGCACATACATTACTCACTTGATGTATTAATCATTAGCATACCTAAGATACAAAAAAATACAATCTTCTCGGTTGGACATTCATTTACATTTCATCTCATCGGCTTAAACTGATTCTTTCTTCTTCACCCTTCTGTTCTTTCAAAATTGCACAATTTTTCGTCGGTTTCTTCACCTATGCTCCGCAAATAAAGCAAATATGCTTTCAAAATGTATTCAAATCCACGTCTTCAGAGCAACGTAGTGTTTTTCACCCCACACTCGATTCAAAAAGAAGTTAATCCGTCTCTGATATTATTGATTGGAACTAATAATGCAAAAGAATATACTTTATAAGGACAATTGCTATGATTTTTTAAAAATCTCAATTTTGTACGTGCGGCTTGGACCCAAACGATTTTTGAATTGAGGCGATAATCTTTTGACCAAGTTGTGTGTTTAAGCATTCATGAAAAATTGCTTTACGGGGAAATATTGTATGTAACTTCTTGGAATATGATGGGGATGACAAGTGCAACATAATGGCGGAAGCATATCCAATTAAAATGTTCCTTTTGCATTGAAATCGAAGTGAATCTTTAAGTTCGATATGCACAAAATCAATGAACGCATTCCGTAGTGCACCGAAAGTAAGACGAAAAGTTCCTTAGAAATGTAATTTCAACAAAGGCCTATATGCAGATGCACCTTAAAATCCTCTAGCGTCTAGAAACTTATTGTTATACGAAGAACAGTAAATAAACCATACTTTCCGAATAGGATGCAGATGATTTCGCTATTTTCCTAGGCATTAATTTTTCCTAGTATCAAGAATAGCTTTCCGTTCGCAAAATAAATAAAATTTCATATTTAAAAAAAACTTACATCTTCAATAACAAACGTCCAATCTTTGTCCTCCAGCTCGTGCGTCCTCGGATCTTTGAACAACGTCACAGAAATTGTATGATTGTCAGGAACCGGCCATGATATATGACCTACAAGTGGATTCACCATGTCCGGCTCCCAAGGCAGCGGTGCCGATGCCACACGCCTAGATCTCCTGGTCCATACAACAGATAAATTTGTCGGTCTCCTGAAACATGAAAAAATGAAAAACAAATTAATTTCAAACTTGTGCTTGCAAAAAAAACAATAAAATAAATAAATATTTTTGGCAAAACAACACACTTGTTTACATAAATTTTCTCATTTTGGTGAGAAAACATGAAAATATTTTTCAAAAACACAAAACAGAAACCTCTAAAGTAATTTTTATAATTAGAATTTATCGAACCGAAACTAAAAACACAAACGTATTTTTGTATGCAGTCAAAAATTGTTGCAGACGCAAAAAGAACCTCACTGACATTTGGCAATCGTCCCAATACATGTGAGCGTCACAACAGCGAAGCGTTAACGCACTCTAGAGGACAAAAAGACAGACAGACACGTTACGATTGATCATCACGTGCGGAATCTAATGAAAAATATAAATTGAAATTCTTGTTTTGGGATTTTGATTAAAAAGTTTTTAGGAGTAGTAGGTATGTCTTCGTTTTTCCTTCTTTGCATGAACAATTCAGGAAGAATTCTTCACAAATTCAAGCCTTGTCTGTGTTTTAATTTACATAGCATTCTCATATTACTCGTAATATGTAAATAAACATTCAAATCGAATAAATAAAAGGAAAATTTAATGCTTCCCAAATATTAGAAGTTTAATAAAAAGCCTACACCAAATAACAGCCTCTGCTCTAAAGGTTATTAAACTCATTTAATCTCCAGTCAAGGACTCTCTTTAGGCACTTTTCACTCAAAGTGACTTTTGAATGAGAAGAAGATGGATTTTCCTTTTCTTTTAAGTTAAAATGTGATTTCCTTGAGACTCATCTATCAGGCCCTTAAGCACGTAAGACCCATTAAACTGCTTTTCAACATGTCAAAAGAAAACACAATAATTGAAATAGCTGATTAATGAAGGCGAAAAAGAAACTCAAGAGCCGACTGAACATAATGAAATACATATTATACAAAAATATAACCCAAACACTTTTTCGGTCAAGTTGCTATTACAATTATTGATATATTTTTGTTCAGACATTAGTACATAGTTTGGATGGTTGAAATCCAATTTTTAAATGAGAAGTAGAAAGGAAGCTTACCAGCAGGCAAATGGTCTATCCTTACCTAGTATCAAATAAAGTCGCTTTCCGCTGCCTGTCTGTAAACTTTTCAACAGATTTTGATACGTTTATTTTGAGTCTTTCACCGCTGCTAAAATTTTACATTTTTAAAGGTAACACAGATCATATTAAATTCTGTTTGAATATCTCAAAACTACGTTGAGTTTGAATAAAGGAGACATGTTCCCATATTCTCACTGTAATTGGAACACGAACTTTAAGCTTTCAGACAAAATTCAGTTTAGCCCAGCGGGTTTTGCGGACAGTTTTTGTTTTTTGTTAATTTTGAATAAGTTAGACCGGAGCAACGCCGGGAGGTTCAGCAAGCACAGAATGAAAAGTGATACCAACCCGTTTCACTGGCATTGAATATGCATCACCCTTAAAGTTGCCCTAAACGAGGAACTTTGAAGGTTCAACAGAAATTAATGTTCATTTAATGTGTTCGTCGTGTGGGATAAGGCAAACGAACGAGTGCGGTGAACATGTTCGTCGTGGTGGGCAAGCTTAAGGTGATTCAAAACTATGTAGGTACAGTGTGCGGCACAGAAACCGAAAAGATTTTAAATCGCAACAGCGCCATCTTTCGGCAACGTATAGAAAAAACCTTAGGCACGAAAGAGGAAAGGAAAGGAAAAAGAGAAATTTTTTGATTTTATTATGAGTCAAAAGACTCGAACTGACTGATGTTTATTGAGCTCCTGTTTACCCAGGGTCCGTAATGTTTTTTTTTTTCTTCAGAAAATAGGATTGTTACGCCCTCAAACAAAGAGTTTTCGGAATTCGCGCACCGTCAATACATACTGCTCCACTCAACTTTGTTGGTTCATTACTAGACTAAAAATTGCTCTCTTCTTTCCAACGCGAGTAAAATTACTTCTCTGCGTTGCCTATTATTTGTAGCACTATTACGATTTAAAATCTTTCCAGTTTCCGTTCCACACTCTACACATAAATTATAAAGGTTTAGGGATGAATGGACAGAAAGGCGGCAGTGGTGGACTGCTTAGACGATTAACCGCACCGGGCCAGGAACTTGGCTTCGAATTCCGTGCCGGGTATCTTCTTTTCTTGTGGTCTTAAAGTTTAAAAAGGGGCGCGGGCCAAAATTCTGGCTTCAAAATATTGCTTTTCAAAATTCTGCTTTTAAAACAAAAATTCATTCATTCATTCAATCATTCTGGTTAACAAAAATCTGCTTTTCAAAATTCAGGAAGAAAAAATTCTGCCTGTTTTTTTTTTATCTAATTTTTTGTTTGCAGAAGAACAAAAACAAAATAAAAAAAACAATCCAAATAAATTATAAAGAAAAAGAAGGTTTGTAAAATGTTAAAAAGCCGTGCTTTTTAACATATAAAAAACCATCTTTTTTTATAATTGGCAGAATATTGATAAGCAGATTTTGGAAAGCAGAGTTTTAAAAAGCAGAATGTTAAAAGTAGATTTTTGAAAGGCACAATTTTGAAAAAAAGAGTTTTGACCCCAACCCTTAAAAAAGGACGCATCACCCTTGTACGCACATTACGCAAAGTACGTCAAATACAAGAACCCAAATGACGTAAGATTAACAGACTATGCGAAATTCAGAAAGAATGCGAGATATGCAAAGTACGCGAAATACGAAACTTTCGCCAAATATGCAATATTGAATTTACGTAAAATGCACAGAGTTCGCAGAAGTACGTACATAACGCAAAAAAAAAGCAAATGACCTTAAATACGAAAATTTCGTACAGTACGCAAGGTACGCAAAATATGGATATTAGGCAAAATACGCACATTAATCAAAGTACGTAAAATATACATGAAGAATACACATTACACATTTGGCACATTACGCACACATTACGCAAAACATGCAAACTACGGAAAGTTCAGCAAGAACCTAAAATTTTGCGAATTTCGGAGAATATGCAAAGTACGAACACTACGCCAAGTACGTCAAGAACGCACACTACGCAAAATACGCACATAACGCAAAATACTCAAAACATTTAAATTAAGCAAGATTCACAACATACATAGCACGCAAAATGCACAACTTTCTCAAAATCAACGGTTTTCATATTCAAAGTATTAGAAGAAAAACGAGTATGCTCGGCTATATTTTTAGATGCTGCTCAAGCATTCGACAAGGTATGGCATGAGGGGCTAGAGTACAAACTGCAAAGGGACCTACCCAGGCAGTACTACGAAATACTAAAATCTTATATCTCAAACCGGCTCTTCAGAGTACGGTATGATCAAGAATATTCAAAGCTAAATAAAATACAAGCCGGTGTTCCACAAGGAAGCGTCCTAGGACCTACCCTGTATTTGCTATATACAAGGGATATTCCAGTGGATAACAACACCATTATGGCTACTTTTGCAGATGATACTGCAATTTTGGCATCCAGTAAGTGCGTCGTCAAGGCTGCTGAGAAATTTGCAAAATGCCGTCGACACCGTTAGTGATTGGACCAAAAAATGGCGTATCAAGCTCAATGAAGCTAAATCTGCACACAATAACTTTACAAATAAAAAGTTAAGCTACGTTCAAATATTCATAAACAATCAAGCTGTACCTTACGCCAATATGGCCAAATACCTTGGGATGAATTTGGATGCAAAGCTAAAATGGAAAGAGCATATCAAAAAGAAAAGGGAGGAGCTCAACTTGAAGTATAGAAAAATGTACTGGTTACTCGGTAGAAATTCTGACTTATCTGTCGAAAATAAAATAATGCTTTATAAACAAGTACTTAGACCTGTTTAGACCTATGGAATCCAATTATGGGGCTGTGCAAAGAAAACAAATACTGAAATCAACCAAAAGTTCCAAAACAAAGTCCTTCGTGGAATAGTAAATGCACCATGGTATATAAGAAATAGCGATTTACATCGCGACCTACAAATAGAAATGGTTACAGAAGTTGTAAGAAAACATGCTGTATCACACAATCAGGGACTGAATAGTCATATCAACTCTGAAATGGAGTCCGTATTACATACGAGAGGCAATGTTCGGAGATTAAGAAGAACCAAGCCACACGAGCTAATGGTCTAAAAGTCATGGGAAGCATTAAAAGTTTAAGCTTCCCCTAAAGCGATTATACTATTGAGAAAGAAAAATCTGTTGTCGATCGTTCATAGATTGGTTCTGATAACGAGGAGTTTTTAGTGAGGTAAGATTCCCACACTTACACCACATCACCCGTGGTGTGATGGATAGCATGTCCGCCTGTTCACCCAGAGGTTCGAGTTCGAATCCCAACAGAGGCAAAAATGTTTTTTCCACGGTTATCGCCTTTCGCGAGGAATTGGCAAGTCCTCCGTTAGTATTCATTGCCATGAAAAGCGCTTTCTCGATTAGCCGTTCGGAACCGGCAGAGAATTGTAGGTCCCCTCCATTCCCTCACAAGGCATGGTTGTGAGAAATGCGCTAGGCCCAGGGGCTCCTCTCGCTCTGTAGCGCCACCCTATTTATATTTTTTTTAAGAATCCCACACTACTTGGTGTCGAATACTGCCAAGTGTCTTATTGAGTGACGTACGTTTTACCATATCTATCAAAGTAGAATGCCTTAAAGTCACATACTTCCTGAAGCAAATAAATGGCGCCGTGTCTCGGTGCCGTAATTCCCAAGATACGCCAGTTATTATCGCTGATACACCTGGCCTAGTGGTTACCATATCTACCTGTTACTTCGGAGTTCGAGGATCGTACCACAAAAATTGTTTTTACTTGCGATTATAGGTACTATAAGGCAAGTTTTGCAAATGACATTACGATGATAGAGAATGCGAAAAAAGTGGGTCCTGCAGTTCTGTCTGTCTGTCTGTATATGGATCTACAGCCTGAACCGCTTGACCGATTTTCTTCAAAATTTGCAGTTAGGATCTGTGGAGTAGCCTGCAGAGGGGTTTTTGGAATCGAGTCTCTAGGCCTTGAAATAACGGTACCTGCCATACAACCGATATGATAATACTTAATTTTCTCGAAAACGGCTCCAACGATTTTGATAAAATTTTGTGCAAAGGATTAATTTTGGATTGTTTTTCTTAAGATGTAAAAAAAAATTTTTGGGAAAAGGCTAAAAACGGTACCTCCCATAGTACGGTTTTTTTCAAAACCGACTTTCTCGTTAATGGCTGACATGATCTTGACGAAATTTTGGATTTAAAAAGTCGTAAGCTGTTAAAGGAAGACTACATATCAATATTTGAAAAGATTCAGTTTTGGAAATTTTTAAAAATTAAAAAAAAAAATTAGATTTTTGAAAATAGCTTCAAAACTTTAACTTTAATTTTTTTTTAAATTTTTTTCAGAACAACTTCTAGCTAGATCTAAAACTTTGCATACTTGACTTTTAAAAAACCGATTTTCAAAAAAAGTGAAAAATAAAAATCAGTTTTTTAAAAAAAAACTGGTCCCACGATTTTGATTAAATTTTCATCATGCATATGTTTTAGCAATTGCAAAAGAATGCCATTTTTAGATTTTTGATTGAAACCTTTGGAATATTTAATTTAATTTTTTCATTATATTGCGTGACTTAATTCAATTCTCATAATTAATGTGTTTAATTAACTTTTAACTCAGCCTTGAGATTTTGATATTTTTTTTTTTTTTTTTTTATAATTAACGCGCACATCAAGGGGTTATGACTACCCTTATAATGTTGTTAAACACAGTGCGAGCATTTAGGAAAGTAGGAGAGGATTTGAAAGGAGACATCGATGCACGTTGCTTTTGAATCTTTGTAAATAGTAATGCAGGGGAAACACAGAGCCAGGTAAAGCATTCCACATTCGGGTGGTGCGACTAAAATAAGAATCTCTATACTTGACTGTACGCCCGAAGTTGGGCTCAAGGCAGAACTGATGAGCATTCCTAGCGAGGCGGGTGTTGCGGCTAAATTGTTTCAAGGGAGGAATGCAGCTGGCTATTTCACTAGAGCACTGTTTGTGGAAAAAGCGATAAAAGAGAGAGAGACAGGTAACGTTTCGACGATGTCCAAGAGAATCAATCGATTCTACGATTGAACTATCACCTATAAATCTTAACGCTCTATTTTGTACCCTATCAAGTAGGCGCAAAGATGTTTGAGAAGCACCTGACCAGATATGAGAGTTATATTCCAGTTTTGGGCGGATGAAGGCCTTATAAATTGTAGCCAGATCAGAAGGGGTGAAGAACTTCCTGCATCGTCTCAAGAAACCTAAGCATTTAGCAGCGTTTTTGGCGACTTCAAATATGTGGTCGTTCCAACGAAGATCATCGTTTACACACATACCAAGTACTGACAGCTTTTCGGTTTCTTCGATGCAGGTACCATTCATGGATAATGGCAATGGGGGAATGTTAAGTTTCAACGACAAGAGACAGCATTGAGTTTTCGAAGCATTGAATTCTACTCGGTTCATAAGACCCCATGCAACAATGCTGTCAAGGTCAGAATTCAATGAGCTTATCATACGCAACCGTTCCAGTTCCACATCCGAAGAGCAGGGACGTGAATTTGGAAACGAATATGAAAAGCTGAGGGTTGAGTCGTCAGCAAAACAGTTAAGCGGATTAGAAGTTTCAGACAAGAGATCATTAATGAAAATGAGGAAGAGAGTCGGAGACAAAACGGAGCCCTGGGGCACACCAGCATTTATTAAGTGGGTATCAGACTTGAAGCCATCCAACACAACTTGTATTGGACGGTCGGAAAGGTAATTTCTAATCCAACGAAGAAGAGACTCATCGATACCAAAAGCACGCATTTTCGATAAAAGAGCCTGATGCCAAACTCTATCAAATGCTTTAGAAATATCAAGCGCAATAATCTTACTTTCTCCAAAATAATGTAAAGATTGGTTCCACTTTTCGGTGAGATAAGCCATCAAATCACCAGTGGACCGTTTGCTACGAAAGCCGTACTGACGGTCATTAAGAAGCTTTCGTTCTTCAAGATATTTCATAAGTTGACGGTTTATCAACGTTTCCATGACCTTGGAAAGAAGGGACGTTAGTGCAATTGGACAGTAATTGGAAGGGGAGGAAGATTCGCCTTTTTTAGGGACGGGCTGGACAAATGCAGTTTTCCATCTGCTTGGAAAAATCCCAGCAGAATAGGAAAGATGGAAAAGTTTACGCAGTGGTTTTGCCAGCGTAGAAGAACACCTCTTCAGAATAACGGCGGGGATACCATCTGGACCAGCGGATTTATGTATGTTGAGATCTTTGAGGACTCTCGCAACCGAGCGAGTTCGAAAAAATATCTGCTTCATCAAAGAATTTGCAGACTCGAGCTCAGGTGGAGCCAATATGCTATAAGGAAGTGTCGAGTTGGCAGCAAATTGAGCTGCCAGCAAATTGGCTTTGTCGATGGAGTTGACATACGGAGAGTCATTGAAGACGAGCGTTGGGACCGATGACGTGGTCGAGTTCTTAATGTTCTTGACAAAAGACCAAAAGTTTTTACTTCCTTTTGGACACAATAGTATTTTTTGCCTTACTTTTTGGTCATGTAAAAACTTAGCCCTTTGTATTTGAGCATTACAGATATTTCTAGCCCGTTTGAACAAATTTCGGTTTTCTACAGTCGGGTTGTCTTTAAATTTTCGAAAACTACTTTCTCGATCCCTAATCGCCTCTTTACAGCTTGAATCAAACCACGAATTCTCTTTGGGGATTATACTTTTTAATCTGTGAGGAACAAAATTTCTCATGCCGTTGAGAATTACGTTAGATATCATATCAGCTGATGCATCAACGTTTCCGTCGAGAAAGCACAATGACCAATTAAAATTTCGAAAGAAATTATTCAGGCCGTCCCAATTGGCTTTCTCGTATTGCCATACAGTTCTTTTGGGGACTTTATCTTTTTTTTAATAAGTGCCAACAAGTCTATGGAGATATATACGACGAATACTTGCAACTTTGTTCTGTAAGCTGGACAAATGACGATACCACTCCCTGCATTAATGATCACGGAAGTGGCTTGGTTATTGACTGGCCAACAAAACCAGAAATTGTTGGAATTTTTTCAACCTTATCAAATGATTGCTCTATGAACTCTCCGTATGTCTACACAAATGTTGCTAAATTTAAATCATGGATTGACAGTGTCATGGGTATGTACCCGTCTTCCACAATTTGAGCATAATAGACTCTCGCTTACAGCATTTGACTTAAAATTGTAACTCCAAATTATTTAATATGCGAAAAAAAAATTTTGAGATAACAAATTTAAAAAAATTTTTTTTGTAACTCCAAATTATTTAATACAGTGGTGGTCCAGTATAACGAACGATATCGTTATATCGAAGATTCGTTGTATCGAAACGTTTTTGTCATACATATCTTTAGGTAAATAGACTCAATTTGTACTCAAATTAAAGAAAAAAATCGTTGATATGCATTTGTGTTGAATGGCTCTTCCCGTAAACTTTTTAGAACTAAAACTTTAGAGTTTTCAGTGCCATTTTGTCTGAAATTCGTTATTTGTTCCTTATATAGAATACCGAATGGACTTGAAAAAAGTGTTCGTAATATCGATCATTCGTTGTATCGGCATTCGTTATACTGGACCACCACTGTATGCGAAAAAAAAATTTTGAGATAACAAAACACACAAAAAATTTTTTTCAGGAATACAACTGACACACTTATACCAATATTAGGTCCATTGTGATACCATAAAAATTGTGCGAGGGAGTACCTCACTTAACAAAACCATTTGGAGCTTCGATGATCCAAGCGATCTGGTGAAAATATTTTCCTAGATGCCGTTTTCTTTTAAAGGAGAGTGCAGGACATGAGCAGAGGAGGTGTGGGATTGTCTCCTCCTCCTCCTCATCTAAGCAACTTATACAGAAGCCATTAGAGGAAACGCCAAGTCTTAGGGCGTGTCTTCCTATCAGACAATGTCCGGTGATGACATTGATTACGGAGCTAACTTGCAATCTGGTTATGGATAACAAATGTCTTGTGCGTTTTGGATCTAGTCCTGGCCATATCCGTTTTGTGGCCACACACGTGGTGATATTGTTCCACCTATAATTTGTTCTATCCATTGCCTCCTGCTTTAGCATAAGTTTACATGTAGCGATTGGTATACCAATATTCAACCTACTGGTTGAGATCGGTAGAACGGGCGAGTTCATCGGCTTTGCAGTTACCCACGATATCTCTGTGCCCCGGCATCCAAATAAGGTGAATATTGAACTGTTCAGCCATCTCCTTAAGAGATAGGCGACAGTTAAGGGCGGTTACTGAGTTCTTAGAAACAGCGCCGAGTGATTTGAGGGCTGCTTGACTGTCTGAGAAAATCCGGATATTCGCTGAGGATATCACGTTTTCTTTTAGCCATGAAAGGACCTCTTTGATCGCCAAAATTTCCGCTTGGAACACGCTACAATGGTTTGGAAGGCGGAATGAGAGACTTACGTTAAGTCGGTTTGAGTACACCCCGCAGCCTACCCCTTCTTCGGTTTTTGAACCATCTGTATAGAAATGAATTGAATCATCTCTCAAAAATTCTTTGTCTTCCCAGGCAGTTCTCGGTGGGATTGAGACTTGGAACTTATTATCAAAAACCAATTGGGGGATGGTGTAATCGGAGTGGCAAGGCACTGATCCGAATAAATTTAGGATTGTAGCGTGGCCGATGTTATTAACGGTCCATTGGGAGATAGCTCTCATACGAATGGCTGTACTGGCGGCCATTTGTTTGCTGAAAATATCTGGTGTGAGGTTAAGGAGTGTATTTAGGGCAGCTGAGGGCGTTGATCTCAGTGCTCCGCTTATACACAAACAGGCTGTTCGTTGGACCTTGCTTAGATTATCGCAGTACGACCTTTTATCAAGAGCGGTCCACCATACCACTACTCCGTATGTGAGTATTGGTCGGATGCCATTTATTACCAATGGCTTTTTTACAGGAAAATAATGCTACGATGGATTTCCTGATTCTTTCCTGTATATTGGCTTTCCAATTTAGCTTTAGATATTTGGCTTCGTTTGAAAGTACAAGTGAGATTCCATTTATTGATGGAGTTATTAGTCGAGGAATTTTATATTTCCTGGTGAAGAGAACGAGTTCAGTTTTCTGAGGGTTGACCCCTAGATCACATTTTCCCGCCCATTTTACAAGTTTATTTAGAGCGGTCTGCATCAGGTCCGTAAGGACGTGAGCATGTTTGCCGGACACCGCAATGGAGACGTCATCTGCACATGCAATCACTTTGAATCCCTCAGCTTCTAAGTCAACTAGAAGTTCATTGACGAATAGATTCCATAGAAGAGGGGATAGGACTCCGCCTTGCGGTGTTCCTCTACTGACAAATCTGTTTGCAGAGAAGTTTCCTAGAGTTGAGTTGATCCTCCTGCTTTTTAGCATTAGATTTATCAACTCCACTATGGAACCATCTACTTTGAGCTTCGTCAGTGCCTTTGTAATTGCAGAGTTGCTGACGTTATTGAAGGCGCCCTCTATGTCGAGGAAAGCGGCCAGAGTAAATTCTTTGTGATGGAGGGAATATTCTATAGTACGAACCAAAGTGTGTAGGGCCGTTTCTACAGATTTTCCCTTACAGTAGGCGTGTTGTGCTGTAGATAACAGTTTAGGATTTTTAGCTATACGCAGGTGGATATCAATCAGTCGTTCTAAGGTTTTAAGAAGGAAAGATGATTGACTTATTGGTCGGAGATCTTTTGGGTTTACGTGGGATAATTTCTAAGCCTTAGGTATAAACACAACCTTGATCACTCTCCACTGAGTGGGGATATATAGTTCAAAGTGGTACAGCCGATGAGAATTACTCCAAGGACAGGGATAATAATATCCGCGGCCTTTTGAAGTTCGACTGGAATTATACCATCAGGTCCAGGGGATTTGTATGGGTCAAAGCTGTTAATGGCCCAAATTAGTTTTTCCTTGTAATCAGATCGGGGTTGTTTGTTATTATGCTACCTGATTCTGTGGAATCATAGTTGCATAAGTTCTTAGAGCTGCCTGGAAAGTGAGTGTCCAGAAGCAGATTGAGCGTTTCTTCGCAGGATTCTGTCCAGCCGTCAGCTGTTTTCAAACTGCTAGGCATGGTTGGACTCTTTGAGATGATTTTTCTTAATTTAGAAGCTTTTGAAGTATCTTCTACTTTTCCACAGAAGTTTCTCCAGGAAGTTCTTTTATTTTTCCTCGATTGATATTTATATGTTTTGAGGGATTCCTTGTAGGAGTCAAAGTCTATTGAGATTTTGGATTGTTTAGCTCGGTTGAAAAGTTTTCTGCATTCCTTCCTGAGCGGTTCTAGTCCCGAGCTCCACCACAGTGGTTTTCGTTTTCCTCTTATTTTTATAAGAGGACAGGATTTGTGCAGTGAATGGTTAAGGGCAGTGGTAAGATCATTGATCATTGAAAACTTTGCATATTTGACTTTTAAAAACAAACTTTTCAAAAAAAGTGAAAAATAAAAATCCGTTTTTTTAAAAAACTGGTCCAACGATTTTGATTAAATTTTCATCATGCATTGTATTAGCAGTTGCAAAAGAATGGCGTTTTAAGATTTTAGATTGAACCCTTTGGAATATTTAATTTAATTTTTTCATTATTTTGCATGACTTAATTCAATTTTTATAATTAATGTGTAATTGGCAACCCTGTACCACAAAATATGTTATGAAGAGCGAATACCAAAACTTTTAACTCATCCTTAAGATTTTGATATCGTATTTAGAACACAATCGCAAGTTCGTGCGACCCAGTAGTGGCCAATTTTTTTTTTTTTTTTTTTCGAATATTACCTTTCGCGGGGGGTTGGCAGGTTCTCCAGAGCTAAATTTAACAACGAAATGCACTTTCTCACTCTTCTGTTCGCAATCGGTAAACAAATTGTAGGCCCCTGAAACGCGTAAGGCCCTGAGGTTTTCCGGACTTTATTGCTTTATTCCATGGCTTTTTCTCATAGTTTCGCCCACTGACTTTTTCACTCGGTCTCCTTGGAAATATTTTTACGATTTTTTTAATTTTTTGCTTTTTTATTACCATTAATCATTGCCTAATGATATTTTTCCATACGAGCTGCTGCAGGCATAGTAAACAAAAGAAACAATTGTTCTAAACTTTCCCTGAGTAAACATTACTCAAAACTTTCGTCCGTCATTTAAATGCAGAATCCTCATTTTGTTGACATTCGCTTACGAAATGCGGAAAAAACTTAAGGAGGTCATTTGAAAACTTGGTTAAACTTTTTTTTTAAATTTTCGGTTAATTATCTTAAAACAAATAACGCTTAATCGCAGCTAGGACTAGAAAAGTAGAAAACAAAGTGCGGCAAAAACAAATTCCATCTCTAAAAAGAGAGAAAAACCAATTTGAATGGCATTAAAAGTGACCCACTTTCGTATTAGAACTCTGTTTCATATTAAAATAGATCACATCCACAAATGAAGTCTCTGAAATGATAAAGGTCACAATCACAAGAGACACGTACTTCAAGGCCTTCAGGAGAAGGATTTATGTGTAGTTGGATACGAAAAGTTGAAAGGGAAAAATCCTTGGAATTCTTCTTTTGTATTCTTCTTTTACATTCTTCGCAAACTTTTTTCTCTGAAGCACTCAACAATTCAACAACTATTGTGCAAGGTCTATGACTTCAACCCTGCACTACCTTAAGAACATTATCTCACGTGTCGTTTTACGTCCAATTTTTTCCCCCCCAAGGAAAAGAAAAAATCGAAAACTTTTTCGTCACAGGTAAAAGAACAAACAAACTAGGAGTTGCTCCTGAAGGAATTCGATTTTTTGCAGATTCGTGGAATACTTTCAAGTGTTAGACGGTATTATTACTGCAGAGGCAAATAATGCCTGGAATTGGATGACTGTTTTAGTATATTTTTGTTTATTTGTCCTGGAGTGTGAATCAACTGGAGTGGGAAAAAGTAAATGAAATCAGTGGTTGAGTTGAGTTGTTACATGTTTCATGTTCCGTAGAAATTTCCCTTTCACCTTTTGTTTTAATAAACAAAATCTACTAGGCAAACAACAATTGGCTTTATTATAATTGGCCAAGTAGTTCACTAACCTGTCAATCGCTTTTTTAACTTTTCTTCCCACCTTCGCTACAATGTGCCCTCGATTTATTTTGAATGCCAAAAAAAGAAAAGAATTCCCATGTCTAGTTCATTTCTGTTTAGTTGAACAAAGTCGTAACTTATTTAGATTTTGGCGCTGGCAAACAATCAAAAACGTGTGAATATTCAGAAAAACAATATGTTAACTGTATAATTCTCACTTGAATTGTTTTCATTTTATTTGTTTTTACAATATTGTCGAATGCATTCCTTACCACAGGTGGGAGGAATCGCTTCGACGATTGTTCATAACGAGATGGTTTATTTATAGGTTGATAATAAAAGTCATCATTTGATTAGACATTAGACTATTTGCATAGAGTATTATTAAAAGATTTAGTAGACCGTGAGGTTGAGCTCTCTAACCGCAAATGATCAGAGACGATCACTGTAATTTATTTTTAGACTATGCCAAAATAAAAATAAAAATTTTTGCATGAAAATGTTGCGGTAAGTCAAGGACGGATACAATTGCGATTTAACTACAAATGCGTAGAACTCGCTGATTTGTGGTAAACAACATGTTGGTATCTACAATGTGTGTTCAACAGAGAAGATGGGTTGCAAATTGATTTGCAATCGTAACACTTTTAAAAGAAGAAAGTATTTCTGTGTGAAAATGATTGTTCTCATTCTCATTTTTTACCCATAAACGGATATATTTTTACTCACGATCAGGTGTATGACTATTGAAAGTTAGGTATACACATGTTAGAAATAAATAAATAGGAGTAGGTCCCAAAAATCTATCGACCTAGCCGAATAACCGATAGCCTAACAACCGTATAAGAACTTCTGTTTTTCAAACTTGGTATTACGGGAAGGCTTTTTAAAATTGAACTTCTACATCTTAAAACAATGTTAGATACCCTTCATAAAACCGTTAGCACAGCCAATTCTTTTGTCGACTAAGAGACCATTTTGATGATACCTCCTAAGATAAGTAAAGATGTTTGTCAAATGATAAAAATTATTTTTAGGAAAAGTAACCCTCTCTTAAACCCCTAGTCCAACTATGTCGTAAATGTCTTAAACGATTTTGACAGATTCGCATACATGACGACTACGGAAGCCGACTAAGCGTACCCCATGACATAATTACTTTACGAGTGAGAGAGCAGTGGCTGGAACTTATAGACAGACCAATTAGGGTTTCCAATTTTCTCACGCTATTGCAATTGCATACCTAGCAAAAGATTAAGTAATTTAACTAAAAAGAAATCGGGTATGTCGTTCAGCTGCTTAAAGCGAGAAGCAATTTTACTAGTCATGAAATAGACAGTTTTATCAAATCACTCTGAAAAGATGAAAGTGAAAAGCCAGAAGAAAATCAAAACTTCTCTAAAAGCTAAAAGACTGCTAAAATATTTTTAATCAATTTTTTCGCACTAATAACAACAAAATGGCTCGAAAGCAAATTGCCTCGCAAATTGCAAGTTACGCCAGGAATTTGATAAATTGCAAATTGGTCGATGGCTTGCCATAGCTTGATTTTGTAGCCGCAGAATTAGGTATACATATGGGGACGAAGCGACGTCTGTCGCCGTCGGGCGCGGATCCAGGGGGGGGGGGCAATGGGGGCAATTCCCCCTTCCCCTCTGTCAATAAAAATGTTAAGTCTGAAGCAAATTGTAAGTATTCGCTACAAAAATTCGGTTGGTCCCTAAATTGCTTTAAATAATTCATTCAATACCAAGAAAAAGCAAAACTCAGACAGAAGGCATAAAAAAGTCAATGTCATAAAAAAAGAGAATTTGGTCACCCAAACTAATGATAAGGACTAAGCTAAATAACTCCATTTCTCAAAGTTCAAAAGTACTGTCATTAGAGACGCTGTTGCAATAATGAAAGAGGTAATTTTCTTCTTCAAATCGCACCCAAAACGAAAAACTGTCCTCATGAAAACCTTGGGGTCTTCACATCACTTTGCGAAACAAAGTGGGTAGAACGACATGAAGGTGTACTTCAATTTTCTTTGGACCTCATCAAAATTGTGGAAGCGTTGGAAACAATATCGCAGTGGCGTGACCCAAGCACGGATGGCAATTGTATCAGTTTTGTGTTTGAGTGATGCGTTGTCTTTAACGCAGTCCTTGAGCAAGTTATTACAATCTAAATCTCTTGACCTGAATAGCAGCGCAATGCTGGTGAAGAACACGAAATCCGTTCTTCAGGGTCGCCGGAAGAATATAGATACCAGTTTCCACAACATCTGAATGTTGAGTTGAGAATTCCTCGTATTCCACGTCATGGTGGTAATTTTGACACTATTTCAGTTGAGGTATACCTTAGATGTATTTAAACTTACAATTTTCATTCCAGAAAATACAATTCGATATAATACTGATGAGTTGGATACCACCGTTAAGTCCCTAATAAATCGCTTTGGTCAACTCTTAGAGTAAAGTACAGACACAGCCTGTTTTTTGCTCAAAGATTAGCTGGTGTTGTGGCGGGAAAAATGGTTAACGGAAAAGGAGCGGAATAACCATCTTCCCGTTACTGCTCTTGAGTTGATGGATGAATGGAATAAGGATGTTTTTGGCATTATACACAGTTTTCTTTTAATCCTTACAACGCTTCCGGTTCGGCAGAGCGGTCTTTTTCTTCATTGCGGCGCCTTAAAACCTATTTAAGGTCCACAATGAGTAAAAATCGCCTTTGCGGTCTGGCACTTATGCACATCCACAGACAAATCCCGATCGATGTAGCTGCTCCTTTTGCCTAATTTTAAAGAACAATATTTTTGGGCTATACTGTTCCCCATAGCACTCCGAGTGTTGCTCTCGACGCACTGCTGAATCTTCTTCCCTTTGTCACCTACACATCATGGAATATATTCTCAAAACTTTTTACCATTTAAAGAGATGTGGTTTTTGGCACAATTCGCATTGGAGCTTTGAGGAATTCGCAAACAGTATATCTTTTGACTCACGTCGAATGAATCTGCCGTCTGATACCAAGATTCAACTTTTTGTAGGTTCAGGACTGGTGCACCGACCGGCTCAGTTGGTATTGTCATGTTCAAAGGAGAGATCCGCAGAACCCCGTCCAAAAGGCAATATCGTACAACGTTTCAACAAATTCGCGACGAAAAAGAAAAGGCAGGCCAAAACACTCCTGGTACAAGCAAATGCAAAAACAGCAGCATTTGGTTGGCCTCAGACATGGAACAATCCAAAACCGGGAGGCTTGCCGACGCTTTCTGAGGTCAACGCGGCGTACCCCACAGGCGGATCACTAGTGTGAAGCAGAAAAGTGGGAGAGTTGTGATCGCTTCAAGATCACTACTCGTAACGCCGGAAATGGAAAGAAGAAAGAAGAAGAAGGACTGGTGCACTGTAGAATCTAACCCAGTAAATCGTTATCGTTATCTTCATGGATGCTTGCCAAACCGATTATGGATCTGACGCAGGTGCCTTTGTGGAGAGCTACAACCTCATTAGGCATATACGCTTCCGTCCTCCAAGCGGTGAAGTACGCTTTCCAAATGGTTAGAAGCTATGTTACGAAGAAAAGCTGGTTGGCGAGAAGTATGGGTGAAACTCTGTATAAGGCTCTAACCCTCTAACTACTTCGAAAGTGATTTTGAAATGAAAGACTTCTCTAAATGCTGTCGGAAGACTAAATTCTTTAAGTCAAGTTTGGGTTTCAGTCTATCACTGGATAGTTAGAATCGATATCGCCGATGAACTTGCAAAGCAACGATTGCAGACAGCTTTCTCAGGGCCTGAAACAGCGTTTGATCTGCCCAGATTCTCAGTGAAAAGGCTTAATGATTGGATCTGCCAAAAGCACAAAGTTCATAAGAAAACTCCAACAGTTTTGCTATACCGTAGCAGAATGGACTTTAGAAAGCTTGGTGGTTGCCACAGTGCACTTCTCTTTTCCTGAGCATTTAAACGTTTTAGGGTTGTATGATATCACACTCTGTGAATCCCGTGGAAAATGAATGAATGATGACGACACACCGGTGCACTTCCTTCAGCAATTTCTCTAATCATGTTATAGATAAATCAGACATGGTGAGAGCTGGTTACTTCGGATTCTTATCATGGCAGCGCCTTGTGGTTCTTCCAACCTTCAAAGCTATAACAAAAGAAGGTTATACTATATCTAGTAGCATAGTCTAATGCCTGATCCTAAAGAAGGGAGACCCTCACAATTGCGCCAATTATAGAGGAATAAGCCTCCTTAACGTCGCTTATAAGATCTTGTCTGCTGTAATATGTGAACGTCTGAAACCCCACGTCAACAACTTGATAGGTCCTTATCAATGTGGTTTTAGACCAGAGAAGTCCACAATAGACCAAATTTTCACATTACGGCAGATCTTGGAAAAAACCCAAGAATATAATATCGATATTCACCATCTCTTTATCGATTTCAAGGCCGCGTATGACAGTATTTACAGAGACGAGCTGTACAGAGCCATGTCTAGTTTGGGCATCCCTGCAAAACTCGTACGATTATGCAGGATGACTTTGGAGAATTCACGCTGTTCCGTCAAGGTCGGTAAAGAACTCACCGAGAACTTTGATGTCGAGAAAGGCTTTAGAAAAGGCGACAAACTGTCATGCGAATTCTTCAACATCATACTTGAAAGGATTGTAAGAACAATCCAAAAACCAAAAGAGGAACAATCTTTTAAAAGTCTGTACAATTACTCGCCTATGCAGACGATATTGACGTAATGGAAAGAAATAAGCGTGATGTCATAGGTGCTTTTGCGAGTATTGAAACAGATGGTTAATGGTTAATGAGGGCAAAACGAAGTATATGTTGTCATCAAACAAGGACAAAACGTCACAATAGACAGACATAACTTCGAGGCAGTACAGGACTTCGTCTACCTAGGATCCGCTGTAGACAAGGACAACAACATCAGTGCGGCGGAGATCAAACGGAGAATAACTCTTGCCAACCGTTGCTTCTTTGGGTTAAGAGGGCAATTGAGAAACAAAACCATCTCCAGAAAAACCAAAGTGACCTTGTATAAGACCTTGATCATCCCAGTCCTGCTTTACGGCGCGGAAGCATGGACTTTATCGAAAGCGGATGAGGAAACCCTTGGTCGTTTCGAAAGAAAAATTATCCGAATGATCTTTGGTCCCGTATGCGAAGACAATGTGTGGAGAAGAAGATACAACAACGAGCTGTATGAGCTGTACCGCGACATGGCCATGTAGAGCGGATGGACCCAAACGCTCCGGCTCGTCGGGTGTTCGAAAGCACATTGCAGGGAAATCGCGGAAGGGGAAGACCTCGTCTTAGGTGGCACAATCAAGTGGATGAAGACCTCAACCGACTTGGAGTGCGAAACTGGAGAGAGCTCGCCCGAAATCAAAGTCGTTATTGAAGGATGTTGGTTGAGGCCCAGGTTCACCCCGAACTGTAATGTCCACCTACCTAAGTAAGTAAGTAAGTAAGTAAGCAAAATAGACTGGTACTTAAGTTTGAGTTGAAAACCGACAGAAAAATGGAAGGTAATACTGAAAATGAAAAGCTTTTATGAAGAATAAAGTTTTTTGATTTTTTTTGAAAACAATAAAGTCCTTGATGTGTTTTGTGGAGTAGATTTAAAAGAAAAACACACGTAACAGTGTGAAAGTCAATTGACTCAGGGCCTCAACAATGTACAATACAGCCCTGTCGAAAGGAATTATCGAAAGCCTTGGATTAGTTTTCATCTACAGTAAATGATGCAATGTTTTCTAGCGATTACGTATATTACATCTTGATGCCAACATATGGCTTCTGTTTAGTTGGCAACCGAGCTACAAAAACAAGACACAAACAAATTTTTAAACTCATTTTGCAGGCCAGGCTTTTCATGAAGAAAAAAATAAACGAAAACCTAATAAATTAATGAAAATTAGAAAAACTTCAAATGCACTCGCAATAAACTCAGTCAGTTATTAACTAAATACCAACATAAATTTAAACAGACAGACAAGATAAAAATAAACGGTTCTGCAGAAGTTTTCTTTTATCTCTCCCATATACACATCAATTAGTTTCTCTTTTTAAAGTTTTCTTTGGTGTGTATTCAACACCAGATGACTCATTACTACCCCCAACCATATATACTCGAATTGCAACCCTAGTTTCTGTTTTTTTTTTTTTTTTTTTCTTTGTATAATCCCGCTCATCATCCCCCAAGAGCTTTATTTCGCGGTAATGACAACTAGACAGTTTTCCATTCATGTGTTTCTTTTTTTTAAGTTGACACCCCCCGGAGTTTATAGAAATAAACTCGGGGCTATATCAAAGAAGAAAAAGAAAATTGACGTAGTCTTTCAGGGATTTCCCATTTCCACTCACATACGGCGATTGTTTTTGTTTTTGCCTTTGTCTGCAATTCGTTGTTGTTTTTTTGTCTGTCTGCTTCTGACAATCACTATACTGTTTACTCATTTTTCTTTATTTCAGCATTGGGGATGGGTAATGGTTTTGCGAAAAAGTTTCAACTTACAGCTTCATATGAGTTTTCAGTTAGTTCGGGCTCATAGCAATTTTCAGTGAGCTCAGATCGCCTCATGTGTCCTTGTTTCTTGTTTGTATGACAAATCTGCTAAAATTTGAAAAATGTTCGAATCATTAATTCTAATACTCAGACTGAGCCGAAAAGACCAATTTATCCCCAAACGTCCAAGCAACTTGCTGTAGTTGGATCAGTTCATTTTTTTATTTTAGAAACTTGTTCGGAACTGTGGATATAAGACCGAAAACAAGGACAGAATAAAGAATATTACAAATAATTCTTGAAGCATTTAAACATATGATTCAGAGTCCTTTCCTTTCTAATATTTCCAACACCATTTAAAAGCATTCATCTGGATACACTGTGGTCCATTCTGATTTTCGTACAACTTTTCCATTTCAAAACCAGCACATCCAAATATTGAGATTAACAATGACAATAAAAACTAATGAAACTTCCTCATCCGTACTCATACAACTTTAAACGAGGAATCTCTGCTCCTTGTTAGAGCATACGTGCGTGAAACCCCGGGATACAATTTATTTTCAAGATACAAGTCAACCAAATTAAATGACAAACCCAAGCAGATAAATGTCTCCGATATTGACGGAAGGAGGCAGTCAGGCATCCGCCATTTATCAGAATCACTTCGTATAATTCCAACATCTCCTGCCAACTAGAACTACTGTGCATACGAGCACCAGCACATAGTACGATGACCCAATTCCTTTGACATTTCAGAATTTCAGTCATTCAGAGCGAAAGGGATTCATTCCTATTTGCAATCCCTTTAAGTCTATATTTAAGTGCGCGTTGAAAAGAATGGCACCCCCGCATAAATAAAAGAGTAAAAAAAGCCATAAGTAAAGAGTGGGTATCCGCCTTCGGGTCTTACATAAATGGGAATACATTACACACAGTGAGTGCATTCGAATATAGGTTCCAAAGTAGTGTGGAATGGGAAGGAAGTTAGATCTCTGTATCGTATGATTACGAGGTCTCTATAGTCTCTATTCTTTATGGAATTCGCATAAAAGTTTATTCCCACACACAGTTGCAGTCTAAATAGCTCCGAGCCTCCGAGGAAGGATTTTATTTTGGAATAGAGAACGAGTGTTTGTAGGAAATCGGGTCAACCTCTCGAGGTTATACATACGAGTATGTGTGTATAGGTGCGGAGTCACATCTGGGCGAACAAAAAGTTAAATAGCATCATTTGGATTTGAAATGAACATAACAAAAAAAAACTTTTTCTAGAATTAATGTGGTGCCTTTGTACAGAGAAATCCTCCAATCCTGGAATTTTATCAAATTTATGTGACTGCAAACGACTAGGTGAAAATTTTAACTTGTTTTTCTTCATGATTTTCTATAATATGCAAATATGTAATAATATAAAATTGGGATAAATGCCAGAAAGGCATCCAAAGTGCTGAAAATGTGTTTTTGACAAGTGTGTACTTGAGTAGTCTTGTTGTTTGCATAAAATGAGAACGAATCCGAAAAACGATGTCCTCGAAATTGATTTATCGATTAAAAAACGTTTAGAAAGCGAAAATATTTTAAAGTTGTTGCAGATGATGTCACACGAGTGTTGTGTCGGAGAAAACAAATGAGTTAGTACACAGAGTGTTCATTTGAAAACTGAAAAAACATTTGTAATACAAGGGATGAGTCGCTGATGATTATTGTCAGGAATAGGTAGTGTGAAAAAACAGTAACTGGCAAACAAGGCATTCTTAAATACGACTTTTTTTTTAAATACCTGAGTTTAGGGTGGTGTAGTTTTTGAATTTGGTAGTGAAGTTCAAAAAGCCCGGGCTATAGAAAAATTAAATTTTTCATATTGTAATGTACACCCAACATTTAATACTAATTTCTTAATCGAAAACGTTCAACCGAAAAACACAAGCGGCAACACTATAATGTACATCTAATAGGAGTTGCTTGTGAGTCAGTGTGTGTGTGTGTAGAAATATACCAGGAGGGGAAATGCTTGACAGCCAAATACTGGAAGGCTCTCCATGTGGAAATGACTGGAAAGCTCTAGATGCAATGTTATTCTATATAAATAGGCCGCTGATACAACCAGAAGTCAGTTTTTGATTATAGAGTGATAATGTTAAGATTGAGTTAATGTGATCATTGGTCGAGTTGAGATCGAATAAAGTAGATATCGAATAAAAGTAGTAGAATTAAATTGAAAGGAAAAGTTTTATTATTGCGAACTAAGCGCACGTTACAATATTTTAGTTAAAATAAACTGAACCTATTATGAAAAGCGCATATAATTTTCTTTTGTTTCAATTAAAATAAATAAATAGCGTGGGGCAACAGAGTGGGAAGCTACGGGGAGGGCAAAAGCGGAAATAGAAAGAACCTTCAATTCTTAGAAGAATGCGAACGGCTTATCATGAAAAAAGTTTTCATGGCAGAAAATTACTTTCGGAAAACTTGCCAATTCCTCGCAAAAAGTGATGCATCTGGGATTCGAACCTCCCACGTAACAGCCAAATACACTAACCATGCCACTGACATCACATCTTTTATTTCAACCCAGACGATCTCTCAAATTACGTTCTGAAGAGGCTCCCACAGACAGTGATGATCTTTCTGGCTATCATCTTAAACAACTGCATTAACAACAGCTACTTTCCCAGGAAGTGGAAAACGGCCAAGATAGTGGCGATCCCGAAGAAAGGCGATCTGAACCTCATCGACAACTACAGGCCCATCTCCCTACTCAACAATCTAAGTAAGCTCCTGATGGGGGAGCTAATGCTAAGGAAGTTGAAAAAGTTCTGCAGGGATAATAATATCATCCCAAACATGCAGTTCGGCTTCCGGGAAAAGCATTCAATCCTGCATCCGCTGATGAAACTACACAATGACGTCTCCGAAGACCTTAACAGCCATTGTGTCACCGTCGCATGCTTTTTGGATGTCGAAAAAGCATTTGACAGTGTTTGGATTGAAGCACTCATCCATAAACTAAATCTTCTAAACTTTTCAGCTCCATTATTAAAATTAATTTTATCTTTTCTCTCCCACAGGAACTTTTTCGCCCAAATTGGAAGCGCAAAGTCCTCCACCAAAAAAATCAGAGCAGGAGTCGCTGAGGGATCAAGACTAGGACCATTCCTTTTTAACATCAGGACCAACCAACACCAAGGGACTGCGAAAACCTGCTTTACGCCGTTGACTCTCTGACATATAGCACATCCATATCACCAACCATAGCTGCCCGGACAGTGGAAACTCACATCCACAAACTATATTCTTATTATAGTAAGTGGGGTATCCTGGTCAACTCAGCTAAATCAGAGCTCGTCTGCTTCAGAAGGACCGGAGGAAGAGGCCGTTGTACTGCTGGTAACTGCAGAGCCACATCCATTACTCTACCTGATGGAACCAGGATGGCTGCCCAAAGAAACGCGAAGTATCTAGGCATCAATTTCAATGAGGTGATTAGATTCAACCCGCATTCACGCACTGTACTGAAGAAGGCCAACTTCGCTTTCCACCGACCCGTCATCAACTACGGAAGCCCAGTTTGGTTCACCATCTCGAAGACCGCGATGAAGGAGCTCCTAATTTTCGAAAGGAAGACTCTGAGACTCTGCACCGGCCTCACTTTCAACCACCAGCGCCAGAACATTACAGTAACCAGCATCTGTATTGAAAACGGCCGCAAATATCAGCAACACCCTAATTCCCTGGTGAGAAGGATGACCACTGAGGACCGACACCCTGAGCCAAGATAGGTACTAAGCTTGATGAACACTTTGGACGAAGAAGTAATACCAGCAAACGACGAAGCCACCAACTTCTACGCTCACCCTGGGTCCACATACTTCCGTGGCTGATGCCACCCCCCACAACCTCTCCATAAAGAGGGACACCAGCGACAACCAGGTCGGAACATACCGAGATCACTCAAGTCAGCCGAATTATAATCAAGAATTCTCTTTCTTTTCAGCTATTATCATTAAGTTATTATTTTTATTTTAGACAATGTATTTAGTTAGGCCCCCTATGTGCCAACATTCCTACATTATTGTCATTTTCTTAATTTTTTAATTACCTAGTATAAGTATCAATTGTATATATATATCGTTCAATAAACATAAACTTTGACTTTTATTTCAATGCGAGGTCAAAATTATATACTTAGAAAATGATAAGAAAACGAAATTTCTAAATTTACGAAAACGATAAATTCGACTTTATCCTCAACTTCTAATATTCATTTCCAAGTTCAGGCTAATTCTCTTCAGATGCGGAACTGGAACTATTGCTTATAAGAAGTAGCTCATTGAATGCAGATCTTGAAATAATACATGGGGTAGTAAAAACCAAGTAGAAATTAATGCTCCGAAAACTAAATGCTGCATTTTGTCGTTTAAGTTAAACGTGTCCCCACTACCACTACCATAGTATAGCGATAAGAGAAGGGAAGAACACCGAATTCTCAAAAAGAAGAAGAAGCTGCAGGAGAAGCGCTCGTTTGAGAAAATTGAGAGATAACATGATAGGAATGAGATTCGGAAGTTTTTCTAAAAGGTAAAAAGATCATGCCAGGGTGGTATGCACCGAATTCAAGCCTGTAAAGAACTGCAAAGAAGTAAAGTAATTGAATCGCAGTCGCTATTGGGCATCTGGAAAGACCACTTCTGCAGACTGCTTAATGGCGATGAAGACACTAATTCCGCTGTCAAGCAGAATGCCCCGTTTAACTTGGATGATGATCAAGAATGCCTTCTTCCCGATCAAGAAGTAGCTAAGCTTACCACATGCAATCTTAAATCAAATAAGATTTTTGAAGGCAGCAGAAGATCACTTCAAAGGAGCATGCACCAGCTGATCTACATGATATGCTCGGAAGAAAGTATGACTTACAAATGAAACCTCAGTATTATATGCTTGATATCAAAAAAAAGGAGACCCTCACAATTGCGCCAGTTATAGAGGAATAAGCTTCCTTGACGTCGCGTCTAAAATCCTGTCCGCTGAAAAATGTGAACGTCTGAAATCCTAAGTCAACAGTTTGATAGGTCCTTACCAATGAGGTTTTAGACCAGAAATATCCACAAAAGACCTAATTCTCACATAACGGCAGATCTTAGAAGAAAAAAACGGGAATATATATACCATCTCTTTATCTATTTCAAGGCCGCGTATCACAGTATTTACATACACGAGCTGTACAGAGTCTTATCATAGTTGAAAAGATTGTACAAAACTTAAACGTCAACATCACAGTAACAACCTTTTAAAAGCCAGTACAATTGCTCGCTTACGAACACGATATTGACGTAATGGGAAGAAGCCATTTAAAGTTGTCATTGCCAGCATTGAAACAGAAGCTGAAAAATAGGTTTCATGGTTAATGAGGGTAAAACGAAGTATAAGTCGTCATCCAAGATCCAACAAGGACATCGAACATCGACAAATTGGACAAAATTTCACAAAAGACAGCCATAACTTCGAGATAGTACAGGACTTCGTCGACCTAGAACACACAGAAAAAAAAAACATCAGTGCAGAGACCAAACCGAGAATAATTCTTGCCAACCGCTGCTTCTTTGGACTAAAAAGGCAATTGAGATCCATAACCAAGGCAACCATTTATAAGACCTTGATCATCCCAGTCCTGCTTTACGGCGCGAAAGCATAGACGTTATCTAAAGCGGATGAGAAACCCTTGGGTGTTTCTGAAAAGAAAACTTCGAATGATCTCAATGTACGGAGAAGAAGATACAACAACGAATTGAATGAGCTGTACGGCGGCATGAAAGCTAGGAAAAGTACGCATCACGAGTCTAAGATAATTTGGAACATGTATAAAGAGGATTGACATCATCCATCCGGCTCTACGGGTTTCCGACAACACATTGGAAGGAAATTGCAGAAGGAAAAGACCACGTCTGAGGTGTGCTATCAACTGGAAGAAGACCTCAACCGACTTAAAGTGTGCAAAACCGGAGAGAGCTCGCCCGAAATCGAAGTCGTTATTGAAGCAGGTTGGTTGAGGCCCAGGTTCAACTCGAACTGTACCATTACCATTACCATTTTCATAAATGGCACCTGCTTCAATGAAACCATAAAGCTGTCAGTACTTGACATATTTGTAACCGAAAACCTTCGTTGCGTTGGAGTGATCGCATGGTTCAAGTCGCCAAAAGTGCAGCAAAGTGCTTAGTTTTCTTAAAAGGATTCATGTAGTTTTTTACCCGTTCTGATCAGGCAACAACTTTATTAAGCCTACATTCACCCAAAACTGGAGTACAACTCCCATGCTTGATCAGGTGCATGTCACACATCCTTGCGCCTAATTGACAGGGTTCAAAACAATACGTTAAGACTAATGGGCTATAGTTCAATTGTAGGATAGATTGATTCTCTTCAACATTGTCGAAACGATATTTGACTTAACCTCTATTATCGGTTTTTTCGCAAACACTGCTCAATTTATATTTAAGCCGAGTGGAAAGCTTTTCCCCTTCTTTCACTCACAAAAGCAATGTGAATCCGTGTCTGCTTTTAAATCCTCTACTTATATCCTACATGGGTTCTGTAACATTATATAGGGTAGTCTAGTCATAGCCTCTTGATGTGCGCGTTAATTACCTATAAAAAAAAATATAGAGATACTCGTATATAATTTAATGGCTCGGGCCACTCAAATAATAATCCGTGAGTGGTTCTGCCTTAAACATAAGCTAAATTAATTACCTACATTAGTCAGCTTCTTTCTCATTTATTTGTTTTTTTCCTATGCCACAAAAATTATAAACGAATTACGGATTAGTCAGAGTTTTTAGCTTTCTGGTTTGAGTCTGACTACCGGTGCTTGATTTTGTTATAACCTTAACTTTAGAAATTTACTGTCGTCCTTCTGCCATTAAAACAAACAGCTAACATATTTCAAGTCTTAATTTATCGTCGACTGTAGATATATGAAAACATTTTGATTGGCACCTATTGTTATGAGGTCGGAGCTATTGTTTTGAATTTCTCTAAAAAGTAAGAGTAAGAGAGTGTTCATTGTACATGAGCCAGTTAAAAACACAAAACGAAAAACAAAATTGCAGACAAACATTGACTGACTGACAATAAATCTCTTCTAAAGTAACAACAACAAAAACCAATTTCCTCCATCATCATTCAGTTTGCAAAAAGGTCCCCCTCGCAAATGTAGGATCGTTTTCGTTTACAAACACTCGTTGGAAGCATTCATGTCAGAGCTTCATTAACAAAACCAAATGCTGCAATACATTAGAGTTAAATCTGGTTGTGATGGCCGTTCTCCTTCGCAAAGCACATCAAACATCACCCATTTAACACAAGAAAAAAGTAGCTACCCCCTTTATGTTTGCATTTTGTTTGCCAGCTTATCCCAACGCTATTGGATAAACAAAACCAAGAAATGGAGAGCATAATGAATCATAACATCGAACATCATTCATTTGAAACATACTCGTATGCATATCGGAAAGGGGTCTCGGTAAATTAAACCACAAAAGTATCTACATACACAACAAGATTTGGATAGATACTTCTCCATCAATGGCCTTTTGTTTTTCTACTCCATGCAAAGCTCTTGCTGACGTAGTTGTCGTCATCGTCATAGTATTCATCGTCGTCGATGGCGCTGCGGCGGCAACGTCGTTCGTAGGTAGGTACCGTTCTTCGATGTCAAGCAATCCGATATGTTTACAACTGTATCCGTTTCGCTCTTATTTGACTGTTGTATTGATATTTTTGTAGGTAACGCTTTATCTGAGGTAGAGCAAGCTTTGTGTCATTCATTTGAACACAAAGAAAAAAAATCGATTTTTTTAAAAATAGAAATAGAGTACCGACTTCTGCTTTTTTGTGTTCGTACAAGAATATACGCAGTGGGTTGTTAAAGTCGTATAAGATCTTCAAAAAATAGTGTTCATTTGACACTTTTTGCAACATTCACAGTAACAACGCAAATAGGAAAGCGAAAAACGAGAGTTATCACTGACTCGCCTCTCGCGTCTGTTACACTGGTTTGAATATGTGCATAAAACCGGCAATGGTGCTTTATATGCCAATGAAAAAAAAATCATGTTTTTGTTCTGAAGCATTCCACGTCACAGCAGGTGTACACCAAGGAAGTCTCTTGAGTCCTCTACTCTTTATTACAGTCTTTGACTATACCTTCTGAAAGGTACAGTACAGAACACCAAAGTACATCAACTAATCTTTACTAACGACGAAGCCATCATTAGTGAGGATTCTACATCCCTGCAAGAAGAAGTTAATGTATGGGTGAAAGTTTTAAAAGGTAGTGGAAACCGTATTAGTCCAAAAAGAGAGTACTTGTGCTGCCCATTTTCTGATCCAGACATGCCCACTTCAAAATTTTAGATATCTGTTTGAAAGAATGGAAATGTCTGTGAAAAGTACAAATATCTGGGATCAAAAGCGTAGCAACTTGTGATGACGACGTCAATCATCGAGTAGGGTAGAGTGGGTGAAGTAGTGTCAAAACTCCACCATCTTCTGTGATCTATAAATCCCCCTTAAGTTGAAGGGAAGACTCTATACCGCGGTTTTGCTAAAGTTCACAATGTTGGACAATGTCCAAAAAATATGAGAAAGTTGAAGGCAACTGAGATGAAGATGGTCCGTATGACAGCAGGATTAACAAAGCTTGTGCGTATTAGAAGTATACAAAGATCCAGAGAGCCCCGTCAAAAAGGCAATGTCATGAAACGTTCCGACACGATCGTGAAGAAACGAAATGAAAGACAGACCAAAACTCTCCTGGTACAGACAAATAGAATTAAATCTGCATTTGATTGGGCTCAGATATGGAATAATTCAAAGCCGGAAGGTTTGTCGGCGTAGTTTGAAATCAACGCGGTGTATCTCACGAACGGATCACTAGTTTCATGATCCCTTCAAGAGCACGATGCTCGTAATGCCGGAAAAAGGAAGAGAAGAAGGTTTCAAATAGAACGAAATCGGCATTTGGTTGGCTTCAAACATGGAATAATTCAAAGCCGGGAGGTTTGTCAACGCATTCTGAGATCAACGCAGTGTAACCCACGAACGGATCACTAGTCTGCTTCGCATTAGATTAAATGTGATTCCATCAAGAGCACGATGTTCGTAACCCTGGAAAAAGAAAGAGAAGAAGGTTTCAAATAAAACTGAATGCAGAATTTAATAATATCAAAAACCCTCCATTGTATAAGAACACCAACATGTCACGTTTGATAAAAATCTCAGTGCGAGAAACCACATGACTACACTAAAAAGTTACAAATAAAGGAACAAATATGTAAGTTTGTTGCGAGTGCAGAAAATTCTTTTTCCAAGTAGTTCGAGAATGAAGAGCATCTTCGATAAAACACATAGTAAGACTAAGCATCGCAATCTTCTGAATGAAAAAACAAAATCAGAAATGGATTTAATAGCTTCAGTGTTGAACGACCAATTGGTCTTGAGTCAACAAGCCGCTAGGAACAACTCACCCCGAACCATCTCTACTTAAGACAGGGTATTTTGCATTCATATTACACGTACTCTCATCGTCATCGGCGCTCCATTTTTCTTTCTGGGAAGACTTAGATATAATTTAGCTTTCTCTTTTCGAATCTTACCAGTTTTCTTTGTTCTTTTCTATTTGGTCCACTGGTGATTTGATGGCTTATCTCACCGAAAAGTGGAACCAATCTTTACATTGTTTTGGAGAAAGTAAGATTATTGCGCTTGATATTTCTAAAGCATTTGATAGAGTTTGGCATCAAGCTCTTTTATCGAAAATGCGTGCTTTTGGTATCGATGAGTCTCTTCTTCGTTGGATTAGAAATTACCTTTCCGACCGTTCAATACAAGTTGTATTGGATGGCTTTAAGTCTGATACCCACTTCATAAATGCTGGTGTGCCCCAGGGCTCCATTTTGTCTCCGACTCTTTTCCTCATTTTCATAAATGATCTCTTGTCTGAAACTTCTAATGCGCTTAACTGTTTTGCTGACGACTCGACCCTCAGCTTTTCATATTCGTTTCCAAATTCACGTCCCTGCTCTTCGGATGTGGAACTGGAACGGTTGCGTATGATAAGCTCATTGAATTCTGACCTTGACAGCATTGTTACATGGGGTCTTAAAAACCGAGTAGAATTCAATGCTTCGAAAACTCAATGCTGTCTCTTGTCGTTGAAGCTTAACATTCCCCCATTGCCATTATCCATGAATGGTACCTGCATCCAAGAAACCGAAAAGCTGTCAGTACTTGGTATGTGTGTAAACGATGATCTTCGTTGGAACGACCACATATTTGAAGTCGCCAAAAACGCTGCTAAATGCTTAGGTTTCATAAGACGATGCAGGAAGTTCTTCACCCCTTCTACAACAATTTATAAGGCCTTCATCCGCCCAAAACTGGAGTACAACTCTGGTCAGGTGCTTTTAGATTGATAGGTGATAGTTCAATCGTAGAATCGATTGATTCTCTTGGATATCTTCGAAACGTAACCTGTCTCTCTCTCTCTTTTATCGCTTTTTTCACAAACAGTTCTCTAGTGAGATAGCCAGCTGCATTCCTCCCATGAAAAATTTAGCCGCAACACCCGCCTCGCTAGGAATGCTCATCAGTTTTACCTAGAGCCCAACTTCGGGCGTACAGCCAAGTATAGAGATTCTTATTTTAGTCGCACCACCCGAATGTGGAATGCTCTACCTGACCCTGTTTTCCCATGCGTTACAATTTACAAAGATTCAAAAGCAACGTGCATCGGTGTCTCTTTTCAAATCCTCTCCTATTTTCCTAAATGCTCGCACTGTGTTTTTATAACATTATAAGGGTAGTGATAACTCATAACCCCTTCTTCACACTTACAGTCTTTGATATGTTCAATGCTGTCTTTTGTCGTTAAAGCTTAACATTCCCAGAGTCCTATTGTTATGACACCTGCCTCAGTGCAACCGAAAAACTGGCAGTATTTGGTATGTGCGTAAACGATGAGCTTCGTTGAAGTGATCACAGATTTAAAGTCGCCAAAAACCCTGCAAAATGCATAGGTTTTTTAAAACGATGCAGTAAATTTTTTACCTCCTCTGATCTGGCCACAATTTATGAAGCTTACATTTGCCCAAAGCTAGAGAACCACTCCCATGTTTGATCAGGAGCTTTGAGGTGCGTCAGAACAGAGCTTCGAAATTGATAGACGATGGCAGTTGTAGGATCGATTGATTCTCTTGAGCAAAGTCGAAACGTTACTTACCTCACTCTTTTTTATCTCTTTTTTCATAAACAGTTGCAATCTTCTCCTGAAACAATTTAGCCGCAACGCCAAATTCGGCAGGAATGCTAACCTTGGACGATGGACGTACAGTAAAGCATAGAGATTCATATTTCAGCCGCACCACCCGAATGCTTTACGGAACTCAATTTTTCCCTTGCATTACGAGCAACAACTTAAAATCAATGCGCATCGGTGTCTCCCTCATACATCTCTCCAATTTTCCTAAATGCTCGCATGGTGTTTCATAGCATTGTAAGGGTAATCGTATTACATTGATGTTTGCGTTTATAGAAAAAAGAGAAGCGTACACTCTTTTTTCTTCAAAATACTGTGCAACGTGCAACGCAGAATAGGGTGCTATACAATAGATTACCACAGTTTCATGTAGCTATTACGCTTTGTTTTTCTTTTTTTTCTGCCACTTCGCTTGTTCCTTCTGTGCTCAACTAAATCCAAAGGCAATCGCAATTAGAATTGAAAAGAAACTACACTACACGTTCTATTGAAGCCAACTGCAACAACAAACATCAATCAAGAGATTATGTAAAAGTTGGTTGATGAAGTACCACACGTCAAAGCACACACACACTCGTTCGATGATTCGATTCGAATTTCAAGAATTCAATAATCAGTATCGTGTAAGTTGCTTCCTGAAGCGAAAGTTATGCAACATGAAATTACAATAAGACTATTGTAGGTACAAAGTTTTCCAATCAAGAAACAGTTTCGAGCAAAACAAACTGAACAATGAATTCTTGTTAGGACTCCGAGCTCAGGCACATATCGCCGACACTTTTCCTTCTCGCAATTGTATTGATTGTTCATCGGCTCTTAAATTCCAAATGCCAACATGAAAAGCAAATTGGAATTCATTTGTTTGCGAAGATTCGTCATAGCGTCGAAATAAGTAAGGATTTTTTCTTGTTAGAAAAAAGGAAGAAAGAAAATTTCAAATGTTTAATCATCACTCATACGACGCAAATAGTAGTTTAGTAATTTTTCTTCAGTGAAGAAATTGTCATAGAAAGCACGTTGGAAATGGACTAGTTGAATCCAAATCCCTAAAACTACTTATGACGAGGTCAAACCAGAGTTTTTTAACGTGTAAGTGAAAGGGTTTCCATAAAACAACCAAAGCACTACGATGCCAACCTTGGGTACTCCAATTTCGAGTTGAGTAAGCTTTTCTTACTTTCTTGCGGCGCGGCGGCGGCGGGCGGCGGCGGCGGGCGGCGCGGCGGCGTCACAGCTCTGAGCAAATCCCTGAAGCGAATCCAAAATGTGAATCAATTTTAGTACTTCTCTCGTAAAATCAAAGAAGGATAACAACATTATCACCATAAAAATTATAAGACAAACAAATCCACAGAACGAAGAAAGAAAAACCTCTTCAAATCGAATCAAAGCCAACCAAATAGAAAAATAAAATAAAAAATAATAAACAGCCTTTCTCGGCAGCTTTGGGTTTTGCCCACATTAACTACACAGACACCAAAAAGGGTTGAACTTTTCAAAAATAGATTATTGTTTTCTACCCCTTGGTGATGGAGGTAAATGCCCCTGAGAATGTCAATGTCGGTTTTCTACTCTGTTGTATATGGCACGGTTGGTTAGCTACCACCATCAAGGACTTTACGTTTAATCGATTTAACAAATAAGGTTAAAAGAAAAACGCCACACAACAAGTTCTTCTCCAATTACAAAACGATGACGATGGACGAGACGTTGAAGTTGAAACAAAGTATAAAGAAAAATATATACGGACTGCCACATAAACAACAAAGGAGCATTCTTCCTTTTTTTCAAGCGAGTGTTTCCAGTGGCAACTGATGGTGTAAGTGGCTATAAAAATATGCTTACACTCGCACATTTTCAAGGGTGCGAATGTATTTGTTTATGAATTTTACTGAACACAGAATTGGTTTTTTGGGTGTGGTATTGTGCTTTATTTTGTTGGCATTGGCAGGAAAAGGAAACAACAAAAATAATTACAAAAATTGAAAAATCGACACTGTATAGGATTTAATCGATTTTGCTTATGGCTATATTAATCCGGTAAAGGCTTCATGAAAGGAAAGAAGTAATATGGAAAATTAATGTAATTGATGTTGTTCGATTAGGTAATTGCACTTTATTAGGATTGCTTAGAGGTTTTTAGCTCTGAAAGGGGTTTGCACATCACGGATAAGCAAAGAAGGACATTTTCATTCGAAAAAAGAGGTGATACGTAAGTGGGTCTCTGCTGCGGCAGTTTTCCTTTTTTTGGTTTCGACTTCTAGATTCTTGTGTACCAACTGATAATTACAATTACTATAGAATAAAACGAACTACTTATTCTACAGGTACCGAACTATCGTAGGGATCCAGGAAGGGCGTTTGTGTACCTTTATGATACGGAAATACAAAAACCGTTAAGGCCCTTTATGGAGGCTGTTAACCAATAACACCCATTTGGCGAATAAGGTACCACCATATTGCTGTAAGCAGTCGAGGACATAAGTTTTTATTACAAAGGAAAACGGAAACTAACTGGTCGGCCTTCTACCATTAGGCAATACCAATTCGTTCCATCTAAGCAATTTGTGTGGTGACCGAAAATCTGGTAAACGTGTTTTATTTTATAAGTTTTTAGGTCTAGGCGTTTACTGGCATTTCATAGATTTTGGAACGAAGTTTCTTATCGCACGTATTTTCTAAAACAAAAAAAACGACATGAACAAATCTATGAGCTTCGTATCTGTGTAGCCAAAAATTAAATCCCAATAAAAACGCACACCAAAAAAAGCTTACGAAAGAGATACTTCATTCAGAATTAATTCATTTCGACATGAAAATGTATGCTCCAGCAACCATAAAAAATACACCAAATGAAAATTCTTATAAAGGTAGAAACACATTTTGGCTGAAGGCAATGGAAATGCAAACGTAGGTGCACTTAAAGAGTGTACGTTAACATGCAAGAGCCAAAATTTGAACAGCTCATGTATGTGTACAAATGCACTGCAGACTACAAATGTCAGATGACAGATAAAAGTTGAATGATGACAGACAATAGACGACAGATAACGAATGACTGATGACAGATGACAGATGACTTATGAAAGACGACAGGTGACAGATGATAGGTGACAGATGACAGGTAACAGATGACAGATGACAGGTAACAGATGACAGATGACAGATGACTTATGAACGACGACAGGTGACAGATGATAGGTGACAGATGACTGATGACAGATGACAGATGACAGATGACAGATGTCTGATGACAGACGACAGACAACAGATGACAGATGACAGATATAAGATGATAGGTTATAGATGACAGATGGCAAATGACAGATGAAGGACAGGCGGCACATGGGAGAAGACAGATGACAGATGAGAAATGCCAGATACGACACGATATCTGGCATCATTTTTATTACTGGTTGAGAAGATTTGTGTTGTTGAAGAGAGTTCAATTGATTGCTGGCTTAGGCCCTTATTGCGAGTGTCGCCTAACATTCGATGCGACAAGGGTCGAAAGCTTCGATAAATTCTCCTTTTGGTATTGCGTATATCTATCGACAAGGATTTCTGTTACTGTGAATAATGAAAGTAGTCATTGTGAATAAATCCTATAATTTGACATTTCAGTTAGTTTCAGTTATAGTCGAACACAAAATTGCAGACGATAACGACCGAATTCAAAATTGAAAGTATCGAACAATAAGAATACGACGCAATACCAAATCTCATTTTCGATTTTCGACAACCGTCACGTCGGTCGTGTATCGATAGCCAAACGATACTCGCAATATTGTTACAAAAGAAACATTTTATTGTTTGTGCCAATTATTGCAAGAAGTAAGTTAACCTTACTCCATTTGAAAGAATTTCTCTCTAAACAAAAATCAACGCCGTTTTGTTAAAATTACATTCGAATCTTAGTTTACAGTCATTTCATAAATCGGCTTTAAATATTGAAAAAGCTTTTGCAGTACCGAAGTGTGCTTGATTTCCTTGTTACACCTTTTATCCTTTGAGCTTCAAGACGCATAAATCTCATTGTTCTTTGTGAAAACGTTGAAACATTATTGAGATTGCGAGGATCTCCACAAGGAATTTTTCATACAATTAAAAACAGGAGCAGACCGTGAAAAAAAAATGACACATGTACATATAAACAAAGGTAACCCAAATTATTCGTTGTACTTCTATGTTCATAAAAAGCAAATAAACAAAGGCATTCCTCAATGGAGGTTTAATACATGAATAAAGCAAGGGCAGCCAGACTGGATACTCAGAGGTGTCTAATTTAAAGAAATTTACAAAAAAAAAATAATATCGATGATGGCAAACAGAACCTAACAAAGAAATTTTATAATAGATTTAGCAATTTTGAAAAAGCTTTATAGCCAGCCATTAAGAGTTTTTGTTGTATGCTATGTTGTTGTGATTAGTTCGAATGATACAACAAAAGGCAGTCCTATCAAAATCCAATTTGAATTCATCTGAGAATTTCAGTATATTCTGAAGATTTTATTTGATTTCTTTTCACAACTGTTTCGATAGCAGTCTTAATAGATTCCTGTAGTTACATAATGTATCCCGTATAACCTTTCCTAGAACGCTTATCGAGTTAGTCTATTCATTTGCAAACCTACTTTGCCACGGCTGATGACTGTTACATCAAGTCTGTTAAGTGGAAATCATTAGTTTGCTTTCATTTGGAATGTGCCAGGTATTTATTCTTCAAGTTCTGAACATTCGATTTCAAAAAGTTTCGGATGTCTGTTTATATTGAAAGCTTTTCCAAAAGATTCTTCCAAAAGATTCTCCAAAACATAAACGATTTTGCAGTCGCAACTACAAGCAGTAATATTGGCCAGCGTCAGAAATCTTGTTGAGAGAATTTATTTGTTCACGACAACTGCAAATGTATAAAAACGCAGCGTGGCTTCGTTTTGTGGCTTCAGTGCACTCTCATATACCGCGTTGTAAAAATAATTTGAAAGTTAAATTTATCGCTGCCACTTTGGGAAAGCCTTAAATCTCGGAAATGTACTTCGACATAATTTTAGTAAATCAAATTATTTAGTTCATTAAAGTCAAAGCACTAAAATACTCCTTTCAAAATGAAATTTGATAAGGAACTAGTAATAGTAAAGGGGGATTTAATTAATTGGTTAATAGAATTATTGATGTGGGAGATATTTTTGGAGAAAACATATGCACCAAAGAAGTTAAATAAAATTGATGTGTAATGGGAGAGCCAATTGAATTCTTTTTTCAAAACTTTGATTCAAATATTTTGACAAATTTTAATAAATCTCAATAAAAATTCTATTTAAAAACGTTTAGAAAAATAAAAAATAGAATCTAAAAAGATTGGAAAAGTGAAAAAAAAACTTCTTTGTTTTTGAAATTTATGAGATTTGTAAATAAACTTTTCTATTTCTGCTTTCATTTTCAAAATTAAATCAAATGGTGACTAGTGGAATATTTCACTAAAATAAAAGTTACCCCCACAAGTTTGTATTTGTAATTTACAGTAAAAAAATTTGTAATAAAATTTTATGTTTCTCCAACAACGAGGTCTTAATGCAAAAACTTGTGATTTAAGTGAAAAAAAAGTGGAGAAAAATATTTTTTGATATTTTCCTATTCTCTGACGCACGATGACACAAAGTTAGATAGTGTGAAAAACACTTCAAATTCTTCGCGGTTTCAAGGGGTACTTATAAATAAGGACTTTTGGATACAGCGTGAAAGAGCTTGAAGTAAACCGCTCGAGTCATTTGTTCCTTATTAAAGTTCTTGGCTATCTGTTGAAAGGTTTAGCGTAGAACACTGTATATAAACTATTTTGTGCTGAAGATCCAATATCTTTACAACGAACACCGGACGTGTGAGTAGACTCTTTTAAAGGAAGACCATGTTAGTGTATGTATTAGTAAAAAAAAAAAAGACTGAGTACTTATGTTGTCCGTTTTCTGATCCAGGCATGCCTATTAAAAACATTATTTCTTCCCAATTTTGGAAAGTTTAAGCATCTGGGATCTATGCTTAACAATTAAAAGCAACTTCCGATGTCGACTTCAATCATCGAGTAAGCGTAGGGTTCATGAAGTTGCGTCAAAACCCCCCTATCCTCTGTGATCAGAAACCTAAGTTGAAGCTAAGACTGTACTCAACAGTTGTTCCTACAGCACTCTTATACGGTTTAAAATGAAGGACAATGTACAAAAAGTATAAGAATAAGTTGGCGGCAACTGAGAAAGCAGGGGCCCAATTACGGCACACGTTATCGAATTATTCGTGACGGAATTGTGTAAATTTGGTATTTACACTCACGTTATCCAGTAATCCAGTACCACAATTTGGCATTCTCTCATTAGTAATCGAACGGAGTTTCATTCGACGCATGAAGTGCTCACTGAATAAGTTTGTTCGTTGAAGCCCTAGGGTCGTCCTGGGGTCGCCACAAAGCGTTTTTTGAGAAACCTAAAGTCGCATTGAATGTCAAATTGAGTATTTTTTTAGCCCTAGGGTTGACCTGGGTTTTCCCTCAACTCGCCACAGGTTTTTGTTGTGGCGATTGGAGGGCTGTCAAATGGCATGTGTTTTTATTCAAATGACAGGGATGTGTAGTGATTTTGTGGCTAAGCGTTTTTTGAGGACTGGAAAACCCAGGTTTTTTTGACAAATCATAGGGTTGTCAAGAAAACCTGGGTCAACCCTGTGAAAAGTTCAACGAACAGACCTGTTATTCTTAAAATAAAAATATAAGAAACTTTTTGAACGTTTTTTCTTGTATTTATTACGAAGGCAGGTTACTTTATCCCAGTAAAAGTAAACACCACTCGAGGCATTTAATGCTTTTGGCCCTTATTGCGAGTGTCGTTTGGCTGTCGATAAACGACAGTTGTCGATTGTCTAACGTCGAAAATGATATTCGGTATTGCGTATTCTTATTGTTCGATACTTTCAATTTTGAATTCGGTCGTTATCGTCTGTATTTTTGCGTTCGACTATAACTGAAACTAACTCAAATGTCAAATTATAGGATTTATTCACAAAGACTACTTTCATTATTCACAGTAACAGAAATCCTTTTCGATAGAGATACGCAATACCAAAAGGAAAATTTATCGAAACTTTCGATCCTTGTCGCATCGAATGTTAGATGACACTCGCAATAAGGGCTTTTTTTCTGATATTCCCACTAAAACTTGTGTTTTTTTTACAAAGGAATGAATTTCGCTAACAAGACACATTAGCGACATCTGTGAGTAAACAGAAACTCGAAATAAACTTGTTAACTTTCGATGTAACTAGTACAATTTTATACGATACATGAGATCACGTTTGCTGTGATCCCAAAATGGTTTCTCATTCACTTGATCACTGAAGCCAGTCACTCACTCTATAACGTGAGCTTTAAATCGGCCCCAGGAATAACAAGGCTTGATTGTATTAGAGATGCCCAAATCGATGGAAATCTTCACGTCAAAATTACCATCTTACAAAAAAGATCGATAGGTTCAGTTGGTACAGTCATCCTCAAAGAAAAATTCCAGAGAACCCCATTGTTTTCTTTGCTATCACTTTTAAGAACGCTTTGGTATACGCTCTTCATAATATATTTTGTGTTGAAGGGTTGCAAACTACACATGCAAGTTTTAAGATATTGCCAGAGGATGTTGACATAAAATGTAAAAATTTCAAAAACTAAATTTTTTCAAATGTATATGCGCAATCTTTTTTAAGCAACCTAGAACTTCTTCAATAAAAAACTTCGTCAAAATCGTGTTATCCATAAACGAAAAAGTAGCTTTTGAAAAAATAGTACTATGGGAGGGAGGAGTTTATAGGCTTTTTTCATAAATATTTTTTATATCATAGAACGAAAACTGAAAGTTAATTTTTCATACAAAATTTAATCAAGATCGTCAAAGTCGTTTTCGAAAAAAAATAATTATCGTTCATGTTGTTAGGCAGTTATGGCAGTTATTTCAAGACCTAGAGACAGAAGTACAAAAACACTTCTGCAGTCTGCCCCACAGACCTTAACTCCAAATTTTGAAGAAAATCGTTCAAGTGGTTCAGGCTGTAGATCCATACACGGGCAGACAGACATATTAACAAACAGTAGACATACAGGTATACAAACAGACAGAATTGCAGAACTAACTTTTTCGTATTGTCTATCATCGTAATGTCATGCTTTGTTGCTGTCTCAAATTTTTTTAGTCTTCACGCTTATTTTCGTTAATAGTAGTAAAAATCCACACCAAAACAATTCTTGTACAATGAAATATCTGCATTTTTTCCGCCTCAAATATGGAAAAACTCTGGTGTACCTCAAGACGGATCCCTAGTCTGAAGCATATAGGTGGAAAGGAAAGATGTGACGCCTTTGAAATTTCTATGCCAATAGCGCCGAAAAGATAAAAAGAAGAGCTATTTTTACTATTCTTACGATAGAACGGTAAAGCATCCAATAATTGGTCAAGACCTGTTGGATGGTTCTACTTTCCATATGGCAGAATGGTGTACCTACTTAACTTCAGTTTGGTAAGATTCAACTTTTGTGGTAAGTTTTTCTCCTTCCTTTATTGCAAAATGTCATGGTTTACGCCAAAGCACTTGATTTGAGTTTCAGATTTCTTCATTAATCCCTCGAAAACTTTCCCTAAAATTGGAGATCAATTAAGATTTGGTCCTAATCTGATGTTTGTTTGTGTTGCTTAGTCACTATTGTGTACAAACTAAATGGAAAAATCTTTCTATTCACTTTCCCGATACCAGTGCTATGCCTTTAAGCTGAACAGACTCTGTGGACGACATGTTTTTCGTATAAAAAATTAATTGACTTCTAACGTCAATTTGGCTGAGGCGTGCTCTGAAACCATAAAAGAATGATAAAAATAATTATGTTGTATGGTAACAGCTTGCAATTTGTCCATTGTGCCAATATCAATTAAGTCAAAGAAATCAAAAACTTCACTCCTCAAAGTGGTCTTCATTAACGTAAAACTCTACTCACATCTTTAAATCATTGGACGACCATTGACCTCAACAAAGAAGACATTAGGCACATCTAATGACATGAATCCTCATAAAAGCCCAAATGTTATCATATCATCCTTGAAAATCTCCAACATGTCATTAGGAAACTTTATCGTCATGCAGACACTCAGTCCTTGAAATCCCTTATATCCTAATATCAAATATAATATACTTTCCATGAGGACTGTGTTGAGATATTCACAAGCTTTTTCGTTTTATTTTCCTTTTTTTGTTCATTATACATAACTACTAACATCCATGTGGGTGTTTTTTTATTTCGTGGAAAAATATCTGTGGCTTCCAAAGAGAGAGAGAGAGAGTATATAAAAAATGGCACAAGCGTAGGTTGTTACCAAGGATAAGCCAGTTATTCTTATTATAGGGTAAAAGGAAATACAAGCGTAGGTTTTGTGTGTGCGTGTGGCTTTTGTAGGGCTCTCTTTATTATTTGTAAATGCTTATCGAAGAATTAGTTTATTTTTATACAAAAAATTGAAAAAGCATTGATTTCCTGAGGAATTGGGCACACCGCACACGAAATGAAATTGACCTTCACTTCTATACACGACATGTACTACAGACTTTTTTGGTTTCATTAATAAAGGGCAGCGATTGTGTTTTATTGGAATACATTCTTATCAAAATAATAATCAGTGATTGAGTTTTTATTGACAAAATATTACTTATCGTGAAACGAGAAGTGTTTCATTGGTTTTCTTGGATTTTAATTGAACGACCTAGACTTTTGATTCTATAAACACAAGTGAACCATGGCGTACATTTTGTTGATATTTTTTTCTTTACCACTCAAACAGTATTGCGATGTTTATTTTTGATTGTTTTCGATTGCCTAACGTAGGTTGCTTGTCGCGTACAATTTATTGCCTGTCGCCACTAATTCTCACCCCAAACAGAATAGAAGAACAAACGACAGTGTTCAAAGTCCAAATAAGAACCGAGTTGTAACGAAAGACTGCAATAAAAAATAGATGGAACACATTTATTCAAACACTCAATTTTCTATTTTTCAAATTTTTCAAAATGTCTTCATTTCCTTACAGCAGACTCTCATTCGTACAGAGGCATGCTTTGCCTCTGCGTATGCATAATTGGCATTATTTGCTCTATCGGTTTCCCCACAAACAAATATTTACAAAACGAATTTACAAAAAATGCAGTTTAGCCTTTTCCTCCATCCATATTCACGTATGAAAATTATCTGTGCATTTGCACAATGAAACCATTGCTTTTACACATTTACTATTCATATACAAAAAACCGGGGCACTGGCATTTGACCTACATTTGAATTACATATAATTTTTTACTTTGTTACTTGAACCGCGTTGCGTCACTGATACTAATTTACTCATCAGTCTCGTCAGTCATCACATTGTATGAACAAAGCTCACCAAATCGTCATCAACTATTCCATAGGCTGGAATAAATTTCCATTTGAAATTGGCAAATGTTTAAGTGTAAATATGGCACCTGATCGAATAGGTTTTTCATTCCAGAAAATCCAACTTTAGCACCACACAGTAAGACGGCAATTTACAATGCAGTAGGTACCCAGACGTAGGTGTCTCGACTTGATGCCAAACGCACATAATGATGTGATTTGACTTTTAATTTGGTTTATGTTCGGTTACTTTGCTTGGCTGAAAGAAACTCTGTGCGGTTTGTAGTTTGTGTGAAAGAGATTCTGTAAATATCGTATATCAGATTGAATTTGAATGAGACTTCCTGGTTGTGTCTTCGGTGGGTCGTCCGTTCTCGTCGTCGCAGTAGTTTATAAATACACCCTGGGGACATGAAGGGAAATACGTTTTGTTATGCAAATGTAGGTGAGCTGGCTTTTAATAACAAGACCCCTGCAAAGCACTTAAAGCCAAACTGAAAACATGACGAAGTATTTTCTTTCACAAATGGAAAATTAACTAGTGTACTCGTATGTATCGGGTCATTAGTATAGATTGCGGGCAGGTGTAATGAACGGAGAGTTTCCACGTCATGGGACATGATCATGACTCACACTTTGTTTGAAATAGAAGCAGAGGCATTGTCTTATTGTATTGTTTAGATATGTGACAGTGGACTGACTTTTCTTCATAGTATACACTTAGTCATAGACATTTACACTTAGTCTTTGCGGGACTTGAATTTTTAGAAGAAGACGTAAGTTTTAAGTATAACTGTTTCTTTCAGACGGAAATCCATTATAAAAAGAAATCTCGGCTTCCTACATTACAAAATCCTCCTTACTATAAACTCCTTTCTTGCAAATCTAATGGGTAGTTTGCAAGGATAAATTGAAGGGGAACAAAGTGTCCGGCTTCAATTGTGTATTTTGCACAATAAGTGTGTGTTAAGTTACCTGGTTTGAGACCAGAGGAATTTAAGCCATGATTCAGAGAAACATAATGCTGCTTTTCATTATGCTGCCCATGCCCATGGATGGTTTAATGGTAAGCATGTCTACCTGCTACGTGAGAGGTTCGTGATGGCATGAAACCTAGAAAAATGCGAAGAAAAAAGTTTCCGCACGGTTTGAAAAGTCCTAGTAGGGCCATTCCGTTCGGAACTAGCATAAAATTGTAGGTACTTGACATGCGTTACCCCCGGAGTTTCTATAGCTATGCTGCACACCCTTTTTTATTTGCAGTGCATTCTCAAATTTCGTAACTAATTAAACAATAGTAGTTGCAATGACCGAGATTGTTGCAATAAGATTACCGAGTCAACAATGATGTAAATTCAGCTGTTTGCTGTGGCGGAAAAGGAGGAGATGCGTGAATCGAGAATTAAGTGAGAACGAACGGTGTTTATTTTCTATGGAAGGAAAAAAAAAACATTCGGGGCGTTCAAGTGCCTTTTGAAAACGTTCCAATAGCGCAGAAAGACTGCTTCTGACGACTCAGAGTAAACCCCAATAAAGGGCGAGCGTAATACACGTCTTTTTTTAGTGCAATAAAGTGTAGAAAAAAATTTATTTAAATTTATAATGGTCTCACTTGGCAAGTGAGAGCAAAACATTCCCATTAAATATGGAACACAACGTGGGTTGTTAAAGTGCCTGGGCTAGGCAGACCTCGCAGTATGGCATTCGGTCACTTCAATTGTGGAGCCTGAAACACAAAACTACAAATCTACAAGCCAAGAGCGACTTTCAGAGTTATGTTTGTAACGCTTGTTGAAAACTAAGCAAACTTGCAGCTTTGCGATCCAGTAATTTATCACACTTGTCATAATTGACGTGCATTACAATAAGTGCTTGTAGTTTTGTGTTACAGGCCGCAGGAACTGCAATGTAAACGGAAACTTAAAGATTGCTGGACAGATTTTTTCAGCTTATCGCTACTTGTTAGTTTATGCTAAGGAAAGATCCTTAAACCGAACACTACATGGACAAACACAACATAAAATAGGCAGTAAAAAAGATCTTGCCAAATACCTTGATCTAAAACGTACCACAGGTTGTTATTCTTAAGCAGATTGCACCTTTGCTCCGTAATCAGTGGCATTACCGGACACTACCTCATAGTTAAACTTGCCGTGAGACTCAATCTCCCATCAAACGATTTCTGTGGAAGCAGCGTGGATAAGAAGAATAAACCATTCCACATATTTTTTGCACATTTCTGCTCTATCTCAAATTTAAATTAAAAACATAAGCCGTGTTTTATTGGGAATTTCTATATTCGCTTCACTTGCGAGTCTCAATAAAACGCTTTTTTGGCTATATTCACTTACCAAGTTCACTTTCCCATAAACGCCATTTACCAGCCATCCCTGTTGTTCACTTCGGCAAGTGAGTTATTTTTGTCCACTTACGCTATTCACTTTAGAGTTGATGTTTTTCTATGAGCGATGTTTTGCTGAAGATAATATAAATTCCCAAAAAAACACGGCTATAGACATTCAATGTTTTATCATAAGAGGCAAGTCTTCAAATTTTTTTGTAGTATCACAATGAACCTGTTATTTGCTTCAGTGCGTCGCACAGATTCAACAATCTAGCGGGACAAAATACGAAAATTAAAGTCAAGCGAACCGTTTCATAATGTAGTAGCTAACTTGTCAATACACTAGGTAACTGTAGTTCATATTTTGTTTTTTGATATTTTGCACTGTTGAGAAAATATTAAGCTTTATAACTATTAAGTAAGTAGTTCATGAAAACCATTAAACGACAGAAAATAAAAAGTTTTTTGTGCAATTTTGTTCAGCTATAAAATGTGCTATAAAAAGTGCTCTTGGAATAATATTCTTGAATAGAATTGATTGTGAGTAGTGAACAAAAAATTACAGAAGTTAATTGGTTCATTAAATAATTTTTTATTCCATTTTAAGTTCAACGTGAAAAATTTAACTGGATTTTTATTATTGATTTTATCAAATCATTAAAAAAAACTTTTTTCTTACTTTTTTTTTTAATTTCCATAACTTCTGAGTGTCCCTTTTTAAAAAAAATATTATTTTTGTAAAAAGTTGTACAATTTAGTCGTTTGAACTCATAAAATATAATTTAAGTAAGAAGTTGAAACATATTTCTCCTTTCCAAAATAGTTTTGTCCCGCTAGATTTTCAAATCCGTCCACTGTGCGTAACCTAACCTAACCTAACCTAACCTAACCTAACCTAACCTAACCTAACCTAACCTAACCTAACCTAACCTAACCTAACCTAACCTAACCTAACCTAACCTAACCTAACCTAACCTAACCTAACCTAACCTAACCTAACCTAACCTAACCTAACCTAACCTAACCTAACCTAACCTAACCTAACCTAACCTAACCTAACCTAACCTAACCTAACCTAACCTAACCTAACCTAACCTAACCTAACCTAACCTAACCTAACCTAACCTAACCTAACCTAACCTAACCTAGGCAATTTCTCAGATACTAAATTCATTGCCATGAAAAACGCTTTCTCGATTAGCCTTTCGGATTCGCAGAAAATTGAAGGTCTCCTCCATTCCCTTACAAGGCATGGTTCCGAGAAATGCGCTAGTTCAAGGGGCTCCTGACGCGCTCATCCCATTTATTTATTTATTTATTTTGAAACAGAGTTGATCTAATATGCCAAATTGTTCTAAATTAAGGGTGAGGATTTTTTTATAATTAGAGCAGTGCAGCAAGATCCAAGACCAAAAGCTCCTAATTTCGAGTCAAAAAACTTAAATTAATCACGTTTAATTCTAACCGCGTTTTAGTTCTAAATAGGATTATAATTATGACGAGATTTCAATGTCAAGCTTAACTAAAATAGATTTTAGGGTAAAATTTAAATCTGATCATAAAAAGTGTACTCTTAACTTAAAAAAACTCAATAGAACACTACACTTCGTAGGAACACCGGTACCTTTGAAGAAGACTTCTTTTGAGTATGGGACCTACTAATGGCAAAATTGAAAAACAGACTATCAACACAAGCACGAGACCTGTGGCACTCTTGATTTTTCTTAACAGAAAACAACAGTACAAGACTTACCAGGAATTATATAAACAAGTAAGCAATGCGGTACGGAACTTAGAAAGTTAAGCAATTTATTCCGCGTTGTATCAGACCAGGGAACAGGTACTCGAAACTGAACTGGTGAGAACGGGCATGTTTAGTTCTTTGACCTTATGTAACCTCATCATAGAAATGAATTCTTACTTTTCTACGCAGCAGTTAAAAGCTAAAACAAAGTTATTATGCTACCTTCAAATGCAAAAGACCGTTGTATAGACTTGAGTGACATCGGTAGATTCAGCTTTAAAACAAAACAAACAAAAAAATAATCATATTTTTAAACAAGGAATTGAATGAGATTATTTAATTACTCATGGCTAAGTTGAAGCCCAGAATGCAAAAATTTCTAATTCCAAATCAAAAAACATAAGCCGTGACCACAGCGAAACAAAAATAAAAACAAAAACCTAAAGCAAAGTCCGCACAAAACTTCAACTATACTCGCTAATGGATAATTCTTTTATTTCGCTGAGTAAAATAGTAAAAGCAAAACCAATACAAGGTCTTCTTCCACTTTAGAGTAGTTCCACCAAGTTGCCTCAAAGGCGCTCCCAGTTAACACAAACTTTCAAGTGCACTTTTTGCGAAAAACCCCAACAAAAAAGAAAAAAAAAAAAAACATCAAAGGAATACAATCTGAAAGTAAATAATGGATCAGAAGTGATTTGTATTTCATCTCACCATCGCATCGGCATCGTCTAAACAAAAATGGAAAGGATTATAAAAGCTTTTTACTCAATACTTCCTTCCCCATACAACGTTAGACCATTTGCAATTTATTGACCTCGCAAATATTTTGCTATGCGTTTCTGTTTGGACATGTGATTTCATTTCCCGAACACAATGACAACAGACTTATTGAGCAAAAAAAAACATACATATACACAATATCCACCACTAATGAACTCAGACCGGGTCGGTGGAGCACATAAACAAACAAACTTTTATATGTGCGTGTCTTAATAGCAGAATGATGGTATCATTATGAATTTCTAGCACCATACCAAACTGGCGTCGAACTCAACAACCGAAAGTCTATCGTGCAGAAAGAGAAACGAATTCAATTCGTTTTGCACTGAACCACAAAAGTCATGGACATGGACGTGGACATCCAAAAATGATTACAATTTCGTTTTCGTTGAATGTTTCCCAGAAGAGAAAGACGAATGAATATGATCAACTAACTGACGAGCGCACGACATGGTGGTCGGAGTTTTTGATTCTGATCTGCCCTTCCCTTCATTATTATGGTCGGCTTTTTTTAAGTGCAGTGCCAACCCCTCCCGCATAACCATGTGTGTTTACTTAAGACGTTTCGGTTGAAGTGGCCGAATGCAGCCGCGGGATATGAATGAACGGAAGAGAGAACAATTAAATTGGAACAAAGAAACGCTGATTTAGTGAAAAGAAAACATGAGTATGGGTAGTTTTGAATCTTCAAAAGAATGCTTTTGATTAGGAGGTGGACACAATTCTTAACGTTTTCGTATCACATCATTTTGGATTGTTCACGTTCAGCATGGCGTCATGTACGAAGTATTTAAACGCGACGCAGATGGACTGTAGGAAAAAGTGGCTCATGCCAAAAACGCTGTTATGTTCAATTACTACACTGAGGATTTACTTCCAAAGTTTTTTAAGTCAACTGTGTTTGAGTTCATAGAAATATCTCTGTTTTTTCTGAATTTTGATTGTTGATTACTACCCTGGCAAAGAAAAGCTTGTTAAAAATTCAATATTCGATTTGAAACGTAAGGGCCTGGATCGCGTAATTCATAAATCTACGTACTGAAAAAGCAGCTCAAATACAAGAAAAAGTTACCAAAAATTTATGAGATGATATTAAAGAATCTTTTGACGATAACGTCAACGATAGACGACTGAAAGATCGAAGCGCAGGCACAGGTAAGAAAAAATATCACAGTATTCTAAAATGAACAATGTTGGCTATTGCCTTTTGAATAAAACTCTAGGGTCTTGATTTATATTTCCTGGGTACTGAAGCGTTTCTTCACAGCTTCACGCTCAATTTGACACTTGTTGTTCATTTATTTCCCAAAAAAAGAAATCTGTAGTAAATTTTTTATGACCGGAAGTTTGTATCGCGAAAAATTTTCGCTGTGCCAAAAAAAAGGAAACATTAAGCTACGAGTACAATACACCGACATCTTGATTTATTTATTTGTTTTGGGTCAAATCTAGGAATTGAAATCTGATTCTCTTCGCGTTGACGGATAAATCTGAAACTACGCACCTTTAGCTGTGATGACAATACAACTCAATGAATTTGATGTCACTGCAAATCCAATATGGCCGCACGCCGCCAAAAAAACGTGGATTATTTATAGTCGTTGCTGAGGATCTGGAACAACAACTTCTGAAGACTGCTTACCGCGGATTAAAATACAAATTCCACTGTCAAGCAGAATGCCCGATTCAACTTGGAGATGATCAAAAATATCGTAATCCCGACCAAGAAGTAGTTAAGCTTATCACATGCAAGCTTAAATCAAGTAAGACTTCAGGTGCAGAGGGTTTTGACGCCGATCCTTTCAAAGCGGGTGGAGATCAGTTGGAAAGGAGCATGTATTAGCTGATCTGCATGGTATGTTCAGAAGAAGGCTTACCCAATGAATGGAACCTCAGTATCGTATGCCCGATCCTAAAAAAGGGAGAGCCTCACAATTGCGCCAATTGTAGAGGAATAAGCCTCCTTAACGTCGCTTATAAGATCTTGTCTACAGCAGACAAGATATGTGAACGTCTGAAAACGAAGTCAACAATTTGGTAGGTCTTTATTAATATGATTTTTGACCAGAAAAGTCCACATCAGGCCAAATTTTAACATTACGGCAGATCTTGGAAGAACCGGGGAAAATAATACCGATATGCAATATCTTCTTATCGATTTCAAGGAGGCGTATGACAGTATTAACAGAGACGAGCTGAACAGAGCCATTTCCAGTCTCAGCATCCCTGCAAAACTCGTACGACTATGCAGGATGACTTTGGAGAATTTGAGACCATTGAAACAGAAGCGGCAAAAATGGGTTTGATGGGTAATGAGGGCAAAACGAAGCATAAGCTGTAATCTGTAAACAAGGACAGAGAACATCAAAAAATAGACAGACATAACTCCAAGGTAGTATAGGACTTCGTCTACCTAGGATCCGCTATTGACACGGAAAAACAAAATCAGTGCAGAGATCAATTGTGACAACTAAACTCAATTTCTCATTCTAAGAACATATCTCTCCACACCTGGGGCCTGTTTCACAGATCATACAACACTACATTTCATACAACAATTTTGAAATCATACATTACATACAATTTTCTGTTTCACAGTTTTCATTGGAAAGATTGTATGATGTTCATTATTGAATGAAACAAAACTCTATTTTTTAAAAGTCAAATTTTAAAGAATGAGAAATTCATTTGCGTATAGGTACTTTTTATATCTTGCAAAAGATATTACATTTATGATATAAAATCGGTCTACAATGGACTGTTAGTAGTTTAAGCTCATTAAAATTCAAGAAGGGGAATGCAAATAGGACGAGAAATTTGTGGTTTTAACTCAATTGGGTCTATAATCAATCTGAAAGCTGAATGTCTTTAATGTGATACTTGAAAAAATGCAAAATGAAAGAAGCATGTTATTTAAATAAAATGGCAGCTCAACCACTACTCTTGCTCTTGTAATATGTTCTTAGCTTTTCTCTTTGTATCGAGCTTCAGAAGTCTTGCTTTTCGGTTGGACAACCCCTTATATTCTTTCTTGCGTTCGTTGAAATCCTTGTTCACAGAACTGTCATCATTTGCTTGCAACTTTTTGTGTGTCTCATTTTGTTTTCAAGAGATTATAGCTGAGCATTGAAATTGGCTTTTTCGCTTTTGGAACCACTTTTGGGAATATGGGTTGGTACTGTTCTTAAACAAAAGGGTTTGTCAAGTTTGAATGAAGATAAAAAGAAGAATGCGATTGGAAAATATTGGCATTCTCCACTGACGTCTAACGGTTCTTATTATCATCGAATTCCATGTAAATAACAGACAAAAAATGAATAAAAAGCTTTTTCTATAATACGATAGCTTCAACATTATGTTGACTTCTAATAGCTCTTTGTTCCTTGGACAAGATTGAAGGTTTTTCAAAACGTTTTCAAAAATCTTACCATTGCAGTGGTATAGTTTGGTCTCGAAGATGTCGCACATACATAAGTAAATGGAAATTAAATTAACAATTTTCTTTCTATCTGGGTCTTTCAAACTTCTTCTCATACTATTCTAAGTCTCATAAAATCTCGGTTTCAATTCAGAAGCGCCGTTAAGTTTTCCAAACAGCAAGTGTTTGGCTGCCTACAAGAAAAAAGCGATTGATACATCACTATTTTTTGTTGTATCAGATGTGTCAAAATTTATCATACATTGTAGACACATAATGTATGACAAATTCTGTGAAACAGAATTTTTACTGGAAATATTCCAGGCGAATTAATCAATCAATGACAGTAGTCATACAACATTTCTGTGAAACAGTATTTTGTAAAATAAATTTTGAAATCATACAATGTAAGTGATGTATGACCTGTGAAATAGACCCCTGCTTTGTATCCAGTAGATCTACATTGACTAACTTAATGCTTTTCAGTAAATACCTTTTCGATTTCGTTGAATTAGGTTATCAGGTTGATGTTGTCTTTACAGATTTTTTGATAGCCTTCGACACTGTATGTCACAATGTTCTCATCGAAAAATTAAGATCATTTGGTATTCATTCGACGCTCCTGAAATGGATTTACAGTTACCTTACAAATAGGAAGCAAATTGTTAAAATTGGTTCTTCTCAATCGAGGCCTATTGACTTTTTATCGGGTGTTCCTCAAGGCAGTCACTTAGGACCTTTGCTCTGATGATTTGAATATTTTTGTGTGTTCAAAGCATTTTCGATTGCAATAAGCTTCAATCTGATCAAAACACAATCGTCAATTGGTGCAAGTTTAATCGGCTTTCTTTGAATATTACTAAATATCAGTTCTTATCTGTTTATCGTATCTGTTCTCTAGTTATTAATCAATATACGATTTCACAAATTTTACTTTCTTACGTAACTGAAGTTAAGGATCTTGGTGTGATTTTTGACACCAAACTTTCATTTTCTCTTCACATCGACTATGTTGTTGTTAAAGCTAGTTCTATGCTTGGATTTGTCAAACGATCGTGTGCCGTATTTTCTAGTCTTTTTGCTCTTAAATCTGTTTATATGTTCTTTGTTTGTCCTTTTCTTGAATATTGTTCCATTATTTAGTGCCCTAACTGTATAACTTCCATCAATCGGTTGGAAAGACTGCAAAAGTCATTTACAAGATTTTTCATTGCTCAACTGAAATGGAACAACCATCTTATTCTACTAGATCTGCATTAATAGGGTTAGATATCCTTAAGAAAAGACGAAAACTGTCAAAATCAGCTATATGTCCTCAACGCCATCAATCTTCCTTTTCTCACTACTTTTCTGTTTTGATATTTCTTACTGATTTTGCGCTGTGCTGTGCAATGCTGTTCAGATCCTATTCAACACTAATAAAATGTGCGGATTCTACCGCGACATAGGCATAGCTTGAAAAATGCGCATCAAGGAACAACAATCCGGCTTGATGGGTTTTCGAAAGCATATTGCGAGAAGTCACGGAAGGGGAAGACCTCATCTAATGCAAAACTGGAAGGAGCTCGATCGGCAACAAAATTGTTGGCGAAAGATGTTGGTGGAGATGCAGGCTCGCCCGTTGTCCACCTAAGTAGCTAGTAAGCGCTTTGCCTACAATTTTTTTCTGAGTCCGAGCGGCTAGCTGTTAAAGCACTAATCATTTTATTTTACTATAAGACTTGCAAATTCCTCCGAGGCGATACCGACGGCAAAGCATTTTTGATCTAACTGAACAGTGGACATAAATCCTCTTTAGTTACAGTCCAACATTCTATTGCTTCAGGGATGCCACAATGAACCTATCTGGCTGCTGAAACAACACTTCGGTGCCGGTTGCCAGAGGAATAATCGATGGACGGAGGGAAGAACAAGTATGTAGTTATTTCAAATGATTTTTTTAATTTTCGCAAATTTAAAACCCAATGACCAATGAGCTATTTGCATTTTCAATTTCAAATTATAATAATAAACAATTTTACATTAAAACGTAAGCTTTAGACTTGCACTTGCGACCCTAGAGCAACAGTTAGCATGTCTGTCTGTTGCATGGGATTTCAAGGCTTGAATTGAAATATAGAATTGTTTTTCCGCGGGTATAGCCGTTCTCGAGGAATGGGCAAGTCCTCCGAAAGTAATTACACTGCCAATAAAAGCACTTCTTCTATCAGCCGATCAGAATCGACAAAAAATATGAGGTCCCCTTAATTCTTTATACAAATGTATGGTTGAGAGAAATGCTATAGGCCCTGGGGTTCTGCGAGTTCTGTAGTTAAACCCTGTTTGGTTATTTATTTTTAATCCAAAAAAGTCTCTTTATTTTCACTTCTAATTTCTAACAAAGATTTAGATATCAGTGAAGAATACCAAATTGAAGCTTGAAGTCCCCTGCAGAATTCAGAACGACTTAACCTTTAAAATATTTCCCATCAAGTCTTAGCTGCGTTAATTTTTATTTTGTCACTTCTACGAATAACAACTTTTACTTCAATCACACTAATATGCCAAGAAAAGTTGGTGTTTCACACTACTAGTTTGTACTAATTATAATCTCATCTGCGTAAAAAATCAAGGTTGCTGTAATAAGATCAGGTTTTTCTTTATTTGAATACTCTAAGCCAATGAAAAAAAAAAAAAAAAACAAACAACTTTAGTCTCGATCGGTAGGTATCAGACTTTTTTACAGTATTCACTGAGACTGTCTGTCTGGCATGACAAACAAGGGAAGCTAGTGAATGAATGTCTGAATTATTATTAGCCTCCGAGTCATTTTAGTTTATTGCGTAGGAAGATTTAAAAAAAAACACACATTTTTTCTAACTCGTGTGTCTAATTCTTGGCCCACGAACACTCAAAGTGAAGTTCAATGTTAGTTGTGTCATCTGGTTCGCATTAAACATAATGAGGTAACAATGGATTCCATTTTATTTTTCGTTTTATCTGTTGATTGGAATCCGTTCTTCTTCGAACGATCATGGATATCAGTTTTGATGTATTTATTGATTTTTTAAATGCCACTCTCCTGGAGTGTTGAAAACAAATGAGTGCATTGACAACCTACCCATTTGTTGTTATTTATTTTGGTATGCACTTTTTTTTTATCAAAAATAGAGGACTGCCATTAAAAACTACAGTATTTCTTATCGAAAGAATTTTTCAAAAATACACAAAGTTCCAGCTTTGATAACAACGTGAAGAAACCGCTTTTTGCGGTTTGTCGTTTTGTTGGAGTAGAGAAAGAGAAAAAATAAACAATTTGTGGCTGTAAAGTCGTGATAAGTGTCAACACATAAGATAACAATTTCCTTTGCTATCAGTTGGCATGAGCACCATAACAAATGTGTGAACAAAAAGGCATATCTCTCTCCAACCCCTTTCTGTGTTACTAACTACGCTCCGTTTACCAATTAACAGGGTGGCATTATAAATAAATTTGTTAGGAGCATACTGGGAGAGAAAATAAAAACAAAAGGCCAAAGACTACAATGCTGAAATGCAATAGCGCAATATGTGCGAGTGTCTTTAAGATGATAAATTATAAAAACAACAACAGCGGCTGCAATGAACTATGATTATCATTAGCTCATAGGTACAATTTATACTCGCACCTTCTTCTTCTTTATGCCAAGCGTATACATTTGTATACACACAGAGCCCATATAAATTTGTAGCAATAAATAAATTTTCATTGAAACGTAGTAAAGTTTGTAGTGCATAAACGCCTTGAGCGATCCCAGTGACGATAAAACTAATCGAAGTGGAAAATGTCTGAGCTCTGAGCTTGTTCCAACCTCCACATACTCGTACACAGTCAGAAGGTGAAAACTTGACATGACTATTTAAATTCTTCGTATGGGATAAGTAGAACAATTTTGCAAAAGCACAAGTCATTTGTTGTTGTTTATCTTATGCGATTTATGGAAACTTGCGAAATGTGTTCCTGTGAATTGGAAGCACGTGTCTCTCCTTAAATGGTTTTACTCACTTCTCTATCTGTTTGATTACAAAATCTTCTATCGTGTCAAAGTCTGACAAGATTCATTGATGAAGTAATCGAATACGAAGTAAGTGTAAGTTTACAGTGCAAGCTAAATTAAGAAACCCATTCATAAGCAGTAAGCGTAATTAAAAGCTTTAAGTGCATGTCCCTCGAAATGTTGACGTAAATATTAAGTCACAAAGTTTTTCTGAATGACAAATGTAAGGGAACATTGTTGCAAAAGTTGGGGAATTTTCTAGAAATTTGTATAAAAAAAGGGGCTTTTGCTTTGATGCGCCGAAAATCAAGCATTCGAAAGCTTTTAACAATAACAATAGGTTAGATTAGGTTGAAGTGGCTGTCAGCCAATGAGTACATTGCCTGACACACTTAGGCCGCAAGGGCTCATTGTGATACCACAGAGATCAGCAAGTTAATCACCTACTGATCTCAGAAACCCGATGTAAGATTAACGAGTTGATCACCCATTTATCTTCCATTACGGGACTATCGGGTTAATCACCCGCAAGTCGAACCACGCGGAACTTTTAATGTATTTCGAATGTCTTTTAGGGTCTATGTAAGCTGTCGGAGAGCAATAACAATAAAACAATAAAAAAAAATGGAGTGGTTCACCATAACTCGGAGAACGTCGTCGGAGCCTAACGCATTTCAAGAGACTACAATTTTATGCCGATTCCGAACGGCTAAGTTAGAAAGCCCTTTTCTTGGCAGTGTAATTACTCTCTGAGGCCTTGCCAATACCTCGCGAAAGGCAATATCCTTTTTTTCTAGGATTCGAATCTCAAACTCCCACATGTAACTCCAGCGATAACACAGCGGACACGAGTCTTTCAATGTCGGTTTGAAAATACAACTACAAAAAAGTACTCACATTTTCAGACCCTTTGAGTGTGTGTTTTTTTAGAGGTTTGATTATGAAATTGGAGACACTGTTTCTAGTGATTTTCTATGTGACAATTGGTGTTCTTTTTAGTTTTAGTTTACCCATACACAAAACTACCATAATGACCAGTTAATTGAATAAACTCTCCAACAAAGCCAAAGATCTCAATTACTCAGGTGAATATCTCAGTTCTGGATGAACGCTTGTATCTACCAACACAGGAATATACCCAAATATCCTGTGCCTAGCGATCTATGTCAGTTTTTGCACTTCAAGTTGGTCCAGGCTTGATGTCCCTCTCTACTTGATCTTGTCAATAAGACGAGGTCTTTTTCTATAGTGCATTCGAAGATTCGGTGATTGTGAAGATTTAATAGCCGAGTACGATTTTCATAAAAGGAAGGAGATTGAAAAGATCTTCCCAAGGAAGACCTTTGAGAGTGAAACATATGAATATCATAAATTGGTGACCACGCCTGAGACGCATATTCTAGATGCGAGGACGAAAATAACAGTTGTATAAAGAGAGAGTTATAAGTGTCATTAAATTCTTTTGCCCATCGCTTAATAAAGCCAAGCCAAGTATTGAATTTGATTTGTTAATAATGAGGTTGATGTGTTCATTAAATTCTAGGTTGGTACTAAAAAGAACACCGAGGTCAAGGAATCTAAGAACTTGAGATATGGATTGTTGCGATATTGAATATTCTCCAATAATAGGCGATCTTTTGCGGGAGAAGGTCATACTTTGGCACTTGGAAGCGTTTAAACTAAGCCCGTTTTTAGATCACCATAGAACAAATCTTTCGATATATTTTTGTAAGAAGTCACACTCTGAAGCATTTTTGATGGTTTTAAAAATCTTTATATCATCAGCAAAGATTAAAATGTCGCTGTAGGAGATGCAAGTAATTACATCATTAATTGCAACATTGAAAAGTAAGGGACCAAGATTACTTCCTTGTGGCACACCAGAGAAAGCATTGAAAGGTTTTGATAAAACGTTACCAAATTTGACTTCATAAGACCTATTTTTTAGGTAGGTGCTTATCCAAACAATAAGTAATGGGGGAAATCTAAATGCTTTCAGTTTATATAGTATAATTTATTATGAGACAGTTGGTCAAACGCCTTAGAGAAGTCAGTGTAAATGCAGTTGAGCTCGTTCAAACATTCAGGGGCGTTGGAACATTTGATAAAAAGATATAAGATTGGTTAGCCGTCTTCTTTGCATAAATCCAACATCCATTACAATTGACAATTACCATCAAAGTTAGTCTAGCTACACCCGTAACACACCAGTGTCTATGTAGATCCCACGCCTTACAGAAATCAAACTCAAAACATTAAACATGTCCAATAAAAAACATGTTTAGCGAAATTTCGTAAAATCGACCATTGTATTGATCCTGGACCATGCAAAAAATACTCTGTGCAAGCAACACGAGTTCCGGGGACTAGTAAAATCAGTTATCAGCAGTTTAAGAAGTCGCGAGTTGTAACGTTGGAAGTATGACTGGTCAAAGTTTCAAACTCCAAAAGATGATAAAAAGAAGGCGAATAGACATCTTGTGTGACCAAAATTCGCAATGCTGAAACACAGGAAACAGAACCCGTTTTTTGCTTGCAAATGCAAAAGCCTCCAAAATGTTCTATTATGGAATGGATGAGGGTAAATTGGATGGGAGCAGATGAAAAAAGCTGCATTCTGGCTCGATTTTCACAATCTGTTTAAGAGCAGTTTTGGAGATTTTAACAGACTAATGGAAATTCGGAAGACAAACGAGGATTATGAAGATGCCAGTGTGATATGGAATATTGCACCAGGAACATCCCTATGGTAATAATGTCCATGTCGCATGGTCTTATCGTATTAAATACCATGTTCATCAAACAAGAACGACAGCTTGACGCTTACAGCAGTATCTATGGTGGCACAATAGGTTTCATTCAGACACCACAGTGCCCAGAGCTGAGCAAGTTCTACCCGTCTCCTAAATCTATGGTGGGAATGAAACCCAAATTTGCTACCACTGGGTAGCCAAATGTTCTGAAAGCTAGGGCGAAAGACAGCAAAGTGATGATACCCGACGAAGCTGTCGCCTAGCAGCACCACCTTCTGCTGACAAATTTTTTTATGTAGACGATGAAGAAAAACAAACAAGGGCGACGAATAGGATCAAGTGGTTTACTTTGGACAAAGAATAATGCGAGTAAAACACAATCAATACTGTCCAAAATGCAGGGAGCACGGAAAAGAGTATGAGGGATCCAACAAAATATTGCGAACATTTTCTTAGGGACACAAGCAACAAACCAAAGAAACATGGTTTCGAATGATGAAGCTGAAGTAGTGATAAGTAAGTAAAAAGCTACTATGAAGACATGGTCAAAGTACTCCTCAAATAATAAAAGTGAAACGACTGACTCGTGGTATACAGAAGCTGCAATAAAGAAGCAGTGCGCCCAGCTCCAAGAAAAGAGCACGAAGAACTTGTATAGAAGCTGGAAGAAATAGAGTGGATGAAGTGAGAAAACTTCGCCATCTTCTGCAATAGAAAAATGCCCTATAAGCTGAAGGAACGACTCTACACCACGTCCTTTCCATGTGACCTCAGACATGAAACAGTCCTAAATCGGGAAGCTTGATGACGCTTTCTGCGGTCAACGCAGTGTACTGAACATGCCAATCATTAGTGTGATGCAAATAAGTGGGAGAGCTGTGATCCATTCGAGATCACGATGCTTATAACACCGAAAAAAGAAGATTACAAAAAATAGGATTCTCCGTTGAACCAGCGGCTTAGTAAAACCCAAAACCTTAAGGTTCATCCGTGCATGCCGATCGCCAACACCGAATCAGTGCGAACGTCCCGATCGGCTGACCTACCCAGCGATAGAAGAACCGAGTTCAACCCGAACGAAATCGATCTGATGTCGTCGGCATGGTGTGGACGAACCTTAAAAACAATCCGTTTTGGTGTTTTTTTATAACTGTTGGCCTTAGTGTTCGATTCTTGGCTATCTCTTGACATTATATCTTCCCGAAGTCATATTTTGCTTCACAATATTCGTTTTGGTGTAGACGTGAGCAAGATATCCGTATTTCTACTTCATAAACAACAAGGTTTGTAGTAATCCCAGTCAGACGACAGTTTGGGACAATCAGAATATTGGAGTGTCTTCCTTCGAGCGAACGAGCGTATGTAGTCAATTTGGTTGGCGTCCTATTGATTTACGCATCACCATCTGTCCTGTCCAGTTTCTGGGTCTAATAAAATAAATGAATAGGGTGTAGCAACAGCGCGAGGGTCAAGCACATTTCTTTAAATACGTAAAGTGTGGAGTTGATCATTCGAAGTTGAGGTCATATAAGAACCTAAGAATATTCGAAGAAGGGGTGTTTCTAATATCAAGGGGACGAATGAATCCTTTATTGAATATCTGTAGCCTGGATCTGGCTATGGCAAGGCATTTACATAAAAAGTGTTCAGCAGTTTCTGTGTCTTCGAGACAGACACGACAGGTGTCATCCTGGCTGATGCCCATGTTTTTATGATGATATCTAAGAGAGCAGCGTCCAGTGAAGAAGTCCATAAGTAACTTTGCATCACGTTCCATTAGAGGCCATTAGAGTTGTTCCAGGTGTGGATCATGTTCTGCCGTTCCCAAGTAACCAGTTTGCGCTTAATGCTACTGATTGGGAGACCGCAGTAGGGTTCCGGGATTTTGAATTGGTTTTGAGAGCCAAGTCTAGCTAGGCGGTCAGCTTCTTCGTTACCCTGTACACCTTCATGTCCAGGCACCCAGGAAAGAGTTATTTTATTGAGGGTGGCTAATTGAGATAGCCATGTCAGGTAGTTCCAAACTAGTTTCGATTCGATTTTGGGCTGCCTGACTGTCGCAGCAAATTAGAATGCGGGATCTTCTGGGGTTTCTTCTAATGCATTCCCTAACACTAAAATTCTATACCTATTACCTCTGCTTGAAAAATAGTATTTGTGCTACCAAGGGATGTAGATGATGTGAAGTTGGGACCGGAAATCCCTGCACCTACACCGTTGTTAGTTTTTGAACCGTCAGTGTACCAAACGTGTTGGAAGTTGATTGTTATTCCATGCTGAGCGGTTAGGAAAGATTACTTCGAAGGGATAGTGTAACATTATGCGTTTAGGCATAAAGCTCGAAGAGTGAGCTGCAGGCGATACCAGTGTTGGGAGCATCTGCAGAATGCTCATGTGTCCATGTTTTCTTTATTTAATTTGTTTGTGAGATGAAGATTTAGGCCGCTGATAGCGGCAGTGGAGCTTACCAAGGAAAATCGACTGATTAGCAAAATCTCAGATCAAATACTCTGATCAGAGATTCCTTCACTAAGAATTTTCTGAACAAACCGAATTTATGATTATCACTTGGAATAATCATTGATTAAAGATAATCGAGCTTGAACAAACCGATCCTTTCTGTTTTATGTGAAACAATCCCACAGCAGATTCACAATTTTTGAAAAGATTATTCAGAACACATTGCTCGGCTGATGAAAATATGAAGTGTTTGACAGATCAATCTTTGGCTTTCGTGTTGACAGCGTTATGTCTAATCCGATTGAAACCAAATGATATGTAGGTACATAGCTTCATTTTCCTTCAGTGATTCTTCTTTTTCTTAAACAACTTGTTTCTTTCAAATTCCTAGAAATGTGACCAATGTCACCTACAGCTCAACTGACTTTCCATTATTTCAAAAAATACACAATAACTGCACTTGCAACGAACCAACATCAAAGGAGAGGAACCCGCCCACCCACAAAGTAATCGGATCTGTGTAGTCATACCAACAGAGGTATGGACTGCTAAATCCTCACAGAACAAAATCTACAAAACATGACGCAGGTAGAATAGTGTGACTGTCAAGAAGAAAATAATGTTTTGCAACAGCACTGTGTCCTCTTTCAGTCACCACTCTAGTGCATCTAACAAAAGGAAACCTGCCCTCATTCCAGCTAAACAGAATTCTTTGTTAAAATGAAAAAAAAGAAACAAAATAATAACTCCACGGTGTGGGTATCCTACACTACACCAATAACAACTAAATGCGTCCATAAATTAGCATCCAGCTGGGAGCAGTCTTCTAAGAGCTAAAAATAAAGTAAACAAAATCAAAGAAGAGAATCCTGTACGACGGCCATTTGCTGTTCTGCCATTGCCATGGCATCTGTTGTTTCTCAGGAACACCAAGGTATGATGTACACCTGATCATCATCATGATGCACATTGCACATGAAATTTATGTAAAAAGGAACAAGGAAAAAAATGAAAATGTTTAAAATTGCAACTCACCACTTAGCGGTGGTCTCCACTCGTAACTCGTGATAGGATGAAGTAAACTGGAACTTTGCCGCACGTTTGTTCACACGTTGAAGTCGCTTCCAAACACTTCCCATGACTATAATGGGTGGTTGGGGTTGGCTGGTCGATACGATAAATGGGAGCTCCTAAGGTCAGTTGTTGGGTTGTTGTCTACTTAAAATCTAATTGAACAGGGTGCAGATATTTTTTTTCAGTTTAACCAGATGAAGAGGAATCTCCTTTGAACACTCGAGAACAGGTGGGGTGTTGACAACTCGACCGATTTGGTTGCAACGACACTATCGAATTAGTAGTAATTCTTCGCGAACGAAATTTTCTTCAACGTCTTAACAATAATTAAATTTTTGAGTGAAAAAAATCGCACACTTCCGACGGGCTAGACAACAACGAAATTACGAAAACAACCAAAACAAAACTGAGTCTTGCGAATTTGACTTTGTTGTTTTTTCTGCTTCTTTATTGAATTTTTCGGCTTTTTTTTTCTTTATTAACAACAAACGAAGGAAGTATGACAAGAAGAAGAGACTTCTCTGCGTTAACCTTGAGAACGACTACGGCGATGTAGCAAAATTTCTTGCGCTATTCTCCACCCCACAGAAGGAGAGGTTTTCCTTGTTTTTTTCTTTTCCTTGCTTCTAGACAATTTATCTAGTTATTCAATTTGTTGAATAATGCACAGATCAGAAACAACTTTTTCCCACTTTGTTTCACGTATTTTGCCCACAAAACATTCATGAGCAACACAAAAAAAGAGAATTGATTGAAAACAATTTTTATAATAATGACGTCACTTTTTTTACTGGATTTGATACAAATTTTATACAATTTTCGTGGATAAAAACGAGAATTTTCTGACTTCACTTGACGAATTTTTAGACCCGTTTGCACTTTGGAATTGAATGTAAGAAATACAATCAATTTGGTTTAAGAGACTTTTTTGGTGGAAGTAAAAATTTTCAATGAAAATTTTTCTTCGTCACTCTGATGACAGAATAAATTGGTATTCATTGTTTGTTCTTTTGCGTACGAACGAGTGATTCGTGACTGTGTGGGCGAGTGAATATTTATGTTTGCGATTACAATTTTATTTATATTTTCTTCTTTTACTAATTAACAAATATGCAACTGTCGCGACGGAGACGAGGCGCAACTTGCAAGGCTCGAGACATTCCTGTTCTACTTCTCTATTCTCTTCTACTCTAGCGAAATCCAAAGCAAATTTTTTATTCGTGTTTCGGTTCTCGAAGTCAAATGACGTAACGTAAAGTTGTCGCGTACTTCAACAACAACAATGGTGGAGGAATGTTGTGGAATTTTGAAAGGAAAATTTGACAGTTGGTACAATGAGGTAGTTGCATTGTATATAAATTCTATAGTACTATTACTTTGACCCGTTCCGGTGACAAAGTGGGAATTGAACGTACGCCACAAAAGTTGGAATGTATTCCACAAGACTGTATTTGAAGACGAGGAAAATTATATGCGTATGAGCAGGAAACCAATATATACAAATATATATTTTTTTCTTTCTTACGCACGCTAAAAATAAACATTCCACATCAGCTGATTCGCGCTTCCCCACGCGATGTTGCGCCACCTAACGATCAATACAGGAGATGAAAAAAGGTGTCCAGTAAAATTACTATAGTTTAGATATACAATGGTAGTTGCATTAAAATTCTAAGGGCTGAGCCACATTTACTATTTTAAATGCAAACAGTTGTGGTGAATTAAAGTGGTGTCAGCGGCGAATGTCGTTACTCCATTGTATATAAATTCTTTTTTTTTTAGTTTAGATATTTAGTTTAGATATACAAGGGTTTTTTAGTTTAGATATACAAGGGTTACTCGTTATTATTAATTTTTAGGTTTGCCTTACTTCTCTCGAGAGTAGAGTAAAGATAGCTTCATTTCAGCATAAGTGAGAAGCAGTTTTTGACATTTAAATCAACTTAAAGGGACTTTTTTTCTTCAACTTTTTTTCTTGGCTAAAACTATTCTAACACATCCCTAGAATTGAAATCCAAAGGACCATGTAGTGTTTTGAAAATTTAAACGTGATTAACTTAAAACTGAGTTTTTGAAACTGGCCAAAAGCGAAACTATTTTAGTTTTTATCCGACTGACTTGACTTTCATCTTAGATTTTTGAGATGATCAGTTTTTTTGGAATAAAAGTTATATGCAATTAACTGCGTGAACACAACGAACTGTAAGCGCAGCCGCAGGCGTAAGAGTTAAAATAAATTTAACTTGTGCGGCTCCGGTTTGCGTTGTTGTGTATACATCATTCAGCATTCACGTGTACTTAATTTTTTGCGGCTGCGGCTCCGTATGCGGCCGTGAATCGTTGTGTTAAAGCAGTAAAGTAATTTTTTTGGTCAAAGTAAAGTAATTTTTTTGGTCAAAAATGCAACTATTTGTTTGAATGGTCCCCATATTGCAAAAAATTGATATATGTACAACTGTAATGTTGTGTACTTCATTAGCAGAATGGATTTAGATTATCAGCCTTATTATCAGTTTCACGTGAACAGCTTTTCGCCCGGAACATTTTTGTTCGCCCGGAATTTTAAAAGCTATTATGAGTTTCACCTGAACAAAATTCCAGACTTACAATTTTTCCGCTTTTGTTGTTCACTTGTTCGCCTCACAAAAATAAGTGAAATAAATTGCTCTTAACGTTTTCACATTTCATGGGGAAAATAGTTCATAATAAGGGAAATTTTTTGAACGTGGACAATTTTTCCCCCGAAACTCATAATAAGGGAAAAGTGAAATGGGATCTTTTTCGAGGGGAATGATTTCACGTGAAACTCATAATAAGGCTGTATAAAAAAAAAATTCTTTATTGTTTCAGATGCTGTTGGGGCTGCGTATAGCTTTCCTGTTTTGGAAGTGAAGGCTGTCGCACTATTTTTGGAGATCTTCGAGGCCTTGCGTAGATCAGAGCGGCCAGTGATTAGCGGGGTTTTCATGGTCCAACATGGTTTGACAACAACAATGTTGGATCATCTAAACGCTAAAACAACCACTTGACCGCATGTTTAAAAACATGCTGGTTTGTCATACCATCCAACGTGTGTAAACAGATGTTGGACAAACCTTACTGCACCGTCTATCATTTTTCATTTAAATTTGTTTCGGTTACTGTGAAGTCGGCAAGTCGCAATCGCAATGGCAGCTATTAGTTACAACGATTTTTGGAGGGAAATTTCTGAGGTTTATCGAAGTCTTCCAGAACTTTGGAAAATAAAGTCTGAAAACTATAAAAACATAAATGCAAATGTCCAAAGGCGTATAAAATTTTATTGACAAAGTACAAAGAACTCGAATAAAACGCAAACATCGAACTATTAAAAAAGAAAATAAACTGCATTCGTTCCTCTTACCGTAGAGAGTTGAAAAAAGTAAAAAAAAGTGAAATGTCTGGTGCAGGAGTAGATGATGTATACTCTCCGTCTCCGTCCTTTTGGTACTTCGATACCCTCTACTTCCTGAAAGATCAAGAGGAACAAGTGGATGGTGTATCTTCAATGGATCCAGACAACGAGCAAAATGAAGAGGCAAGTGTTAAAAGTGTAATAGGTGGTTTATTTTTATCCTTACTTTTTTGAGAAAAACATAAACAATGGAGTGACTTTTTGTGCTTTGAACAAATTTCATTTAAAATCTAATTCAAATAATCGAGGAAGCAAAATACTCGCTAAAATTATTTCTTGTGTCCTTAGCAATGGTTGATGAATTTTTGTATTTCCGACATTGCAATTGGAGAAATGAAGGCCCCGACCCATAAAATCCGTTGCGTCCGTTCGCTGCCGGATTCAACTGACAGCAGTGAGTTTTACCGGACACAACGGATTGGGGTGACCCATAGAAACCGTTGCGGTGTGAAGAGTAAACTTCAAATTGGTTTTGACTGCGCATGTCATCAGTTCTGCCGGACGCAAAAGTTAAAAGTTGGGCTACTTTTTCCGTTGCGTCCGTTGCATCCGATGCTTATGGGTCACCTCTCATAAGATCGTGTGTATTTAATCGAGCTGTCAGTTGAATCCGGCAGCGAACGGACACAACGGATTCTATGGGTCGGGGCCTTGAGTTATCTCTAGCGTGGGATGACGATATTTCAATATCCGTGCTGCTAATATAAGTCCTGGCACTTTTCGTTCTATAAAAATTATTCAAGTAGCATATCGCAAGAGCGATATCTGTTATCTTCGCTGGGTTCAATTCGATTGTTGTGAGCAAAATCCTAAAACGGGATGAAATTATGCCGAAAGTATTTTCAACCACGTTCCTTGCCCTCGATAGCCGGTAATTGAATTGCTCTTGCTCCTTTGTCATCGAATGGTAGCTGTATGATTTAAGCATGTTTTCATCCAATGGAAAAGCATCATCTGCGATGACGTATGGCAACTTCTTCTCAAAAGCACCAACTTTCGCGGGGGGTGGAATTTTCAAATTTGTACTCGAATTAGGTGCTGAAAACACCCTTCCGTCAGATACTCTTCCATTGGCACCGGCTTCAACCATTAAAAATTCGCAGTTAGCATTCACCAATGCTATCAGAACAATGCTGTACGTTTTTTTGTAATTATTGAAGTAGTAGGCTCCGCTTCCAGTGGGCTTAATTATATTGACGTTTGTACCATCAAGCGATCCAATGCAATGTGGAAAGTTCCATGCTTCCTTAAACCCATTCGCTACTTGTCTCCACTCATCTTCATTTGTTGGTAACTGTAAAGAATATTAAAGTTTTCTTTTACTACAGGAACAAGCTCAACCGGTAAAGAAAAGGATGAAAAAAAATCCCCAAGCAGACAGGAATGACATTTTCATGCGAGCTCAACTCACTTAACTGGAACAGACCAACCAAAAACAAGATGATACCAGCACTTTTAGCGCCACCTGGTAAAACATGTTCAGGAAACTGCAACCAAGCCAACAATTGTATGCGAACCGAACGATAATGGAGGTTCTCTTCCAGGGGGCATTAGGAAAACTTCACGAAGCCTCAAGCAAAGTTTTTGAAAATAGTGGGAATTATCTCTGTGAAGGAGCACGCGCTTCAACTCCTCTGTCAACTAGAACAGAGTCTCCATCAACAGAAAAATATTTCAGTGAGGCTTCGCAGAACAGTAGTTCTACCACATTTTCTAGATATACACCAGAGCATGTTATAATTACAAAACCACTTCATGGATACTGCCCAACAGGGTACACAGAACACAGCTACGCCGAGGAACACATTGAACCCTGTAGGGCTATTCCAGAAAGCGCGGCGGATCGTATTTAAAGCGATAACTCAATTGCGAAGCGCTTCGCTTTTGGTTATTCTGAAAAGCGAACATGGTTGGAAATTAAACTTCCAATATTTCCATTTGGAAGTCTTATCCATCCACTCAAATGTCATCTATTTCCAAGTTTTTCCAATGAAAATTCCAAGTTTTCCCTTGGTATCCGTTGGAAAATATTTTCAAGAACGGAGATAAAAGCAAAATTCTTGGCAGTACAAACAAATTTTTGAATGCAGTTATATTTTCTTTACTTTTATTTCATACATTTGAAGGTGATGCAGGTTATACTCTTGAGCTGTGGTTAATGACACCATATAAAATTTAAAATATGAAAAATTTGTAGCTGATCCACTTTTGTGTTGCACAAGTTGGTTGGTAATCGTTGTTTTTTGTCTTTCAGCACAACCTTGTTTTTTGAACTGCAAGATGTTTTCTTCATCTTGTAGTTGAATTTTATTTGTAGAGCATGAGAGTAAAATCTTTTCACTTTCGACAACCAATGCGGTGGTTTCTGGAGAAAAACTTCGATTTTCATTGATATCGTGCTGTGGAGAATACGGATTGCTTGTATGGCCCACCTCCTGTTCCATGGATAAGCTAATTGTTTTGACGGAGCTAGCTTTTCATGTGGTATTTTAAGTCCTTCCATACCTGAACGACGAAAATTTATTTAGTGTTTAGTACGAGAACATGAAAAAATTCACTTTCTTCCATCCATCTCGAGTTTTTGTTGGGGGTCCAATGCTGTTGAGCTTCCTAGTGACCTCATCCCATAGGTCGCCAGATTTGGCTCTAATTCCTGCGCATTTAACAATCCTTTTGCTATCCCTTCGTGTTGTTGCATAAACACAACAAGCATCAAAAATTGTTGTGTCGTGGTGTTTTTTTTGACTCCTTTCATAAATAAAAAAGGAATTCACTCTCAATCCAATTGATGATAATTAAATTTTTCATTATATTTACATTTTTCTATCAATCCGCTTGCAATTCGACACTACAACACCTATCGCTTTTGAAAGTGAAATGAATTATGTCAAAAAGGTATAGTTTCTACGAAAAAAAAGAATGACGTTTGGAAAGCGCTTTCGCTTTCCACATAAAAAAAAAATTAAAAGCGATTCGCTTTTGAGAATACGAAAATTCATTTCCGCCACCAAAAGCGATCAGCCGCGCTTTCTGGAATAGCCCTACGAAAAGTTGATAAACTTAATTGTAACTGGACTTAGATGTTAATTTAAATAAGACTCTTTCTTTTATCTTATTTCAGAAAAAATTAAGGGTAACGAAGTGCCTCTGAGAACCTCTACGTGCAACACCCTAAAGAATATATATCTAGATGCTTCTTTTTGACGAATTCGTCCAATAATCGAACCAAATTTTTAGGTATTCAAATGATTTTGAAATTAAAAACAAACAAATTTTATGTTTTAAATAAATTTTATTTATTCATATTCCTATTAATTCGGAATTACTATACGAAACAATTCAATCATCTTTTCGTTCTTTTCTTCTTTACAATAAACATAATTTTCTTCAATAATTATCTTTTCTTCTTTTCTACTGTCCCAATCCAACAGAGTTGTATAACGTTCAATACTTTTCCAGGTTAAGTGTGCGTTACACTAGATTCTAATAAATACTTTCTGAATTTTTATTTCTTTTTTTTTTTTAATTTTTATTTAACCTTAGCTTTATTTATTGACATTATTTACAACTAAATGCTTCTTTTGTTTCTGTGATCTCAAAAAAAAAATATTGTAAACTAGAAAGTAGGTTCTTATTACACGGAAACAACCATTTCAATTTGATTTGAATTTTTTGATGGTTTTTTGAGATTTTATTTAAATGTTTGCTCAACGAATGAGTCTTCCTTCATTGGGTTGATTTTAAACTATCGATACTTTTACTTCTTATACTTAAATGTTATTTACGAGAATGCCGTTTTGTGTGAAATAATCTTGAAACTAGAAATATGCGATGGAGAATTACTTCGTTTATGTTTATTTTTTGATTTCTTAAAACTAATAAAGATTAATTATGAAATGAGGTGATTGTTATGGTGAGTGAGTCGGCGTGGTTGAATTTTTATTTATACTTCAGGTGGAGTCAAGTACATTGAGAATGGATTCTAGTGTTATGTTTATTTATATCGAATACTTTTTTTCTTCTTTTCTAAAAGGATTTAATCTCGTTAGTCGATAATAAAATACACATATTTAGTTATTTGCTACAAAATTCTTCGATGTGAACTTAAGATATTTATTTTTAAAGTTCAGTTCACATTTGAAGTGGAGGTTAGTTCACATTGTTTTCATGTAAGAATATATTCAAATGTAAGCTTGTATAATTTATGTAATTTTCAGTTCAGTGCGCGCGGATGCGAATTTAAAAAAAAATTAAATGGAACTTAAAAGTAAAAAATATTAAAAAACTAATATAAATAATAATTTGTCTGCCTTGTACAATAAACCAATCAATCAATCTTACCAGAAGTTAAGCAACTTTGAGTGATGAGTGTATCCTTTTCTCGATTAAGTCATTACTATATTCTCAAGAGCTTCTGTAGTCTAAAATCTTTAAGTTTCATCAGATTGCAATTTTGTAAACATCATTTTTAATTGTGTGCTTTTGTGAGTTGAGAAAGCTCCTGATACAATAAGTGCTATCTTTTTTTACAAATTCGATTAAAGTCATCCACCACATTTTAGATGACCTTCTCGTGACATGCCAATGTTTTTAAAAGATGTATGAATTTTAGACACATGAAAAGCAGAGTTTTGGACCATACAAAAGCAAAGCAAAGTAGATAATGCAAAAACCGTTACTTTGCAGGTAAAATAGTTTTCTAGACTATACACATTCAGCCTTATTATGAGTTTCACGTGAAGAGCACTCCCCTCGAAAAAAAATTCCATTTCAATTTTCCCTGATTATGAGTTTCGGGGGAAAAATTTTCCATTTTTGAAAAAATTTCAAAATTGGAATTTTGTAACGGAGAAACTCATTCCGGGTGAACTAAAATATTCCTGACGAAAAGCTGTTCACGTAAAACAGTAATGAGGCTGATTATGTTCGTATATTGAAGCCCTGTGGTCGCCACAAACCGTTTTTTGAAAAACCTAAACTCGCCCTGAATATCAAACTGAGTGTTTTTTGAGCTCTGGCGTTGACCTGGGTTTGCTCTCAACTCGCCCTAGGTTCTTGCTGGGGCGTGTATTTTTATTCAAATGACAGAAATGTGGTGATTTAGTGGTTTAGCGTTTTTAGAGGAATAGGAAACCCAGGTTTTTTTGACAACTCATAGGGTTGCCAAGGAAACCTGGGTCAACCCTGGTTAAAGTCCAACGAACAACCTATTATTAGCAATGATGAAGTACAGTAGTGCCGCTTTCGGAATTCAGCCGACGAATAGTAAATAAATAAAACATATAAGGTGGTGAAACAGAGCGGTGAACCCCAGGGCCTAGCGTATTTCTCACAACCATACCAATTTAGGAATGGAGGGAATCTAACATTTTTTGTCGATTTCGAACGTTTTTTCAAGTCAATAAGTTGCGATCGGCGGAGTTGACAGTTCCTCGCACAGCGTGTAGTACGTCATCTATAAATTCCTATAGAGAACGATAAAATAAAACACTGGTCATCAATTCATGTTCGTAATACCAAGAGCAACGAATTTACTAGATCAACAAAGTTGGTCCATCAATTCATCAATCACCATAGGGGACATAGTTTATGAAACCATCTTTTGAACAGAGCGACGAGCCCCAGGGCCTAGCGCATTTCTCAAAACCATGCCTTGGGAGGGAATGGAGGAGACCTACAATTTTTTGCTGGTTCCGAACGGCTTATCGAGAAGGCGCTCTTCATGCAATCGGAGGACTTGCCAATTTTTCGCGAAAGGCGACAGCCAGCCGTGGAAATACATTGTTGCCTCTGATGGGATTTGAAACACGAACCTCTGGGTTAACAGCAGACATGATAACCATCACGCCACGGGTACCACAAATTTTTTTTTTTATGGTAAAGCAATAAATTTAAAATTGAAAAACTGAGCCACTTCTGCTCACAGAGGCTCAGTCATAATATTCAACGATTTGAAGCAATGGTAGAGGGAATGAGGACATATTGCAAAAGACGTGTTTAGATATGCGGTTGAAACGTTACAATCATGGCTTCAATCTGGTAAACTAATTCAATTATAAGCTAAAAATAATAAGAAACAACAAAAAGTTACTTTTTTATCAACAAAATGAAAAGCAACCAGAATTTAAAGCCAAGACATCGCCATCTGACTTCGCGGGCAAGTTTGACGATATCAAATAGGTTTTTCGGAGCCTTAGGCAAAGAAACTGCCGAGCAGTAAGAACAAGATATTAAAGACCACAAGACAAACGATTATCACTTACTTGGGCTGTTAAAAATCAGACTTTTAACGCAGAAGACATAGTAAAAGCGGTCATGGAGCTTTTAAGCTTTTATTAGCTAACGCTAATTCTGCCAACGAAGAAAAAGAAGCTGCACAAAACACTTGACTCCTTCATATATATTCACATATGCTACACTAGCAACTGCTTTCATTACATGCGTATATCTAATGTTGGCGCTTTAAGGCAGGAATAAAAATTGTAGTATTTTCAAATAAAACAAAAACCTGGGCCAAACCTTGAATGTTCTCGTTCAAAAATACAATAAAATTTTACAGTGAGTTGACTCTGAAACAAAAAACAACGAAATGTTTTATAGAACGTGGGAAAACAAAAAAAGTTCACAAAAAAAAAACAAAAATCGTATACGAGAGTAGAAAATACATACATACAAATACATATATGTATTACTGTAGTGTAAAAAAAGAAATAATAATTTTTTTGTTAATCAATTTTAAAGTATATTTTGTTTGCTTTGCGTTTCTCTTTCAATTGGAAGAAGAATTTCATAGGCTGTATATTTCAAATAAATCATATTTTTCATTTAGATAAATGTATACTAATCTTAAAAACAATTTTAATTTTTACACTATTTTGTTTTATAACTTGCATCAATTTTCTTTGTGTTAGTTAAATGTTAAATGTTTAATTTTTTGTTTTAAATAATATAAATTGTAATTTACACTTTTAAATTATAAGGATTTAAGAAAAAGAAAATACTTAAATAGTACATAACACTATATTACGCATTCATGCATAAACAGTTTATGTAATGTTTAGTTTAATGCATTTGAATTTGTTCGATCTAATATTAAAAATATACTTTATCTTTTATTTATATATTTTAATATATATTACTTTTGTTTTAAAATATTAATTACATTTTCTTATTTTAGTAGAAATTCAAAACATGCGTGTGTGTGTGTGTGGTATTAATTAGCTGTTTTTTCTTCTCTTTTTTTTTTTGTTATTTGGAAAGTTACTCAGTTTACTTATGATTTAGTTATTATTTTTTGTTTAGAGCTTACAGTTCTACTATTTAAAAAAAGGAAATAATTTTTGTTTTAGAAAAGGACTACTTGCTGCAAAAGAAATACTATAAACGAATTTTCTTTTTTTGTAAATCATTCATTCCATAAATTTTTTTGTAAATACTCTAAATAGTTGCCTTTAAAAGGTTTTTTTTTTCTTAAATTGCCAAAGCAAAAAACAGTGTACATAAAATTAAAACCAAATTTTGGACATGATAGGAAAATATAATCGTATATAAATAATTGCGTTTAACTAACAATTTTTGTTAAATGTTTTTTTTTTGTTTTTTTAATTTTTTATTTATTTTTTCTCTAAAGGTTGTCTAATGTGAAATAATTTTGTTGTTTATTTTATTTAGTAACTGGCTTCGTGCCCTGCTAAAATATAGAGGTCGTGTCCTTCATCACTTCCAAGTGAACCAGTTCTGTATAGTTGACTTTCAAGGGCAACGACTCTGTGAAGAAAAATAAAAAGTTAATTTTAAAAGTTCAACAATAATTGCAAACATCAATGCTGTTGAAATTCAATATTTTTGTTTTTGTTTTTTTTTTCACTCGAAACGGCAACTTATGTCGCTTTCCATTGGTTTCACTCCGAAAAGCACTCATTTTGAATACCAATGGAACACCTAAAATTGTTTCTGCTTAATTTAACGTGTTGTCTTTGGATGAGTGAAACACCTATAGCTCATAAAAAATGTTCCCTGCGGAAACTTTTCTTTTTGACATTTGGGTAACATGTATTACTGCTTCTTGAGTGGATTCTCACTTCAAATCGAGAAGTAGCTGTCACTTCTCAGAATCACGAGAAGCGATCTTTTTGCACGAATGAAACGGTTTGAGCTCCTGGACGCTCCTGGACGGTTCTTTTCGTCTAATGGAAAGCTACATTAATATGGTAATATATTGACCTGAAAGCCCTTAGTCAAAACTTCAATTCAACAGACATACCAACTTTATTCTTATATATTTTTGAGTTGTCAATGTTGAATGGTAGCTCCAAAGGCTAATTCACATAAGAGTGGCCGACAACAAAGGTTGCAAATCGTTTCGTAGATTTTATTTTCTCCCAAATTCTTTCTTGAGAAAGTTTTAATAGTGCTAATTTTAGGAATGGTATACAAACCATTTCTTTGTTCATTCGTTGGTTGCTCACATGTGAATAAGCTTCAATAGAAATATAGAGCATATCGCAGCTTGTCGGGACTTTCGATGCTGCCCTGAGAGAATGCCTGGTAAAGAAATATCCAGATTAAGTGAAAACCACAAGTTTAGGTTTTGAAAACCACAATTTGATGTGCGTAACTGACAGCAACTACGTACATAGATATCTGACAGACAGGCGTTCATTGCTGTCCATTGTGGATTGTTAGCGATACCCATGACATTTACGAGCATAAGGACGTTCGGCACTTTGAATCTTCTTATCTCATAAGAGTTTCTTCAGAACTGTATATCTTTATTCTGGTAAAGCACAACATTCACACAGTATGTATTGAAAACATTGTGCAGTGATTTTTTTAGATAAACTTCTGATCAGTTGCCTTTTGCTCTAATCCAAAATTTCATTCACTCTTTTTTGAACATCGTTAAAAAGTTTAGCGGGGATCACTATAAGAACTACATTATGCTGATCGTATGTTGTCGTTCGCAATGCTATTCATTGAAGAAAGAAAAGGTTCATAACTTATAAATTGAGATTGGAAGACGAGGGTAGCAAAGGCAATCCGAATATAGCCTTATGTTCGGAGGAGCATGTGTGAGTTGTCTCGTTGTGTACGGTAAGATGTGTCAAATTTATATAGTTGCACTCTACAATGGACTTATATGCGTGACCTCAGAGCTGCTTGATTATTTCAGCAAATTAATATGTATAAGCGATATACCGAAAGTTTCTCTAATGCATTTGCTAGTGAGTATTGTTTAATAAAAAAAACTTCTGTCTCTAAGATAATTGTTATGTTATGAGCAGTATCAACATAAATAAATATTGGACAGAATATGATTTGAAGATCATAACACAGATTTCTGTACCTACCTCCTTCTTTGTATTCAAGAAAGTGATAAAGCGGTCGATGGCGATATCACCAGCATTCTCGATTTCGTTATGAGTTTTCCTCTTTAAAAACTAACTGAAAAATGGCTTTTAATCCGCTTAAAGCAGCAGTCGCCAAGATTCTGTGACCACGTGGTTATGGAAAATCGTTTTTTTTTTTAACTGAAGGGCATAACTAAATTATAGGACAAAAATAGACCATCAAAAAAGGAGAAATTTTCAGGAAATAAGTTCGCCGAATTTCATTAACGTTACATAAGGACAGCTTCCTGTGGAACACGACAAAAATCTGTTTAGGTGGCTACAGAATTGTGATGGCCTATTGAATGAACAGTTTCCTCGAAAGAACTTTCCAGTAGTTTAAGGAACTTAACGGAAATATCCGGCATCGCAGCCGAAGGAGTTAGTGAAGCAGTTAAGAAAGTCCTGGGCCAAACGAGATACCACATGACATTTCGAAGAAGATGGGAGACATCGTGCTGGATAAATCAAGATTCTCATTGTCAAGCTTATAAGAGATGATAGTCTGTCTAAACAATGGAGGGATAGTTACTTTCTACCAATGTAGAAAGGAAAGGGAGGTACACGAAGTTGCGATAACTACAATTCGATCAATGATGTCCACACTTTAAAGATCGTTGAGCGGGTAATGAAAGCAAACTACAAAAAAATTTATATAGCTATCTGGTAACCAATGCGCGTTGTTCGCGGGCAAGATGCTGGAGTCACCGAAGCATTCAAGGAAGTTTCTTGAGTGCTTTGCTTTTTATTGCAGTCTTTCACTATCTGCTGAAGTACAGAACAACAAAGTACATCAACTACTCTTTGCTGGGATGGGTAAAAGTTAGATTAATTCGAGTGGGTATCGAATAAGTGAAAAGACTGAGTGTTGGTCATTTTCTGACTCAGATATGTCTATTCCAGACACTGCATAGAACGGAAATGTGCTTCCCAAGTGTAAAAAGTTTAAGGTTTGGTGATCAATAGTCAAGCAATTTCTGATCAAGTGGTGAGAAAACTCCGTCATCTTCTGTGTAGAAAGATGCCTCCTAAGATGGAGAAAAGAATCTACATCGGGTTGTGAGTCCAGCACTAACATGATGGGCAATGTACAAAAAGTATGACATCAAGTTAATGGCCTGCTGAGGTGCTGATGCTCGGTATGACACAGCAGAAGTAAAAAAGCTTAATTTTATTAGAAGTACCAAAATCCGTGGAGATCCGTCACAAAAATACCATCTTGTAAAAAAAAGAGCACGAACGTCTAATTTAGTTTTGTTTTGTTCAAAGGAGAATTACGGAGAACCCTGCTGTCAAAAAGAAAAAAATTATACAACGTTCAGACATATTCGAAAAAAAAAGAAAAGCAGACCAAAAACTCTTGAAAAAAGATAAATGCAACGACATCTACATTTGGTTGACATCATACAATGAAACCGATATGTTTGGCGACAACTCGGGGTACTCTATGGATGGATCAGTAGTTTGAAGCAGTTAAGTGGGGCAGCTGTGATGCCTTCGAGATCACGATGCACGTAACGCCGGAAAAACAAGGAAGAATATTAAATAGGCCAAACAAACTTACTTATCACATCCCAACAGCCTATATGTTCGACACATATCTTTGATTTCCTGTGTAACTTCGCCATTCCTCAGCGACTTGCCCTGCATGCCGTGTTTGTGGAATGCCAAAATACTATCCGGTAAGCAGACTGCAAAGAAAAACAAAGATCATGTTAAACTTTTATAAAAATTAATTTCAAACAAACCTACCTATACTCTCAACAGTAAAATCTAAGCTCAATTGTGAGACCATTTTCTTGTGCTGCTTCGGATTGCCCTGAAGCGATACTATCTGAATGATATTCCCATAACACACCAAAATTGCATCTTTCTCCACTTGATGAACTTTCACCACTTTAATGAACTCCCGCCGAGGCACCATTGTTGCGGTTCCATCAAATTCCAAATCGTCTGAATGGAACCAACCCGCACCTGAAACGTTAAAAGAGAGAAAAAAAAAATTACTTTGATTGCCTTTTGATGGATCAAAGTCAATACCACTGTTCATGTTGATCAGCTCTAGCTTCAAACAACCGTTCATGCCTTTGCGCACACCCGTACATACAATCGGATACTCTAGCTCTGGTGTAATGATCATCTCGAAGACCGGCGTCTGTCCACCATTTTGAACGATGTGACCACCAATTACACCCGAGTTGGATGGCCATTCGCATTGCTTGAGTAACATGAACTTATTCAAGGGGTCGTACCATTGCATTAGGAAGATGCCAGAAGGTGTGGCACCGCAAAGATACTTATAGCCATTGTATGGATTACGAGTGACACAGCATTGAGTGCAACCTTTGGTGTCGGGAACTTTCGTTGTGAGGGCAAATTTACGTGGTACCAGTCTTTCGGGAATCTTATTCAATTGTAGGGAGAAGCGATGAGTCTGTTTGGAGTGTAGGGCGATTAAGTCGTGTCTATAAAGTTGGCAGGATTTTCCTAAAAATTTATAATCAAAGGTTATAAAATAACTTTTCACAAAACAAAAAAAAAAAACACTTTTACCAGACAAACTCATTAAAACATCCTTGATCACATACAGCCAAGTTGTTCGTCGGGGAAACAATTGATCAATGGCAGCATCATGCAGCTCGTTCATATTTAAATTGAAAATACCTTCTTCGGCACCAATCAACAAATGCTGATCTCGTGTCTCAGGATGGATCCATGAGGCTGTACAATGTACACGTAGTGGACAACCATTGAATATTTTCGAAAAGCAAGCACCCATATGGACCTTTGGTGTGGGCGGCAGACCATTCGAAATAGGTCGTGGCGGGGTGTGTCGTCTTCGATGGGATCTCTTCGGAGGCACAGGAGGTGTGTTGTTGAGTAGGTCGGGCTGGGTTTCTCTTTCTTTTTCTATAAAAACAAAGAATCAGAGCTACAAATTAGAATTCAAATGCAAAACATTTTTAAATTACCTTCTTCTTGTGTTCCACTATCACTTAGGCTTCTCGTCCTTGATGATTTACCCATATCGTTAAGTAAACCCATCAATTGGTCCATCGAACTATGTCTACGGGGAGAATCTTCAACTCCATTCTGAAATTGAAGAACAATTAGTTTAATGGGTAAAAAAGGAACAAAAAAAAGCATTTAAAAAAAAGAAAATACGAAACTAATCAAAATCGAGTTTCTTTGAACAGAAGATACCAAACGTCCGCGGAGAATTGCAGATAGCAAACTACACTACCCTGAGTAAGTAAAGTTCTCTTTCTGAATGGCACAGAGGTATTACCCAGAAGAGATGGACAACGCTTGGTCTTTCCCAGGGCAATACCATTTGCCATAGAATAGAGACAAAGTTTAGGAGTAGAGCAAATGACTCTAATCGAATTTTCAAATCTACACGAAATAGACAACGATAAAAAACAGAGAATTGTGTTAAGTCACAAAACGAACAAAACGCCAACTACCAACAGATTAAATCACACATTTAGAATTAAAGATCTCACCTGGTTACTTTCATTCCTAAAATCACAGTTATGGCTGCTATTTGCATCTTTACTACTATTCACATAGTTATTGCTATTGCTGTTCGACACATTATTAATAGCCGTTCTCGCTGCCGCTGTTGGTGCTGACGACGATGACGACGAAGATGCCGAAACAGTTGCATACATGCTTTCCAAATTTGCATAGATCGCCTGAGCAGCACTCGAGTTCGATCCATGTCCACCGTGTCCACTGCTACCGGTACTATTCTCTCTTAGCAACATTTGGCCATTTGTCGTACTATTAATATTATTACTGCTGCTGCTGCTACTGCTATTGTTCACGATGACATTTGTCGATGGCATCATCGCATCCACAGCTGTTGTTCGTAAATTACTAATCATACTCGTTGATAGCGGTCCAATACCATTTCCGCCGCCACCACCTCCACTGCTGCCACCGCCATCGCTTTGGCCAACTCCATTGATGGCCGAATGTGGACACATGCAATCAGGATTGAGTATATCTTTGGTATTATCGGTGAGTGGTAATGTTGCTCTGAAAGAATTTCAATAAAAAATTGTTCAATGAATTGTTCTTCAACTTATTTTCTTAACAATCCTCGACCACACGTTGTCAGCGTTTTTTTTTAGTTACAAATTAAAACAAAACCAAATAAAGAAAAACTAAAGAAAATTAGAACAAAAATTAAAGAAGAAACTAAAATAAATAGTTGCAGCAATATTTAACCGTTTTCACTCATTTTTTTTTAAACTGTATCCCTGGAGAATTTGGAAACCAAGTTTATCACCTCTGCTTAAAGCTACACAACTATGTACATGCAAAGTGTATCCTTAAATTGTCTAAATAAATGAATAAGCAAAAAGCTAAGATATTGCAAAAACAAATGGAATAATGGAGATGATTGTTTGAATGGATATTTATTTACAAGGAGTTGCTGTATGTACACTATTTACTAGTTGCAACCTAGGTAAGTCTTTATGTAGTTAGGAAATGACAGAGAACTTAGAATAGTGAATCAAAGTAGATAGTAGAATCTTGCCTTTACAGTTTAACAAAAACAAGAAGGCAATTGAAATCTGCCATGTCCGTTTGCATAAATTTACTCATTATTTTCAAGTGGCTTAAGGTACTTTAAGAAACAAAGTTTGCTGACGTTATTGAAGGCACCCTCTATGTCGAGGAAAGCTGCTAGAGTGAATTTTTTGTGATGGAGGGAATATTCTATAGTACGAATTAGGGTGTGAAGGGCCGTTTCTACAGTGATGGGCACCAGTGATGCTGTATAAAAAAGGTCGCTATAAAGAAAAACTAAAAAAAGTACAACGAAAATAAGAACAAATTGCTCTGTTTTCAAAATCCTTCAAGTAACAAAAATATAGCTTTGGGAAATGCTAAGAAGCGAGCAAGTCCTAGCACGAGTCATGAAATGAAAAAGAATCATAAAAATCCTTTCACTTGTTTCAGTAGGTGATTAGATGAACGATTAGTATCTTGTCTTAGACATTGAATTGAAGAAATCAAATGGTGTTTTGTATACAATAATACAGGGCGGACCTTAAACCCCATAAAGGAGCGCCCACACTATGCCGGACGGTAATCGTATCCATTTCATTTGGTTTGATTTCGTGTCAACTTTAGGTATCGCACTAATTCGGTCTTATTGATAGGCACACAGCGATCTGTGCAGATACTCCTTTAGCCACATGATCACAAAACCAAAGAGATATGGAAATCACCAAATTCAAGGTGAATTATTTTTTTTTTTTGGGTAAAATGATAGAAGGGAAGCATTTATTTGTCTAAAGAATAAAACAAGAGGAATGTGCTTACTACAATAAAACACTTGTTCTGTTTTTCGTTACTTTTTAAATATATGTTTGTACTTTTATTTATGCACATAAAAATATGTAGTTATAAAATTTATTGTAATTTTCGTATTTTTAATTATGAGTTGAGAGAATTATATGTTCATTGAATGGAATATGATAACGTAAAACAGTAAAGTAAATAAAACATTGATTGATTGCTGGAATCTTAAAGCAATTCTTAGATGTCTTGAAGAAAGCTAAGAAGTTTTATAACAAGAGGAATACAAGGCTCTCAATGACAAAAATTACTAAAAAGACTTTATAAAGACCAAAGACTTACTGGACGCTTCGGGAAGCTACAACCCAACTAATAAAAATAACTTTTATCAATTTTTATGAGAACTGCATCAACGAAAATTGTTTTATAACTTTTCTCTTCGTTGTAATTTTTAGAAACCTTTGAATGTTCATTTGGTTATGATCATGGTTTCCTCTATAGCAGGAATCCTCTATATCATTACACAATAATTTTTTAAAAGTTTTATATAAAATTGTAAGTGAGATGAAAGACCAAAACACTACGGTGACAAACAATTTCAACGACATCACCGCTTGAGTGGGGTTTCAGGCATGGAATAATCAAAAATTTGGGAGTTTACCGATGTCCTTGTTCATACTACCGCCATTTTAACGCGCGGTGAACCTGCGGTGCCCTATAACCCGATGTCTAACAAAATGTATGTACCCAATACCGTCGTTTCTTTTTAAGAACAGTTTTTATGTAATAAAGACGCGAAAATTTCTCGTTTTTTATAAAAACTTCCATTGCTGCAATCCAAACGCAAACTGCGCATTGAGTCTTACGATGAAAATCTGTATGTATGCATTAAACAATCGCGGCACCGCAGTGTCACATTAAAATGATGCAAAACGCAAATTTGAGTCGGGGCGTGTACAAATAATTAAATAGAAGAAAAATTTTTATGGCAGGAAAAACCCATTCGCGAATTTCTAGCGAAATGCGATACCTTTGGCAAGACATTCTATTTCTTTCTTGGTGATTCTGCGATCAAAGCCTCGAACCTCCAGCGTAACAAGCAGTCACGCATTTTAAGAAATTTTGTTTGCTTGTATGCATCCGATTCAAATAAAACTTTGGTGTACTGTTGTTCGGACACCCACTAAGGCACAGAATAAAGAACCACAGGGGCAACTGCGGTAAGGTAGTGGAATTTTGTCCACAAGCTTAATACTACCGGGAATCTTAGGTTGCCATAGGTAAACGTTTTTTCTCGATGTTTTTGGGTTTGACACAGTGGAGAATACAGTAAACTTCACTTTAAGCTGACGCAATTAACATTATTTGTCATTTAAGTGAAAAGTAAACTAAAATTAAACTCGGCTATAGCAGCCCAATATAGTCGGTAATTCAAATAAGACGCAAACTTTGATATTACCCCAGATAAAATTGAGAGTGTTTCATGGGGTACGAATAGACTCTCTGTGTTACCATCAACTCTGTGCACTTAGGTTTATAAATTGAAACATCAACTTTACAATAAATAACGCACATGTTTTTGAGGCCGTCCATAAAATAAGTTCGCATGCAGGGGTGAGGGCTCTCGCTGAGTGTGGCAAGATATGACAAGGGGGAATGGAGGTCTATGGCAACGTAACGTTCGCCGTTCATAAAAAAAATTAACTACAGTATTTCTCTAAACTAGTTTTTTTTTTAAATCTTTGTCATGATAAAAGAGATTTGTTTTGTAAATATACAGACATTTAAGTGCATATATATTTTTAATACAATAAATTGGAACTCAATATATTTACTGTTTATTATTTGAAACATGTGCGTCCGTTTAGATTTGGCTCTAGCGGCATAGGAACCCGTAAAATATATTTGTTAATTTATTACAAAAATAAAAAAATTTGAAACTGCACTATCAATTGACTTTTGTGACGTAATATTCATAGGGGGTTATAGAAAGTGTGACACAGCGTGACAATGAGGGAGGTTCTAGCCCTAATTTTAGTGTGATGTATTTTATGGACGGCTCCTTTCCACCCAATGGTCGTATTTCAAAAACTTTTAGCAGACCAAGAGCTGGCATCGAATTTTAGAAGTCAAGTGATAGCCAAAACAAATACACATAAATGTGTAGATATACGCAACATTATACATATTCAAATTCATCCGTCTGGAAGTTTTTTTTTTAGTATTTGCGCTCAAAAACCGCAATTTTTTACATTTTGGGGTAGAAGTATAATAATAACATGAGTAATACGTCAAAAAATCAAAAAAACTCTCTTCATAGCATAAAAAAGTATCCAAGACGTTTTGGTTTCAGCCTAATGCTTGCCAGACGCATTTAAAGAATTTCTAAATGCATTTTTCAATTTAAAATACTGATAATTTTTTTTTTCTTGAGGTTATCACTTCGACCTCAAAACATAATTAAATTACCATTTTTGAACGCACAGCGCACACCCCAAGCTGAAAAAGACTGCTAGACGGTTGAATTCGATATAATGGTGCGTGTATCTTCACATTCATGTGTATGAATTTTGGTTATCTCTACTTTCAAAATTAGAATATCTGGGTTTGAATTCCAGGGTTTGAATTCATGGGCATCGTCGTTCGCGTGGAATTGGCGCTTTCTTGACAAGCCGTTCGCAAAAAATTGTAGGTCCCCGCCATTCTTCACAAGAAATGGTTGAGAGAAATGAGATAGGTGCCAGGACTTTAAAGATATATCAAATAGGTCACATGCATAGAAAATAAAACAACATAAAGCAAGTCAAATTTATTCGACAAAAAAATAAGACAGATTGGGTATTGTATGTATGTGAAGAAGGTTACTGAGTTCGAGTAAACTACTCTCCACTATTTCCTAATTTATTAACGAAAGTGAATAAAAAATTCATTCGAAAATGCTTCTTACTAGACATTCGGACTTTTTCTGTGTTGTAGGCTGTTTCTACTGTAATTCACTTCTCTAAAACTTTGTTTATTTAACTAAAAATAAGAATATATAGGTAAACAACTCCAAAACCATAACTCAAAAATAAACCCCAAAAGCTACGAGCAGCAACAAAAATATAAATAGAGATAATTACAAATGATAAAAGCTATAAAACCCAATGAGTGTCGTATACTTGTATGTATTTTTTTTTTTTTAAGATAAATCACAAGATACTCAAAAGGTTTTTCTTCTTCTAAAACATTCACACAATGATGCAAAAAAAGAACATGGATCCGTTGCAACTTGTGTAATCGTTACAAGCTTATTTGCAACTATGTGTAGGTATAGGTAAGATTTTCTGCTTCAAAGGGTGAATATTCTATCGTCTTGTGTTTCTACCTTAAATAATAACTTAAACGTAAATGTCTTTTCATGAATATAAAGATTGTTGTTTAGTGAATGATGAAAATGAGTTTTTTTGTTTGGTACTGTTTACAGTGAGAGTTATGATGTAGAAGAAAGGGTGATAGGAAGTTGTTTTTTTTTTTTTTTTTGCAATAAGCTATAATTACCTGAGCTTTAGCTCCTCATCAATATATTGTAAGAGGCTCCTACAATTAAAATATTAATCGTAAGAAATAATAAGAATAAAAGTGTGTGTAGAAAGAACATATATGTATATACGAAGCATATCGATGGGGGGTAGGGAGCGGGTATAAGTTTCAAATCAAGAACACGTTAAAAATAACAAAATGTCAATGAATGTCCAAAACTAATTTCGAAAAACACTTGGGCCAAATATAAATAAAAAGGTTGATTTAGAAAAAAATTATAGAATTAATTAAAAGAATACTTTTCTATGATATATTTGAATAGATTTTGAATAGTCGACATGGTTAAAAGGCAAAAGAACACACAAAATCGGATTTCAACACCAAAAACATTAGTAGAAATACAAAAAAAACTCGGTTAGATTTGTTTTTACACACATAATCCTTGAAAAGTTGAATTGTCGTCTTGCGAACCTGAAGAAAGTCTTTATTTTGAGACTCAAAGAGAATACCAATTTTAAGACTGTAGAGAACGTATCATACGTACTTTGAACCCTAAAGCAAAATAAACAGGACTAGAAAGCTTACCGAATTGACATTGACAAATTAAAACCTATTCCAACTATACCTTTGGCTATTAAAGATTCCCAAAGTAAGGGGTAAAAAAAAATAAACTATAAGAAATTGAAATGAAAAGCAAGATTGACTTTGTGGATAAAACTGTCTCAATGGACGTATATTTCACTCTAAGATTGGAAGACTCAAAAGCATAAACAAGGAAATGGATATTAAGATACCCATCTTCTATGCCGACAAGCATTTACCTCTTCTTTTTGAGAGCATCAGGTCGACTCGGATCAACATAATTTCTCGAAAGGTAAAAACAAAACAACAGCTTTACGAAATGTGGGTAGGATACGGCAAGAACATTTCAATTGAAACAACATTACACCACCTTTCAGACAACGAAAAAAACTATTTGAAACTTGAGTGATACAAACTATGTCCTTTGACATTTCATTGACAAAAAATTTATAAACCTTCTGGTTTTATGTTGCATAACGAATATTTATGTAAATTAACAATGTTGTTCAAATTTTTCAATTATGGCAAAGACATAACCATAAACTGGAGGTGCAATCGGCTAAGGTGATATGTGAAAATTGACTGTCACATAACGAAATTTGCAGCTGATAAGGGTAATTGATAGTTGTGAGTTGTGGCAGCTTTAACTGTGGAACGATTTTAGATGTTACATATTCAAGGTGTGTTTTTGTTGCAAATAAGAAGTCAGCGATGCATTTTATCATTAAATACAAAAACAAATCAACTACTGAGAACTTTTTCCAACGGACTTCAGCAAGTTGCTGAGATAAAAGTGAAAACATGTTGAAAATGTAGGTGGCACTCATTAACATAAAATTGTGGCGGCTCATTCGCCTCACTTACGCCACAGTAGAGAAACAGGGAACGAAAACTTGCTTCTGCGCTAACCACCGAACATCGATGAATGTGACATACCGCCAGAAGTGAAAAGAAGAAAGACATTCAGAAGATAGACGCCACAGCAGTAGCAGCAAAAAGAAAATTGTAAAATTTATGTAAAAGTTTTTTAGCATTGATTTCAGACAAAGTTTCATGCAATAAATATTAAAATACAAAGTCAATATTGTTTGCCACCTTTTTTATTGAAGTTTGACAGTAGTGTATAGGAAACACTACAAATTGGTGACCCCGACGTGATAGGTGGTAAAATAACACGTCCCGGCGAGAAAAGCGCACAAAGCGGCAGCCATTTTCTTTTTCTCCCGGCATTTTCTCAGAAGACCAAAAAGGGTTAATTTGCTTCTGAAGAGATATTTATCGCCAACAAAACATCTAATAATGGTCGTAGATCACTCACCAAAAAAGCCCGGCTCTAATGTCAGCCTTCTCGATCTCGAGGAAGGTGATGTACTAGGCTATCAAGATGGTCATCCAATGTTTGCAAGTCCTATCAGTTCGGTTCCAAAGCCTCCCACATCAACCATCGAAAAAAATCAACACAAGAACCAATGGTCGGAAGATTCTGGCAACGTGAATGGAAGCAACCAAGTCCGCGTAGATTCGGGAACCACAAGTACACCGTGTGTCTCTGGCAACCAAGGTTTACTTGCTTTGCAGCAACAACTGATGGCATTGAATGGTATCGTTCAACAACCTGCACCCAGAGTTGACAGACCAAAGCTGCCACCATTCAATAAGGAAAGGCCAGATCTATGGTTCTATGTGGTCGAGGCTGAGTTCAGCACAACAGGAACCGTGGATGATACAAGCAAGTACCACAACGTCGTAAAAGCATTGGATCCAAATACGCTGGAGCAACTCGCCGATGTGATTCGTCAGGAACCAAAAACAGATAAGTATTTAACATTAAAATTGGCAGTCATCTCACGCCTCTCAGATTCTAGACAAAAGCAAGTCCAAAAGCTTCTGAGTGAGACGACACTTGCTGGAAAAACGCCATCTCAATTGCTGCGGAAGATGCGTGAATTGGCTGATGGTGCCGTCGATGACAGCGTTCTGCAACAGCTGTGGATGGAGAGGCTTCCTCCAGAGGTAAAACCGCACCTCATCACCACCAGCAAACTCCCTCTGGAAACAGTTGCAGAATTCGCAGATCGTTTTGTCGAGCTGGTTCCAAGCCATCAGGTCATGGCCACCTCTAATCGACCATTTTCATCTCCCAGCACGGCAAGCATCGAACTCAAGCTCTTGGAGTTACAACAAACACTAAAAACGTGTTTAAAAGAAATTGAAGAACTCAAAATCCAGCAACAAGGTACACAACAACAGTTGCAGAATCAATATGTGCAAAGAAAACAATTCGAACAGCAACAGTTCCAGCAGCAAGCTAAGGTCCAGCATCGCCCACGGGGAAGATCCGCAACACCCACTCGGAATGGCATCTGTTATTTTCATCAGAGGTTTGGAACTGAAGCACGAAAATGTACACTGCCATGTACACAGGCGTCAGCTCTCCTAAAACAACAGGAAAACTAAAGTCACTGTCATCACTAGGAGCGGTGAATGATGGTGACTTCCAATCTAAAAAAGAGCTCCGACTCCATATTTTCGACAACGCAACACACAACAAATTTCTTATTGATTCTGGATCTGTTGTTTCAATTCTACCGGCAAGACAATTTCGAAAAGACCGTGAAGTCGATAAACTAATGCTCTATGCAGCGAATTCGACACAAATTAAAACATATGGCACAACAGTTATAAACTTGGAGCTAAATTTACGCCGAGACTTTTCGTGGGATTTCATCATTGCCGACGTTGATACAGCCATAATTGGGGCAGACTTCCTCGCGCATTACAATCTCTTAATAGATCTCAAGAATAAACAGTTAATCGACCCAACAACTCAACTATCGTCGAAAGGACAAGCCATCGAGACAAAATACTACGGCATTTCGACGATAAACTCGGATTTGTCAAAAATATACTCGGAACTACTAAAACAGTACGTGGAGGTTACGCGACCGATAGGTAAGCCGTTCCTTAAAACATCAACTTTCGCTCATAGGATCGTAACTAATGGAATACCAGTTACCGCACGGGCTCGCAAACTAGCAGGGGAAAAGGCAACAGCAGCAAAAGCCCAACTTAAACAACTTCTCGAAGTCGGCATCATCAGACCTTCCAGCAGCAAATATTCCAGCCCAATACATTTAACTCGAAAGAAAGATAACACCTGGAGAATGTGCGGTGACTACAGGAGTCTAAACAACATCACTGAACGGGACAACTATCCTCCACCTTTGATTCAAGATCTTTTCCCGCTGTTAAAAGAAAAAAAGAGATTCACAAAACTTGACCTCGAAAAGGCTTACCTTCAGCTAATGGTACATCCGGATGACATCGAAAAGACGGCGATAATCACCCCCTGGGGGTTGTATGAATATCTTGGAATGCCATATGGTCTCAAGAACGCGAGTCAGTCATGGCAACGTTACATCGACGAAATCTTCAGAAACATGGACTTCGTGTTCGTTTACATTGATGACATTCTCATCTTCTCTGACAACAAAGAACAACACCTCGAACATGTCCGTCTAGTTCTCGAGAGATTAAAAGAGCACAACCTCATCATCAATGTAAAAAAGTGTTTTTTCGACCAGGAAGAGATCGATTTTCTCGGCTACACAGTCAACAAAGACGGTTACACTCCAACCGACGAACGTATCAAAGCAATCAGTGAGTTTCCAAAACCAGAGACCGTTTGCGAGCTTCGCAGATTCCTTGGCATGATCAACTACTACAGACGAAGCATTCCCGAGGCAGCTAAATTGATGCTTCCTCTCAATAGCTACCTAAAGCAGTCAATAAAAAACGACAAAACAAAAATCATCTGGAATCCAGAAGCTGACGAATCTTTCGAGGCATGTAAACGTGAACTTGCTGCAACAACTCTGCTTACATTTCCATCTTCCACGGAACCAATGGCACTCACCACAGATGCTTCATCTACAGCCATCGGAGCAAAACTCGAGCAACTAGAAGGTGATACCTGGAAACCCATAGGATTTTTCTCCAGGAAGCTCAGTGAAACCGAAAAAAGATACAGCACTTACGACAGGGAATTGCTAGCCATCTTCGCTGCTGCCAAGTTTTTCCATCACTTACTCGACTGTCGTAGATTCATCATTAAAACCGACCATAAACCACTAATTTACGCGTTCAAACAAAAGCCAGAAAAAGCGTCTGATCGGCAACTTCGACAACTGGATTTTATATCTCAACTTTCCACGGACATAGTGTACGTAAAAGGCGACGAAAACGTAGTTGCAGACGCACTTTCGCGAATTAATGCCATTGACATGCCGACGGTCCTTTCACCTCTAACAATCCAACAAGAACAACAAAAAGATGAAGAACTGGTTGATCTGATCAAAAATTCAACATCGCTAAAACTTCAGAAACTATCCACTGAGGACTCGGAAATTTATTGTGACATCGCATCAGGTATCGTAAAACCATATATACCAAAATCTCTTCGAAGAGCTGCGTTCGAGTCGATACATAATTTATCACACCCTGGCCGAAAAACTACGTCAAACAAACTTCGCCATAAATATACGTGGCCTGGAATCCGCAAAGATGCCACAAATTGGTCTCGAGAATGCCTGGCATGCCAAAGAGCCAAAATACATCGACACAACAAACTAAAACCTAACCATTTAGAAGCACCAGACAACAGATTCAATCACATACACCTTGACATCATTTTTCTACCGAAAGTGGGTGACTATCAATACTGTCTGACAATTATTGATCGGTTCACTCGCTGGCCTGTTGCCGTACCAATAAAGGATATGACGGCAGAAACCGTGGTCACAGCACTGTTTGATCACTGGATTGCACACTTCGGAACTCCAACTCAAATTACAACAGATCAGGGGACACAATTCGAATCGACACTGTTCACAGCACTCGCTAAACTCGTCGGAGCACGAAAAACAAGAACAACTCCTTACCATCCTCAGTGCAACGGAATCGTCGAAAGAATGCATCGTACACTAAAATCAGCTCTAATGTGCTCACCAAAACCTTGGATTCAGATATTATCAACAGTACTACTGGGATTAAGAACGAGCTTTAAAGAAGACATACAAGCTACACCTGCTGATCTAGTGTACGGAACATGTTTACGCGTACCCGGAGAATTCTTTGTGTCAGCCGAAATGCCTTCAGATCCTCAGATATTCGTGGAGAAACACAGAGAATACATGCGTGGTCTAAGGCCAACCACCACTGCTCATCACAACAAAGCACGCGTATTCGTACTGAAGAACCTAGACACCTGTTCGCACGTATTCATCCGTTGTGATCATGTAAAAGCACCCTTGGAAGCACCATACATCGGGCCTTACAAAATCATCCAGCGCGTATCGGATCGGGTATACAAATTAGACATCAACGGAGAAGAGAAAAACATTTCCATCGAAAGGATAAAACCGGCGTACATTGCAAAAAACGACGAGGATGAACATCACACTGAAACTGAATCGACAACATCACAACAAGTTCAACCACACCACTGGGGTTCCGTCTTGGACAAACCTCAAAGAACTTATAAACGAAAAGTCACATTCAACCTTCCTGCGGAAAGAAACTCGGGGGGGAGTGATTGTGGCGGCTCATTCGCCTCACTTACGCCACAGTAGAGAAACAGGGAACGAAAACTTGCTTCTGCGCTAACCACCGAACATCGATGAATGTGACATACCGCCAGAAGTGAAAAGAAGAAAGACATTCAGAAGATAGACGCCACAGCAGTAGCAGCAAAAAGAAAATTGTAAAATTTATGTAAAAGTTTTTTAGCATTGATTTCAGACAAAGTTTCATGCAATAAATATTAAAATACAAAGTCAATATTGTTTGCCACCTTTTTTATTGAAGTTTGACAGTAGTGTATAGGAAACACTACAAAATATAGAAAATATTGGTTGCAAATTATTTCCCAAATAATCGAGCTGGAAAAACAAAGAGTTTATTTCGCATGAGCATTGTTGTTACGAAGGGATTTTTCAGTCACTTATGACTAGCAGGTTGACTACGAATCAGCAGAGATGTAAGCCAATTAGAGGAAATTTGTTCTTTTATCAGCCACCACCTATGTATATCTTCACAATATTGCTGAGTTGCGACAAAAACGCACCTTTAATTGTCAACTTAGTAGCATTGGACATTTTTTCAAAAAAGAATACAATTTTTGACACAATGTCAAATTATATCCCACAGTAAAAGAGTTAATTCTTATCATTGGAATTCCTACCGATTGTAGGTTTCCCTGAAAGAGTGAGACCCGAAATTTATTCGAATTAAGGTAAATTTTATGTACATTTTATGTATATACAAAAACTAAATATTTTATGTGAGAATATAAATAGCAAAATAATGTATTAGTAAAATAAGATGTTTTGTGCGCGGAGAAGAAGTTTTACCTTGAATATTTGAAAAATCATTGAAAACTAAAGACTGACGAAACGACTGACTACGGGTTACTGTTTTGTCGTTTAGAGTCATAAAGCTGTCCCTGGTTTACATCAAAAATAACCTCGAAACAATCTCTAAACACAAATAAATTAATTTGAAAACGTAAAACACTATACGTAGCCGAGTGACAGTCTTAGTTTCAAACGAAAAGAAGAAAGTCCTTCTCTTTAAAAAAAAATTGTGGAGTAATCTGCGACAGATTAGTTTTACTAATGACGAAAATTCGGCAATTCGGAGAAGGATCCTAACGAACAGGACCATTTTTTTTATGTGAAGTTGGTGCGGAAATTGATATTAATTTCACTGATATTTTGAATCGGACTTTTTCTGAAAGGGAATCCGAAATAGTTACTGTTTGTGAATACAAAGTGATCGTCGTACCCCACGAGCTGATCACTAACAGTAAAATGCGACAGCTGTGATCCCTCCGTGATCATGATGGGCGTAACTCCAAAAAAAAAAAAGGGAAGAAGAAGCCTGGCTATAAATAGTGATGTTATGCTTATCCATTATTAAAACAAATTCAGCAGGTGATTTTTAAAGCTCAGACAACCTTTTCTCACATCCCGCTTTACCCACACGATAAACCACTGAATTACGACGTCAACTTTTCCCAATTCATGAAAAATTGACAAAGATATTTCTATAAAGGAAACTTCTCCTGAAAAAGTTTTTCAGGCTTGTCAAAGATCCTAGAGAAACTTTTTACATCAAATAATTTGCTCTATGAGAAGAAATTTGGCTTAAGAGTTCAACATAGCTGTTCAAAATTTCCCATAGACTAATTCTTTTTAAACTATCAATTTTATTGAGATGGATTTCTTCTTATTTGGGTAACCGTTACTATAGTGTTCGTTTTAGATCTTCCCTTTTTTTAGCTACCTTTGGCGTACCCCAGGGCAGACATTTAGGTCCTCTTCTTTTCATTCTAACTATTAATCGAATTGATTATTCACCATTCCCTTATTTTTCTCTACGCTGATGATACGAAGTTTTTCAAGATCATTTCTTCACCTACCGATTCTATTCATTTTCAACAAGATCTCGACAACTTTTCCATCTGGTGTTCTAAAAAATGGCTTGGAATTAAACATTTCCAAGTGTCAATCTATAACTTTCTCTTGTAAGCGCATCAAATCACCTCTCCGTTCCTATTTCCTACACAACCAAACCATTTCACTAGTTTATAAGATTCGTGATCTCGGGATCATTTGCGACCAGGGACTTAATTTCATCTCACATATTGATGATATTATACTAAACGCCAATTCAGCACTTGGTTTCGTTAAGCGTTGGCCAAAGGAATTCTCCGATCCTTACATTACTTTTGTTCGCTCACTCCTTGAATACGCCTGCCAAGTCTGGTCCCCTTTCCAACAAGTTCACATTTCTAGAATTGAAAATATTCAGCGCTGTTTTCTTCGATTTGCTTTGAGAGGTCTTAATTGGAATAATCCCTTGATTCTCCCTCCTTAATTAGGTCGCATCAAGCTTCTTAGCATGAATACTTTGAAAGATCGAAGAGAAATATTCAATATTCTCTTCATTCACCGTGTCCTTTCTGGAACCGTCGAATGCAAAAGCCTTTACCACTTTATTTTTTTTATACACTAATCCTCGCAACATACGGAATCCTCGCCTCTTTTACCTACCTCCTCATCGAACGTCATATAATTATCTTCTAATCGGCCATTATCAGCGTTGTAACCGGTTAAATAGAGTATCCTCGAAGGATTTATTGTTGATCCTATCGTACTTTGGGCGAAGAATATATACATATTTTTTATCAGCTTTAAGAATTTTTTCAGAAGGGTTCTTCAACAAGAAGATCTTATTTTAAGAAATTCTAAGGCTTTTGTTTGTAACAAAGTTCGCAAGTGATTCAAAATCTGTGTCTTTTCGGGATAAGTCCAATTTTCATTTCGACCTTCATTTTCTTGTTAATTACTATTAACGAATAGAAAATACTTTCGCTTTTGGTGTAGGCTTCACTTCCATTAGTCTATTTTAATGAAACTTAGACATTAATCAAATCACCTAACGCCATTCCATAAGGAATCTACAGAACTTTCTTTGACTCTTGGCGAAAAGAGAACTACCCTCGAATACCAACGACGGTTATTATGGAATGGTCATGACATGACTTATTGGTTTTTTAAGAAAAATGCAAGAACCTTTCATCATAATTGGAAGCCAACACTTCACCACTCTGTGACTTTGAGTTAAATGAAAAAAACCATACAAAAGCCGAGCCGGTTTATTTTTCCCCGCGATATTTTGTTGTTCAGTTTATACAAATTGTTTTTACACAAAACAAACAAACTCCTTCACTTAAACTGATGCCATAGAAAACAGAATGTGTCCGAAATGAACCTTTCTACGTATTCGAAATCACATCATAAAATCCATGTAAGTATTATAAGCGAAACCGAGTTTGTGTATAATAAACCGAACATTTAATTAAAACCTTTTTGGAAATTTTATCACCCAAGAGCTAATAAAGTGTTGTTGGTGTCACAACAGATTGGCAACGTTTCTTTTGTTTGAACAAAGCAAAAGGGTGGTTTATTTTAACTCTTCCAACCTACAGTCGCTCGATAATTGAAAGACGTACTTATCCTCCATTATTTTAATATCATACCCTCCTAAAATTTTAATAACAATCACCTCTCATAGCCACAAATACTCAATGATGATTATAAAAAACACTCTGCACAAAAGATTTGACTTAATTTATGCACCAGCACATCCTTATCATAGATAAAAATGCGTCTAATCCCTGCAAATAAATACACAAAAACAAAAAAAATACCATTCTCCCATAATTCCATCCGGCTAAATCACAAGCATGACGATCCCATTAAACTTATACTAAACGCATTTGGCTTTGTTGTTTTAGGTATTTTTGTCTGAATGGTATAAAAAGGGCAAACGACCTCTCTCCATTCTAAGACTTCTTCTCTTCTCTCTGTGTTGTGCATTCATTTCATTTCAGTAACCTTAACATTGTAAACAACGTTCCCTTTTTTACTTGGGTCGGTCGTCGGTCGTCGTATCGTATCGCTGCTGTACACAAAACAAAATTCCTTTGGCTGGAACTGGAATGTCTGCAGACAGAGTGTTCTTGTCCGCTTTGCAGAGATAAATTTTCTTTTTCATTTAACATAGAAATAGCTTTAGCTGAAGGAGGGTTGGTGTTGGTTTTGTCTAGTGGTGTGACTTTTATTTAAACCCTAATCCGACCCCCTTTACTATTGGATTGATCAAAGGCACATCAAGTATGAAGGGGACAGCAAGTTTTCTGTCGACAAAGCTGTTAGTTGAGAGTACTCTAAGGTAGACTGATTATTTACAAATAAAAAAAAACCTTAGGCTTTTAGGCTTTGCAAATCGAAGGTCACTTGACGACGACTTTATATGGACCAGCCAAATGAAAAAAATTCTCGCCATAGTTCAACACATTAAATAAATCTCTCGTCAAATTGAAATAAAAAGAGAATAATTTACATTTCGGATCCCAGTTCATTTTTAAGATTAGAAAAGAACGGGTCAGGAAGGCCCAACATTTTTGATAAAAACTTAATTCCAAGATGGCAGATGGATAGACAAATTTGAGCTGTCTGATATAACTACCACTTATCCCTTAAAAACTAAACGCACTAAACTACTTGCAAAATTATTCATGAACATGGAAATGGAAAATCTTGGGCTACCTTACTCCTTTTAGGTTCTAAAAACTTTCCTAAGCGTTAATAGGCACACAAAGCGAAACTTTGAATGGAAAACAAACGAGACCAACATTTTTTACATATACAAATCTGTCAAGTGAGCTTCAACCCTAACTTAAGAGTAAAAAAAAGGTTCAAACTCTTATACAACAACAACAGCAAAAAACAAAAACAGTCATTAAAAAATAATTACGTTAGAAATTACTTTGGCAGACTTATAATAAAGTTTCATTGGGTTGCTTTTATTCAGTTAATTGGCTTTGCAAATTATTTCATTTTGTTTTTGCGCTCTTTTCAAAACTTCTCTAACCTTAAGGACATATTGAAAATCATTGTTCCACTAACTCTTGACACTGGAGCCTGCGTTTTATTGCTAAAAGAAAATTGAAAAAAATAGTAAAAAAAAAAAAAAAGAAAACATAAAACATTCTCGTATGGTATAAACGCCCTTGTGTCATGCACGACACAAGAGCTTGGCGAAACACACCCGCAAAAGAAAGAAAAATATAAGCATTCAACTAAAATCGCATGAAGAAAATGGATTAAAAAAAAAGAAAGAGAAAAACAATGCAATTTTCCACATGAAAATGAGAAAAATAAATATACTAAATGCATTTGGTGGTTGGATTGAGTGTGGTAAAAGCCAATTTGTTGTTCAATTTGAAAGCCCCGTTTTTAATGGTTTTTTATTCTTTTTTCTTTCTTCATAATGTGAATAGAGAGGAAAACGAGTAAAATGAATGAAATAAAATAAAATAATAAAATGAAATAAATGTGAATTTTCTTTTTTTTAATAATCGAGCGCGCAGCCACAATGCGATATATAGTCATGTTTTAGAGATTTACAGTGACACAAATGAGTGTGTACTTACATATCGCTTGGTAGAGTTTCTGGACTAGATGATCGTTCGTTCCATTGGGAGGTTTGCATAGCTGAAAAAGAGAAGGAAAATTGTTTGAGTAGCACGCACTTGGCATTAAATACTTAATATCAAGTCATTAAAAAAAATTTTTGATAGTTTAATTGTTTTTCATCCTTTTAATGAACCGAAAATGGCTACAACACAATCTTTTTTCAGGAAATTGGTACACGTTTAGGTAATATCAAGGACTAAAACTAGAATGAAATCTTCAGTTAGTTGTGGTAATTATTCATCTATATTCCAGACCGACTTAGACGATAATAGAGAATTCCTCTTCCCCACCTAGAAGAAGATAAGCTTGCCATATGCAAACTTAAACCAAATAAGACTGCAGGTGCAGATGGAATTGACACCGAATTTTTCAAGGCAGCTGGAGATCTGTTGGGAATGAGCATGCACCAGCTGATCTGCATGATATGATCAGAAGAAAGTATGACCGATAAATGGAACCTCAGTATTCCCGTTTTTAAAAATGGGAGACTCTCACAACTGCGCTAATTATGGAGGAATAAGCCTCCATAAAGTCGCTTATAAGATCTTGTCTGTTGTAATATGTGAACGTCCGAAGCCCTAAGTCAATAACTTGATAGGTCCTTATCAATGTGGTTTTAGACCAGAAAAGTCCTCAATAGACCAAATTTTCACATTACGGCACATCTTGGAAAAAAAACCGGGAATATAATATCGACGCACCATCTTTTTATCGATTTCAAGGACGCGTATAGCAGAAACTTAATCTTTCAAAACGATGAATTTGACGTAATGGGAAGAAGGAAGAGTAATGTCATAGGTGCTTTTGCAAGCATTGAAACCAAAAAGGGTTTCATGGTTAACGAGGGCAAAACGAAGTATATGTTGTCATCAGACAAGGACACAAAACATCGACGAATTGGACAAAACGTCACAATAGACAGACATAAGTTCGGGGTAGTACAGGACGTCGTCTACCTAGTATCCGCTATAGACACAGATAACAACATCGGTGTGAAGGTCGAACGCAGAAGAACTCTTACCAGCTGTTGTTTCTTTGGGTTAAGAAGGCAAATAAGCAAAAAGAACTCTCTCTTACCAAGGTAACCCTTTATAGGACCTTAATCATCCCAGTCCTACTTTAGGGCGTGGAAGCATGGACCTTTTCCAAACCGGATGAGGAAACCCTTGGGCGTTTGGAAAGAAAAATACTCCGAATGTATTTGGCCCTATATGCGAAGACAATGTGTGGAGAAGAAGATGCAATATTGAGCTGTATAAGCTGTACCGCGACATTGGCAATGCAAGAAGAGTACGCATCGCGAGACTACGAAGGCTGAGACATTTAGAGCGGAAGGACATCAACGCTTGGGTACGAGGGATTTTCGAAAGCAAATTGCAGTTGAATCGTGGAAGGGGAAAACCTCGTCTTAGGTGGCGCAATCAAGTAGAAGAAGACCACAACCGACTTAGAGTGCAAAACTGGAGAGAGCTCGTCCGAATCGAAGTCAACAGATGTTGGTTGAGGTTCAGGTTCAGACGACCGCTTGATCAACTTGTTGGATGGAACATATAACATGATGTTGGATGACAAATCTGATAAGTCTGAACGCAAACTACATCCGACCATCCAACATCCATCAAACGAAGTCTGTCTAACTAACTGTAGGTACAGTGTGAACTCCGCTATTTATGAGCATTGACTGAAGATGAATATTTCGAACATTGGTCGGCCAAGAAAAGTCTGTCCAACTTATTGTACAGTGTGAACGGCTCTACTGATAAATTCATATAACATAAAAAACAAACCCATCCTCATAACCCCTAAAACCCTGAGTTCTCCTGTCATAAGATCCAAATTGGTACAGGAGACAATCATGTTACTTTGCGAACTTGCAAGGACAAACTTTGCTATCGAATAATTAATTCCAACACATAAGGGCTAAGATGGAAACGAGATTACAAAAAAACCTAGCAAAAGACTGTGCCTCTATCTTAGGTTGGGCGGAATCTCAAGAATCCATTGAGCTCTCCGGAATAGCAGAAGATTAAAACATGTGGTGTGGGTGGGGGTGTTCGAAAGGGTGGGGGAAGGTTGGGCAGTGGAAGGAGATGATGAATAGCGAAGGATTGAGTTGCTGACTAGAGAACCATCACCGAACAATTTGGAACCTTGAATGCACTTTAGGATGCTGTCCAGTACAGCGTTAGAAATGTCTCCCAGTTCGTCAAAAAAATATTCTCCGAGGGCTTTTTTCCTGCTGTAAACCAAGCTTAGGAACTGACAGAGGAACTGGAATGGTCCTTCCTCTACATCTTCGTTTTGACATCCTCTACATAAGCCGGATGTGCCGATGCCCATTCTCATTATGTGAGTACCCAATGAGTTGTAACCCGTGAGAATGTCAACATACGGAGAGAGCCAAGGTCTGCTAAACTGATGCAGCGGATCTTTTTTTTTTTTTATATATGGCGATAGGGGTATGGGAACCCGGCATGTTTTTAAAAATGACCCCCTGTCATTGGGAGTTTGTACAAAGTTTAGTTGGATTCTATTATTTTCTTGTTTAAGTGGCTTAAGTCCAGAGTTATTCTTCTAGCAGGATTCGACTGATCCTCAAAGCCAACAATCTTTATGCAGTTAAAAAAAACATTATGGATGTACAGTCAAGAGCATCCTACAGGAAGAACCCAACAAAGCCCGACGTAACTCTTCTAGTCAAACCTTTTCAAAACTTTTTATGCCAAAATATACTCAAAAAACTTATTATTTCACTAATACCTAAATAACCTCAATAGAAATACCCTCACAATTTGAACAGTAAAAAAAAAACTACAGTAAATAAGATTAGCAGCAGTCCCTATCCCTACGCTTCGATAACCAAAAAACATTTTCACACGTCATAACATAATGTCCAGCACTTTTCCGCCTTGTGGTACCGTGGTAACCGGCGCGGGGTAGATTATAGCATATCAGCCTGTTAACCGAAAGGTTCATGGTTCGAATCCTAACAGAAGCAAAAATGTTTTCCCACGGGTATCGCCTTTTGCGAGGAATTGACAAGTCCTCCGATAGTAAATTAATTGCCTAGAAAAGCGCCTTCTCGATCAGCCGTTCGGAATCGGCGGAAAATTGTAGGTCCCCTTCATTACATCAAAAAGACTATGGTTGTTAGATATGGGCTAAGCTCCCGGGCTTCTCGCTCTATTGCGGCACCCTATTTATTTACTTTATTTACTATTCCGCCTTAGAAAGACAAACCAAGACACATCCACCCACAAAGGATCATCATATTCTGGTTCAATTCAGAAACAAAAGAACTGCTCTTAAATCTTCTATGGGTGCGCACAATAGGTTTCAATTAGACATTAGTGCCCAGAGCCGCATGAGCTCACTCTTACGTAAAATATAATCTAATCTAATCTAGATTATGAAAACGACCTGATAAAGTTTTCCAATGAAGTTCTTAAACATCAAACAAATATTTATAATTTAAAACTGCCGAATTGGAAAGATTCTTGCTGAACTGCAAAATACAAAAAAAAAAATTTTTGGGGATATGAAAAAAAGGATATCAAAATAATACGTCAAGCGCTTATAGAAATGAAAGCTTAAGTTTTTTTTTATTTTCTAACAAAAAACACTAATTTATTAGGGGTTATGCTTTTACGCAGGACAAAGCACAAAAGCAACTTCCTCAAACGGTTACGCCAATTAAACAAAATTTAAAAGGGATAAATATGTTCTCTTTCCAAGTTCCCTTTTCATTCGCAACCACAAAGGAGTTTTAGATTTTTTACATAAAAGTTTAAATTGATTTCACAACCGATATTCAAGTTTTGATAATGAAACATTATTTAAAAGTTTGAAATTTTCTTTTTCCCTTTGGTCTGATTCATTAGGTGGATGTGTTGATTTGAACGTAGATAAATTTCTGTTTTTTCTTTTCTTTTTGATTTATGTTGCTAACAAAATGTCTTCTATGTTAAACGAGGTTAAGGTCAAATTAGGGTTACTTAAACCATTCGCATGAACATTCGAAGAAGTTTCTTGCTAATCAAACTATAGAGACATAATGAGATTCTATTTTTGTCTGAGCGCATGGATCTTTAATAAGGAACTCACCTAAATGAATAGAGTGCATAGTAGGTGTGTAATTAACTCCTCTTCTTCCCCGTTCCAACTACATGTTCTGACGAATTCTTTTGAAAACGTAAAATCTTATGGCGTGTCAATCTACAAGGCAGTGTCTATAGTTATGACACCGATCCAGTTTTGGCCAAATCTATTTGTCCATCTTCTTCACACCATGGCATTTTACTATACCATGAGTTTACACGTAGCGATGGGTATTTCAATGTTTATCTTGACTGAAATTGGCAAAATAGTTCTATTTCTGGTGAATTTGTAGTTCCCGGAATGTCTCTGTTGCCCGGAACCCAGAAAAAGCAAATATAAAATTGTTATACCATTTTCATGAGAGATAATTGACTGTTGCGGGCTAGAAATGAGTTCTTGGAAACAGTAATTGAAGGGCTCCTTGGCTATCTGAGAAACTGACACGTTTTCTGTGAGTCATGATAGGACTTCTTTGAAACTCGCTTGGAACACGCAAAAGCAGTCTGGGAGAGGTAAAAGGAGACTAGTCCTTCGCAGTGCACTGCGCCATTCACCCGCTTTCAGTTTCACAGCCGTCTGTGTAGAACAGGCGACGCGCACTGTTGAGAAAACAATTTATAATTTCTCTCTTAATTACTTATTTGTATATAGTAACGGTTTAAGTGTGAAGAAACTTGAAAAACGGCAATGTTCGAAAACTATAATGAATCGGGTAAAGCATTCTGGTTGGAGGGCATAAAGTAAGAATTTCATTACTTGAATGTATGTTCAAAGTGCTCCCCAACGTTAGTAAGAAGACTGCAACATTTTTGTTAGCTCATAGCAGAAAAGACTGTAGAAAGCTTATTGGCGTTGCCAGCGGGCACAAGCAACGTGTTAGGCTTAAGTTATACCACACTCTGTGAATCTTGTGGAGGAGATGAGGACACTGCAGAGCACTTCCTCTGTGAATGTCCTGCTTTTTCTCGCATGAGGTTACAGATACTCGGCGCAGACATGGTGAGAGCTGGTAACTTAGGCTCCTTATAATGGCAGCGTCTTTTGGCTTTTCTCCGAACATCTGGAAAGCTATAACAAATAGAAGGTTGCTACAATGGACCAGCTGGTATTTAAAAAACATCCAACAGAAAAAAAAAATGTTCAAAGTTGTATGTGCACCTGGGTATTTGAAAGCACAAAAGCACTGCTGACGGGGAAAGACAAGTTGCATTAAGACAATGTTCAAGAAAATAATTCACATTCAATGATAATTAAGCCGTTAGTTTCAGTTTTCGCAAACATTTTTGTTGATCACTTGACTAAACTAGGGAATTCGAGCTTTAAGCGGATGAAGGCTTTATAAAATGAAGCCGAATCAGAAGAAGTAAAAAATCCCCTGCATAGTTTTAGGAAACCTTACGAAGATCATCGTAGAATATACACATTTGGTGCCTTTAAAAATTCAGTTCTTTTCTTGGAAACGACTTGCCATAGGCTTCTGGAAATTGGACAGGTTTCTAAAGATTATCACCCTGTGATAGGCAGATTTTAAAAAACTGTTTGTTCAGAGGTGTTGGCCTCGCTTAGTTCAAGCAATGACCCGATTTTGGCCATCTAATTCATTTATTTACCACGCTGACGCTTTCTGAGGTCAACGCGGCGTACCCCACAGGCGGATCACTAGTGTGAAGCAGAAAAGTGGGAGAGTTGTGATCGCTTCAAGATCACTACTCGTAACGCCGGAAATGAAAAGAAGAAGAAGAAGAAGAATTCATTTATTTACCAATAATGTCGCGTGTCCTGAAACCTAAATTTATGTTACGATGCTCACTATGCACTGAGCAGTCTTAAATGACTGCGACAGCTATCTACTTATTTGAATTTTATGACTATGAAAAAGATAGCTTTTATGTTGAATCTGCTTAACGACTAGAAGCCAAAGTAGCAGAGATAAATTCCACCTTGCGCAGTTTTCTCACTTTTTTCCGTTTTTACTTTTCTGGTTCCGAGCATAGAGTCGATCCAGGCTGACAGCTTTGGCTGGATGGAGCTTTATACCTGGCTAATAGCCCTGCTTTCAACATTGTTGAATGACCCTTTTGTATCAAGGAAAACGGCCAACGTGTAATCTTTGTTCAGCCTCAAACGATTAACCTTTTATGTATGAATGTTGGACTGCACAGATCATAAAATTATTCAGTTTTCGCTCAGTTTGTATCCGTGATTCCTTCTAGATTCTTGAGTGCAAAGGGTAATTAGATTATTGATCTGAAATTCTTAGATTCAGTGTTCGAGGGTTTACCAGCTTTTGGGACTTCAATTTCTCTCCAACTAGGAGGAATAAAGGTGAAGTTTTGACAACCCCTGAGTATCATTAGGGCGTGCAGATTTGTATGCTGACGCTGAGAATGATTCGATAGCCAACATAACATCCCCTTATCTACTAATTGTTTTCCTTTGTTGGAATGGAATAGAACTAACATTTATGTTAGTGTAACTCGGTTCTTTCAGTTTTTACCTGAAGACATCCGACATACATAAGCGACTCCATCAAACATTTGATCAATAATCGAATCAAACATTCGATCAATACCACAAGTCAAAAAAAAATATTTTTTTTTTGGTTTGTTAATAAATTAATATAATAGAGAAGAACGATTTTAAAACGCATGAGGCAGGGTTGCGGGGGTTAAAGGGCGTGAAGGGGGAGCGGCGGGTAGTCTGGGTGGTATGCGGGCGAGCATAACCGAGAAACGACTCCATTTTTGTTGCGCAAAGTCCAAACTGGCTTCCAAAAAGTCTAAAAACAACATAAACTCTTTTTGTTACATTTATGGTAAATACATTAAAATGAGGGCTTAAAATTTAGATTGACAAATATTAGACTTTGTGAAGCTTATAAAGCTTATTTTAATCTTACTATTCGAAGTCAAGACAAAATATGGGGCCCTAAGTTCTCGTGTGGTAACTGCAAAAACACATTAGAAGGTAAGAGAGTACATCATAACTTTTAAGGATACTAATTGTAAAAAAAATTACGATGTGTAACGAATTTACAAGTAACGTGTATATTTATATATGTATGTTATTTTTTTCATCTTGGTATCGAGAAAATAAAAATGAAGTTCGCAGTACCAAGAATATGTAGGGAGCCTACTAATCACATCAATGATTGCTACTTTTGTGTAGTTGATCCACGCAAGGGTCGGGCTGGCAAAAATGCCAAGAAGATTCAGAACCCAGATCTACCATCAAAAACCGCTCCACATGTAACCCACAGTGAACATTTTCCATTGCCTTCCCGTTCAAAACCGATGGAACAGCTGCCGTCTGGTTGTAGCGGATTCAGCAAATTTTTACCCGAATCAGTATCTGTTGAACCATATCTAATAAAAACAGAAGAGTTTAATGACCTGATGGATGATGGATATCATGTCCGCCTGTTAATCCAGAGGTTCGAGTTCGAATCCCAACAGAGGCAAAAATGTTTTTTCCACGGGTATCGCCTTTCGCAAGGAATTGGCAAGTCCTCCGTTAGTAAATGCATTGCCATGAAAAGCGCTTTCTCAATTAGCCGTTTTGAACCGGCAGAAAATTGTAGGTCCCCTCTATTCCCTCACAAGGCATGGTTGTGAGAAATGCGCTAGGCCCAGGGGCTCCTAGCTCTGTTGCGCCACCCTATTTATTTATTTATTTTAATTTTAAGCGACTTAAACCTACCTAAACTTAAAGCAGAAAGCTTCCTGGCTTAAACAGTGGAATTTGCTCAAGGAGGATGTTAATATAAGTTCTCAAAGAAAGCGTCATGAAATATTTTTTCTGTTTATTTGCTTGTTTTAAGTATTTAGATATTTAAATTTATTTTTCTCTCTAAATAAAAGAAAGAAAAAAACATTCGTTTGAACGTATCTATCAAATTTTGTAAAGAAAAGCAACATGGACAAGCGTAGTTACGGAATGACTTTAACATGCATTCGAATCAATGATGATTTGCAAATACTATTTTCAGGCTCGTAAGGCTTTAGGCCACCTCCTGCACTTGTCCTTTCGGTCTAGTTTATTACTAATTCATAGGCTGCAAAGCAAAAGATTTACATGTCAATCACCATCTAAGCCACATTTCCAATTCAATACCCATTTTCTATCGTACCCTTGATGGATTCAGAATCCTGCTTTACTTTGTTTTTCTTTCAGCTTCTAAAAACATTTTTTCTTTCAGTTAAAGCCAGTTACAGCACAATTCCTTCAAAAGCTGTAGAAACCAACTCAACTCTTGTACCAAATTAAATTTACTGCAACTAATTTCCTAGAAAAGTATGAATTTTTTATAATCCCAGAATTGTAAAGCATCTTCTTATGTGCATTTTCAACAAAGCACCTATCTAAGTTTTCATTGGAAAATCCATCTCAGAACCACAAAGAAATTATTCACCATCTCAGCACAACCATAGAATGTGCATAGTTAATGCTCTTGTTCTTCGTGTTTACATTTTAAAATATATATTTACCTGTTCTCAATGTATGATTCTGAGGAGAGATACCATTCGGCCTTGCTGTCATTTTGCTAGCTATCCGTTGTGGCACACCAGCAACAGCCTGAAATGTAAAAAAATAAAACAAATAATCCAAGCATACTAATAAATTGTTTTGTGCATTTCACATGTATGCGCAGGTAATCGTACACACCAAACAATAAGATAATGGAAAGGAATATACAAATGTACAAATGAATATTTAACAATAAAAAAAAGAAGAAAACATTGATCATTGTTTTGATAATGTGTGTCAGAGGTTTTTATTTGATAAAAACAAGATAAGAGACTACTGTGGCGTATGAGTAATATTTATTTTCTAGACGGCAAACAATGAAATGAAATTGTGCTTTATTTTTGTATTGCGTGGATTACGAACGTGAGGAAAGTTCGATTGTGACATTGAAAGACTAGAAATATTGTAAGCTTCATATTTCAACAGCCAGGGTTGATCCCTCCTGGCTGATTAAGTTGATATATTTCGGAATTTGTTTGCTGTCCGCTTTTCAGATGAATTGTGTGTCTTTAAGTCCTTTCGATGGGTTACAAAGCACTTATTCAAAATGTTTAGGTGTGACATTTACAGACATGGTGGCTTTTTCTTTTTTACAATTCTTTTCCTTTGTTCTAAATGTGTACCCTTTTCACTGGGGAGAATTATATTTCCCTTCTTTGATAATATACATAAGCACACTCTTCCTTATCGATTTATACTATCTCATCAGTCTGATATTGACATTAAACTTTAAATAACATCCGACGTTATAAAATACATATCCCTTTTAATTGCGCTCTCCATTCTCAAACCACCAGTTCCATGGAAAATTATCCATTAACTTCATTCATACTTAAGAAGTGTGGCAAATAAAACGTTATCTTCATTCCACTTTAACTCATTCTCGAAAGACAAACACAAACCATCATCTCCATACGCAAACACTCAACGCTAATCCACTCCCTCAGCGCGAAATGATGACATTGGCGTCTTTATCAACGTGAATTTCAATGTTGATGTTATTTTTATTAAAATCCACATGAATATTTTTCCTTCAAACACTCTTGGATCCATCTTCATATTATTCGATGTTGAATAGACAAATAAACAAATAAACATATATACAAAAATAATGTACTCACCTCATCGTCACCATCCAAATAAAAATAAAATTGATTCGGACTGAGATACTTTTGCAGTAATTCCTTGGCGACACGAACGGACATTTCACTTTGGACAAACGGATGTTGTAGCAAACGTTCGGCAGTTGGACGCTTCTTTGGATTTTTTGTTAGCGCTGTCTTTATGAAATTGTGAAATGTTGGACTCCATTTGTCCTTATCTTTTAGTGCTGGTGGCTTGAAGCCACTTTTTGACATAAGGAACAGTGCACGCATCGGATGGAGATCAAACATTGGCGGTTGGAGTTCAGCAAGTTCTAGAAAGAAAAAATCATATACCCACAGTTTAAGTATCTACAACATAAAAAGATGCATGCAATACAAAAAATAAAAGAAGAAGAAACGAGCAATCTGACTCAAGTAAAACTCAAGTAGTTGAACTTTTATACGTCCTTAGGGGTAAAGTGGTTTCTTATAATTCAAACTCTACTGCTGTTTGAAAAGTTAATAGAAGTTTTTTTTTTAAATGTCAAACTTTAGCATTTAACTGGAGCTAAAGTGATAAAGATCCCCTGGGGGTGACAAGCGCTACACGAAGTTGTGAGCATTTAATTTTAAACTACTTTTGCTTCCACGTGCTACGCCCTTAGATACTTCTGAGTTAATGGAAAACGATGATATTCTTAAATCTTCTTTGCATTATATTCATTGCAAGAGGAGCCAACTTTTGTACAGAAAAAGATTGAAATGCTCAGATATTTACTTATTCAGAGTTAATAGCCTAATCTTGTAAAGGAAAATGGGATTCAACAACGCTGGACAGTACGTTATCGTCGTCAGTAGAGAACGTTTTGAAAATCGAGAAGAAGAATGGAAATATGCTTCTGGAAATGAAGAAGACGTCTTAGAGATGTCTTTTTCTCCTAAAAAGAAAAGGAAAGGAAAAGTCACAGTTACATTTGAAGACATCTACTCCACAGATATGTAAATCTATATCAGCGTGGCTGATACACCAAAAGAAACAAACTCACAAGACAGAAACTACAGAGAACAAATAAGAAATGACAACTGCATATGGTTGAGCGTACAAATTACCACCCAACGACTAACAGCGTGGTACCCGTGGCGTGATGGTTAGCATGTCCACCTGCTAACCCAGAGGTTCGAGGTTCGAATCCCAGCAGAGGCAAAAATGTTTTTCCGCGGGTATCGCCTTCCGCGAGGAATTGGCAAGTCCTCCGTTAGTAAATTCATTGCCATGAAAAGCGCTTTCTCAATTAGCCGTTCGGAACCGGCAGAAAATTGTAGGTCCCCTCCATTCCGTCACAAGGCATGGTGGTGAGAAATGCGCTAGGCCCAGGGGCTCCTCACTCTGTTGTGCCGCCCTATTTATTTATTTTATTTTGACTAACAGCGTTCAGCTCGGTGTCCAAAATGAAAGCCATGATCTCGAATAAGCGCGTTAGGCGCTTCCGGATTGTTGGCATAAAATCCATCCTTTACGACTCTCCACAAAAAAAAAAACCTACAAAGGGGTTAAATCGCAGCTCCAAGGTTGCCAATTAACATTGTAAAAGACGACTGATAACACAAATTGGAAATTCGGTGCTCAAAAGATCAATTGTGGCATGGGCTGTGCGGCAGGTACGGCGCATCATCCTCCATGAATCAAAGTTCATCCAAATACAGGTCAATAATTTCAGTAAAAAAAAGTCGGTTAGTCAAATGTCAAATGGCCCAGTACTCATATTTTGCACCAAACTGTCACTCTCTGCATTCTCTTCAGTAACGCGCGCGTTTTCCAAGACTAAGATGTAACACTTTTGTTCGCTAAAGAGATGCAAATGCATCAGAAAAAGATGATTTTTTCAAAATCATTGTTCAAGCCATGACTCCAAAGTCCAAACTGCGAAGCGATTAGGATCAATTAGACCTTGTTAGCCAATAATACGAGATCATTTTGTAGAATCCTTCTCAGGCTAGTGTGAAATATTGAGCTGTTGAGATCGATGGCGAGTTGGTGTGTAGATTGAGTCTCACACTCTCGCCAATAGAAGCCACGTTCTCGTCTGAGCGTAACGAGCGAAGGGACTATTGGTGTTGACCACTACCAAGTCGACTTGTTGTTTTACACAAATTGCGTACAGCAGGCGCGGTGGGTGCTTCTTTTCAGCGAAAACTTTCATTAAAAAATTGCAAAACAAAGTTTCTGAGGCGGTAAGCGACTCATATCCGGATTTTGAGCTGTTAGTGTTAAAACAGGAAGTGTCTGTATGCACCCACGGTGTGGGTCGTCTTGGTTTGTTTGAGCAATTTTTTTGAGAAAAAAAGGTAGCGTGGCTGGAGACTGAGAAAATGTGATGATAAACTAAACAACACCAGCCTATACGACCTTTTTTTGGTGCTTACAGACACTTCAAAATAACCCATGATTTAAACAGAAACCAATGCTTTTTAATAATTTTCTTGTAACCCAGACCGCAATGTGACAAGCGAAAAGTTATTTTTGATACAATGCAAGAAAACTTTAATGAACCTTACGTAACTTCAAGAGCACATCCGACTTATGTAGAGGATGTCAAGACGAAGAGGCAGAGAAAGGATCATTCCACTTCCTCTATGAGTGTCCTAGCTTGGCCGACACTAGGAAAAAAAGCCCTTAGAGAAAACTTCGACATTTCAAACCTAACATTGAGCAGCATCTTAAAATTTACTCAGGGTTCCAAGATTTAGGGTATAGATTTAAGAGAACAATCAAAATAGTTGACTGCCAGCTAAATTGTATAGCTTTATACTTCTCCATTTAAAAAACGACATTGGCGCCCTTCTTTTTCTTCATTGTGATTTTTAGGAATCACAACTCCCATTTATCTGTTGCACACTATTGACCTGCTCAAGCGCTACGCCCGCCGCCGTCGACTTCGCCATCACTCCACAAAAAAGAACTTAAAAAAAGACAGTCAACCTCTTGGAACTAACCTTTCAGACTATCAGCGCATTCAGTTTAACCTAATTCTTTGATTCGAATTCTTAGTCACGTAAGAGTTTAAATTTGAGTTCAGAACGAAAGAAAAATGTAGGAAACAAAATTTTTTGTCCTTTGCATCGCTAAGTGATCTTTACCGACTTTAAGCTTAAAGTCTATTCTATTTCTTCTCTTATCTAATGGACGTTCGTGGTACCCGTGGCGTGATGGTTAGCATGTCCACCTGCTAACCCAGAGGTTCGAGGACCGAATCCCAGCAGAGACAAAAATGTTTTTCACGGGTATCGCCTTTCGCGAGGAATTGGCAAGTCTTCCGTTAGTAAACTCATTGCCATGAAAAGCGCATTCTCAATAGCCGTTGGGAACCGGCAGAAAATTGTAGGTCCCCTCCATTCCCTCACAAGGCATGGTTGTGAGAAATGCGCTAGGTACAGGGATACTCGTTCTGTTGCGCCACCCTATTTATTTATTTTAATGGACATTCGACTCATAACCGAGATTTAAGAGAAAGATTAAAATACTTAACTGCTATCTCAATTTTGTAGCACCACAGTTCTTGTGTTTAATCTAAATAAATCCTTCCAAACTGGCGCCCAACGTAAAGCTCTTACTCTAGGCAATTATTCATTTTCTATTGGTTTCTTTATTGTGATTTCCAAGGGATCACAATCACAACTCCTATATATCTGTTTTACACTATTGACCTGCTGAGGCGCTACGCCGCGCCGCCTCGTCGCAAAAACGATCTTAGAAAAAGACAGTCAAACTATTAGAACTAACCTTTCAGACTATCGGCGCATAACGAGTAAAATAACTTTCCTATAATCACGTGCAAAGATAAAAAAATCTATCAGCCTTATTATGAGTTCCACGTGAACAGCATTCCCCTCGAAAAAGATTCCATTTCACTTTTCCCTTATTTCGAGTTTCGGGTGAAAAATTTTCCATGTTCGAAAAATTTCCCTTATTATGAGCTATTTTTCCCCGTGAAATGTGAAAACGTTGAGAGCAACTTATTTCACTTATTTTTGTGAGGTTAACAAATGAACAACAAAAGCGGAAAAAATGTAAGTCTGGAATTTTATTTAGGAGAAACTCATAATAGCTTTTAAAATTCCGGGCTAACAAAAACGTTCCTGGTGAAAAGCTGTTCACTCATAATAAGGTTGTATATGTTTGATATATAAATACATTTTGAATATAATTACAATAATTTGTGACGAAACATGTCATGTATCAAAATGGGTAGCAATTCCATTGACTCCAAACAGACCTCTTCAAATAAACGTATACACAGCACACCAAATGTGTGTATCTCTATTATTTGTCCAGCAAAACAATAAATAGAAATTCCTTATCTAAGAAATATTTATGCAGAGCTAATAAACACCCCGAAGTGTTAAAAAATAGTCAATACATATGCAATGCAAATGCAGCTGCTCAGCCGAATCGTCTAAGGGAGTTTATAATTGCAAGCAGACATTTGGAGTCTTTTTGTCCTCCCATAGGTATACCTAATCATCTCTGAAATATTATAAATTCGTAAATGAAAAATCAAAACATTTTTTTTTGTTTTTCAATAAGAGCGCTACAAAAGCAAGAAAAACGGTTTTGGATATCAAAGAAATTCCTTATTTCTGTGAAAGTAGGTTCGATGCCATTATGCCACCACGGGCACACGTTCTCCAAACTTGGTTTCCAATAAATTGATTGTGACATTCGCTGTGTGGCTTGTGGCGCCGTCCTGTTGGAACCACATGTCCTCTAAGTACATATCATCCAATTGGGGCCAAAAATATTCGGTTATCATTGAACGGGGAGCGTGTCAAAATTCTGGCTACAAAATTCTGCTTTTAAAACGAAAATTCTGCTTTTTTTTCATTCTGGCTGACAAAATTCTGCTTTCCAAAATTCTGCTTTTCAAAATTCTGGCTTTTTAAAAAGAAAAAATTCTGCTATTTTTCATATTATTATTTACTTGCAGAAGAACAAAAACAAAGTAGGAGAGCGACAAGAAAATAAGAGTTTGCAATTATTATTAATATTCTGCCAATTATAAACAAAAAGATCGTGTAGAAAATGTTTAGCGTGCGCTTTATACTCTTCCTTTTTTCCTTTATCCTCTCCCTATGCGTCGTGCTCTCAATTTTTGTTTTGGCACTGATAAGCCTTTCGAAGGTCTCCAATTAGTTTATAGACACATGCGTGGCTACGGGCAAGGGCAACTATTACTTTAAGCCGACGATGCCAAGCCTCTACATCGTTTTGCGTTCTTGGGAATGCATCTCCAGTTTTATCACAGTTTTATCATAATTATGTAATTCTTTTGAATAGGAGAGTGAAAATGAGGAAATCAAAAACTACTTTTCTACTTTGAAATTCTTTAGAAAGTAAGAGTTTTCAATTATTATCAATATTCTGGCAGAATATTGATAAGCAGAATTTTGAAAAGCAGAATTTTGAAAGCAGAATTTTGAAAAAAGAATTTTGACCCCGGCAGAATTTTGACCCCAACCCCATTGAACGGTAGCGATCCCCATTCAAAGTAACGGGCCGTTCTTAATCATCACGGAAGAAGTACGGCCCAATAAACCACACCAAACCGTAATTTTTTCGGGATGCATTGATGACTCATGGAGTACGTGTGGATTGCTGCCTGACCAACACCGCATATTTTGTTTATTGACGAAACCATTCAGCCAGAAATAATCCTCATCGTTGAAGATGATTTTTCGATGAAAATCCGAATCATTTTAAAGTTGTTGCTCAGCCCAACTTACGAACATACGACGCTTCTGGAGGTCAAGCGGCTTCAGTTCTTGCGTCAATTTAGTCTTGTATAGATGGAGGCCAAGATCTTTTCGCAAATTTCGCAACAACGACGTCACAGAGATGCCCAACGTTTGAGAACGACGTGTGAGCGACACATTTGAGCTTTCTGCAACTGAAGCCCCAGCGGCAGCAATATTTTCGACACTACGAAAATATATATACGACACTTTTTTGTCTCACTGGCACGGGAAAATTTTGTACTGTGCCTATGGATTCAAATTTTTCCACTAGACACTCAGTTGTTGATCTGCTAGGACGATTATGATGACCTAAAAATGGACGTAGCGCTCTTAACGTTGAGGCTACTGACTCCGAATTTCGGAAGTAAATTTTAATTATTTCGACTCGTTGTTGGCTCGTATAACTTTCCATCATGAAATGATGAAGAGGAATGTCAAAAGAGCGGTAAGAAATATGTCGTCGTTTACTGTCCCTGTCGCTCTACTTTTGTCCCTGTCCCTGTTGAAAAGCCCTTTTTATATATCGAAATATCAGTTATCCTTAAAGACAATTACTTTTAACAAACAAATGTTCAGTTAAATTTGAGCCAAAAGGGTACATTCGGTTGCCAGTTGGTGCAAAGAGGTATCGAAATCAATAAACCATACATCACAAACGACATATCGACATCGTTAACAGTAAATTATGGCATTAACATTTCCTACTAAAAATTTACTCCCACAACACGCTTAGGAACCATAATAACCTAACTTTTTGTTTGAATTTGAATTGAAATCTTCTTGTGTTGAAAACAAACTGGCCATTTCACAGTAGCACATTACTTATTGCCCTTTTTTTCTGAGCGTATAAAAAGCTTCTTCGGGAGCATTCCTTTAAAAAAATACATCCAAATTCGAAATGTTTTCAAAAGTGCAAACAAGCAAAACACGTTGTTTAATCACTTTAGAAGTTTTAATCTCTCTCACTTGAAAAAAACCATGTTCCTATTTATGGCGTATTACGTTTCTGAAACATAAATAGCATAAGTTTGTAAACGGGTTGTATAAACCTAAGATTGATGACATCAAATTGTGTAAAACACTGTCAAAACACCTGGCTTTGCTCGATGAGGATATCTTAGAAAAGAAAAGCCAAGTTCTTCATCCCAAAAAAAACCCCACCGCCCCGTTTATATTGCCAATTTATTCTTTAAAAGGTTTAACCGAGACAATATTTCATTTGTTCATTCCAACAAAAATAAAAATGTCAACTTTAAGCCTTTACCCATTATTCAAATCCAAACAAAACCAAAAAGTCTCATTTATTATTGGAACAACGATTAGATATAAAATGAAAGGAAACAAAAGTTAAATCATACCAATAGCTGTAATTCCGCACGCCCATATATCACATAATTGATTGTAACCACCCTTCCGTTCAACAGCTGCTACTTCTGGCGCCATCCAATAAGGTGTTCCTGAAAATGAAGAAAAAAGAAAAGAAAAAAAATCTTGAGTGGATTTGCTTTGACAGAAAATCATTGATTTTATTTACTTAAGGATATACAACGTAAAAGTCTTTTACACTATAGAGCGCAAGTACATCCTCAAGGATTCACTGAACTTGCTAAACCAACACCACTTCCTTTTGTTTTAATTTTATTCCTTCCACTCGTCATATATGTAGCAGTCACTATTTCTCAGAATTATTTTCCACTAATTTAAATTTTCTTTTTTACATTTCCCTTGAGTACACACTATGCTTTTGACGAACCTACTCTCAGTGTACTTACACGCCCCATTTGCAACCTAACTCAGCGGAGATTTCTTAGGCAGACACCGGAGCGGCACTTGGTGCGGGGATAGAGGATATACAAGAAATTCTGTAGTATAGGGTGGCATAGTGTTAATAATAATCAAAGAGGACTGTTCTTCAAAGTGAATGACACAAGAGATCCTTAAGAGATTAATGGTGTCAGAAAAAGTAAGGGAGCTCTTACTACACATACAAAATGCCATCTGAGAAATAATTTGTTTAAAAACTAAAAAAAAAAAAAAAAAAATCATAACGTGGCCCTTGAGAAATATTTTTTAAAGGCCAGCGAGCTCTTCAAAAATTCTATACAATTTGGCGTTTAATGAGCATTATTAGTTTAGTTTATTTGTCAATCAGAATAACTTTTACAGACTACATTACATAACAAATTATAAGATAAATAAATAATAACAAAAGTTAACTCAATACATCAATAATTAAAATTCACAGATTCTCTTGAACAATTTTCAAAAAAGTCAACTAAATTGCAGACTGAGTTTGCTTCTTTGATGCACCTTGAAATTGGTTCATTAAAGCCATAATTGGTTCTATGAAAGCGTACAAAAAAAATAAAACCGATGTCCTTGTACTTCTTGGGGGAACACGAAAACCAAATTCCAAAAAAGAAATGAACATTTAACACGAAAACTAATAATATCACGAAAAAAAAAAACAGAAACATAATTTTTTCGAGGAGCGAGAGTTTGAATTCCCAGCAATAAACATTTAGCATTATAACAAGGAATCTCACTATTCCAGTAAGTAGATTTTGAAATGGTATATCTAGAGAATCTTCTTTGCACATTATCAATTCTGCAAGATGTAGTTGCATAAAAAGGATCCCTGACAATTGAGCAATACTCTAAAATTGATCGTACCAACGAAAAGTGTAGTGTTTTAAGTGTAAGGATATCAGAAAAGTAACGAGCATTTCTTTTAATGAACCCTTGTATGGAGTTACTTTTGCTAATAATCCAATCTAGCATGGTAATCATAAATGCTAATTTTTCACTTAAAATAATGCCTAGAAATTTCTTTTGGGACCTTTTGGAAAAGTCTCACTCCCAAAACTACAATAGATATAAACAATATAGTTAATCCCTTATCTTTTCCTGAGACAGGTCAAAACCTGACATTTAGCTAGATTCAAATGAAGACAATTTGCTTCGCACCATTGCGAAAGCCTTAAAAAATGTTCCTGTAAAAGTAAGCAACTGCGAACTGATTAAATTTTTTTATATAATTTTAAGTCATCTGCATAAGGACTATATTTTGAATGAATAAATACATCAGATATATCGTTAATCTATAGAAGAAAGAGTAAAGGCCCTAAATGGCTTCCTTGAGGGACACCCGATGGAACATAAATACGTTTAGATAAATTCGTGTCAATTTTAACAATTTGAACATGGTCTGTTAGATAAGATTCTATCCCCTTAAGTAAGATTATATCCCCTTAATAAAACAAGACAAGAAAGTTTATGAAGAATGACTCACTCTATCAAATACTTTGGCAAAATTAGTGAAAATGACACTACGTAGTTAATAAAAATTGATAGATTTGTAACTGTTGCTCTACTAGGTACAAGGCCATGCTGAAAAACCGATATATGCTCACGAAGAACGAAAAGAACTTTGTTCACAAATAATTTTTCCAATATGTTGAGAATGATTGAAGTTTTACTGATTTGCCTATAATTCGACATAACTTGCCATGAACCAGCTTTAAATATTGGAGTTATATACGATACTCTCCATTCACCTTAAAAACGACCCACATTCCAAGGAAAGATTAAATAAGATCGTAAGTGGTAGTTCTAAGAGCTCAGCAGCATATTAAAAAAAAAAGAAATATGGGAAACCATCTGGACCACTCGTTAGTCCAGGTTCCATTAGAGGGTGTTTCAACTCTTCAATCCCCTAGTTAGGAACAAGAGAGTGATCAACCTTCTGGTCTCAGTGGTATCACGATGGGCCCTCTGTGGTCTAAGTATGTCGGTGTCCGTATACCGGCAGCCACATCTAACCTAACCTAACCTAACCATCAGGACCACCTGATTTAGATACATCAATATCTTTTAAGGCAGTTAACACTTCATCTTTGTTGGTGATAAAGAATTTATTTATTTCATAAGATTGCTAAACGTTTCCGCCAAAAGTTAAAACTCTAGCATTCACTAATATTCAGGTATCAGGAGTTTAACGAACACCATTTCGATAGTTTCTCAAGGCCATCAAGTAAGATGCAATGCAGTTCTGTTTTTGTACCGAAAAACTTTCGAATCTTACGACGAGGATCAGAGAGCCTGTTTTTAAACGCTGTTTTTGATTTTTATTAAACTGACGCGACGGTAAGAATGTCATTTGCCAAATAAAAAAAAAGACTAAAATGACTCCCCTGTGGCACACCGTGGTGTCATTTATATTTGAAAAGTGGACATTTTTCATTTTAAAAAAATGTTTAGGAATTCTTAATTAAGAATTTAAATAAATAAATAAAAAAAAGATAATAAAATAAAAGAAACCTTCATTTTTTTGCCTATTCCGAACAGATAATTGATAAAGCGCTGTTCATGGCAGTGGAATTACTCTCGGAGGGCCTACCACTTTCTCGAGAGAAATGATAAAATTATCCGATAAATTGCCAATTCCATGCAAAAGATGATACCCGTTGAAAAACGTTTTTTCCTTGATATTTTTGGGATTTGAACCTCGGACCTCCAACATAGCAGGTAATAGACACGCCGCGCCGCACCGCGAAAACCATTTGGGATATATATGCGACATACAAGAATTTAATGGACTGAATATCAATATAATAATAAGAATATGAATTACTAGCTGAGCCGCCCGGCTTTGCTCGGGTCTGTAGTTAAGGTTCCCGTTCTCGTTTTTCCTCTTCCGTCGGAATTTGGGGAAGAAATATAGTTTTTCTTACTGTGGAGCATGGGGCTATGTGGCATCCTAATGCTGAAAGAATTTTTAAAATCTGTCCAGTAGTTCCTAAGTTTCCGTTCCCGGCTCATTCCTGTTGGAATATTCCGTTCCAGTGGAAATATGTGAACGAAATATAAATCTATGTCACTGAGAGATAATGATACATAGTAGAGTTGAAAGAATTTTCGAGATCGGTCAAGTAACTTTAATGTTCCCGTTCTTGTTCCTGTTTCTGATCCTGTCGGATATTTATAGGGATGAAAAATATAGCCTAAGTTACTGACAAAGGGTAAAGGGGGATAATGTAGCACCCCTAGTGTTGAAAGAATTTTTGAAATCAGTCCAGAAGTTTATAAGTTTCCATTTCCAACCAAGTTCCTGAAGGAATCTTCCGTTCCCGTGGAAATATGTGAATGAAATATAAGTCTATCTGACAGAGGGATAATGTAACATCCTAGAGGTGAAAGAATTTTTGAAATCGGTCAAGTAACTTAATGGTGCCCGTTCTCGTTCCCGTTTCTGTTCCTGGGATTATAGGGATGAAATATAGTTTAAGTTACTGATGAAGGGAGATAATGTAGCACCCTTAGTGCTGAAAGAATTTTTGAAATCTGTGGAGTAGTTTTTAATTTTCCGTTCCCGACCCCGTTCCTGTGGAAATATGGGGATCAAACCTTGACAGGAACCATCTCTGGACTAAACTATGTCTACCCTGAAAATTTCACAAAAATCCGTCGGAAAATTTTACGTCACTGCGGAGCTTAAAATATGATATAAGGATCTTTACATGTCTGATGGTATACACTATCCAAATTGCGCGCGTGCGCCTAGTAGAAACAATAGCGCTCAGCTGTTAGTTTAGTCTCAAAAGTAATACATCTTCGTTTGTAAGTTGTAAGATGACAGTATGGCCGAATTGCAGTCCTCTGGAGGACTTGCCAATTACATACTTATGAAAGGGAATACCTCCTAAGCTTGGGTCCTACTGGGATTCGAACCCCTACAAAATAGCCTGACGATCAAACTACTAAATTATTAAACGGGGATCTACCACAATTGACAAAAATGCGAACAGAAGAAAAGTATCGAATACACTTGGTTTTGTGATTATGAGAGCACTCTCAAGAAATTTATTCCCTGGTCAGAATTTCACTTTTCGGTATTTCGAAAACATTCCATTCAATTTGAATCGAGATCAACTTTTGAAAGTGTAATTTGTATGCCTTGTTTCTGCTTGCTGCTTCTCGACTGCATTGGAATCCTTCGTTAATAAGGCTACAACTTTCTAACTTTTACAAGTGCAAAAATACGCCGTTGAATCACAACACGCAAGGCTTGAAACGTTTCAAGCGATGATCTCGCCTGAGATGTGGTTTGCGACTGGTGTTGATTGTACAAATGTTGCAACCCGGCGCGTGGGTATGTGCGGAAGTACGAATCGTCAGGAGTCAAAGGTATGTAAAACGAATTTTTTGTGGTCTTGAGGTTTGTTTATATAAACAAAATGTTCTAGTTCGCCACTCTCTTCGCCACTCATGTTGCCCACGCCTGCCGAAATCTTTGTCATTATCAGAAAACAAAACTGTCATTTCAATCCAGAGGAAATCAAAACTAGAATTGGTCGTAGGGAGTGCTGCATCGGTGGAAAAATAAAGGAAAACTGTCCTCTTAAAAATTAAACAAGAAAATGTGAGTTCAATAAATAAGCACACACATAAACAGTTGACAGTTTCAATTTACGTTTATATTTGAAAACAGCCACAAAGGAAACAAAAAAAAAATTGTAAGTTTTCTTCGATCAATTCAGGCACCTTTCATTTCCAAACAAGAAAAGTTTGCTAGTTTGACTTTCATCAACTAAAACAGGTGTTTTTCCTGACACACATCATTTTCTTTAAAAGAAACTCTATTATGTCAAGAAACAATCAAGTACGTTTCAGAAAAAGAAAACCCCATATCCTTGAAAGTTTAGTAATTTAGATTTCATGTTTTCTCTTTGCAAAAACCGACTTTGGGTTTTCTCGGAATTGCTTTCTAAATCCTGCTTAAAATTCATCGTCTTAGCGTACACATAAATCAGGAATGTCATACATACACATGAATACCTATAATAATATACGAGTACATCGTGGTTTGTATTAAAAATAAACAACCTGCTGGATGAGAAATAGAACGTCTTATCATCATTCCCTTTTTCGAAATTATCAAATCAGCCTTAAAGCTTATCTTCTTAGAAAACAGTGAGCCAAAGTTTTATTTGTGGAATACTAATTAAAACGTTCCCGTTGCGGCTGAAACACAAATTAAATATTCATAAATTGAGATTTTTCCCGTGTAAAATATTGTAACGAACGAAGAGAATATAAATTTGAATGAAAAAGCGGTGTAGATTGCATTAATTTGTTTCAACATGACAAACTACAAACAAAACAGTTGCCATGGCTTGATGATGAAATAAAACAAAAAGTAGGTAGTTGTGGGGTACTTGATTTAACAAATTGAGAATAAAGGATACGACAGCACAAAAAAAAAGGAAGAAGTCAGTGGCAAAGTGGAATTTTATGTCCTACTTTTGTTAAGTGGATATGAACCACCACCTACTTAGGAAGAGATAAACTCATCAAAATAAAGATATACGTCCTCTTGGATTATTAAACACACTGCAGTGATATTTTCATTCTTTTTTTTTGTCATTTTGTTTCAAGTTATTTTGACTCAAGTGGATAGTAGGTCGATTTGAGTGGTATAAGGCTGTGTGCCAAAAAGTAAAAGGATAGGAAATTTGCTGACATCGGAAGGAGAGAAAACAAAATGCTCTTATCTTATCGAATTGGGGTTTCTTTTTTCTTTTTAGAGCCGTGCTGTTTTTGAACAAATAAGATAGAGAAGATTTTCATCGTTTTCCTGCAAACTGTGTCAGTTACTTTTAATATCGATGTCAAATACTTTTTAGACAAATTTGGGTTCATGGAAGGACAAACCTCTCGTTACGGAGGTGGAAGACAAATTGAGCTTAAAAATGCAATTACATAAATTTTATGCGACGCTACAGAAACAAAAGTTGTTTGTTTCCAGCTTATAAATATGTTGTTAGTTCATAAATAAATAATTTCGCGTCGCACTTCAATTTAAATAATTGTTTTGCGTGCTCTCGCAAGCGAACAACTCGTACCAAAACGAACACTGTCCAAAAATGTCAGATTCAAGTCAAACCAACAGCTGTTTTAGTGACCAAGAACATTGAGAGATTAGTTCATAAAATCTTTGTCTTCAGCAAAAAGAAGTCTCGCAAAATATGTTAATTATGTAAAATTGGACTATAGGTTTCAGAGTCGTGAGGTGGAACGTTGAAAGTATGACTAGTCGAACTTTCGAACTGGAAGAGATGATTTGAAGGATGCGAGTAGACATCTTGTGTGGCCAAGATACGAAATGGTGGTATGGAAACAGAAACCGTTTTTTGGATGCAAAAGTAAAAGCCGACAAGATGTTCTTCTACGGATCAGGTTAAAGACTGAATCGGTATCATCTTTGTGGAAGAGCTACTATGCAGCGTGTTGACCATTTCGAAGTCTATAGTGACCGATTGATGTCTCTTAAATTGGTGATGCAAGGAAAGGTATAGAAAATGTATTGTTAGTGCAGGATGTTCCCCAAATTGGTTGTTATGCATTTTGCCTACATTTTTACAAGGATATCCCAAAAGAGGTTTTTGGATGTTGGCGGAGATTTAAACGAACATATCGGAAGGGTTAAACGAGGATTTTGAGAACTGTTATGAAGGTATGGGATACGGCACCAGGATTTCATAAGTATGTGCAAGTCGCATGGTCTTATCGTGTTGAATACCATGTTTATCAAACAAGACAAACATTTTGTCATTTACAGTGATGGTGAATATGAAACCCAAATTGGTTACCATTAGGTTGTCGAACTTATAAAGTCTGGGGTGAAAGACTACAAAGTGTTACTGGGTGAAGCTAACGCAAAGCAACATCATCTTCTGTTGATAGAATTTTCATTGTTAACACGCTGAAAGAAATCAAACATAGAAAGGCTACTAAGAGGTTCAAGTGGCGATGAAGTAAAAGCAGTGATATGTAAAGGGTTTTCCAATACGTATGATATGATTTTGCAGTGACGTTTCGGCCTTTTGTAGTACGTCCATGATCTGTCATTTCTATTTTATTGCATTCAGAAGTGTTTACAATTTCACCATGCAGAGATATACGCAAGAACAACGCTTACAAATTATTCAATTTTATTATCAAAATAATCGTTCTCCAATTGCAACTTTTTTTCCGATGAGGCTCACTTTCATTTGGTGCGGTGCGGTAAATAAACAAAACTGTCGATTCTGGTGCGATGAAAATCCATAAAATATTTATGAAAAACCAGTAAATTCACCTAAATTGACAGTTTGGTGTGGTTTTTGGGCTGGTGGAATCATCGGTCCCTACTCCCTACTTCTTTCAAAATGAAGCTGGTAACACCACTAATGTCAATGGAGAGCGGTATAGATCGATGATAACCAATTTTTTATGAAACTGGAAGAAATTGATTTTGACAACATTTGGTTTCAACAAGACGGGGCTACACACAGCAAAGGCAACAATTGAATTATTGCGAGAAAAGTTTAGAGATTCGATTAGTTCAAGAAATGATGATATTGAATGGCCTCCAAGAAGTCGTGATTTAACACCATTAGACTATTTCTTGTGGGGTTATTTGAATTCATTGGTCTTTCAAAATAAACCAGATTCTCTTCAAGCTTTACAAGTCAATATTGAAAGTGCCATTCATGATTTAGTGGAAATAGTGCTCCAAAATTGGGTTCATCGAATTTGCTGCTGCAGAAGAAGTCGTGATGGCCATTTGAATGACGTTTTATTTAAAACTTAATTGTATTGATTGAACTGCACATTAAATAAAAAATATAGGAATTTCCTTAACAACAAGTGTGTGTTTTTTTTAAAAAGAAATCATATCACTCTTATTGGAAAACCCTGTATAAGAAAGCGCATTTCGAAGCATGTCCTTCAAATATCAGAGGTGAGAAGGTTGGCCACGAAAGGGAATACAGAAGCTGCAAGAAAGAAGCGAAGAAGAAGTGCCCCCACCTCAAAGCAAAGAGAACGGAATACATGGAACGGAACCTGGAAGAAATTTCTGACCCGGCTGCTGATGCAAACCAGGTTATTCAAGAAATACGACAGCACAACTTAAGGTAGTAGTCTGGTAACTTGGGTTCAAAAAATCGAACATTTTTTTTTTTTTTGCTTATTTTGAAAGTACAATGTCTTGAGAACATACTGTGAAAGTTTCAGACAGAAATTCGAAATATTTCGCGATTATTATAGTTATATAACGAGTTTCCTAGAGCTTCTCGGAGTTCAACCTTTAAGGTTGGCCGAACTTTAAACGCACTTTTCTGGTCGGCCCGGGTGCTAACTTTTTTTTTCTACTGAACCGATTGGTTTCAAATTTTAATAGGCTTATCTACATACTTATAGTTCTCGTCGGTACTAACGCGAATTTTTTTCACCCCTAACTTTTTAATTTACAACCCTTTCTATGCTGAAATATAAGGACTTGTTTTTTCAACGTCCGCCATTTTGTTATTTACCCTTGAAATTTAACTTCAGTAGTTCCGACCAGAATGACATGTCTATAGATTAAGAATAATCAAGAATATTTGATTTCAGATAACATCAAGAGCCAAAATCACCCGGGCCACCCACGTGCATTTTTTTGAGGTTCGAACTTCGTGTGACAATAATAATAGTAATAAACTATTAAATTCTATCAAATACATTTTTTTTATATTTTCAATATGTAAATAAAAACACTCTAAAAATTCAAGATAATTCATTTTTATTTTCCTACTAGCTGAGCCACCCGGCGTTGCTCGGGTCTGTAGTTTTAAGGTTCCCGTTCTCGTTTTTCCGCTTAAATGGGAACTTGGGGATGAAAAATAATCGTTATTTCTTTGGGATTATGTGGCTACCCAATGACGAAAGAATTTTTGAAATCTGTCCAGTAGTTTCTAGGCTCCCGTTCCCAGCCCCGTTAATGTGGGAATCTTCCGTTACCGTGGAAATATGTGAAATATAAGTCTATGTCACTGAGGGATAATGTAACATCATAGAGTTGAAAGAATTTTCGAAATCGATCAAGTAACTTTAAGGTTCCCGTTCTCGTTCCAGTTTATGTTCCGGTAGGATTATAGGGATGAAATATAATCTAAATTACTAATTTAGGGGGATAATGTAGCAATCCTAGTGCAGAAAGGGGAAGGGTTATAGAAATCTGTATAGTAGTTTCTAAGTTTTCTTTTCCAAACCCGTTGCTGTCGGAATATCCGCGCAATTTTTTAAATTCCGTTCTTGTGGGAATATGGGGAACAAACCTTGACAGGAACCATTTATAAGTCATTGTGACTGAGGGATAATGTAACATCCTAGAGTTGAAAGAATTTTTGAAATCGGTCAAATAACGTTAAGCTTTCGGTTCTCGTTCCCGTTTCTGTTCCGGTGGGATTATAGGGATAAAATATAGTCTAGGTTATTCATGGAGGGGGATTATGTAGCACTCCTAATGCCGAAAGAATTTTAGAAATCTGTTCAGTAGTTCCCAACCCCGTTCCTGTGGGAATAAGGGGAACAAACCTCGAAAGGAACCACTTATAAGTCCATGTCACTGAGGGATAATGCAACATCCTAGAGTTGAAAGAATTTTGGAAATCGGTTAAGTAACTTTAAGGTTTCGGTTCTCGTTCCCGTTTCTGTTCTTGTGGGATTATAGGGATGAAATATAATCTAAATTACTGATGGAGAGGGATAATGTACCACCCCTTATGCTGGAATCGTTTTAGAAACCTGTCTTGTAGCTTCTAAGTTTCCGTTCCCAAACCCGTTCCTGTGGGAATATCAATTTTTAAATTTCTTATGTCATAAAAACCTTCTCCTGACAATAAAAAAAACACAACAAAAAAAGAATTGGCCAAATTGGTCCAGGCGTTGTTGAGTTATGCGCTTACCAACACATTTTGCGATTCATTTTTATATACTTATAAGATAAAAAACCACCCTCCAAAGAAGTCATGAAAATAGGCATAAGTTACCAGACTACTACCTTAAATAAGGGAACAACAATCTTCAAAATGGCCACTCAAAAAAGGAGAAACGATCATTCGTTGTAGTTCAGATGCTCATATGCTAAATATTCTCAAGGGCAGCTTCTTGTGTATGACGACAAAATTCTGCATAAGCATAGGTGACGACAGTATTGTGATTGGCCTATCCAGTAAACAGTATCCTCGAAAGCCCTTTAATAGAAACTGAAATAACTGACACCACAGTCGAGGGAGGTAGTGAAGAAGATGAGTCTTCGAAAAAGACGAGATATAATATGAGTTTTGGGAAAATATGGGAGATACCGCGATTAGATGGCTCACGATTCTCATCTCCAAGCTTATAGGAGATGATAGCAATGAAGGGAGAGAAGTCTTCTAAAGTAGAGGTTATAGTCTGCCTAAGAAATGGAGGGAGAGTAGTCTTAGAAGGTAAATGCGCTATTTTCGATCACTTTTTGCAGAATTCATGGCCGTACTTCAGCAATAACGCACCAAATATTCTTTTCTAAGTCGTCAATCGCCCCAGGCTTATTTGTGTAGAAAAGTGAGTTCACATATCCCCACAAATGGTTTCCAGGCCAACCTTTCGACGGTGGATCAAATTTTTGCCCTAACTACAGTGGCTAGAAGATTTATAGACAAAAAAAAACCTTTATTTGCAGTATTTATTGATTTTAAGGCGGCATTTGACACTATAAACAGAAGGTCATTATTATATAAACTCGCTGTAATCGGGGTGTCAACAAAGTTTATAAGGGTCTACGAACAGCTGTTATTGAATATGTCTGCTGTAGTGTGTAATGGAAAGAATATGTCAAATTCATTTAGCTCAGAAACGGGCGTTCCACAGGGATGTGTCTTAAGTCCGTTAATGTTCGCCTTGTTTATAAACGACATCGAGAACCATATACCAGGGGGAGTTTACTTTGGCGATATATTCATAAAAATGTTATTATATGCTGATGACCTCGTCATTTTTGCTGACAACCCAGTGACACTTCAACTTCAAATTAACAAACTTAAGGTGTTTTGCGATCAATGGGATCTAAAAATAAACTCTGCAAAATCTAAAATAATGATATTCCGAAACCAAACTCGGTCCGAAAGAAACTCAAGGTCCTGGAAATTAGATGGCACCAGCATCGAAGTAGTCAATGAGTTTAAATATCTTGGTTTTGTTATTTCGAATAATTTGAGTATCAATGCTCATATAAAAAATAAACTGGCTGTAGCCAAATCAGCAGTTAATTCAATGTGGTCACAATTTTTTTCGAAGTCCTTTGTGGACGAAACGTCAAAATTCAAAGTTTTCAACGCCACAATTAACACTTGTTTCTGCTATGGTAACTAAGTTTACGGTTATCAATGGATGGATGATATTGAAAAAATCCAAAAATATTTCTTCAAAAGAATATTCAAATTGCCCTCGAATACTCCAAACTATGCTATCTATGTTGAGTCCGGTTTACCTCAGATTTTTATACAAAACTTGAAGGCTAGTGCAGACTTTTTAACCAAAGTTATAAAAAGAGCTGATAGTAACTTACACAAAAGAATACTGCTTGTTTCTCTTCGGTGCGGTTATACTCCTTTTAAGAATTGGCAAGAACTTGCTTTGGAACATGGTGTTCCTTTAAATTTGAGCCCAAACAATGTAGGAGAATGGCAAAATATTTTCTACAATTGCATTGCGAAAGTAGACGAGCGGAGGTATCAGATGCATATTGATAAGGCTAGGGAGTCTACTTCTAGGGCTATATATAAAACTTTAAATTTAAACCTAGGCGAAAACAATTATTTTAGAAGGGAGCTTTCTGCATCTGATATGAGCCTTATATTTAAAGTCAGAACTGAAACTTTTGAACTTAATTTTAGACCATATCGCAGTGATATTAACCCCATTTGTGGATTATGTAATTTGAACCAAAATGAAGACGTCTATCATTTTCTAGCAATATGTCCTATTTTACAAGAAATTCGAAGACTTTATTTCAATAAGAGTTATCTTACGTATGACGAATTTGTCACTGTTCTTAATGGAGTATTTGGATGGAAGTTGCTGGTACGATATATTTCTCACGCAAGTAGTTACAGAGGTACATATTTGAATTTGTCGTGAATAATACACACTGTATATAATTTTGTTTTAGCTAAACTAAAAGCCCGCTTTCTTAAATTTAAATCAATTTTCACATTTTTCGTTTTAGCTAAACTAAAAGCCCTATATTTCTAGATCTTGCATTTTTTTTCTTTTGCGCTTATGAAATTTTATATAACACTGTTATTTTTTCTGTTAAAACATAATATCTATTTTTGTAAACTGAAAAATTGTAATATGTGCTTAAAATGGTACTTTATTAATTATTTAATCTTTACTTTTTATTTAAATTTTTTTTGATTGATTTCTATCTTTCAATAAGATTGTCCATTACTTAAAATTGTAAATAAATTTTAATTAACCTTAATTTGTAGTCTCTAAATGCAATTTTTTTAGAAAGCGGCAGACGGCTTAATAGCCATGCTATATAATCTTTAAAAATTGTATTTTATTTATTATTTTATTCAACAATAAAGATTCATCTAATCTAATCTAATCTAATATCCCCACATAATACTGTCCAGCGGAGTTAGACCGCGCGATATTTGAGGCCACGCTACAGGCACACGACCCGAGATAATGCGCTCACCAAAATTTCCCTTGTAAATTGATAAATTGATTGTTTCAATAACCATGGCTGTACAGCGTTCCCCACTAACTGTAACACTATATTCGGCCTCATTTTTCAAGAAATTTTTGAGGATGTAGCGCCGTTAAGCAACCATTTAGTTGCTCGAATTACCGACTTTGCTGGGCGATTATGATGTAGACCGAATATTGGACGGAGTATGCGATGCGCCGCACGAAGCGAACCATTTTTAATGGTAACTCCCAAAAAAGTATTTCCAGACTGAAAACCACAGTCTAAAAAAAAACCCTTTCAATTATTTATTCCTCGCTGGTGATAGTACAACGTTCAGACAAAAAAAGGCAGACCGAAGCACTCCTGGTACAGACAAATGCAACGAAATCTGCATTTACTTGACTTCAGACATGGAAAAATATAAAGATAAAGAGTTTGCCGACGCGACGGTTTCTGAGGTTGACGCTCCATTCGCGGTCAACTCTTATTCTGAAAACATCACCTAAAACCACATTTTTTCTCGTCGTTTCTTTAATCTTGATATTTAACAGTTTCGTGAAAACCCTCATTACATAAAAATACTTCCTCTACCGCAATTAGTCAGCCTATGCCTTAGGAAACTCAAAATCATGATAAGTCCAATCATTCAGTCCATGAATGGCACAAGTAAAACCTAAAGAAAAAAAGAAAAATGAATAAACAACTTCAATCAAAACCCAAAAATAATGTCAACCTGTCAACGGAAAATTTCCCAAATTAATGAAGTCACTACCCGCACCCACGCAATCACAAACTCACCAACCACCATAGCTCTTAAATATTTTACCTCCAAATAATTGTCAGTAGCACAGTCGATTGGATTAATTAATCTCCAATCGTGCACACAAACAAAACCAAACCACTGATGTGTCTCCCAAAAACTTTATCAAAGCCTATATTTAAACCCCAAACGGTATATAGTTACATAAATAAAAGTCATGCCAACGCCCAGCATCCAGTTGATCACAAAATCGAGCATAATCTGTACTGTTCAATGGTTCAAATTAATAGCTTCATTCACAATCTTTGACACCAGCTTTTAATTCACCCGCAACGAAGGAAAGAAGGAAGAAAAGACAAGACAAGCAATAAATTAACCGAACTTCGGTATTTCTGAGGTTTTCTCACATTCATTATTGCCCCAAACTTAAACAATCCACCTCCCTTAGCAAAAACCACAATTTCAAAGTGAAATTGATGTTTGCCTAATTTTTCCTACACCTTGCGGGGAAATAGTTTAAACCCCTCTTCCAAAAGACAAATTTGAACTATCTAACCGCACATTTACAATGTTGATGTCAGTGTTTTTGTTGTTGGAGTTGGAGTTGGTCGGTGCCAGGGCGTCACCATGTCGTTCCAATTTCCACACTCGAAGTAGTGTAATTTTGTGGCTAGAAACATTCATCGATCTACTTATACAAACCAGAAAGTGCATTTTACAAATTCCTTGGCAACACATATTTAGCCCAGCAAAACAACCAACACACCGGTGTATGACTGTATATGGGAGAAACCTCCAAAAACTACACACCCTTTGAATAAGAAATCTGTTCCTAATATGCTCGTGTCGAAAAAGGGAGATACGAGAAGAGATAGAGTTCAAGGTGAGGAAAGTCCTTCTACGAGAACGTAACGTAGGTAGATACTGGGTCGATATTTATACTAAGGACGCGAAATGGAAATGCCTAAATCATGTAGCAATTAAGAACCGGATTTGGATGATATTTCGCATTGCTTTCATACAAGCGAACAAAATTTGCATAAAGCTTAGAATTAATCAACACTTCAGTTTGGTGACAAAGATATGCGATCTGACACCAGAGATGTTTTGCATCTATTGAAAGCTTCAACATTGTTGTTTGTAGTTCACAAGTCAGACATGGTTTTACTATCCTTTAAGTTCGATTAAGAGAAGAAGACAAAAGAAATTCAAAAAACTCTGCTTTGGAATGACTTGTCAATATAAGGAATTTGGGATTCAATTATATTTCGGTCTTCATGTTAAAAGCCTTTCTCGGGAATACAAATAGCTTCGAGAAATTCTAAGACTTCAATCTGTACTCTATGCAGGCTACTTATTTGCATAAGATGTGACTTAAAAGAGTAGAGTGTTAACATTTCGTTCAAAAAAATACATCGAGTTGAACTATTCAATGAAGTTTCACTCCTTGTAGCTCCAAAACAATGGACATTTTATTAAAACAACAAGCCGTAAAACAAAATAAAACAGCTGTTTCAAAAGTATAGCAGCTATTAAAAGCGACAACTGTTTGTTTTGACATCTATTGACCCAAGTTATTCACAACAAAGTCTGTAAGTTAAGGTCATTCTAAAGCCATCATAAAAAATCAAACAATCTTTTCAGAGAAAAGTTATACAAAACAAAAGTAAAAGGTCTCATTTAAATGCTAAAAAATTAAGCCCAGTTGCATAATAAAGCAGAGAGAGAGAGAGGGAGAAAGTCGTTTCAATTTAATTCCATTTCTTTGGTCAGAATTTAATTTTAAATGTTTCTGCTTTAATTTTGTGCTTCTACTTATTTCAACAGAAACAGAAAAAAAAAAACACAAAACAATAGAATAACTTGAAGACATTTGAAATAAAAAAAATCGTGTCAAGGATATGGCGCACAGAACAACTTTTATAGGTTCAACATCGCGAAGTTCTTTTCTCCTTAGAGGCGTTATAAGGAAAATGTTTTATTTTAGAAAGAAGAAAAAAAAAACTTGACAAAGTGCTGGAAGCCATGGAGACAAAAGCATTTGGCCCGTTTTTTTTATTTTTCATTTTTGAAGAGTTAATTGAAAGCTGTTCAAGTTAGGAATTTTTTTTTTTGTGACTTGACGAGGGATGAGGGAGAAACTCAATCAAATGGTGAGATGAGTTGGTGCATAAACTTTGATATATGTTTTTTTTGTTTTGTTTAATTAAATAACCGCAAAACTTGAGCTAAAATATGTGTCAAAAGCGAGAAAACTTCTGTGAGTTATCTTAGGACTAAGTTTTCAAGTGATATATGATCCAAAGTATGGTTAGTGGGGTTAGTTGTTTTCCTTTAGAAAATGATAACTCAGTGATGTCCGCAACAGAGACACAACCCCTCCCTTTTTTTAAATAAGATGGCGCAACAAAGCTATAGAAATCTCGGGGCCTAGCGCATTTCAAAAACCTGTGATTTTAAGTGAGAAAGTACTTTTATATGGCAGTGTTTACTCTCAGAGAATTGCCAATTCCTGGCAAGAGGTGATACCAATTTACAAACAATTTTATGATTCTGATGGGATCCGAAGGAATATTCGAAGGAATAGGAAGATCCGTGGAAGCCTTCATGTCGGAAATACCATCTTCGAATAAAGTGCGTCCGGCTAAGTTGGCATTATAATTAACGTTCAGAAGAGATACTCAGAGACATGGAACAATTCAAAATCGGGGGGTTTGCAGACGCATTCTGAAGTTAAACTGCGTACCGCAAGAGCGGATACATAGTGTGAAATAGCTAAGTGGGTGAGTTGTGATGCCTTCGAGATCACCATGCTCGTAACGCCAGAAAAGAAAGAAGAAGAAAAAATGAGATTCGAACCTCCAACCTCTCACGTAATAGGCAGACATGCTAACCATTACACAAAGGTCGTTCTTAACATGTTTTAGACAAAATCATCATTTTTTAACTTAAAAAAGAATTTAAGAAAAAACAATTGCTTCTTAGGTCCTGGAGTTGGAAATTCAATGTATTTCTTTACTAACATTTGGAAAACTAAACAAGGTGTTTTGCATACGATAATACATTGTTATCAATTAGTTCTCCGATTCCAGTTCTTTTAGTGAATGGTTTTCGAGTAATCAACAAGTAAATATCTTGAAAAAATCAGTAGTACTACTGAAGTCTCTGTATTGAAAAGCTTTTGTCATGAACTCCTGTTTCAAGGTAAGAGTTGTGTTTTTAGCAAATCTGGGGTCGAATTATCGCATCAGTTATCGAGTGAGTGAGTACTATTTTTCTATCAAAATTCGTTCTATATTACACAACATCAGTCTGCTGTTCATTTATTGACTTCAATTCGTTCAAATACTGATGAAAAAGTGTCAAATTGTTGCTCTAAAGTGGTCGATAACTCGAGAAGTAATGCCAAAAGCACATAATTCAGTCACTTATTACGCGTTCACGGGTGCGGCAATTCGGCCCCTGGCCTTGTAAAACCGCCAGGTGAAGGTTGGTTATAAATAAGAAGTTTATTAAAATTGGTAGTGGAAAATACATCCAAAAGCGTTCGAAGTTCGGCTCAAGGCAAAACTAATGAGGTTCCTAGCGAGGCGAGTGTTGCGGTGAAATTGTTTCAAGGCAGGAATGCAGGTGGCTATTTCGCACTGCTAGTAAAAAAAGCGATAAAAGAGAGAAATGCAACTAAGGTTTCGACGATGTTCAAGAGAATCAATTGATTCTACGATTGGACTATCACCTGTCATTCTCAACGCTCTGTTTTGTATTCTATCAAAGAGGTGCAAAGATGTTTGAGGAGCACCTGACCACATATGGGAGTTATACTCCAGTTTTGGGCGGATGAAGGCCTTATAAATTGTAGCCAGATCAGAAGGGGTGAAGAACTTCCTGCATCATTTCAAGAAGCCTAAGCATTTAGCAGCGTTTTTGGCGACTCCAAATATGTGGTGATTCCAACGAAGATAATCGTTTACGCATATACCATCTGCATCGGTTTCTTGGATGCAGGTACCATTCATAGATAACAGAAATGGGGTAATGTTAAGTTTTAACGACAAATGACAGTATTAAGTTTTTGAAGCATTGAATTCTACTCGGTTTTTATTACCTCATGTAATAATGCTGCCAAGGTCAGAATTCAGTGAGCTAATAATACGCAACCATTCCAGTTCCACATCCGAAAAGCATAGTCGTGAATTTGGAAACGAACATAAGAAGCTAAGTGTCATCAAAACAATTAAGAGGATTAGAAGTTTCAGACAAGAGATAATTTATGAAAATTAGGAAGAGAGTCGGAGGCAGAACGGAGCCCTGGGGCACACCAGCATTTTTAAAATGGGTATCAGACTTGAAGCCATCCAATACAACTTGTATTGAACGGTCGGAAAGCTAGGTTCCAACGAAGAACCATTTCACGCATTTCGATAAGAGAGCCTCACGCATTTTCGATAAGAGAGCCTCATGCCACACTCTACCAAATGCCTTAGAAATGTCAAGCGCAATAATCTTTCTGTAATGCGATTGAGTGCTTTTGTGCAATTGATAAAAGATTCACAACTTCAGAAAATCGAAAATTTACAACATTTCTAGAATATTGTCCTAAACTTTCAAATTGATCGGAGTAATAGTTCTGGAGATACAGTCCTGAGAATTCACACACTTGAGACCGGATCGGTGAACTCACTAAAAACTTTGAGCACGTTTTTCTCGAAACAGTGTTTTTAAAATCGGTTTTCAATATTTCTCAAAAACTACCAACCGATTTTGATGAAACTTACCTACTTGCCTTCGAATTACAATTCACAGAAACTTGGACGAAGGATCTTTTTTTGATTAAAATTATTAGAGCAATACCTCAAATTTTCGGTCGCTATCCTCGCCATAAGAGACAGCGCAAGTTTAATGCAAAAATCTGATACTACATAGACGTTGTCTCATCAATGAGACACCGGCACCGGGTTGGTCAAAGTGTCAAAAATCTGCCGTTCAGCGTCCATAGCAAACGATCTAAGACAGTCAATTTTAATTGGATCTAAAGAATCGACCGCTGCAAATATGCCCACGGAGGCCATACGAAAAAAGTCAACTTCTATATTCAAAAATGCTTCGATTCTTCTTAAAGTTTTTGAATTATCACAAATGCATTGCGTTTTTATTAAAAAAGGTTTCAAAACCCTTACTAGGAAAACTTACCCAACGATACTGTCGTTGAAGCTCAACCGTATTCCACTACCATTAATCATGAATGGTACCTGCATCCAAGAAACCGAAAAGCTGTCGTCGTCGCCAAAAATGCTGCGAAATACTTAAGACTTTACAACTTATAAAGCCAACATACGTCCCGAACCTATTCCCATGTTTGGGCAGGTGCTCTCCAAACAACATTGTGCCTGCTTGATGGTGTTCAAAAAAGAACATTAAATTTGGTAGATGACAGCTCAATTGTAGGTTCAATTCAATTGATTCTCTGGAACATAATCGTAACGTTTCAAATCTCTCTCTCCCTTAGAGGCTATTTTTACAAAAAATGCTCTAGTGAAGAACCAGTTGAATTCTGCCCTTCAAATAATTCAACAGCAACAACCGTTTCATATTTTAACCGCTCCAATCGGATGTGGAATGCTTTACCCAACTCAATTCTCCCTACTTATAACTATGCTCAAGCATCTCCTTTCTAATCACTTTCTTGTTTCCTAATAACTGTTTTCTCTAACATTGTGAAGATAGTCCAACCCCATGAACTTTGCGATAATTATTTAATAAAAAAATATCAATTATTGTGTTTTCTTTTCCCGTGGTACCCTGTGTGTCGGGTCGAATGAAAAATATTCGATAAATGGAAACACACTTTGGAAAAACGAAATTGACGAAAAAATGAAGCCGAAACAAGGACCCTAATGTGTAAATCGATTCTACAATAAAAGTTTTCTTCAAATGCTCAAATTCTTCCTCCGTTATTCTTAGACACGTAGGAGTTTATGGGAGACTTAATCGAAACTCGAAGAATTCCAATTCAATTCTACTTTTATTCTTATTGGCATTTAAATGTAGAATCAAAGACAACTTTTGAATGATTCGAAAGTAGAAGAAAGTTACATAGTTGGGCGCAAAGATTACTCTATTCCTACCACAACTCATTTCTCGGAGGAGGCCGAAGGGTACTGCCGCTGCATTGCAAAGAATCAGCCAACTTTAGGATATCCAATTTTATATGTAAGTTTTAACATAATATTGCTTTACGTGAAAGTCCCACCTGCCATCCTTAAACCATGTTCGTTGCTTAGATTCGTGTTTTCAAATGCAATTTGTTCAAAAACAGATAATAAAAGTCCTTAACAAGAGACATGCTAAGAGCAGCAAAGAAACTGCGTCTCAAATTTAAAAACGCAAATAACAACACGAGAAAACTTTGACATTATGTCCTTGCTCAACTAGTACGTGTCTTTCTGAGAGCACTTTTTAGAATGAACACAATTTTTGAAACTAAACAACAAAATACATCCAACGTTTAGTAAAAAAAAAAAGTTATTATCTCTCATGAACACGTTTGCCAAAACTATCCATCCTCTTATCATTTTAGTCACCTCACGAGTAAACTACCTCAAGGTTCAAAAACCCACGAAGAGCCACTACAGAAAAACAAAAACCAAGGATAAAAAAAATAACAAACACCATGCACTATCGTACATCCTTTATCTTTATTCCAAGTGCCTTCGCCTTTGTGTCTCCGTACTAAAAAGATAGGCAACGTTGCGCTCTAAGTACGATGGCGACGGTTGTTACCTTTTCACTGTTTACATACAAAACACACAATACACCTTTTCCAACATCATATACCTACACACGAACGTACCTATGCAACAAAACACTCACCTATAAAGCTCTTTCTCTTATTTATCGTTGCTGTAATTTGTGCTGACACACCAAAATCGGCCAATTTTACGTCACCATATTCAGTGAGCAGGATGTTGGCTCCTTTGATATCACGATGCATTTTACCCATTTGATGCAGGTACTCGAGTCCTTTTAGTGTCTCCCTACACATGTAGGCAATCTGTTGTTCAGTTAGTGGCCCAGTCACTTGGTAGATGTCCTGGAGGCTTCCACCACCGCAGTACTCCATGCATATCCAGAGCTTGTCGCGTCGCAGGTAAGAACCATAGTAGGCTATGATGTTTGGATGACGACAATCGCGCATCATTATTATCTCTTGCTGGATGATTTGTATATCGTCGGTGGGCTCCAGTTTAATGACTTTTATAGCAGCTAATTCGTTGCTTTGGAGACGTTTTGCCTGAAAGGTAAGTAAAACAGAAATGTTGTAAGAACACTGAAGAAAAAAATAAGCAAATATATTAAAAAGGAAATGTTTTCTTCAATCCATTTACGAGTATAATTGCAAAAGAGTCCAAAGCCACACTAGCAGGATATAAAATTTAGACAAATATTTTAAGGAGACAATGGACGAGTGATAGCGCCTTAAAAGAAAGATTTACTTTTTGGTGATTAGTTACCCAAGGTTCAGAAAAACTTATTTAAGGAAAACAAGTCCAGGTATTTTCATTTTTTGCTCAGTCTCCTTTGAAATTATCGGTGTTGGTGTCACTTCCCTTATCGTGTCAAGGAAGCATTTTCCCGATAACTCTACTTTCACAATTTTGTTCGTTATTTGATTCAATTGAAGCTATTTCCAGACTTCTATTGTGACTTTCAGAAGTCTAATGCAAATCATTTTGGGACACATTTACGAAGCTATGTAGCTCATACCTAGTACTTGTTAAGGAATGTGGTTGGTATAAAGAAACGCTTGGCATGAACAATAATAATAAAGCATAACAAACGGAGTACTTTGCAAGAAAATACACTTCTTTGCCTACAGAAGGTAGCAGAAAACAGTTAGGCTATGTTAACAAACGCAATTGTTTCCTTCCCTTCGATGTTTTGTTAAGGCCCTAGCAAATCCATTACAACATCAACGAGGTAGATTTATGATAAAAGGAAAAAGATCAACTTCCCCAAAAATAAACAAACACAAGCAACGACGTGAAAATTGCATAGTTCCTGGTTTTATGACTTCTAAAAAAAAATATTTACGCGCGTATTCAAATTTGAGTTCTTCTTTGTAACAATTCAGCAGTAATAAGCTAGACCAAGTCAAGGATAGAGAAAGAAGTTTTCGGATTTAAAAAGGGCCAGAATGGTCTGTAATGGTCTTATACAAAAAGCCAAATACATGGCCAACAAGTAAGGCAAAAATACTGTAAAATAAAAGATTTCTTATCAACATTGATTTCTTATCATCTTCAAAATAGGAGGCGAGGATACTAACAAGAACATCACCAAAGACAAAATTAATGGGACCATAAAAAGAATTGACATCAGAGAAACCTACGGCTTGGGCAAATAGGGACAGATACCAGCATCTTCTAGAAGGGATTATGCAGACATAGAAAACAGCGAATCAACAACCAAAAACACAAGAGCAGGAGTTCTACAAGGTTCAGAACTTAGACCGTATTACTTCAAAATATTCACAAACAAAAACAATCTACCCAATGTGCCTCAACTGGAGACGAAACCAACTACGGCGTTAACATTGAAGAATGATTACATTTTGATCCACACACAATAACAGTCCTGGAAAGGCCTACGCTTTGACAAGTAACGAACTCAGTCAGACACAAAAACCAACATCGCATACTGCTTCCTGACCTTAAAAATTATTATAATTAATTAATTTAATTTTAAAATTCCACAAGATCCATAAAAGATTTTGGGGAGGTCAAGAGAATAATCCTGAGGACCTGCATGGGATTCAACTTTGATCATCAACAAAAGAAATACTTTAGCATCAGGAATTATCACTCTAGTTCTTCTTAATAACGTTGTTGGTAAACTGGCGAAGAACCAGTAAACGCCTAAGAACCGTCGAAAAGACGAAAACTCTTAAAACGCGCATGAGGAAGACCGTGAATAAATTCACCGTCACATGCTTTTTGGATGTCGAAAAAGCATTTGACAGCGTTTGGATTGAAGCACTCATCCATAAGCTAAATCTTCTAAACTTTTCAGCTCCATTAATAAAAATAATTTTTTTTTTCTCACCCACAGGAACTTTTTCGTCCAAATTGGAAGCGCAAAGTCCGCCACCAAGAACATCAGAGCAGGAGTCGCTCAGGGATCAAAACCAAGACCATTCCTCTTCAACATCATGACGTCGGACCAACCTACCCCAAGGGACTGCGAAAACCTGCTTTACGCCGATGACTCTCTGACATATAGCACATCTATATCGCCAACCATAGCTGCCCAGAGAGTGGAAACTCACATCCTCAAACTATATTCTTATTACAGTAAGTGGGGTATCCGGATCAAGCTAAGTCAGAGCTCGTCTGCTTCAGAAGGACTGGAGGAAGATTCCGTTGTACTGCTGGTAACTGAAGAGCCACATCCATTACTCTACCTGATGGAACCAGACTGGCTGCCCAAAGAAACGCGAAGTATCTAGGTATCAACTTTAAGGAGATGCTTAATACGCACTCACGCACTGTACTTAAGACGGCCAACCTCGCCTTCCACCGACTGAACCCTTTGCTGTGGAGAAGGACACGACTAAGTCAGCCAACAAAACTACTGATGTATAAGCAGCTGCTGAGACCGCGATGAAGGAGCTCCTAATTTTCGAAAGGAAGATTCTGAGACTCTGCACCGGCCTCACTTTCAACCACCAGCGTCAGAGACATTACAGTAACCAGCATCTGTACGAGACAGCCAAGATGACGCCCTTGGACCAATACGTCGTATCGACTGTATTGAAAACGGCTGCAAATTATCAGCAACCACCCTAATCCCCTGGTGAGAAGGATGACCACTGAGGACCGACACCCTGAGCCAAGATACCTAAGCGTGATGAACACTCAGGACGAAGAAGTAATACCAGCAAACGACGAAGCCACCAACTTATACGCTGACGCTGGGTCAGCATACTTTCGTGGCTGATGCCAACTCCCACAACCTTCCCTTAAAAAGGGACACCAGCGACAACCGGGACGGATCATCCCGAGATAACTCAAGTCAGCCGACTTATAATCAAGAATTCTCTTTCTTTTCAGCTAAACAATATTAAGTTATTATTTTTATTTTAGACAATGTATTTGGTTAGGTCCCCTTATGTGCCAACATTCCTACATTATTATCATTTTTTAATTTTTTTAATTACCTAGTATAAGTATCAATTGTAAATATATACATATCGTTCAATAAACATAAACTATCCTTCCTTATTATCCTTATATAAAATTTCCCTGTCACAATGTTAGTTACCGTACTCCTCCGAAACGGCTTTACCGATTTTTACCAAATTTTATATGCGTATTCAGTAGGTCTGAGAATCGGCTACTAATTATTTTCCATACCCCTAAGTGATAAGGGCCATCTACCCTTAACATTATTTCTTTAATTTACACTGTGACATGAGAATTTTATAAATTAGATTTTACAGTCTCAGTGTAAATGTCATATCAACTATATTCTCAAGTAAATTTATTATTAATTTGCTGGACAAAAATTATTTATTCCTATTTTATTAAGTGCAGTTTGCATGATTTGTTAATTAAGTGATTAATTACAAAACCTCAAAAGTACTCAACACGTTGCACTAGCTCCTGCAAACAACGGCTAAGTATTGTGTTGTAAGTACCTATAAACTATTCTTAATCTTAAAATTTTGTTTCCTTCAAACGCCCGTAACTTTCAACAGATTCTAATGGATCTTATTTTACTGAGAATTGGCTACTATCTATTTTTCATACCCGTAAAAGTCGGCTCAGCAGATGGCGTTGCAGTCTGGATCTACGTTATTTTACGAAATGGCTTCACCGATTTCGATGAAATTTTTTTTGCGGCTCCGAGAATAGATTTACAACTTTTTTTCATACCTAGATTCCCACAGGAACGGGGATAGGAAAGGGAACCGGAACAGGAACGAAAACTCGAAAAATTCTGAGCCGATATTAAAAATTCTTTTGATATTAGGATGTTACATTATCCCTTACATAGACTTTATTTCATGACCATAATCCCACGGAAACTAGAAACTTTCCGGCTATTTTCAGCTTAGCCCAGCGGGTGTTCCTGACAATTTTTAAATAATTTAGACCCGAGCAACGCCGGGCGGGTCAGCTAGTAAACTATAAACGTGAATAAATTTGAAGTATTCTGTACCGCACTCCGTACCGCACGTCCATGCATTTCTGTAAAAAAAAATTCACTCTCATTCTAGCGGAATCTAAATGGGAGTATGTACAGATGTACACATTTCTTCGTGTATGAGGTGTGTTCAGAAAAAAAAGGGCAATTTTAAGGTCCTGCGGGTTTGGAGAAATCAAAAATCAAATTCTTGTATTATTCTGGTATACAATATACATGCCTTTGAAGTATGATAACATTTTAAGCTGTATTCATTATGCTTACTTTGTTTGTGGTAGCCGATAACGTAGACGTGTTTTTGTGAACTTGGTGATTTTCGTTATTTTTTTAACACACCTCGTTCACAATTAATTTAAATCTGTTTTGCCTGAATAAAAGCCATTTTAGAAAGGTATCTGTTTTGTATTAGAGACTGACTTGATACTAGAGTTTGTCTGTCAATCATCGTCTTAACTGAACAAAGAAGTAACGATTTTTTAGATATAAAAGAGAATTATTTGAAAATAAAGAATAATTTCAAAAGTATAAGATTAAGATAGAACATCTTAAATTTGACCCGAAAAGCTCATATTAGCTTAAGTTGAAATGGTCGCTTCAGTAATGTTGAAAGAAAATTGTTGATATTATCAACTTCTGATGCATTTTTGTTTGAAATTATCGACTAATGCGGCAGCGGGGTTCAATGTCACAAGCAAATAAGATAATAAATGCGTGAAAATTAGTCGCCAACAAAATCAATCTCTCACTTCTTAGGTCCCGCGCTTATGATGTTCATCGCCCGATCCCTACCCAGACTGCTCGAAACCTAATGTGGAGCCTTAATTCGCTGCGTTGTCTGTAATCGTAGAATCGAAAATTCTACGGGATAGTGAGTTTTTCTATCCAGCCTTTGGAGTTGGCAGAATATTGTAGATACCCTTTGGTCTTCAAAGACATGGTTGAGTAATATTAACCCTAATCTTGTTGCGCCACAAATATCTACTAGTTTTTCTTATGGGAAAGGCATAGGACAACCTATTTAATTCGTATTCATTAAATTTCGTCCTTTATATGCCGTTTCAACCTCCCTAATGTCCAAAGATAGATTTCTATTACTACCTTCCCTACCGTACTTTACAAAACTCGAGTAGAAGACCTTTTTTGAGGGTTTGTAAGAAACGAATTTTAGGGCGATGGTGTTTAAAGAACCTTCAAGATACATACGGAAAATTATCTTATACGAGATGAAAAGTTAGTCCAAACTTCTCGTAATATTATGACTAATTATGATTGATCTTAGATCAAACCACAACCCCATGAGATATTCAAAAAAATCTATTTTTACACGTATATTTAAATACTACATTTCTACACGTGTAAATAACTTTCTGATTCACGTGTTGAGAGTACACGTGTAATTAAATACATGCATTTAATCGGCAGCAAAAATATGTGTCCACTTTCCACAGATCTACAGTTAATCGAAACCTGATTTTTGACTCTAAAGGGAAACAAATAAAATCCAATCTTAAAGCCTCCGTTGTCTGGTACTTAATTTATCAAATCTAGGGCAAACGATATCAAGTTGAGAGGATTATTTTTAAGGAGTTTTTGATGACAAGTTATACTCAAATACTCGTACAATGTCAATTTTCACTCAAGGATAAAAGATTTTAATTGAATATCAGACTAATCACCGAACCTTCACCAACCATCCAACGTAAAAAAGCCCACACATAAAATGGTGGTGAAAGACTATGAATCAAAATTGAAATTTGAAGCAAAGTATTTTTTCCGGTGTAGATAAGTGAGATTACATCCCAGAAGGGTATGAAATGACGCTATCTAGGATAATGGAAGAGCAATTTAGGGACATCATATTTCAACATCAATGCCTTAATGGGGGTAAGTCTTTTGAATAGGCTGATGGATGTGTGTGCGGCAAATTGAATTTTTTAATAGCCCTGACCCAGCTATATGCATGACACAACTGAAAATCCAAATTACTTTCAAAATGGCATGCTTGGCAAATCTATTCTCGTTTACATAAGACACCTTTAGAAGAGTTGATTGAAGCTTCATACGGTCGGTCGCATAACAATACACGTCGGAGTCGGTCGGTCGGTCGTCGGGTGTCGCCTTTTTGGTATTAAATTTGATTTCACAAGTCGTAAGGAGTACCTCCTCTTCAGTATTCATTACGTACTATTTTTTTCTTCTTCGTTTTCGTGAATAATCTGCAATGATTTATCTCCTCACGATAGGCTATCTAAATTTACCTTTTCAAGAGTTCTGTTGAGTTCGAATTCATTTCAAGTGTAAGAGGAGCAAAAAAGGAGTTTTAAATGAAAAATCTTTATTTCCTCTATTTGAATGCATTTTTTTAAAGTGTTTTTGGTAAAAGAAAATGGAATAAAGAATCACAGTCTGATGTTAAAAAAGAGGACCTGGGATATGTTTTGATTCTTTTTTCCAAATTGAAAACATCATCGCCGAATGAGTGTTCACTGTACAGTGCACAGTCCATCAATCCCACATTTGTTTCCATCCTTTTCCATGTGCGCGCTCGTCCATCACCAGAGACGTGTGCTGTGAATGGTTTGCTTTTCTTTTCTTTTTTTGCAGAGAGTTGAGGGAAAACTTTTCAATGAAAATTGGGAAAATAAACACGAATCCTCGATTCAGAAACTTGTAAGTTAATTTTTGAACGGAAATCCGAGGCATGAGTGGATTTTTTTAGAAGGTATTTCGTGACAGCAATGGTATTATGACAGCTTTTGTTTGTGACATATTTCTCTCTCTCTATCCCTTACAGTTGTTATTTGGAGAAAAATGTTATTGATTTTTAGAAGTGTCGTATCTCGTATGACGATAGGTAAACTATGGTGTTATGATTGTGGCACCTGGAACAAAACAACTCACAAAATTGAATTCACATTTTTTCAATTGTTCTTGAATTGTGTACATGTCACATGGGTTGTTTGTATTTACTTGCAAAACAACAATAAAAGAACAGAGAATTTAAAAGCTCAGGGTGGAAATTTGAATAATCATACTGGAAGAACCCTGTCGTATTTTTGTATTGAATTTTAAATAGGTTAAGCTTGGAAGTGTTTAGGTTCGATTTGAGTTGGGTTGAAATCCTATGTGCAACCAAATATTGTACGTAGATGTCTTGCACAACAATGACATACGACAGTCGCTTCGGAACATTTTTAAAATTGGAGTATTCTACTAGGCAAGCAAAGGTTTTTACGGACGGACTTAGAATTTTCCGACTGTTCCAAGCAGCTTACATAAAAAAACACACAGAAATTTGCTATCTCGTGAGAAAAAAACATTTTTTGAATACACTGGGAGCGCTGATTTCTAACAAACTAGAAAACTGTTCATTTCTAGTATTTCTATAAAAAATCTTTTCAGGGGTTTACTTGTTAAATTTTTTATAATTTAAAAAAAAGCGGGACAGCCCCGCTTTCAGGCAGTCTGTCCCGCTGTCCCCTATGAGGCTGAAATTGTCCCGCTTTTGTAATTTTTGTGAGGGTTGGAGTTTCTTTTGATTCGATAAAATATAAATAAAAACATTTTCATTCTTTTGTATATGTATTGCTATTAACTCGGAATGCGTGCTAGCAAAATACTCGAGGTTAAAATTTAAAAAAAATTTTAAGTGGAAAACAAAAATATGTTTCAAAAATCCCTTTTTTGGCGAGGTGAAATCTGAAGTGTTGGTGGCATCTGAAGTTGTGGTCAAAGCTGACAAATCGTTTTTTCACTAACTCAACTAGTGTAGGACAAAGCGAAATGAAAGTTGTAATAGTAATTTTCGTGAATTTGTGTGTGGACAAATGCCGCCATGGGCAGAGATTACCATCTCGTTAATTAGTTATCGATGGTTTTGTATTAGTTCAAGTAGTGTTTTGTTACAAAACAATAATGCCTAAACGCAAGTGTTCCTTTCATATTAGTTTGCAACAGAAGTATCCATTTATAAAACAAAGAAAAGATGGCACCGCAGACGTTACATGTGAAAAATTACGTACAGATTTTAGTGTTGGACATGGTGGTGCCAGTGATATAGAAAAACATTTAAAATCAGAAAAAACATAGACTTGCCGATCAAGCCGCTGCTTCAAGCTCGTCAATGCTTAAAGAAAACCGAGTCGCCGACTTCTAAGGGTTTGGATTTAACTGCAGCTGGGGATACGTGGGCGTATCACACCGTGCAACATAATCACAGTTTTCGCTCAAATGACTGTTCTTCTTCTTTAATTCTAGCATGTTTTGAGCAAAAATTTAGATGTGCACGTACAAAGTTTCAAGCTATTGTGGTAAATGTTGTGCTGTCAACCATGGCAACCGAAGATTTAAAAGAATGCTCTTTACGTAAACCCAATCGCAAAACTTTATTAACGGATGCTTCAAATCATGGCTCAATCAAATTATTCCCAGTTTTAATTCGCTATTTTTTAACATAGGAAGGCGTGAAAGTTAAGGTTTTAGAGTTTCGGGAGCAGCCAGGCGAAACATCGGCTATTATTGTACTTATTGTATTATTATTGTATTGAAGGAAGTATTGTCTTTTAATTACTTAAATAAAAAAATTGTTGCGTTTTGAGGAGATAACACGAACTGCAACTTCGGGGGAAAGAATACGAGAGGAAATAATAATGTTTACTCAAAGTTGAACCAATCACTCGGCAGACAGATTACCTATTGGGATTGGATGTGGAGCCCACATAGTCCACAAAGCGATCAAAACTGCCGCTGATTGTCTTCCTGTGGATTCCGAATGCATTATAGTAAAAATTTACTCATTTCTACATCTACAGCGTTCGAGTAGAAGCTTTGAAAGAGTTTTGTATTTCTACCGGGACAGAGTATCACCAGCTGCTGGGCTATGGTTATAGTGGCTTGCGTTAATGCCCGCGCTTGAGAGAGTTATCAAAATGTTTCAGCCTTTGAAAAACTATGTTCTGAGTAACGACAAATGCCCAAATATTTTAAAGAAGTTTTTCTATAATCCCAGCTTAGAATTGTGGTTATCTTTTTGGCAAGCACAAGCAGCGACTTTTCATGAAGTTGTTTTGAAAATCGAAGAGCAAAATGTATCAGCTAATTAAATCGTCTCCGAGATAACCTAACACTAAAAGAGAATACGATTTTCCTTCCTCACATGGTCCGTAGCCTGATGGTAAAATTAAAAGAAAGAGCAGAAGAAAAAGCTGCAGTAAGCCAGAACGTAAAAACTAAGGCGGCTGAGCTTTATAAAACACAAGCAAGGAATACTTGGACCAGTGCCAGTGGTGTCAACTTAACACAGAACTAGAAGCATTTGAATGGGCAAATTCAACAAAAGTGCCTACATGGGAAGAGGTACAGAAAGTGGTTGATTTACTAATCACGCAAGGATTTATTAGCAGCATCCAAGATGCGAAAGTCTTTGACGAGTTTTCACTTATTTTAAACTTTGTGACAGATTAAAACATTTCTGGCTGGAATACCGAGAATGTTTCTACTGAAAATCGTTGGGTCGATTTATTCCAGCACTTTCTTGCCAATAATCTAACTTTAACAAATTTTTCTACGATTATTGAGTACGTTATGTGTCTGCCTGGAAGTAACGCACCTGTGGAAAGGGTTTTTTCTCAAATGAACAAGGTTTAGATAAGATTAAACACAGTTGAGTATCTCAGTAATGAAAGCTACTTTGATAACGAAGATAAATATAAATATATCATGCAGCTAAGCTTCACACTTTTCTAAAAACAACACCCGATATTTTAAAACAAATTTGTTCAGCCGATAAATATAAAAATACAAACTAGAATTCACGCCACTACTTATTTGCTTTGACTATTTAAAAATAATAATAATTAAAAATAACCTTGTAAAACACTAGTTAACTTTTTTACATAATTCCGAAGATGTCCCGCTTTGACAAAAAAAATAAATGGTCACGTTAATCATACAGTATATGTGCGGACAGTTCCCGCGAATTTCTTAAGTTCAACCACAAAGCCCGTATTACCCGGAAGCAAATTTTGTTCGCTTTGCTTTTTGCTTACGGATAAAATCAAGAAGCTAAAAGCGAAGCGGAAATAATTTTCTCAAGGGAGTATGGATGTGTGGTGTAAAAATAAAAATTCGCGCGAATTTTTGAGAAAATTATTTCCGCTTCGCTTTTAGCTTCATGATTTTATCCGTGAGTAAAAAGCGTATCGAAGCGTACGAAATTTCGCTTCGGGTAGTACGGGCTTGTGATTGAACATAAAAAATTCACACGAACAGACCACGAGAAAGTAGCTAAGCGCAAAACAAACATTAAGAAAGTGGATTTAGTAATTATGTGCGCATAGGAAAGTGGACTGAGTTTCCATCATCCTTTCTCACGAAGTGGGAGACAACGTGAGCTATGAATCCATGGAAAGCTGAAATCAGTGCCCAAATTTTGGAGCTTTGTTTTTCGGTACCTCAAAATGTTTTTTGCTTCAAATAAAAAGAAACAAGAATATATACATTTAGCGTAACCACTACGATCTTAATAATTTCTATGAAGGAAAACTAGTTTTAAGATCACATGTGCATCAGACTCATAAAAATGCTGCTTCAAAATAGCAGCAAAAGACATGGGCCTTAATTCTTTTCTTTGGTGGGTCTCATTGCCTCTTCAAAGTGGAAACAAAGCCCATGGGTGTTATTTCCATTTTTATGGCAATAAGGCCCACGGGTCTTATTGCCGCTGGGCTTATTTTATTGCACTGCACCGATTTTTCCAAACCATTTTCTGAAGTTCTTAACATTATATAAATAAGATTTAAAGTTTTCAAACCCTAAAATAACCAATTATCGTATTTTTCGCCCTTTACTTAAAAATCCAAAAGAAAAAGAAATTGGCTTCATTTGATATTCAGCTATTCACAAAATGAGTCACCATTTAATAAGTCTTTATGTACGTTGAATATATATTTTAGTCGCTCAATACAAAAGACAGTAATCTCTTTCCATTAACCCATTCGCCTACTTCAATCCATGCTTTGACTAATCAGCTCCTTTGAGGAAGAAGTTCTTTTATAGCTGGTAAACTACCAATTAATTTCTCCTTACATTTTAATCACAAACTCAGAAATTATCTGCTTGATTTTTCCCCTTTTGAAAGCTTTTAAAACGCCAAGGCTCTACTCAAAGAAGCAACCCATTACTATAAGTTTATGTGCACAGAAAAAATACTTCACAAAGAAAGTGTTTCTTGTTAATTGCGAATTGTAATTACTGCCTACAAATTCAATGGAAAAAAAAAACTAACAAGAAAAATAGAAAACAACAAAAAAAATATAAGGAAAAAAACTAACTCCCTCGCACTATAATTTATCCTCGTTCAGAAGGTAAAAGGCATCAGGTATACTTAAAGTAGAAGTTTAATTGACAAACTTTACTGAACATTGAACAAACATAAATAGCTCTGTGGGAACTTATATTGAAGTTTCCCTATAGCAAGTTCAAGGGGTTTTTATAGGTATACGTTCAGTGTTCACTTTTCATTCAGACTCAGTGAACATAATACGAAAAGGAAAATCTACTATGCGAACCATATGTGCACGGGTGTTCAGTGTTCACATTCACCAGAGGGATACGTTTTTTTTCTTTAAGGGAAAAAATCGAAAAAGAGGAAAAAATATCGTTCCCGCATGTGGAAATTCCAATTTAGCTTTTCATTTTTTTTTTTTTGCTTTCTTTTTTACTCCCTCAGAAAATCACATCAGATAATGATGATGGCGGTTTTGAATGTTAACACAAATTATTCCAGTCTAGTTGTTTGCATCCTTCTTTTTATATATGGGCAAAAAATTGCATCCGTTTTCCATTTCCAGACAAAGTTTATTTTGAGTGTGGGATTTCTTCTCATTATTTGTATTTCGTTTGCCTTGGGGGTTCTTTGGGGAAAATCCTGCATACATTGGTTTTAGTCGTATGTGAATGAAAATTTGGAAAAGAAAAGCTCTGAACCCTGCTCTAAATAAATAACGATTCATGGCGGGTGTATTTAAATTTCAATTTGAACCGATATTCCGTCCTTGATAAGATTCTGGGATTATTCAGTTGGAACATTCACAAATGTTTACACCTAATGAAGGTTCCAATACCGATAATATTCATTTGTAGTTCTGCTAATGATGCTTAAGTAAATACAAGTGCTTCCTGCTCTGACTGTATACAGCAATGGCCTAAAAGTTTACAAAATATTTAAAATGTTTTTGTTTTTATTTTTGTCAGGCAAGAGAAAACAGAAAATGATAAGGCAGAAGCTCTACAGATAAAAATCAGGTGTCATTGATTGGCTGTGTGAATGATGATATAAGACCATACAATTTTCCTCACGGTTAACCAGCCAAAATCACAAAATAACGAAATTTAAACTATGTAAAAATAAAAATTAATAGGGTGTCACAACCGAGCGGAAAGCCCCCATTTCATTTCAAACAACCATGCCTTGTAAGGGAATGCAGGAGCCTACAATTGTCTACCCATTCCGAACAGCTAACCGAGAAAAAGCTTTTCATGGCAATGAATTAAACAACGGAGGACTTGCCAATTGATCGCGAAAGGCGATACCCGTGAAAAAAAATTTTCAATTGGTCAACAAACTTTTTTCAGGCATATAGCCGAAATAGCAAAAATGTTGCAGTTTTTTTACTAAGGTTGGGCAGCATATGTTGGGTCTGTCTGCATACAATCGAGGCATGCCCTCGATAGTTCTGCTCTTGACGAATCCAATCGTTGATTAAAGCCCTCATTTATTTATTTCATCAAGTAGAGCACAGAGACTCATATAGACTACTTAAAAACAGTAATTGGATATTATAATTATAATTAATACCAAGCCACCATTGTTCAATAAAAACAATAATTTTTTCTTAAAAGAGTCTCCACTTAAGTACATGTTAAGATCAAGAACTCCACATACTGAATTTGCCTGTCTTAAACAGCGAGTTATAGGCTCATTATAGCCATAGTTTACTCTATGAAAGGACACTTGAAACATTCGACTTTGTCGGAGTTCACGGCTGGGAACAAATAAACTCAACATGGAGAGCAAATAAGGGCAATTAATTTTATAATTTATAACATCTCTCACGAACATTACCTCGAAATATTTACGTCGAGTTTCCAAAGTTTGGATGCCTTAATTATAAGAGGGCATATCGATATTCCAATTTAAGATTCTGATAGCCACTCTCGTAAAACGTCTTTGTATTCTTTCGATTCTCACTGAATAAACCGCATATATTGGGTTCCAAATAGTTCAACAACATTCTAATACAGTTCTTACGTATGAGAAGTAAAGTGATCTTAGTGTAAACGGATCTGAAAAGTCTTTGGCATTTCTGTAAATAAACCCCAGCATTGAGCTCGCCTTAGACACAATATAGTCGACATGACTAGAAATACGGATAGGGAAGTTCCACTCATATTATGCTCAAAAGTAATTTGTGAAGCACTTCTGGAAAAAGTTATACTGTTACACTTTGAAACATTTAGGTGAAGATCGTTGTAATTACACCAAACAGATAAATTCGATAAATCTTTCTGTAAATTAATGCAATCATGGATTGATTTTATGCTTAAAAACAATTTCAGATCGTCGGCGTACATCAAGAAACGACAATTCTTTAAAAATCTTAGAATGTCATTTACAAAAATTAAAAAGAGAAGAGGTCCAAAGTGACTACCTTGGGGGACACCGGAGGTCACATTTATGGGATTCGAAAGAACGCTATTTATTCGAACGAACTCTGTCAGTAAGGTACGATTTAAGCCATTTTAATAAATTAGAGTGAAAACCTAACTTATTAAATTTAGATACTAAAATTTTATGATTAACTCTGTCAAATGCCTTTGAGAAATCGGTGTAGATAGCATCACATTGAAAACCTTGCTCAAGGGAACATAGCACGTAATTGCTAAATATAGTTAAGTTAGTTTTCGTTGATCTTCCACTAATGAAATCATGTTGCAATGGGGAAATAACTTCTTTCAAAAGAAAAACTAGTTTATTATATAAAATTTTTTCAAAAAGTTTTTGAAATGGCAGATATCTTGCAAATAGGACGGTAGTTTGTAACCTGGTTTTTTGACCCCGACTTAAAAATAGGGCATACAAACGAACTTTTCCATACGGTCAGAAAAACGCCTTCTTGAAGGAGAGAGCGATTAAAAAATGAAATAGGACTTGGACAAACCAAGCTCTGGTTTAGGACATGAGAAAGCTGTCTGAGATTGGTGCCTTGCAAGTTCATTAGGGATGTCGTTTCCAGTTGTGCCCTCATGGCTTGGAACCGAAAAAGGATTCAAAGAATTTAGTCTTAAAACCACATTCAGAGAAGTCTTGCGTACCTGAACCACTTCCGAAGTAGTTTAAGGGTTAAGTAGATCATTGAACCCGACTTAGCTGTCGCTGCAGGCACAAATATTTCTTTCATCCGGCCATTCCCCGTAAAGAAGCTTATACCCATTCGTAGGTACAGCGTTACTTCTCCACTAATGTGCCTGATGAGGAGTGTGGTAGTTTGTCATCGCTCTCCATAAAGGCACTAACGCCATCGGTTTCCGAACCATTCGTGAAGACATGATAACAATTCTTTTCTGGTTCAGACTCTAAAGTGAACCAGTGCTAAGCCGACGGAGAGTTAAACGTGTACTGCTGACGCAGATTGAGCCTTTGGATCATCGTAGCCGAAGGCATTCCCAATAGTCCAAAGATATGCTGCTTGCGAGATCCTCAAAGCTCCAGTGCGTGTGATCTAAGAGACCACATCTCCTTAAAATGAAATGAAAATGGTCTTGAGAGTACATTCTTTGATGTGGTATCAAAGGGAGGAAAATCCAAAAAATTTTGAGAAAGAACCAATTACGTATTGAAGTCAGAGCATTTTCCACAAAACAACTGACAACTTTAGATGATTGGTCTACGCATAGCGGTACAGATCTAAAGGACCCTTTCGGTGACAACCCCATGTCTTGCTAAAGGCTCATTCCAAGAAGACAGTTTTCGACTCAGCATATTTGAACCAAAGAAGCTTGTTATCTCAAATTACTCCAAGATGTTTGACTAATAAACTAAGTAAACATCTCAAAAATGATGTCCTAACATTTTAGAATGATATCTTGCATATTTTCGAAATGGCAGAGTATAGAAAAGAAGCATCTCGGGCGCTCGAACTAAACCCATACCAACGGGGCGGGGCGCCCGACAGCTGCCTCGTCCTTAATGTCCTACAATTCCTTGTATTTCCAGCGGCTTAAATTTTTTAATGCTCAAGGACATCTAGATCCTTTGTACTCTCTTCCTGTTAGTTGAATCGAAAACTGCTCTGAAAACTTTAAACGCGTTTTTTTCAAAACTGCATTTTTCAAATTTGACGCTGCTGTAACTCACGCAAATATTAACGAATCGTCTTGAAATCTTAACTGCATACTCTCCATATTATGTTTTTACATACAGCCATCTACAACTTTTACGATCGGATGAAAATTGTAAATTTGGCAGCAATCGAAAGACGATTTTTTTGGCGAAATTTGGAACTTTTTTTAATTGCTGCCATTTTGTCAATTTTCAATTTTTCGCTATAATTATAGATGGCTGTATGCTGTATGGGAAAAAGGGTCTATGTACTTTAACGCCATGTTTTTATTTTCTTGTTACAGGTACCAGAAAAATTCAAAAAAATGCGGAAAATTGTCGTCTTCTGATTTCAAGGAGTTTAAAAAATGGTCCATATCTCTCTTGGATTTCAATATTTTTACTCGAAATTTCGGGACAATTTACGTATAATAAACTCGTAAGATTACAGAATATTTGAAGCTAAAGTTTTTTTCACGCCTTCAAAAAACCACTTCCATTTGAGCTCGAGAAACTAGCCGAGCTCCTTAAGGGTGATCCAACCGAGAGCATGGCGACATTGCCGTTGTCTGCAAATGCTTAGGCGTGCGCGTTAGCTTCATTGCCCATTTCAATTAGAGAGTTGATTGTCATGCATTACAGAATAGAAGATAAGACTTGTTCCCTTATTCACTCCTTTTCTAACATAATGTCCAGACTCCGCTTTAACGATCACTGTTCTATTCATTACCATTGCTTTCAACCCACAAGACTAATGATTGGAGAAAAAGCATGCAGAATGCAGCAAACTCAGAAGATCTTGAAATCATCATTATCAGAAAATATTTAATGTGACAACTGCTGTCACAGACAAGAGACTTACTGCGGTTAAATGGTTTCCAAAGTAAGTCACTGATCAAATAAAAACGTTCCTTCCGCAGTCAACCCATTTCAAATATTAATTTTAATTTATTCATTCCATGAGTCTATGACCGAAGTTATTTCCGACGCAAAAATTTACTTACTTTTGACAAATGAAGAAGAATCCATTTTACAAACAAATTCTACCTCAAAGACGGAATTATGATGTCACAGTTTTCAAACATAACCTCGTTTGACATCGGAACACATCATTACGTTTCGTATACATTATTTAATTAAATTCTTCCTCTTTATCTTATTGCATTCCCTCTTCAACCCATGCAAATATAAAGTAGAAATATTTTTACTCAAAGAACTCCCGTACATAAATCTCAATGTCATTACGAGAATATTCCTTTTTATTTCATAAAGTAAAAAAAATAAGAAACAAAAAGAAGAGCTTTATTTTCCACCACTTCACTCAGCGCACGTTGTATCGTTGTCGTTGACGCTGTCGTGTTTGGTCCCTTGAATAAGCAAAGCACCCTTAACAATAATTTATCATAGTCCAAATTACATTTTCCCTAGACCAGAGCAAATATTTGTTCATCATACCAGCGCACAAGTACACCTGCTATGAAAATAACAGAATAACATTAATATTTAATGACAAATGTATATTTGACAAAACTTAAGAAAAACAGCCATATCGTAACTAAACGTCATCATAATCATCATCGTCATCATCATCATCATGTTCATCGTTCTTGTCGTCATGCTTGATGTAGTTTCGACAAAATTCATGATTTGGAAAACGAAGTAACATTTTTTAAGAAGAAAATTTCATTTAAAAAGGATTACAGAAGTCCGTTGGGTACGTGACCCATTAAGATGTACACATTACTTTAGTCCGACAAGTCGTAAATCATAACGAACAAAGCTTCAACCCTTATCAAGAAACAACCAAAGAGAAAAGGCAGTCATTTGCATTGTGCTGATCGGCAGAATTGTAAAAAATTATTCAACGTAGAATGTCAATTTAGTTGGACGTTGTTTTATGTATTCGAATATACAAACATGTGAAGCAAAAGGAATTTACCAAATGCTTCCTTCGCAGCTTCTTCCTTGAATAAGCATTTTTTTAATATTATGAAAGACTTTTTGAAATGAAAGGAAATGAGAGATAAAATGTAATACTAGGCCTTGGAATGGGCCATTTGAAACGATCTCAAAAAATGTAAAACTATTAAACTTCAAAGCTGGGAAAAGGGAGGTTTTTTCGTGCATGTAGGTACACACGCCCTTCTGTTTTGTCAAACACATCCCATTACAAATGTAATAACTGAAAGCGTGTGTTATATAAAAGAAGCAGCCATGAATATTTAGGATAATTTATGCATTTTTTACATCATCTTTAACAAAGGAACCATCCTTTTATTAAAATGAACCTGTATTTAGGTGTGAGTGCTCTGGGTTGGTATTGGAATAAAATTAAATTAACAAAAGCTCCTTTTGTTTACCTACCTAAAAAAATTTAATTTTGTGTTACCTGATTACTTTTAGAAAAGGCAAATAGTAAAATAAAATAAAGAAAAACAGTTTTCCGACAAAATGTAGGATGAAATTGCAATGACTCAACCTCAGTTTTCTAATTTTCATGCAACCCCGCTCTGCCGCAATTATGTTGCTTTTGGTGATTCCCTAATATTAAATACACCGTCGCAATAGAATTTTCAATTTAAATATCTCAAACCCATAACTCTACCCCTGACTGGAACGAATATCATGCTTTTTAAATGCGCGTTACATCAATCTCTTCTCTTGGAGCTGTTTCAAAAGTCGAAGTGTGTACCAGTATTGTAGACATTTGTGTTCGAAAAGTAATTACAAATCGCAACATTGTGAATATGTATGAAATATAAACTGGGAATGTTTCAGCCATTCTCGCAAGCAGATAAAAGCAGATATTTTATTTCACAGCTGTAAACTAACAAAGCTTTTAGTCCCTTTGTAGCAACATCCGGAATATGTAAAAAGCAAAATATAAAAAGGAGATATATGAACAGAAGTTTGGTCCCGATTTGTCTTCTTCTTCTTCTTTCCATTTCTGGCGTTACGAGTAGTGATCTTGAAGCGATCACAACTCTCCCACTTTTCTGCTTCACACTAGTGATCCGCCTGTGGGGTACGCCGCGTTGATCTCAGAAAGCGTCGGCAAGCCTCCCGGTTTTGGATTGTTCCATGTTTGAGGCCAACCAAATGCTGCTGTTTTTGCATTTGCTTGTACCAGGAGTGTTTTGGCCTGCCTTTTCTTTTTCGTCGCGAATTTGTTGAAACGTTGTACGATATTGCCTTTTGGACGGGGTTCTGCGGATCTCTCCTTTGAACATGACAATACCAACTGAGCCGGTTGTGCTGAATTTTGTCCAAGATGGTACTTTTGACATGAAGGCTTCCACGGATCTTAGTACTTCTAATTCGATCAAGCTTTGTTACTCCTGCTGTCATCCGAAGCATCTTCATTTCGGCTGCCGTCAATTTGCTCTCATACTTTTTGTACATTGTCCAACATTGTAAACCGTATGTCAGAGCTGGACGGACAGCTGCTGTGTAGAGTCTTCCCTTCAGCTTAGGGGGCATTTTTCGATCACAGAAGATAGCGGAGTTTTCTCGCCACTTCATCCACCCTACGCTTACTCGATGATTGATGTCGTCATCACAAGTTGCTTCACTATTGATCATAGATCCCAGATATTTAAACTTTTCACACTTGGGAAGCACATTTCCATTCAAATAAATGTCTGGAATAGGCTTGTCTGGATCAGAAAAAGGGCAGCACAGGTATTCAGTCTTTTTAGCGCTAATACGGTACCCATTTCCTTCCAGAACATCAATCCAAACGTCAAGTGCTCGTTGCAGGGATGTAGGATCCTCGCTTATGATGGCTCCATCGTCAGCAAAGAATAATTGTTGTACTTTATTGTCCGTTACTTTTCCTTCGAGCAAACAATCCAGAACAGCAATAAAGAGCAGTGGACTCAAGACACTTCCCTGATGTACACCTACTGTTATTTGGAATTCTTCGGTGACTCCAGCTGGGCATCTCACTTTTGTAACTGCTCCCTCGTACATGTCCATAATTATTCGCACATAGGCTTCAGGAACTCCTCGGTGTCTGAGGGCCACCCATATCAGATCTCGTGGTTGTCGATCGAATGCTTTTTCGAAGTCAACCAACACAATATGCAAATCCTCTAAGGCATCTCGGTGTTTTTCCATAATGATCCTTATACTTTGGATTGCGTCTGTAGTTGACTTACCCGCGACAAACCCGCATTGGTCATCAGAGAGCCTTATTATTTTCCGCAGTCGGCTATCCAAGACCCGCTCAACGATCTTCATAGTGTGGGACATCAACTTGATCGAACGATAGTTGTCACAGCTTCTGGTATCTCCCTTTCCCTTGTACATTGGAAGGAGAAAACTTTCCCTCCATTGATTAGGCAAACTGTCACCTCTTATAAGTTTGAAGATGAGAATCGTGAGCCATCTCAACCCGATGTCTCCCATATTTTTCCAAAACTCATATGGTACCTCGTCTGGCCCAATCGCTTTGCCTTTTTTAGAGTTCTTAACTGCCTCCCTAACTTCTTCGACTGTGACGTCGGATACTTCCGTAAAGTTAGGTGCAGCTGTTGGAAAGTGGCGCCGAGGAAACTGTTCATTCAAAAGATCATCGCAATACTGTCGCCACCTGTGAAGAATTTTGTCGTCATCCACAAGTAGCAGTCCTTGAGCATCATTTATGAACTTTGGCGAACGAATCTCCTGCGCATTTCTCCTTCTCTGAGCGGCTATTTTGAAAATGGTTGCTCCCTTATTCAAGTTGCTTTGTCTTAGCTCTTGGATTGCCTGATTTGCTTCAGCAGCTGGGGCAGAAATCTCTTCCAGCTCTCGATACAGGCCCTCCGTGCTTTTTGCTTGAAGTTGGGCGCACTTTTTCTTCGCTTCTTTTCTGCAGCTCTTGTATTCCATTTTGAGACGCGCTTTTTCATTTGTATTTCTTGAGGGGCACTTCGACCAAGCTTGGAAAGCTGCTTTCTTCTTTCTAATTACTGCTTTAGCTTCATCATCCCACCACCAGGTTTCTTTAGCTTGTTGGTAGTGTCCTTTTGAGACTCCTAGCAGTGATTTGGCTCTCTCTAAGCAGGTTCGTTGTAGGCGATCCCACATATTTTGTGCCGTGATTGCATTTGAAACTGCGTCGATGGTATTACACAGCTGACTTCGCATATACGAAATGAATTGCTGTCCTTTGGTTTTCTCCAGATTGTACCACTTGATTCTCCTAGGAGCCTTTGTTTGTTTGACTTCCTTCACCGCATCCGTAAAAAATTCTGTTAAAAGAAGACGGTGTTGTTGAGCGGCAGCTTCTCCTAGTATCACTTTGCAGTCTTTCACCCGAGATTTCATGTAATTGGTTACCAAATGGTAATCAATCTGGGTTTCATTTCCTCCACTGCTGTAAGTGATAAGGTGTCGGTCTTGTTTGATGAACATGGTATTTAGTACGATTAGACCGTATGACTTGCACATATTTAGAATATCTTCACCAGGAGTGTTCCTGGTGCCGAATCCCAAACCTCCATGGGAGTCTTCATAATCCTCGTTTGTCTTCCCGACATGTCCATTCAAATCTCCTCCAACAAACAAATACTCTTCTTTTGGGATGTTCTTAAGTAGGTTATGAAAATCAAGCCAGAATGCATCTTTTTCCTCCTGCTCACACCCTATTTGGGGAGCATATGCACTGATGATATTCCAGACCTTTCCTTCCATCACCAATTTAAGAGACATCAAACGGTCACTGGACTTCAAAATGGTCAACACGCTGTTATATAAACTTTGGTCAAGGATGATACCGACTCCGTTCCTACCTTGTTCTGTTCCATAGTAGAACATCTTGTAAGCCTTGGTTTTTACATCTAAGAAACGGGCTTTGTTTGCTGTGTTTCGCCATTTCGTTTCCTGAACACACAAGATGTCCACTCGCCTCCTTCTCATCATCTCTTCGAGTTCAAGACTTCTACCAGTCATACTTCCAACGTTCCAACTCGCGACTCTAAATTTTCGTCCAACTCGTTGCATTACTTTGCTAGCCCCCGGAATCCGTATAGCTCTGACCCGAACATTGCTGCTCGGTCCAGGACCAGCTCCATGCATAGCAATGGAACTGCCTGGCGGGGTAGTGCTTCTTATGTTTGCAAGTACTTCCATAATGCTCAAAATTTTTCAAAAATTTTCCTTTCATCCTTTTCGACACATGCATGCTCCATTTAATGAGTTTGATTTCCCTTTTACTACACCGGTAATCTCCAGTCGTGTTAACCCCGGGATCTGCATGCATACTTGGGGAGAGTTTTTAGGTGGTATGTGTGCCGCTAGACTCACTTTGATGTTAGTCGTCTAGATATGATTGCTCCTTTAGTCGCCTTTTACGACAAGCGGGGAGGCGCTGCAGTGCTATTCTAACCCGACACTGCACGGTTTTGGTCCCGATTTGTACAAGTAATTAAATTTCTAAACCGAGCAACGAAGCAATAAACAATTTTGAAAACTTGCGACGTTTGAGGTGATTACAAAGTACGAGATGTTTGAAAGCGTCTTATCGATTAAGTTAGATGCAGATAGGGAACGAAGGTTGTCCTCAATATCGATCTAATTAGTTTTAAACCATGTCTTTTAAAGGCTTTCAAAAATCAGTAGCATAGATCCCCAGCAACCGTGTTCGTAGGTTTCAAATAATAATAAATTTTCTTTCTGTTTTCCAAGTTTATTAAAGTTTTCAAACGGAATTAAGGTTTTCTGCGATCGATTCAATCTCTTCTTTTCTCTTCGTTTGACTTTTGAAAGGCTTTTAAAAACATAAAAACCAAATGATATCGAGCATAGCGGAAAATGGGAGGGACCTACAAGACTTTGCCGATTCCAAACGGCTAAGGGATAAAGCAAAGCGCATTTCATGACAGTGAAATACTATCGAAGGACTTCGTTCGTTGGGTTCATACAGATTGAAAGCTGTGAAAGCTTTCATTTCAAAAATTCCATCTGCCGAATACTACCGGCTCAGTTAGTATTTTTATATTCAAAGGAGAGATCCAGAGAACGATGCTCTGTAACGCCGAAAAGTGAAAGTAGAAGAGGGAGAAAAAAGATTCAGAGAACCTTTATAAAAAGGCAATATCACACAACGTTCAGACACGATTGCAGAGAAACACAAAGAACGGCAGACCAAGACAAATGCAACTACATCTCCATTTGATTTAGCTCAGACATGGATCAATCAAAAACCGGTTGGCTTGTCCGACGCTTTCTGAAGTCAAAGCGGCTTATCCATCGAGCGGATCACTAGTTTGAAGTAGTTAAATGGAAGAGCTGTAATTCCTTCAAGATCACCATGTTCGTAACGCCGACAAAAAAGTAGAATACTCGTACGCGACAAACAAATGCGATTACACACCAGCAAAAATTGATATTAAATAATCAAAAATCGTGAGGCTTGCCGACAAATTCTGAAGTCAACGAGGATGATAAAAGTGGGAGAACATTTATCTCCTCGCCGAGGCCATGATACTCGTCGCGCTATTAAAAACGAAGAAGAATGCTCAGGCCCGATATTCCTTGGTAACGGAAAGGAATAAAGTGGGCTATTTGAATTCTAATGAAAATGCCTAACACCGTTGAAGTGTCACACAGTTTTTAAGCAAAAAAAAAAAAAATGGATGTGCTTCAAACAATGATCGTTTTTCAAAGAAATTCTGTCTGTTAATATACAACCTCCTTATAGCAACCACCTTATAGCTCCTTATAACTATTTGTCTCTGCTGCTGCGGCGGAAGACTGAAGTCCAGTAGCAATCAGTCTTCCAGGCTTATTTGATAGATTAATCTACTTTATACCGCATGCAAAAAAAAAAAAGAGTGGCGAAACAGAGCTTGGGTAACCCCTGCGTCTAGCGCACTTTTTTCAACCATAACTTGGCGAGTAATGGAAGAGCCCAACAAGTTTTTGCCGATTCCTAAGTGACAAAGCACATTTAATGGCAGTGAAATAACTACTATCGAAGGACTTTCCAGTCTCTCGCGAAAGGTGGTGTCCGTTAAGTTTTAGGAATTCGAACATTGGACCGGATTTTTTGTTTTTTGATTGCTGGTATACTGCCGGTCGATTGAATGAATTTTTCAGGTTAGTTTTGTTGTTTCGAGGTCACTTAAAGGCTATAATATTTGTTCACTGTTTCTTTGTTTTTCCCCAGTGTTTTCTTCGAGGGCAAAAAATCCCATATAATCGGATTAGAAAAAGGAATTATTTATTTAAAATATATGAGGACCTATAAGTAATTTTTATTTGATGGAAGGCTACACATCCAGATTTGATTCCAACTATTTGCAATTACTTTCAAGCAGCATGATTGTCAACATTTATGTTTCGTCTTAAAATCAATTGGAATGTCGATATTCACCATTATGTTATTGATTTCAAGGCCGCATATGAACTATTTACAGAGACGAGCTGTACAGAGCCATGTAAATTTTTGGCATCCCTGCAAAGCTCGTACGACTAAGCAGGATGACTTTGGAGAATTCACGCTACTTCGTTAAGGTTGGTAAAGAACTCAACGAGACATTTGATATCGAAAAAGGCGACAAACTGTCATACGATTTCTTCGACATTATACTGGAAAAGGTTGTAGGTACAAAACGTCAACACCAGAGACATAATCTTTCAAAAATGTGTACAATTACTCGCCTATGCAGACGACATTGACTTAATGGGAAGAAGCAAGCGTGATGCCATAAGAGCTTTTGCGAACATAGAAACAGAAGTGGCAACATTGGGTTTGATGGTCAATGAGAGCAAAACGAAATATGTCATCATCAAACAAGGACAGCAAACATCGACGAATTGAACAAAACGTCACAGTAGACAGACATAACTTCGAGGTAGAACAGGACTTCGCCTACCTAGAATAGAATGCTGGCCAAGTTTATTCTGAAAACAATCCCTCTTTTGCATTTGACTTATTTTTGAGCATTTTTAAAAAGCACATCGCTTCAAGTACTTTCCAAAAAAAGCAATCTGGTAAAATGAAACATCTTAAACCTTGGATGAACAACTATCTCCTTAACAAAATAAGAAAAAAGAAAAAAATTAGTTTAAAATGTAAAAATCATCCAAATAATAATAACCTCAAAAAGTACTATGAAAGTCTATGCAAAACGATTAATAAAGAAGTTGATGACACACGTAATAATTATTATGCTACCAGGTTCTCTAAAGTTAAAGGGAATATTCGTGAAGAGTGGAAAGTGGTTGATAGCATACTAGGTAAAAATAAAGATTCAGTCAAAATTGATTCTATTGAAATTGAGGGAGTATCTGAATCTGATCCCCAAAGAATTTCCACTCATTTTAATAAATATTTTACTGAAATTTCAGACAATTTGAAACCTACTACTATACCATGTTTAAGTTGCGTTTGTTCCGTTTCTGCAGAAATTGAATTGGATGATATACTACCAAATAGTTTTGTTTTTGATGTAATAACACCAAGAGAAGTCTTCAGGGTTATTATGTCCTTAAAAAATAAGAACTCATGTACTAGTGATGGTGTGTCTGGCCACTTATTAAAAAATGTTGCTTGGTATGTTGTCGATGTACTATCGTTCATTTTCAACAAATGTGTTGAATCAGGTTGCTTCCCAGATCATCTCAAATGTGCTGAAGTAATACCGCTTTTTAAAAAAGGAAATAGAAAACTTATGTCTAATTTTAGGCCCATATCACTGCTTTCAACTTTTTCCAAAATCTTTGAAAAACTACTCAAGGTTCGTATTTTGTCCTTCTTGGAAAAGTATAATTTTTTCTGTAACAATCAATTTGGTTTTAGAGCAGGTTTGTCTACAGAAGATGCTATTTTAAAGGTGTGCAGTCAACTTTATGGAAGTTTAAATGGCAACAAAACAACTTTGGGTTTGTTTTTAGATATGACCAAAGCCTTCGATCTAGTCAATCACGATCTTCTACTTACAAAACTTTATAATGCAGGTTTTCGCGGTAGTTTTTTCGTTTTGCTCACTTCTTATTTAAAAAATAGAAAATAAAGAGTCAACAATAATGGAATATTTAGTGAATCAAGGCTGCTTAAGAACGGTGTTCCTCAGGGATCTATGCTTGGCCCTTTGTTTTTCTTGATTTCCATAAACACCATTTTCAAAATTAAGTTAAATGGTATTTCGACTGCTTTTGCTGACGACATAGTGTTGACATACTCATCAGGTACTGTTTTTGAAATTATTTCAAGTATTAAAAAAGATATTGAAATCTTAAGGAGTTGGTTTATTTATCACAAATTAATTATAAGTGAAAAAACAAAACTGATGTGTTTTGAATTATCAGGAAGTAGTGTCTATGACTTCAATTTGCGGTTCCATTCCCATGACTGTAAACAGTTTCCTTTACCTATTCACAAGTGTGGCATAAGTAATTTTGAACCAAACTTTCAATGTTCAGATAATTGCTTTAAAATTGAAACAGTTCAACAGTTTAAGTACTTGGGAGTAGTAATTGACTACAACCTGAAATGGAAAGATCACATTCAAATGATCAAAACCTACATGTTATCGGTCACACGAAAAATGTATTTACTGAAACCTTTTTGCTCCCAAAAACTTCTAAAAATGATTTATTATGGTCTTGCAAATTCGAAGCTGCAATACGGTATAACTAGTTGGGGTGGTTCGTATGCTAATAGTTTTCTGCCTCTATTGATAGCACAGAAGCATTTGATAAGAATTATTTTAAATAAAACAAGGTTGGCTGAAAGTTGGATTTTATTTAAGGAACTGCAAATTCTACCAATGAGACATTTATATGTTTTCAAAGTCTTAAGAGAATTTTTCAAACAAAGTGGAAATATTCCTACCAGAAGCTATCAAATGTATAATCTACGTATAAACAATATGAGCTTAGTTAATGTACCTTTTGCTTATAAAACACATTTCACTCATTTTTACACATATACAGCTCCTAATATTTTCAATAAGTTGCCCTTATTAATAAGAGAGACCCTTCAATTTTCCACTTATAACAAAATGATAAAAGATTGGTTATTTACTTTGAGTTTTAATGAAATTGAATCATTTATATAGTATAAATAAAATAAACAACAAACACTGAAATCTATGTTAATATATTGTTATAAAAAATATACTAAAGAATTGTTTAGTTTTCTACAATTGATGTTGTATGCTTTTCTTTTTCTATTTTTATTAATTATTATTATTCGATTTTTGCTTTTTTTTAAGTTAAACTGATTGTCACCCCACATCAGTTATCAATGAATTTTCAATTAGATGTGTCATTCACCACTAACTTCCTAGTTAAAGAATGTACACTATTATTCATATCTTATTCTCAAATTGTATCATTATATATTTTTAAGTTGATGGATGAATAAAATAAAATACAATACAATACAAAAAAAATACGCTATAGACACGGAAACAACATCAGTGAGGAGATCAAACTGAAAATTACTCTTGCCAACCACTGATTCTTTAGGTTAAGAAAACAATTGAGAAACAAAACCATCTCTAGAAAAACAAACTTAAACCTTTAAAATACTTTGATCGTCCCAGTCCTGCTTTATGGTGAGAAGCGTGGGCCTTATCGAAAGTAGATGAGGAAACCCTTAGGTGTTTCGAAAGAAAAATACCCTTATTGATTTGTGGTCCCGTATGTGAAGACAATGATTGGAGAAGAAGATTGAACAAGGAACTGTAAGAGCTGTACCGCGGCGTGGTCATAGTTAGAAGAGTACACAATGCGAAAGTACGATTTATGGGACATGTAGAGTGGATGGGCACCAACGTCAATTCACGGAAGGAGAAGGCTTCATATTAGGTAGAGTAATCAAGTGGAAGAAGACCTTAACCGACTTAGATTGCAAAACTGGTGAGAACTCGCATAAAATTAAGATTGTGGGCGAAAGGTGTTGGTTGAAGGCCACTTTCATCCCGAACTGCAATGCCCACCTAAGTAAGTAGGTAATATGATGGTATAATATTACTTGAGCGTTGATAGAAGAATGCGAAAAGAGTGAAAGATACTCGAAATAACAATCGGTAATTCACAATAATAGCCGTATTTTATTATTGATCTGATCCGGATCAGATCATGGGTTTATTAGCGTTACAACAACAAAGCGAGATCCTGCTTTTTGGTTGGATCTAAAAATTAGTTCTTCTATTTCACACAAGAGGAGATTATCCATTGGAAACGTTGGTATCATTTCCACTATTTCCAATAACAACAGTATTGTCTCATGAACGTTTTTATCTGAGTGAAGTGAAATATATTTTATATAGATAGCGAGAAACTTCACATTTATTCATTTTTGTATAATTCATGACATAATGAAAAAGTTTTACAAAACATTCGTGAAATTAATAAGAATAAGCGCAAAAAAGTGTTTATTTGACAAAATGCATGAGTATCATTTTTCCCTAAAAAAAAAGAACAAAAAATTTACCATTGAAAAAGAAGCTCGTAGGGCAACTCTGCAACTCTTTTGAAATGTCATTTCAAAGAACGAATTTACACAACTTCCAACTGGAAATAATAAAAAATATGATGATATAAAGCTGTTTTATTATCAAGATCCGATCCGGGTTGGATCATTGTGATAATAAAACGCGGCTAATGATACATGTTTTGACAAAAAAAAGTGTATATGGGTGATTCTTATATAGCTGTGATTTTTATAACTCAAAATTTTTTAAAATCAAAAATGCTTTAAAATTTGTGATCTGGGTGTTATTGGTCTTTTATTATGCTCAAAAATAAGCCTGTAACGTAGCTCTACTACAACTGCAATAGAAAAGAAGCTAGAACAAAAATTTGAAATTTCACTACCACGGTACTGACATCAAAATGAAATATTCAGAATATTTGGCTAAATCTCTTAAAATAATAAAGCAAATGATAAATTATAGGATTTTGGTAATTATACAGAGACATTTACGGTAATTTCCTTCTTGATTTTAACTATCTTTAAAATTTATTAACAGTAGAATTAAAATAACAATTTTTATAATAGTCTTAGAATAAAACAAGGTTTAACATTAGTTAAATATTGAAATTCATAGAATTTTTTATAATATTAAAAAATAAGAGAACGAATTAAAATTTAAATTTTATAAAACTAGATCAATTAAATATGATAATAAATTAAAACATCAAGGAAATATTCATTTAAATATTATTTGCTTTGTTTACCATGGTACTGACATCCACGGTACTGACAAATGTCAGTACCGTGGATGTATAATTAACCTATCTTAATTCTCACACGTAACTAAAATGATTGGCCGAATAATTTTGAACTTACACGTGAATTTAAATAATTATTCAGTATAATTGACCTGAACATAGTATTGACACGCCTGAATTTCAATACTATGGTACTGACCGGTAATTTTATGACATACCTTTTAAAAAACACAACAAATTATTTCTGTTTTAACATCGAGTCTAAAAACAACCACACAGCTATGAATTGTACACAAATAGTCATTCTTCAGAATGCCACTAGAGCAAGCGGCAGAAACTGAATAAGAGATGGCGTTTAAGCGGGAAATATTTTAATTTGAAAATTGAAGAAAATTCCAGGACATGAAGCAATGACCATTATTCCATTCTACTAGGCAATATTGGAATACAATTGTAGCATAATTTGATGATATGTACAATAGGTTTTAGTTATAAAAGCATAACTTTAGATTATAATACGACTATTTATAGAAATTTATGTATTTAGTTCGAACAACGAGATTCAGACATGCCACGGTACTGACATTTTGGATATAATTTTGCAAATTATTCGTGATCCATCAATACTTATGCTTCAATATACATTGTCGGTAGTAAAATACTATCAAATTCATCATAATTATCATTTTTTAATAAAAAAAAACATACCAAACAATAATTACAGTACTAGACATAAAAAATAACAGTTATAAGAATCACCCATATTTTAATCCATCAGATTAATAATCTACAGACATTATATTTTAATTTCATTTTGTCTAAGCTCACTTCAATTCAACTTCTCTGAATCTTTTCTCATTTTTATATTATTCATAAAACGCATAACAATAGCCAGCATAATTAGTTCATTGCACGTCGACGAATGCATATCTGGTCTAGGTGCATAATATTACCGATAGAGTTTAACCATTTTGTTCAGTTCAATACACCTTGACTAAGCGTATGTGCAGTCGATGCGAGTCATGTATCATGAAATTCATTGCTGTTTTTTAATAAATGTTAAATTAACCTAGTAAGCACATTTTATGTATAAATAGTATTCTAATTCAGTATCATCCTGCAACTAGTACGCGTCTTTTTACTGCTTCCCCCACCCGTGGTAAGGGGCAATTAAATTAACTCTACTGTTCTGTTCAACAGGATTTGCTTTCTCCCACCACTCAGCTTCAACTATAGCAATACACAAGGGTTCTAAGAACCTTTTGTGTAATCGTCGAGCCAGTCACGGTCCAAGTACCCTGCTGGCAAGCGATCGAATACAAAACGGTATTTTAACACAAAGATCTTTTTCTTTTTTCTTTTTTAAATTAACAAAAGTTTTAATTTTTCAAATATGGATACTCCATTTTTTTTAAATGACCTAGGAATTTTTAAATATAGAATTTCGTGAAAATAGTTCAGGGCATCAACGAAAAAGTAAGTTTTGAAAAAATGGAGCTTTGGGAGGTACCATTTTTAGACAATCAAAGGCAATCAAAAGTGTATGCCTCACATAAAGTTGTTTTCAAGAAAAATATAAGTCTTATTTAAAGATCAAGAAGCTAAAAACTCAATCCCGAAATCCCCTCCCTCAGACCCAAGCTTTTATGAAAATCTGTCAAGTGGTTCAGGCTGTAGACTCATACATGGACAAATAGACAGAAATTCAGGAACCACGGTTTTTATCTTCTCTATCATCTATAATCAATATGATTTATTGTTATCTGAAAAGAGATTTTCCCAGATTTACTTCATTCCCAAGTAAAAAATTAAATATCATTTCTCCTTTTCCTACTTTTCTTTGATTGTACATGCGGTGGAAAACTAATCATACCTTTTTCACTATCTTTATTTTCTTCTCTTTACACACTTCTGGCTACAGTGCTTTCATTTGCATCTAAAACTAAAGTCGCTAAAGAAAAGCTCCTCAAAATACAAGCTCAATATGGCAAGGGGAGAATGAAAACAAAATTCAATTAAACGGCAAACGAACTCGGAGTAGTAGTGGGAAGACAAGAAATAATTTTTAGCTCTATTGCGCCATTGGATAATACGATTTATACTTATAATGAAGAAGCGAGCGTAGGTTTTTCTTTTTTTGTTTTTTTTTTTGATTTTCTTCTTGAAAATGAAAAACAATTAAATGAAACACTGTGTCGCATGGGGTCTTTGAGCTCATTGAAGTCAATTGAAGACTTTAACTTGCTTCATGCCTACATAATTTTTTACTTTTTTGTTTTGTATCATTTTTATGGACAAGGGTAAATCACTGTTGGTCGAGCAGAAGAAAATTTATGGGACTTATGCTGTTGGCTACCGATGCTGGAAACATTAAGTGTCGGTTTACGAAGTATTTTTTATATTATCGACTTTCAGTAGGCACTTACCGCCATTCATTTAAAAGTTCTTAACTTGAAATTAAAAGCCAAAATTCATTTGAATTCAAATATAAATCCTCTTCATAGCTCATTTGGATCTCAGGTGCTTCAGTTACACTCATTTGCATCGTCATTCTTTGCTCCCGTTAAAGTGCAAGTTAAATAAGGATATTGACACCTTTATTAGAAACGAACCATTAAAAGGAAATTAATTGAAACTCAAATGGAACATTCGCACGGCGCGGCGGCGCGCGCGGTGATTGACAATTTTCAATTAAAGCCAAAATCGACATCATCAATCACTAAGGCGATTGACTGAAAATTAATTAAACTGTTGGAGTCCTATCATCGTTGTGTTATAAAATGGGATACAATCCATCAATGACTGTGCCAAAAGAGACGACGACTTAGTTAACAAAAAAACATACACATAAGTAAAGACTTCCCGGAAATCAAAAAAAGAAAAAGAAACGCTTTTAGCATTCATGTTTAATCTCCTTCTGCTTTAGAAAAACACAATCCCCAAGGACAGGATGTATATTGAAACGAAAAATATTGAATTCTTTCAAGAGATTACATCGGAGATTACTTTCGGTTTTTGGATGATGAGTGAACACCCTTGTATCAGATTTTTCTAACATTTTTATTTATTTTGATATGGCATAAGTCACACTTAGCGCAAACTGTACTTAAAAACGGCCTTGCAAGGACTTTGTTTTATGTTTATCCTTATTTACGCAATCGCACGTAAAAAATCTCACACATCTAATACTACGATGATATTTCTTTTTAAAGCACAACACATAAGGAATGTCTCCCTTTTTAACGACCGAACTACACCGAGCACGTTATCCCAGGTAATAAGAGCTTAATGTTGCATAAAAAACAAATTTGTATGTCTGTTTCAACAACATTAACAAATTACATTACAGTTGCATATCCTTCCTGAGGCTAATTGCTACTAGCTGGCAAAAAACAAATAAAATTAGTTTGCATCTGTGCTTCTGGTTGTGTTGCCCGCTCACCGGCATGGCACCTGGCTTAGAGGCATTAAAAGTACCTTTAAACCTTTCCCATAAGCAAGCGCAATGTCATAAACATTTTGTACCCCGAAAAACATCTAATACAGGTATTACGGTCACCTTCCTTCATGAATATGAATAAGACATGAGAACTATAGTTGGTACATCCTTTGAATAATGAACCAACAGACACAAACAAACAAAAAAGAAAATGATTACAAAATATCTACCCAGGGAATTACACTCTTATACGACTCTTTTACGGGGCCTAATTATTGAGGGTGGAATTGTTGGAGCGTATTTAAAAAGTTAGTCAAAGAAACAAAACTTAACTATATATGGGCTTGCAAAGTAAGTTATGAAACGAAAAGCATTCAAGCAAAAAAGTTCATTGCCATTAAAACTTGAAAGTCAGTTACACAACATTAAGACTTGTGCCTCAATGGACTGCCGAAACAAAGTTTTGACAACCAATACATTTTTTTTTTTTTTTCTTGTGTATTGAGTCTTGAGTGTGGTAGATGTAGATGTGCGTGCTGTAATATATTAACGTTAATGGTAACAAAGTGTGAAAAAAAAGTGGAATAAGATTTTTGACACGAGCTTGAATCAGAATCTTGTGATTTACGACTTTTTTCTCAACACGTTTCATGTCCTTGAAAGTTCACAGAAAAGATAACAACAAAATTTTTATTTTGGCAGAAAGATAAAAAAGTCCTGGGGGTTGAGGAGAGTTGGATAAACCTTTTCCGTGTTGGGTGCCAATAACAAATTTAACGAAGTAACTACCCTAATCAATCCCTCATAAAAAATGTTGCCACTAAATCCATTCTTTGTTTTTTACGACTCTAAAGAGTCGAAGGAAGAATCGTAATTTTTGCTTAGTACTTCAGTGCATCTGTGGCGATTTTAATAAATGAAGTTTATAAAATATTTTAACAAGGCACTAAAATATATTTTCTTGGCTTTTTCGGACATTCCTATTTTGGCCATTATCGCCACTTAAGGTCATTATCGTCAATCCTCGTCAGTTTTGATTCTTCTTGTCCGTAAGGTCTCTTTTGAGCAGATCAGATGGATCAACAAAGGTCCGAGTGAGGAGGTACAGTCTGCTGTATCATGTGTCATGTCCCTCTTAACCCAACTCGAAGGTCATTATTTTCAGGTTTTTTTTATACTTAAAACAAGTCTGTCTGCTCACATTTATCATGAAGACATAGAAAGCAGGTACATGTAGTAACTATCATACTTTATCAATGAAATTTCTGGGACCTGGGCCCTATTCCACAAAAAAACGTATCAACTTTTCACTTTTTACTCATCAAATTTCATCGTTTTGCAAAGCGAAAAGTGTTTCTGTTCTACAAAATTCTTTGCGAATTTTACTTTGCACTTTGCAGCAGAGAACTTTTTTTTTTTTTTTTTTAATATAAAAGAGGAGGCTTATATGCTAAACTGGAGAACTCAGACCTAATATCCGGTCCATTGTACTACCAGAGTAGCAGCCTTTCCCTTTTTATGTGTTGCAGTAGTTGGAAATAAGTTGTTAGTAATTTCACATATATAACCTCAAGGGCGGCGTCCATATGAAACTGGGAGGCTGAAAGAAAAGTAGATGCCCAGAGCGGGATTCGAACCCACGCGTCCGGCCTATCTACTAAACACTCTACCACTGCACCACGGCCGCCCTAAAGAAGAAGAGAACTTAAATGGAACAAAAATTGCAAAGAGAATATAAAAATTGCAAATTACACTTATAAAATTCAAGTTATCACTTTTCAAATTTTATTGTTCTGAGGAATTGATGAAAAATTTGATGAGTGCAAAGTTGATATGATTTTTTGTGGAATAGGGCCCTGATTTAGGCAACTTTTTGTAAAGCCTCGTAAGATTTTGTTGCTAAAATGACTGAAAATGAAAACTTAGCGAAACGGAAAAAATGGATTTTTATGGAGAACTTTTACGGTACAAATGATGTGGTGTGAAAGAAAATTAAGGCCTAGCAGGGGCGTAGCGAGGGTCCAAAACATTGAGAGAGAGAGAGTGAGTTGTGGTAAAATGCCGACTAATTATACAAATTTGACGACTGGACTATACAAAAAAAAATTGTAAAAGACATTAAAGAGTTCATTTTACAGAAATTTATTGGATTATAAAAAAATAGTTTATAATAACAAAATAATATTTATTTAATATTTGGTATTCAAGATTCACAAGATTTTATTTTAAAAATTTATTTTGAATCTAAAGCCTAAACTTGGGTTGTTTTAATAATGTCTGTTGTTCGACAACCTCACTAAGTTGAATATTGTCCACTTTAGAATAAAAAAGCTTTAATGAATTTAACCGAACACTACCCATTGTCGTACGCAAATAGTTGACAACAATCTTAAAAGTTACTAAATGACCGCTCACAAGATTCCGGATTGACAGGAGCATTTAACATATAGCAAACTATGTACCTACTTTGAATGCCAACGGAATTACATTTCTTAATTTAAATACCTCTTTGGCAATATCGTCCAAAATTGGCCATTCCGCACAAGTAAAAAGAAGAATTTGGCGTTTCGATAAGTAGCGGTCCAAATCTTCTTTAAAAAACTCATCTTATTCCATAATAAATTTGATTAATTCTATGGTGGCATTGGCTCTAGAAGCAGCTATTTAAAAAAAATTAACAAAGGTACAAAAATGGTAAAACTATCTGTTAAATTATCTTTGATGTTTCAAAATATCGTTTCAATTTCGGTCGATCGTCTCGGTCAATTCAAATGATTGAAAGAATTATGATTGACTAGGTGTGCCAGCGACTTCGTCTGCAAGAATTGGCATAACTTTTTTTATTTATCAACCAATTGACATGAAATAAAAACTAAATTTTAAGTGAAGCTTACCACAATATATTACTGAAAACCCCATCTAGATAGGATAAGCCGTTTCTGAGATTAGCGTGCACAAACAAACAAACTGTTACGTTTTTATTATATGTATAGATATAGATAGATATTGATGAGTGAATCGTTCACTGTACATGAACGATTGACACAGCTTAACTATCCAAGATTTCCTATATCTGTAATTGGTGAAAAACGGAACAAAAACAACTGTTTGTAACTTAGTGCGAAGTTTTGTTCAAAAAATCGACCAGCACAAACATTTCTGCTCGTCTCTGAGGCCAAGAATGCCGTCCCGACTACTGAAAAAAATTGCGAGGCTAGTCGACACTCAGAACAAGTTATATCGAAGATTTCTATCGGAAACTGCTTAAAAAAAATTAGAGCTAAAGTAGAATACGACAACATTTTTGTATCCAAGATTGTCGAGGATAAAGTCATAGTTACCATGTTTTCCTTTTACGTGGAAGGTTCGAGATTCAAATCCCAACTGAAAACAAAAAAATGTGTTTCCACAGAGGAATTGGCCTTTCGCGAGGAATTGGCATGTCATACGACAGAAATTTCATTGCCACATGAAGAGCGCTTTCTCAATTTTTTTTAAGGTCCCGTATTGTTGTGAGAAATACGCTAGCCCTCGGGGTTCCCCGCTCTGTTGCGCCGACCTATTTATTTAAATTTATTTGCTGTGGACAGACAAATTTAAGACAGACAGACAGAAGAAAAGAGTGGAAAACCCCTTCAAACTTAATAAGGATACCTACGTGTTAATTTGGTAGTGGATTTCCATTTTTAAGGACAACGACTAGGAATTTGTGTTACCAATTCAACCTGTGAGATTGTTTGAAATAAAAAGAGGTTTGCAATAAAACAGTGGTACCCGTGGTGCAATGGTTAGCATGTCCACCTGCTAACCCAGAGGTTCGAGGTTCGAATCCCAGCAGAGGCAAAAAAATGTTTTTTCCCGGGTATCGCCTTTCGCGAGGAATTGGCAAGTCCTCCGTCAGTAAAATCATGCCATGAAAAGTGCTTTCTCAATTAGCCGTTCGGATCCGGCATAAAATTGTAGGTCCCCTCCATTCCCTCACAAGGCATGGTTGTGAGAAATGCGCTAGGCCCAGGGGCTCCTCGCTCTGTTGCGCCACCCTATTTATTTTATTTTTTGCAATAAAACATAAATAGAAATAGCAACAGAGGTACCATTGCTGAGGTACTTGGCTTGAAGCCGCTTCGTATCATGCGGACGACTTGGGTCCTATCAAAAAGACGGTCAACGTTTTATGCAAACTGTGACGTGTTTGTAAAGGAGGTGATGGAAGACGCAGGGTTGATAGCTCAAATTCCATAAATAGAAGCAAATTTTGAAATTTTGGCGTGGAAACAAATAATTTTTCGATCTCCGTTTTTGAAAATTAAAACGCGTGTAGTCAGTCCTAAGTTAGCATTACCATAACTCTTGAAAAGGGTCAAACTGGGTATAGTGCTTATTTGGCAGTCATTTTAGCACTAAACACGTTTTTTAACAAGGAGCGAGAAATTACGAAAAAAAAGCTTGCCCGTTTCTCGCAAAAGGCGATAGCCATGGGAAAATACTGTGTTTTTTGTAAGTGTTTTTGAGTAGTAATGCTTTATTCTTCAATTAACATTTTAGTTCAAGTTAATTGAGTGAATAGTACAGTAGTAAGTAGTGTCTCAACGTCAAAAGTTCAAAAAAAAAAAAAAAAATTTATTTCAAACACAGAAAACCGAACTAAAAAATCTTTCTTGGTCCAGAAAACCCTTCTTTTAACAGAGAATAAAGTCAGCTGATTGGACTTTATTCTCTGATAAGATTTTCTGAAAAAAAATAATTTTCACTTTAATTTAATTTCTTAAAAAAGGACAGATTTTCTGTGTTTGACTAAGAATTAAAAACAGAATTAATCGAAAGAAAAAGTGATCCTTTAAAATGCAAAATTTTGTGGAACCTTTATAAGAAAAAAAAATTAATTTCTTTCAAAAATTTTAATTAGAGACTTGACTACTCAAAAACTATTCACTAAGTCAAGTTGAAGTAAAATGTTAGTTAAAGAATAAGGTATTAGCTTTCAAAAGCCCTAGTTGATTTTTAATACTTTTTTTTATAAACCTGGCCGTCCCGCCTAAACGGAAGGAGATAAACCGACTCCCTCAAGAGCCCTCCCCCTCATACAAAATTTTTCTGGGGCTTTGATGTATTGGAGGTTTTTAAAATAATCAGCACTGAGACCTTAACACCGGTTCATTGTACTACCAGATAGCAACCATCATTTTCTGTTTTCTTTTCTTGATCCAACCTATCCGTCGCACCGTATGCAAAACACCCTGTATAATAATTTTCAATGAATCTGGTAAATTATGAAAACAAAAAAAAAAAAAAACCAAAACGTGAAAAATATTAACCTTTCGACTAAACCTAGGAACATGGAAAAGGCTTGCACCTTGACAACTACAAGGCAATTTCCATGTAAATTTTTGACACTTTTTTTTCATAAATAAACAAACAGGCCACTGAAAACCTATACCACTAAAATACTACTTTTAAACTGGAATATGGAAAAAACTCAACGAAAACACTAAACACCCACCGTTTAAATTAAAATTTTTTAAACAAAGGTTTTCACTACAACAACTCCTCGAATTAACTTTTGATACCACTTGTTTTATATATTTGTCTCATTTTCCAGAGCTTCAAGTTCCTGTCTATAACCACTTTTTATTTTCTTTGAATATGAGTGTGTATTTCCCATCTCCGTGCAATTCAATTTCCCCATATCAAAAACTAAGTATCGTTCCTAATGGAATACTTTGTTTATCTGTCGTCAGACTGACTGAGGGAATATCAGCATCGCAGAGAGCCCAGTGTTACACCAACGAAGACGCAGTATTCTTGGCAGACATTACGTACTCTACTTGCAGCAAGATAAAAAAAATATGTATCTGCGCAAAAAAAAACGTGTAAATAGCAGCCGTCGAATCGGCATGTGGTGCTGGTTCTGTATGTCATATCATCGCTGCCATTATTTTCATTTCAATTTTTTATGTAGTTTACGCCGCGCCGCACGTCGAGCCCCGTCGCAATGTGCAACACACCGGCCGGCCGCAGCAGAAGTGCCTTCTGAATGCTCTCGAATTTATATTAAGAGTCTGCAGTTTGCTTAATGTGAAATGGTTTATGCACATGGGAATGTAGTACTGAATGCGGCCATTGTTTTGAGAAAGACTCTTCTTCTTTATGTGAATATAGAGCTGTGGTATAATATCGCTGGGCTTGTGCGGTGTTTATCGTTGTCTTTATGATTTTTAATTTATAAATTTGCACATTCCTGTGCCTGAAATTGTGAGGAAATTAGATGTAGAGTGGTTTTTTTCTTCTTCTTTTTTGTTCTTCTTTGGTGTGTGCCTAGTGTCAATGACCTATGGAATTTAAGGGAATAGTTTTATCTATTTTTGATATTTTTATTTATGTTAGACATACAATTTCATTATGACGCACACTTATAACACAAAAGATGATTTCTTTTCTTTTTTTTTGTTTTTGCAAAAACTGAGACGATAAATCTGATTTTATTTTATGAATTTATAATTGGGCGTGTGTATTTCAAGGTCATATAGACTATTTAAGCACGTCTAACTGGAATAGATAGATACTTTTTTTTTGTTTTGTTCGTAACCGTTTTTCTGACAGGCATACTAATTAGATATTATTTATCACATTGAAAATAGTTTGAGTGCAATCGGCTTTATATTCAAAACAAAAAGTGTCTTCTTTGTTCCTCTTACAATCCGTTTTAATACTAACGACCTCATCAATGCAACCACTTAAAATAAAGTTTTTCTTGGAAAAGAATCAATTTGTTTTTATTCGATAGGATGAATTTAAATATTTTAACAGTAATAATGTGCTCATTTTAGGAAGAAAAGATGAGATAGATAAGCTAAAAGCTCAGCAACCATTTTAATTGGAATTGATTTATTGTGACAATTTTATATTTTTTGTTTTAATTAAAAATGAAGAGGAAGCCAAATGAAAACTTGTGTTTCCACCTTCCTTCTTTTTATAAGACAGATCGATCACCTTTACGCACTTTGAACTTGTTTTGTTTTATTTATCACGTAATCTTAGGGCCAGTTCCCAACTCATTCAACCAAAACAGCTGTCACTTAAAGCACATGGATTTTAGGTATTTAATGATATAAATTTGTTGGTGTTCAATTTCTATGACTTGCAATAAATAAGTGTAATTAAACCAATAAAAGTGATTTAAAAAAAAGGTGCAAAAGTTGTAGAGATGTCAAACAAAAACTGGTGGAAACGGTTTTAATAGTAATGGCAACCCCGTCAAGCACTACTATTGCTACTATGGTCTTGGTCCTGGACCAAGCTGAAACGCCTACACTACATGGACCCAGGGGGCCAGCAAAATAATGCGACAGATTGGACAAAGTTTAAGAGTAGTTGAAACGTTGAATGTAGGACTGGTCGAAGTTTCGAACTAGAAGAAATGATTTGAAGAAGGGAAAACATGTGTGTCCAGGAAACAAAATGGCGGAATACAGGAATTGGAGTCCGTTTTCTTCTTTGGATGTAAAGACAGAAGCCTCTTCAAGATGTTCTACTATGAAACGGATCAGAATAAAAACGAAATCGGTATCATCCTTGGGGAAGAACCACTAAGCCATTGACCATTTCATTTGATTTTCACAATCTGCTTAAGGATATCCAAAAAGATGATTTTTTGAACAACGCAGATTAGGACGGACATGTCGGAAAGACAAACGAGGATTATGAGGACTGCCAAGTAGGAATGGGATACGGTGCTAGGAACCCTCCTAGTAAAGATATCCTTAGTGTCTGCAAGACACAGAGTTTTATCATATTAAATACCATGCTCATCAAACCAGACCGACACCTTCTCTCTTAAAACAGTGGTCGAAATGAAACCCAAATTTAGTACCATTTGGTAGCCAAATTTATGAAGTCTCGGGTAAAAAACTTAAAAGTGATACTGGCTGCAGCTGTCACCAAGCAGCACTGTCTTCTGCTGATAGAATTTTTCATGAGAGCTTCCTATATCCAGCTTCTTAAGCTGGAGGGAAAACTTTACAGCGCGTTTGTGCGTTCACTACTCACATATAGTGCAGAAAGTGGGACAATGCACAAAATGCATGAGGGAATGTTGATGGGAGTTGAAATGAAGACGCTTCGTATGACAGCAGGGGTAACAAAGCCTGTGTGTATTAGAAGTTTCAAGATCCGTATTGGTATTGTCATGTTCAAAGAAGAGATCAAGAGAACCCCGTCAAAAAGACAATATCATACACGATCGTGAAGGAACAAAAGGAAAAGCAGACAAAGACACTTCTGGTACAGAAAATTTCATGTTGAAGCTAACAATTGGAAAAACTGTGATCACTTCGATACCAAGCTTCTCTTAACGCTAAAAAAGGAAGAAAAAGAAGCTGAAAGACCTTCGTATAAGCATATCATAGCTTATCTTGGTAATAAACTGTTTCTGCCCTGTTCCCCAACCAATGCGGTCTCGTTCACTTTATAGCAGTACTATCGCAATCATTGATATTGTTGAACAGACAATAAAAGCATTAGATGAAGTTAAAGTCAACAAGAACATTTCAGTTCAGTTTTAGCACAAAGACAGTCAAATTGATTTCTTCTTATTAAACTGGAATAGAATAAGTCGTGGCTGCAGGTAATCGGGTGTCCGAGCTTCTTATTCTACGAAGTTCCAAGAGGATCCACCCTGGTACCTCTTCTATTTTCAGTGTACGTCAAACGTCAAAGACTGAAGCTGGGTAATACGACATTGTGAAACGCGCTTGTTTGCTGTTGATGTTCAGACTATTGAGTATTGCCATCTAGGTCTAATTGACGATGGTCTTGATGCATCAATCAGGAAAAATTAAAGACATTTTTGAATGGTTCAGTAGAAATAGTTTTCTTTCAAAGCCAAACAAAAATTTTAGAATGGTACAGTAGGAATGGTCTTCTTCTAACAAACAAAAATAAATATTTCTTTATCTCTTAAAACATTGCAAAAATCAAATCATGAGAATGAAATTTCTCACGAAAGTCGACACAAGTGAAAAAGCATTTATTGTCTTCCGTTAGGATTCTAACCTCGAACCTCCTCCTAACTATTTCTATTACGCCTCGGACACCACCACCATTTCCTGTGGTTGGGAAGCCATATGACTTGCTGAGAAATTTATTTCTTTATGAAACTACAAATGTTCGTCAAATCACCTGCTGTGCATCATAATCTTATATGTCGGTGTTAAGTTTATTGCAACTCTATCGCAGTGAGCTCAAGAATGCTAAAAGTTGTGATTAACAGTGCTGTAAATACGTGTATGACCTAAGACAGTATCACCATACTTCATCACATCATATGAGGGCGGGTCAATAAGTCTGTGACTTTTTGAATTTCCCGCCTCTTAATTGAAATGGCAACACTGCTCCCGTCAAAAGGCATCTCTCAGTTGACTCTTGTCAAAAATTGAACAAGCTGTGACATTTCGTTTGTTTTTGACAGTCGTTACTCGTTAATATTAGACTACCACGTTGACTGAGAAGAAAATGGAAAAAAGTTTCGTGTGCACTATTTTTTGCGGAAAAAATCAATTACGCAAACCAAGGCTAAGCTTGATAAATATTATGGGGACGCTGCAACATCTATTTCCAAGGTAAAAAAAGTGATTTACTGAATTCCGAAGCGCCAGTACAAGCACGGAAGATGCCGAAGTTTCTGGACGACCAGTTGAGGTCTCCACAACAATTGAAAAAATCCACGACATGGTTTTAGCCGATCGGCGATTAAAAGTGAGAGACATTGTAGAAGCCATGGGCATCTCACATGGCTCAGCGTTTTTTATTTTGAAAGATCATTTGGGCATGAGAAGCTTTCCGCAAGATGGGTGCCGCCGCGTTCGATCACAATCGAAAACAAACGCAACCGTGTGACAATTTCTCAGGAATGTTGGGCATTTTTCAATCGCAATATGAACGAGTTTCTGTGACGTTTCGTAACCGTGGAAACGTGGATCCACCACAACACATCGGAGACCAAACAGCAGTCAAAACAGTATGGTTTCTCTGAATCGAAGCCAAAGAAGGCAAAGGTGTGTTTGCCAGGCAATAAAGTCATGGCGTCTGTTTTTTAGGATGCATGTTTTTTATCATCTACATGAACTAGCTTCAAAAAGAAAAAACAATCAATGGTGAATATTACAGCAACTTATTGGGTCGATTCAATGAGGCATTGAAAAAAAACCCACCCCACTTGGCCAAGAAAAAAATTCTTTCCTACAAGGACAAGGCACGGATGCACACTGCACACATGTGCAAATATCCATGAATTGGGCTACAAATTGCTCCCTCATCCAACCTCTTCATCCGATCTAGTCCCCTGTGACTATTTCTTGTTCCCAAACTTGAAGAAATGACTCGGCGGAAGGAGATTTGTCTACAATGACGAAGTCATCTCACAAACAAATGCCTACTTCGAAGACAATACATATTTTTCAAATCATATTTTTCAGAAGGGATAAAAAAAAACTGGAGAGACGTTGGGCTGAGTGTATAGAGCTCAAAGAAGACTTTAAGAAATAAAATTATTTTTTATCGAAAAACCTGTGTTTCATTAAAAAAGTCACGGACTTAATGACCCGCCCTCGTATTCTAGATATGATGAGTTTTCACATTTGGAAACTTTTACAAGAACTTCGAATTTCATCGATTCCTCGAATTATGTGTCTTACTTCAGAATATACAAAACCTCTCTGAATGTAATTACGTCTTAACTCCTAAGTGACATACTTAATATCACATTTTGAGGTTGTATGAACCGAACGGACCTTGGGGAGTTATACAAAACATAATAATAGATGGGTCTTGTCAAATGTACAGCCAACTCCTTTTTTTATGTCAGTGCGGTGTAATGAATGCTTCCTCAATCACGCAGTTCTTTTTATTAATTTTTTTGGTTTTTTTCTTTATCACAAAGAAGTTTTCTTCGTAGTTAGCATTTAGTGTTTCTATTCCAAACCCCTCTGCACGATACTGCGACTTAAACTGCCTACTGTGTCAGTGGGTTACGTAACCGTAAAGTCGTAGAACTTCCCTACGAATGTAATTACGTGTTAACTCCTCAGAGACTCAGAGAGGGTGTTTTCTTACTCACTTGTCTATTGCGTAGTTTTTGGAAAATGCGTTTCTTTAGTTTCCGACTATCCTGTTTCGTAACCACCAAAGTGAATGACATTATCATGTGTAAAGAAAAATGTTAGTTTCACACCTGTACTGAGATTGTTGTTTTGTGCTATGGTCTTGATTGATGGTTATGGGTCAACTTGTTTTCTGACAACTAATCGCTCCAATCACCTTCAGCGTATTATTGCAAAAAATGCAATTTCAGTATAATTTTCCGGCAAATTAAACTCAATTTAAGGCTGTTTTTATAAGTCTACATCAATCATCAAAAACGATTCTCTTTGAATGAGTGCATAAATAACAAATCAATACAACTACAAAAAAGAAAAACAAATTCAGCTGCCAAAAATCGATGAAAATTTTTCACTGGCAGACAGACATCAACTAAAACCTCATTCAACATCAGAAACGCCATGTAAACAAAGCAAATTTTTCAAATTTATTACAACATCACATGTTTTTGTGTGGAGTGAGAGTGTAATAAATCCAAATTTGCAGTGATGAAAAATAAAAGAGACTTGCTTGAACAACTTGGCAAACAATGAGTCACATTATCTCTAAATCTATGTTGATGATGATGACCTCAGCACTTGGCATTTAAATTTAAAAAAACAAAGACAGTTTCTAATTAAGTTTGTTGATCTTAAATAGCAAAAAGCGTGAGAGTATAAGGACAGTTCCTTTTCGGTTTTATATTGAAAGTATATCCTCTTTCCTTGTGAGGCAACCGACGCGACGCGACGTCCTACCCCAGACTCTTTGTAAGTTTTTTTTTTTTTTGTAAGAATAAAAGCAAAGCCTCATAGCAACCGTCACCGTCGTCGCGTCCCTCATCGTATATCGTTATTATATACATTTTCAGAAGCCCATCATCATGATGGCTTCCTCCATGATGATGACTTTCATTTCGTTGTCGAGACTCGAGAGGCAGGAAGCTTTTCTTTTTCTTTCTTTCTTTTTTTTTTTTTGTAAAATAAAAAGGAACTATCGTATGTCTGGCGGAAGGATTTATCATTGAGCATTCGTTGGTTGGAATAGTGAAAGCCATTCAACAAAATTAACCAACCCTACACCCGCGCGTTTAAATGAATGCCACAGAAAGTTAACTGAATGGAATGATCAAGTGATTTCATAACGCAAAATAAACAAAAACACTTTCAATTTGCATTGGTAGATTGCATTTTATAAACGAAGCTTTTTCGTTTTTCTCTTTTTAAGGGCTGGTTTTAGTTGGTGAAACTTAATTTGGAGCCCTTAACACACAAAAAAAAGGAAAAGGATACACTTGAACATACTTCTGTTGCAAACTATGTATGAAACTAGCCACCAAGGAAGTAAGTTGAGCGCTAAACGAGGAACTAACAATTTTGACTTACACGTACAAGTTACATCATCAATAAAGACTCGTCAAGAACATACCTGCAAGAGAAAGAAAACATAGATTAGATGGATTTGTTTACGATTAATTTAGATAAAATTACTAAAATCTTTATAGTAATCATTTCTTGCGACAAAAATTAGTACGAAAATTCAAGCTTCTTTTAAGAAAATTCAAATAGAACCTCCATTGCTAAGGACTCATTTTTCACCGATTTAAAAGCAAAAAAGGAAGAAGAATAAAACTATTTTTAGATTCAATTTCACCATGAAACTCAAAACCAGGATTCTCAAATGCATATTCGGTGTTTTTTAAAGCATCATAAAAAGCACCTATTATTTTTTGGTATGTTACTTTATTCCTTAGCGGTCGAGAAAAGCTTACGTGTTTTCTTGTTTTATCGTTTAACGCAAAAAGTGAGCATAAAAGTTATATGGTAGGCCACTCAGGGCACTTACCTTTCGCACCACTGGATTTTCATGCCAATAAATTGTATACACCGCTCTCAAAAAGGACCTTCATATGCTCACGAACCAACATAACACATCCAAGACAAAACACTAACACTATTCATAACATTCACAGGACTTTATATTTCCGTTTAAAAGTTTGGTGATAGTTTTAGCCGACATCAAGGACAATTTCTAAACAAGACAAATGAGCAGTGCTCTAGTCAGGTATGAAATCTTTTTATGGTCAAGTTGGAAAGCAGAGGACATTACCTCCGGCAATAGATTCAAACTAGTCGCCTTTGCTTCAGGGCGAATAACATTAAATGCAGTTTTGACATCGTTACCAATGTTGCACAAGGGGGCTGGCTTGAAGGGCTCCCTATCAATCAACCTATCAACCTATCAACCGCCAACTATATTGAAAATGCTGCAATCGACGTAAGACATTCCTCTAGCTCCTGTGTAACTTAATCTCCAAACGGTTCGCGAGGAGTCCACATCGACTATGACCATCGACTTCGGGACTTTGTGGTGTAGCCAAGGTAAACGGACATTCTATAAGGCATATCCTCACCAGAAGAATATGGCGAGGAAAAAGAAGAGACGAAAAAGAAGAGAGGGGAAAACCTTGGTCTGAGACATACTCTGATTCTCAGAAAGAAAAAGATGGCAGTTTTCAGACACACCCGGATTCTCAAAAAGAAAAAGATGGCGCGTTAAAAGCGTTCAAGGAAATAGAGGGGTTGTGTTGTAGGATTAAGATTTGATGTGATTAGAGTTAAAAAGCATTTAATAAAAAATAAATAAAAAGATGATCAAAGCGCTGGTTTGTGTTTATTAGCTTTGCGTTTATTTAGCTCTGTGAAAATTTCACATCTTTGTGGTATTTAGTGTGATTTTAATAGCTTTGTTATTTGTTTTAGTGATTTAAAGTGATTAAAATCATTCTATTTTGTCTAGTTCCTGCATTTTTCGTAGAGAATTAGTTAAATTTGTGTTTCGTTTTTGATCACAGTGTTTGGTGAGAAATTGATTTTTTTTAATTTTTCGGTTCCGTTTGAGTGTATTTTGAGTAGTTTTAAAAACATACTTATCTCATTCTGGCCTATTGGTAAATTCAATAATCATCTTTTTCTAAATTAGTTATATTTTTGTTTATTTTTGTATATTTAAAGTAATAACTTGCTTCAAATTATCTGCTTGGTGGTGCAATCGTCTAGCAGGTCAGCCTTTTATCATATTTTAACCTCCGCGTCACAGGTTCATATCCCAGTGGAGTCACATATAAAAATTTTTTTTTTTTTTTCGTATTATTTTATTTAATTTTCTTTTTTTCTATCTATCTTCATTGCATTTGCAATTTGATTTATTATTATTATCATTTAATTTTATCATGGCCTGTGCTGCGGATAAATGCATGGAAAGCTCCAATAGTGCCCCTCTTTTTGAATGTTATGGGCCTTGCGGAAAAGTATTCCATTCTAAATGTATCGGATCAAACAATGCATTTTTAGACAAAATAAGTGCGTCTAAGATTGCATGTTGGTATTGTTCCGATTGTAAAAAAATATCAATTTACCTACTGGCAATTAAAATGTCCGCTTTTAAATTGGACATTTTAAAACTATCGAAAGGATTTGAGGAACTCCTTAAGATTTTCAAGGATAGTGTTTCCAATCTTAATTCGTTTTCTTCTCCACATAGTTCTGTGGATACTTCAACTTCTACTAATGATTTGGAGACTATCATCATTGACAAGACCCAAACATTAGCAGACCTTCAACAACAAATGACTTCTGCTACCAGCTCGGCCTTAGCTTCATCCAAAAGCTCAAAAAGAAATCGTGATGGCTTAGTTATTAATCAAAACTCTAGTCCTCCTCCTAAGCGTAAAACATTGAGGAGCAATGCGAGTAAAGGTCAAGGTCTTGAGTCCACTGCGTCAGTAGCTAAAAATCCTACAGTTACCCAAGATGAAATTCAGTCCACTGCGTCAACGTTTGAAAACTCGGACTCTATGGATACGCAGCCTGTAATTGATCCAAATTCTCTGGGAATAAATGTCCTTATGGAAGCTGTTCCCAAACCTATATCTCTTTTTATTTCACGACTTAAACCAGAAATCACCACGGAAGATGTTTTACGGCATCTGGTTGACAAAAAGAGTATCCCTTCTATTACGTCAATCAAATGTAACAAAATTAGTAAAAACAATAGCTTTGTGTCTTCATTCAAGTTAGTTGTTCCTCCTTCCCTCTCTAATTCTATTTTGAATAGTAATTCTTGGCCTGATGGTACACTCATTAAAGAGTTTACATTACGCAGGAAAAAACCAGTAAGAACTGAACGGACACCTGAGCCAAAAAACTAAATAGAATTACCCTCTTTTACCAAAATGTTAGAGGGCTTCGTACAAAAATTACGAATCTTTATCTTAACTCTCATGTCTTCTCGCATGATATATTTGCCTTAACTGAAACCTGGCTCAATCCAAGTCATTTGGACACTGAGCTTTTTAGCAACGAGTTCTCAGTATATCGTAAAGACCGTCACTACGATAAGCCTGAAGATGTGGGAGGTGGTGCATTAATTTCTGTAAGAAATACTTACATGTCTTCTCAAATCACTTTTCCTTTTCCATTTACAATTGATGTCTTATGTGTCAAAGTATCCGTACAGTTAAATAGTATATATGTCGTAAACGTCTATATTCCTCCAAAGAGTCCTGTCTCAGCTTATACTGAGCTCTCTTTAGTTTTAGATTATGTAATGGAATTGTCTTGTCTTAAAAGCTATATTTTATTATTGGGCGATTTTAATTTGCCAGAAGTGAATTGGGTCCCTTCTAAAGACGGATCCTTTCAAGTAGCATCACTGACTTCGTCTCAGCAAGAGCTTCGTTTACTTGACAATATCATTTCCTCAGACTTACAGCAAATAAGCTGTATTAGAAACTTTATGAATCGCATGCTTGATTTAGTTTTTTCATCTGACGCAGTTAGTACTGTTGTTCTTAAATCTAAGTATGGCATTACTAACTTAGATGATCTTCACCCACCTTTAGATATTTTTCTGGATTTAAGTTCTGATTTATATGTTCATAGTAACTCATTTGACTGTTCATACACTTTTGACTTTCGGAGAGCGAATTTCGATTTGCTTTCCGAAGAACTCACCAGAGCCGGTATAGATAATGTATCAGCTTCTGACAATATCGACGATGCAGTCAAATGCTTTTACTTGATCTTGGAAGATTGTATGAACAAAATTATTCCCCGAAAAATCCTTAAGAATTCCTGCTTTAATCAGCCTTGGTATACCAAAGAACTAAAGATTCTGCGTAATAAGAGAAATAAGGCCTGGAAAGCCTACATTAAAACTCATTCTACAAATGACTATAGTGTTTATATTAGTTTTTTTGAAAACTTTAACACGCTCTCCAAAACTCTTTACTCCAACTACCTAAGACAGATATCTTTCTCTTTAAGGGATGACCCAAAAAGTTTTTGGCGATTTGTTAATTCAAAGAAAAAATCTGATGGCTACCCAGTTAACTTTATTTCTGGTGATACTCCTCTAGAGAATACTAACGATATTTGTAATGCCTTCGCTAATTATTTTCGAAGCTCTTTCTGCGATACCCCCATAGTAATAGATGAAAACTACTTTACGTATTTACGTAACTGCTCTCAAGTTAATTTTAATAATATCCCTGTTCATAGTGACAACATTTTAAAATATTTATCACTTCTGCAAGATGACTTTTCGTCCGGTCCGGATGGAATCCCCCCAGTTTTGTTAAAGAAATGCCGTTCCGTAATAATGTTCCCACTTCAATATCTCTTTCAGCTTTCAATCAAAACAGGTGTTTTTCCTAGTCTTTGGAAAAAGTCCTTTATCACTCCGGTTTTTAAAAAGGGTGATAAGATAGAAATAAAAAACTACAGGCCTATATCCAAGCTATCTTGCATCCCCAAACTCTTTGAACAGGTTGTTTGTGACAGCCTCTCATTTTTTACAAAAAATATTATTTGCAGACAGCAGCATGGCTTTATGCAGAAAAGATCAACGGTAACAAACCTTCTTTCTTTTCTTCACATATGTTCTAATGCCCTTGAAAATGGGTATGAGCTCGACTGTATTTACACTGATTTTTCCAAAGCATTCGATCAACTTTCTCATGATGTAATATTATATAAGCTCAAAGCTTTTGGATTTCCAAAAATATTTATTGCATGGATTTGCTCTTATCTCGAAAATAGAACGTACCAAGTAAAATTTCGTAACAGCTTTTCCAGTCCCTTCAATGCTCTGTCGGGTGTACCCCAAGGCAGTCACCTTGGGCCTTTGCTTTTCATTATCGCAATCAATGACGTTGTTTCATGCATTTCGTATAGTGAAATTCTGATTTTCGCAGATGATATGAAAATTTTTAAATCCATTCAAAATACTACTGATCGCGTACTTCTTCAAAAAGATATCGATAGCTTTGGAACATGGTGTGAAAAGAATGGTCTTAGTCTTAACCCTTCGAAGTGCCAAACAATGACATTCTCGAAAAAACGTGAACCTAGCAATGCTATATACTTAATGTCTGGTCATTCATTATGTAGTGTCTCAAGTTTTCGTGACCTAGGTGTTTACTTCAATATTAACCTTGAATTTAATGAGCATATAAGCTCAATAGTAAGGAAAGCAAATTCTATGCTAGGTTTCATAAAAAGGTGGTCAAAAGAATTTGATGATCCTTATGTAACATTATCTTTGTATAACTGTTATGTTCGTCCTCATCTCGAGTACGCCTCACAAGGTTGGTCTCCCCTATATGAAATTCATAAACATCGTATCGAGGCTGTGCAACATAAATTTATACGTTTTGCTTTGAAGGGTCTTCCTTGGGAAGATCCATTCAATCTACCTCCTTATGAACATCGAATCAAACTTTTGCAATTGCAAACCCTTAGTCAAAGACGTATCAACAACGACCTAGTATTTTTCCATCAGCTTTTGACTGGCTTTATAGATGCTCCTTACTTGCTCTCGTCCATAGGTTTTAACTACCGCGGAGGATCTCACCACTTGCGTAATTTGGAGTTGATTCATTGCCCCCATCATAGAACCAATTACGGCATGAATGAGCCGCTATCACGCATGAGTAGATTATATAATTCTAACTCCCTACTTTTAGATTTCAACATTAATAAATCTAGTTTAAAACAAAAATTTAAAACCAGTGCTCCACATGCATGATTTTTGTTCAATGTTTCTTAGTTTATTGTTTTTCAAAATATTTGTAGTTTATACTTTGTTTTATTTTTAGTAGTTTTGTTTAATTAATTATTATTGTTTTTCATGTTAGGTGTTCTATATTGTATGTCACTATTTGTATTTATTTTTTTTTCTCATATATATATTTTCTATACGTTCGTTTTGTGCTGGTGTTGCTGTTTTCTAACCTCTAACACTTGCATTTATGATGAAGAGCGTAGATAAGTACGTACAAATGAGCTTGCTCTAAGCTTCGTGCGACTTAGTCTCTGAGATGCAAAAAAAAAAAAAAAAAAAAAAAAAAAAAAAAAAAAAAAAAAAAAAAAAAAAAAAAAAAAAAAAAAAAAAAAAAAAAAAAAAAACATAGTTCAGTCGATCTGGCGAGGATAGGGGAAAGACTATTTCTACAAACTGCAAGCAAACTCTATAACGGCTATAATGGCTGTCAACCAAATAGGGAGTCGCATACCAGGAATCAGGAATAACCCTGCTTTCCACCAACCACTAAAAGCAAGATTATATGAAACAATCTTTTAACGATGCAATCTTCGATAGACGATTGAACGATAATCGTCTGAAAAAATACGGAATCTGGGCCCTGATCTAAACGAAGTAAGGACAGCTATTTCAAACCTTGTACAGCTGCTGGAGCGATATGCAATCCTGCCGATTTCTTCAAAGCAGCAGGCAATTACTTGCGGCGTACCCCACGAGCAGATCACTAGTGTGAAGCAGTTAAGTGGGAGAGCTGTGCTCCCTTCCAGATCAATATGTTCGTAACGCTGGAAAACATTTGCGAATATCCGATAACAATGTAAAATTAAAATAGAGTGAAACAACAAAGTTATTTGGCCCTATCGAGGTAACCGTCGGAGCGGAGTTTTCAACGCAACGCATCTTTTTCCGGAGATTAAATTTTTCTTCGAAGTAGATGTCGTCGTAAGAAATTTTTTACAAATGCGGCAATGCATTGCATTCCCAAAACTAAAATCTACGCAACAAAAACTTATCGGTGAACGTCGGATCGCCCGATCGGAGTACTACCACGAAGCAAAATGTCTCCGATCGGAGAGAATTCTGCTCCGACGGTTACCTCGATAGGCCGAATTATAACCTCGGAGGTAAAACATTTTAAAAACCTACAATTTGATTTTGAACGGCTAAGTTAGAAAGCACTTTTCATGGCAATTCGTTGTTACTCTCAAAGAGCTGACCAATTCTTAGCGAGCAGCGACACATTTTTTTCTGATGTTTTTGTGATTCGAACCACAAACCTTTCACGTAATAGGCAGAAATGCAAGCCAATACGCAATGGGCACCACCACTTGGGATCATGGTGGCGAAATTGTCAAAGCTCCAGTGTGAATTGCGCCAGAGGCCAAATATCTTTAAATGGGAAACGGTTTTGATAGTACTTTCCACGTTGTAAGTATCAAGGGGAGGAAGGTTCAGTAATGGGTCGGGAGCAACATCTGTATTACTGAGGAAGGCCCAATATTATAGCCAAGATAAGCTGTTCTTTGGAGCTTGTCGAACGAAGCAATAACAAATTTTCATGAGGATAGGTGAGGATTGGTCATTACACATCATCACATAGATTTAAAGGACCCATTTCGGTGACGCAACCATATCTTGCCAAAATCTCTACTGCATTGTCAAAAGATTGACAGTGTCTCAAAAGTTTACGACTTCACATATTTGAACCCAAGAAGCTTGTTATTTAGGAATACTCCTGGATGTTTGACTTCATTTGAGAAAGGAGTATTTTGAGTGCAGGTTGGATCATGTCAATTATATGTGTCTCGTGATGAAGGAAAAACTTGGGTCTTAAGAGGATTGAGGGAGAGACCATTTCTAGCACACCAGCTGTCAATCAAATTCAGCAAAGCCTGAGTTCTTTCTTAAGCTACAGCTTGGAGTTTAGATCTCACGAAGAGCAAAAAGTGACCTCGGCGTAGTCGGCATATGCATTTTTTGAGATACGTTCCTGTGTAAGCGCGTTGTCGTTTCTTCAAATATGCAAGCACCATAAAATTTTTTGGAGTATGGATCTAACAAAGAGCAAAGTGCGACCTCGGCACGAGCGAACTAAGCACGATAGAATTTTTTAGAGTTCGGTAAAAGCTCAACATCGGACTGAGCTGTTGTGATGAGATATTTATTACCTTTCAGTTGGAAACCACCGCATTGTATTGCAGCTCCCTTTATTCTCTCTGGAATCATTAAAAAAATTACTAGGCCTTAATTGTGAGGTGTCCGTGGCATAATGCTTAAAGCCAGTTACGTGGGAGGTTCAACGTTTGAATCACAGACACATCAACGACAAAAAATATATTTTCCACGGGTATTGCCTTCCGCCAGGAATTGGTAATTTCTCTGAAACTAATTTCATGTCATGAAAAGCGCTTTCTCCATTAGCTTTTACGGAGTTGGCAAAAAAGTGTATGTCCCTACCACTCCCTCACAAGGTAGGGTTGAGACAAATGCACTAGGCCCCTGCTTTTCTCGCTCTGCTCCGCCACTTTTTTTATTTATTATGTTTTCCTCCCCTAATTTGAAAAAGGTTGACTAAAATCATATTCTCTAATTGGAATTCTAATGCTTCTCATTATTACTCCTTATCTATTCTCCAACCTTTCCGAGTAACAATAACAGTACTCATAAAAGGAAATAGCATTCCTCTATTCTCTATTGAATATCCTCCTCCGCTTCGTCACATTCTAATTTGCCAGCAATTTAACAAATTAAATTCCCCAAACATTCACAATCCAACAAAAAACTATAAACCGTAGTAATGGTCATTCCCAAAGCAAAATAAAATAATAAAAATAACAACAAAAATACTAGTATCTCTTATTTCCTCTCTTTTGGATATCCCAATAGCAGTCCATAAAATAGCTTATATCTCCTCCATATATGCTGACCCTGATCTCGTATCGTATTTTCGAAGGATTTCAGTCGAAGCCATAGCCGTATAGAGAGGTAAGTTATTTTACTTTAGCCTTTTCCCAATCATTTGCTTTTTATTTCCGCCCCAAATGCCATTCGAAAAGAGTTCAAAGTTTTTATGATACAATCAATATTCTTTGGTTCTAAATAAAAAATAATATAAAAATAAAATATCAACACGCTTGCACTCGGTAAACAAACAACATCCATTTTTGTTTTATTATTTTTGTGTTGATGACTACACGAAAACGAAACACGATAAAATACACCTATACAAAGATGTGCTAAAATCATCGACCCGGCAATAAAGTTTTCGCCATAATTAACATATTTATACCGCAACGTGTACGCGCAATTTTATTTGGAGTAAATATTTACATGTGTCTAACTAAAGATAGTTTCGATGAGATGGGACAAGCAGCCAGAGAAGGCTACAAAAATAAACAAACAAACAAAAACAACAAACGGAGATAATGAGTAATGGCGAGGACACATCATTATGCATCTGACAGGTGGTGTTCGCGTTCGCGGTGGCTCGTTTGATTCGATATACGAATATGCATTTTCGTTATGCAACTGTCATTGCTGACATGGGTGAATTTTACAAGTGTGTTAGTGTTTGTGTACGTGTGGTTTTGTATAACGGTCATGTCCATTGTCCATTGTCCAAATCAAATTCGGTTCAATGTGAATTGTCATTGTCAGACACGATATTACCGCATGGATATGACAATTTGCATATTTGACTAACAAATTAATAAAAGTCACGGGAGAATATCTGATGTATGAGCACAGCAGTGCGGCGCGCGGGTGTTGACGATGCCATTGAGTTCTTCTGACCTATTGAAGCGCATACCGTAAATGGAATCAGTGTGGAATGTCAGTCGCTAATAGGAGGAAACAAACGAAAGTTTTTTTTTGTCATGTAGCTAGGGTAGTCAGCTTAGAGGTTAATTAAAAAAAAAAAAAAAGGAGCCGAGCACTACAACGAGTTATAAAGGGCTGCAGTGGTGTAGTGGTAGTGTGCTTAGTGGTTTGCTGACCGACGTGATTGGAAATTAGGGCACTGAGGTCACAGATAAAAAAAACTTATATTAGAGAAAACTGTAAAAAAAATCATGTCTTTTCTGATACAATGAAACTCAGGCTGTATAGTCTAACAACCTGAAGGACGATAAAGACGTGTCGTGATGGTTAGCATGTCTGCCTGTTAACCCAGAGGTTCGTGGGTTCGAATACCAACAGAGGTAAAAATGTTTTTCCACGGGTATGACCTTTCGCGAGGAATTGGAAAGTCCTCCGTTAGTAAATTCATTGACATGAAAAGCGCTTTCGCGATTAGCCATTCGGAACCCGTAGAAAATTGTAGGTCCGCTCCATTCCCTCACAAAGCATGGTTGTGAGAAATGCGCTAGGCCCTGGGGTTCCTCGCTCTGTTGCGCCACCCTATTTAATTATTTAAGGACGATAGAGAGCACACTCCTACTTATTCTGAAAGTAGGAATGGGTTCAGACGACGCCATTTTGGATGATGACCCCACTTTATAGCGGAAGATGTTCAAGAGAAATTAGAGACAGTGTAAGTGCTATTTCTGAGTAAGTATTTAAGCTGAATGAGTGCTCTCGCTTGAGTTACGACCTTGAGAACAGCGACGTTGTCGGACACTTTTGTCTTACGAGACAAGATCTCACATTGGCCATCTGAGAATGCCTGGTGTCATTAGGTTCAACGATGACCGACTTGCAAATTCAGTCATTGCCCGAGCAAGATAAGATCCTCTTCGTTTCTAAGATGGATCTAAAAAACATTTGCAAAATAAAGAAAAAGAAATTAGCAGGAGTCGACGGCATACTCAATATTGTATTGCGAAACCTCCCTTCGGAAATCTTCACGTTTTTTAACAATGCCCTGAATAATGCAAATTATCCAGTGCGTTGGAAGACGGCTGTGCTACATCCTCTCCTTAAAAATGGTAAGGATGGTTCCAATCCAGCAAATCTCCGGTCAATTAGTCTTATTCCGAGAATTAGCAATGTATTCTAGAAGATTCTCGATGAATTTTTTAGTTGAGATATTCCACGTGTTTTTTAATCTAATAAATGAAAAGATTAGTAAAGTTTTTAACAGTTAAAACACTTATTAATAAGTGTTTTAACTGTTAAAAACTTTACTAATCTTTTCATTTAGAAGATTCTCATCCACATGGGCTGAGGACAAAAATATTATCCAAAAAATCAGTTCGGGTTTAAAGCGGGGAATACACGATACAATTATTGTACCAAAAATCGTACATCGCATTGGATTATAGTAGTAGGATTGCGTGTGTTTCGATTTTTCCGACATTGCAAAGTCGAATGCCTTCAACTGAAAACCAAATTCGATCGTATGCGATCCAAGTCGCATATGACGGCTGCATCGTGTATTCCCCGTTTAAGGCGAGTCATGATACCATACACGCCGCGTATAAACTAGTATCAGAAATTCAATGGAATAAAGCTAAAAATTAGTTTACGGGTACATGTCTGGTGGACTTGGAGAATGCGTTCGATACCGTTTGGTTGGACTTTCTGTAAGTTGATCAGATTTGGCATAAGTAAACCACCACTTCTATGAGATGCTTTGTTTTTTGTCAAAAGCGACAATGTAACTTCTACCAGAACTTTCCAGATTCAGAACGGTCTGCAACAAGGAGCGGTGAACTAGCCTAGCAATATTGAGAAGTTAAAATAAAACCCCTTGGCTTGGGCTTCCAAGGATAAGAGAAAAAACTGGCGAAAGCTGGCGATGGTTGATCTACATTGTCACCCACTTCCAAGCAAAGATCAGTATCTATATTTTCACAAACATATGGATGCAGTTCTGGCCATGGCTAGGGAAGGTTTTGCTTCATAAAGTCAAAGATCGTTTATGATTGCCCCGTGTGGTTCAACTTTAAAGCGTCTCAAATGCAAAAGATTCGGGTGCTTGAGAGACAGTGTCTTCGTACCTATCTTGGATTGCACAAAACACCCGAGTCGAAGTACAAACACTATTATCCCAATGGGGTCCTTTACAACGGGCTGAAATAAACAGTATCGACAATCGAAATATCGAAATATCAACTCGAAGTTACACTACAAGAGCGATTACTTCTACAAATCTCATGACTTTTGGAGTTTATTACTCCAATCCTAACCAATTTTATAAATGTGAAAGTAACTCTGTCCGTCTTCTTATGTTACCGTCTCCCGCCCAAACTACTAAACCGATTTAAATGAAATTTTAGACAGAGATAGCCTAGAACCTAAGAAAGGACAAAGGCTATATTTTATACCTATATTCCCACGAAACGGGAAAGTAAAGGGAACTTAGAAACTACTGCACCGATTTCAAAAATGCTACCAACGCACTGTTAGAATGCTACACTATCCCCGAGTACCATAAACTTTAATTCATCGCCATTTTCCCACGTGAACGAAAGTACTTACTAATATTATAAATCCGAAATTAACTCTGTCTGTCTGTTTTTCTTTGTTACCTTCTAAAGCTCAAACTTTTCAATCTATTTATATGCATTTCGGTACAGAGATAGTCTATAACCTGAAGATGGTAATAGCTTATGTATGTTATCCCTATACTCCCACAAGAACGGGAACGTAAAAGTCACTGTTCCACGCGGACGAAGTCGCGGGCACAGCCAGAATGATATATATGTATCTAGAATCAATGGATTCGTCCCACCGGAAGCTTTCCTCTAATTTGATATGAAATTGTTGTTCGGGCTGTTTCGCTGGTTTACCACTTCTGCCAAAAATTCGTGGAACGGCATAGATTCGTTATAACATAAAACTTCACCGCAGTATAGGCAGAGGAGTTGAAGAGCTCCTGCGGTTCAGTGCGGCGGTCTCAGATCGCAATCATTATGATATTGCATAAATGATCAGTTTTTGAGAATTTAGCAAAGCTTTCTTTCAAAGCTGGCACAAATGAGAGCTGTAGTTAGAGAGCTGAGCTGGAGTTGGACAGGCTGTATTTTTAGTTTAACTGAGTTGAGAAAATAACATCAGCTCTGTCACTCTAGATAAAGGCGGGAATTGAGAAAAACCCTTTATGGAAAAACCAAGGTAACTCTTTGAACCTTGTAATCATAATGCGCGGGAAACAAACTAACAGAGTTAATGCACCTCAAACTCGAAAATAACCCGCGATGAATTTGTGATGGTTTTAAACCGAGCGGCATTGTTTTGTGAGCACCCAGTTGAAACGGAACTTTATTTGTTTGGAAAAAAAGAAAAGCAAACTCGAGCAATTGAAAAACAAAAAACAGAAAACTAAAATTACATTTGTTAATAAACAAAATTAAAGCAAAGCTGCCGCCACGACAACACTAAGTGTCAAAGTTACATCAACAGCAGTACCTAGTGTCCTTCTAGAATGTGCTCAGCGGAACATAATGTCAGATGTTTTCGCTATGAGCGCAAAATGAGTACAAAGCTTCATAAGAACTTGATCATTTTTGTCCTGCTCTATAACGTTGAAGCCTGGATCTTATATAAAGCGGACAACAAAACCCTCGCTCGGTTAGAAAGAAAGGGAGTCCGAGTGATCTTTGGTCCCCCTAAGAGAATAACGTGTGGCGACGAAGATTAAACGAAGAACGGTTCGAGTGTAGCCCAACATGAACTTCGAGTACCGCGGAACTACAACGGCCGGGACATGCAGAGTGGACTCAACGAGTTTTTGAAGGCAGATAAGTCGCTGAAGGAAAAACCTTGTTTAAGGAGGCGCAATCAGTGGAAGGAACATCAACCGACTTGAAGTGAAAAACCGAAGAAACTTCACCAGGATTCGGAATACTCGTAGTTGGCCAAAGATTTTAACTGAGACGTAAGTTCATCAAGAACTGTAACGCACACCTTAGTAGAAAAATATCAAGTTTAGTTCAATATAGATATATCAAAACTTGAAAATTTAAACCAACCAAATTCAAGCGGAGGAAAAATCACTTTTATTTCAGAAAACGGGTTATGTTCCGTAAAATCAAAGGCGCAAGTGATTTTACAAAACAAACTTGTTGGAAAAAATTATGAGGCCGTCGTTTATTAAAAACAAAGTGTTAAGTATTCTCTGCATCTCCGCAAATAACAAGCCTTTAGTTTGTGCTTAACCCAAAATGAAAATAAAAACAGCAATCGAGAGCGTTAATTTAGGCCATACACACAACGAATATTCTCAAATTAGCTGTTTGTAAAGAACAAAACAGACGTATACGAGAATAAAGCCAAGTGTAGTTTAATTTAACTGTGCATCGCGTCAAACAATAAACCCGACTACAATTCCGACAATAACGACGATACCATGGAGACACAATGCCATCAGACCCAGCGCAAAGACAATGTTAATGTTAATAGTAATGATGCCAATGCTTTCGACGACAACGACGATGATAAAAAATCAACTAAGTTAATTTCACAAGCAATTTACTCATGTGTGCCTTCGGGCCCCCTACACAATATCACATCAGCAGAGTACAAAAATGACAGGCTAAAGACACAAGGCTCATGACAAAGACTGCCGTCTCCACAGAAGCACAAACTCAAAAACATTTTAAGGATAATGAACTTTTGTTATAATTTTGAACCAATTTCTTTATTTTGTTTGTAAACACAACCCACTCAGAATGTCGTTTAGACGAAGTTAGGGCTGTCGCTGTGTGCTCACGTTCAGCCAGGCGTGGTTGAAATCATTTTCCATAAAACAAACTGGGATATGGATACGAAAATATATTTTTTTGTACGAGAATATTGGCTAAATTTGTTGACTTGATACACGTGAAGTGATACCTACCCCAGGGACTAATTACCATCAGATGTGCATGTGTTTGTTTAAATTTGATTGTTTACACGTCATAGTTTGGCATAAAATCTAAGTTACACCAAACAGAATTTAAGTTTTCAGTCGACACGCTGCTGTGGTCGTCCAGAGCCAATAGAAAATTATATAGGGCACAGCTCAATAAGTTCTTTATTGAGTCTAGTGTCGCCTTTTATGTTTTCATTCATTCCAATTGCGATATGAACACGTGAAACAAATGTGTTCGTCTCCATGCTCCATCTCAATGCAATTTTTCACCCTCACTTGGATTGTGAACAACAGCTGTTGTAGAGCTTCATTTCATCGAATAATCAGAGTCGACCGACAGCAATTGAATTGGGACCGGATCATTGTAGTGTGGAAGAAAGTATTGGATTTCGTTATTCGATATGGACTAGGAACAGTTTATTCAGTGGAACTCATTAATTATGTTGTTGTATATTTTTGTAGCTAAGCAGCAAAGTTATGCAATTGTAATGGGATACATTTTATTATTGTTAAACACAACAATCGACAAGTATTTTTGTGTTCTATTTTGTGGGAGCAAAGTTCAAATAATTGAGAACACGTGTTTAAACAGATCCGGCGGAAAAGTATGCTTACAAGTGAATTAATTGAATTAGTCTCGTATTGTAAGCAGGATATTAAAAAAAAGGGAGGAAACAGCCATCAATAAATATTTTTGAGAATTTTAGTTCGGATAACTTTTTATGAAAACGAAAAAGGGAGGAAACGCCACAACTTTCGATATCAGAACAAAAAGAACCGAGGCAAATAAAGTCTAAATAATCATTTGTAAGTTCAATGGATATGCGAAAAAAATGGTAAGCAAGATAAGAAATGCAAAGTAAGTGTGCAGCGAAATGATTGAAAATCCAGGTAACAGAAAAACAAAACAGGCAATGCGAAGTAAACAAAAATAATTGTGTCAAAAAAAAAATAATAGAATGCGTAATAAAATGTGCGAATCAATAGTCACCCGTTTTTGACATATTCAGCCAGTTCGCAACTTGGTCCAGTTCACACTTTAAGGTCAAAAATCTGATTGTATGATACCAAGCCAACCACTGTTTTTTTTAACTCTCTACAGAAGACTTGCCCATTCTAGATATTTAGGCTGATCTCACAGTGTACTGTGTAACCAATTCTGCTTAAAAACAGTTTTGGGAATCTGGCACAAAAACACTCTACTACACGTTCTCTGAGCCGAATCTTTTATGATATAATTGATTTTGTCCAAATTTTTTATCAAAATAAGTTTTCGGAATACGAAAAACATAGTAAACCTCTTACCACATAATTCTCAAATTTTTGGCAATGGATACAAAATCATTACATTGGTTATCTAGACACTGGCAGCTACTTCTTACTCAAAATCTTGACTGAGAGTCAATATCATACCTCCCCAAAACGAAATGAGTCACTTGAACAACGGTGGAAAATATTAAAATCGAGAGTGTGAGACACAATCCAAGAATTTAAGCTCGCCATCAATCTTAATAGCTCGATGTTTCGGATTATTCGCTTCTAAGATTACAAGGTCCAAATATAATCAGCAATTGAAGCCAGACGACCATCCGCTTCGCAGTTTAGGACTTAGTGCAGTTTGAATTGGACAACGATCTTGTGGGAAAAATCATCCTTTTTGACGAGTTGCATTTTCATTTCGGCGGCTAAGTTGCCACATCTGGGACTCGAAAAACCAGCATGTTAATGTTGAGAAGCCAGTTATGCATCAACGAAGAGTGACGGTTTGGTGCGGATTGTGGAATCGTGACATCATTCGACCATTTTACTTCGAAAAAAAGACTACAGAGAGAGTTAACACCACTTTTTTGAAATGTAATTGATGAAATGGATTTGGACAACCTCTGCCTCATACAGGATGGCACGCCATACCAGAAAGCCCTTGGCACAACCGAAATTTTGGGCATTTAAATATTAAATCGTGTGAACAACCATTTTAAGCGATGTTAATTGGTTGCCTCGTAGATGCCATTTAACCCCATTGGACATTTTTTGTGACGAATCGCACACGCACAGGAGGAATGTTCTGACAGCAATCGGAAAAGATTTAAGGCCCAGCAATCCGTGAGCTTTAACCCGAAACCATCAACAAAGATCTCGGAAAACTGGAATAGCATAATGGACTAAAACGAAACATACCATGATGAAAGTATCCCTCCAAAAACTGGTAATTTTCTTGTAATAAAATTTCAAACGTTATTATCTCGAAACCGTATTTCTAACCACTGAACGTAAGCCGCCATTTTGAAAAAAAAGTTATTTTTATTATTTATGTACTCTAGAAAAATTAACAGTAACAGCTTCAAAAATATGTTTGAAAATGACCGATTTTCAGGCGTGTGCATGGACTTCCCCCCCCAATGGTTCAAAAATATGGAAATATGCAAATTCCGAGATCTACTGATCAATTAAACCTATACACTCAAAAAAATTGTCTCTTAAATTTCATTTTAATATTATTAGTATTTTAAAAAAATATTTTTTCTCTTATGATCCAACTTCTGATTAAAAAGCATCAGAGAAACATTTGACACACATTCACATAAAGAAACAAATTTTATTTTTATTATATAAATAGATCTTTACAGGGTGCTACTGACCATAGATCAAACGAAATATTAATCGACTCGTCTCTGTTTAATCTAAGGGGTTATTTAAAATTGTTTTTTCTGTTGGATGGATTTAAAATACTAGTTGGAGCACTCAGACGGATGCGTAAAATAAGTTTTCGGAATACGAAAAACATAGCCACTCTCTTACCACATAATCCTCAAATATTTTCGGATAAATATAAAAAATATCATTTATTTATGTACAGTGGGTCATCTAGTGGTTTCTTCATAAATCATGGCATTGGTTATCTAGACACTGGCAGTAGTATTCCTCTACGGAGGAAATGAGTCACTTGAAAAACGGTTGCAAATATTAAAAATTTATTTAAAGAGTGTGTTGAGTAGTCCAAACAGTAGGTATGTCATCGCTCACCGCAAAAAAAGGCACCAGCACTATATTCATCATCGGTTTTGGAACCAACTATGAAGATTCGAAAACCTTTGCTTTTCAGGTTTTAGCGTAGAGAAGAAGAAAAGTTGAATGCGTATTTTTGAAGCAGTTTGAATCTCCAGATAATCTTTTCCGTCAATCACGCATTCAATCCTGCTAACAAGATGCGTGCGGTCACACAAAATTTTTTCTCGTTGGTAAGCATGTTGCATCTGAGACAAATGGTGTATTAGGAGTGAGTTTTACGAATGAAAATCCCAACCATTCTTTTCAGCGTTTTAAGTAGGAAAGAGTTAACCAACCCTGTTGGGGTCTAAAGCTCTTAGAGAGTGAAAAGTATCGCTTACCAATTTTTGGTAGGAAAGTGACTCTAACACTTTGACACGGAGTTGGAATATGCCCTAGAGCTAAACTGCCAGTGAAGATATTTTTCAAAGTAGGTATATATACTTTCCTGCAACATAGGTGGATAAACACCGTCAGTGCCAGGTGATGATGATGACCTTGCCAGTAGCAACTAACGATGACGTATATCAGCTGTGTAGAGTGAATTTATCGGGTTCATCTAATCTAAGGGAAATAGATTGTTGTGATCCAATTGGTACCTAGTTCCCTGGAAAATGAGTGTCTCTACTTTAGACTCGGTATAGGAACCGTCTGATTTCCTGAGTGTTTCTAGTCTGTTTAGCTTGCTCCTTTTAAAGGCTTTGGAAAGTCAACTAGTTTCACTGAGTGCTTCGATGCTTTTACAGATTTCTTTGTAAGAGGCATTCTTTGATCTTCGAATTAACCATGTAAAGTCCTTCTGTCCAGATGGGTGCTGGTTTCACTCGGCCTCTGATCTGGTCTTGAGAGACCTGTTCAGAGAGCTTCTGGTTTCCTTGCGAAGTTTTTACTAGATCTGATAAATAATAATAATTGTTCCAACTGGACATGTCAACTCAAAGCTTCTTGTAAGGGCACAATTAATGTTGAGGATTGCATCCTCCACTTTGTACTATGTTTAGGGCTTAGATAGAGTTTTGGCAAAGTTACCAAGCTCACCGTTGAAAAGCGTCCAGTTGGTTTTTTTTAAGATTCTTTAATACAACAAACCACATTTGTTACAAGGAATTGGATCTGTAGTTCCATATCTGTTAGATAATGTCAACTCAATTACTTCCTGTTCTAGCCGTAACAAAGGTTGAGCTATTGCCAATATTGTTAAAGTCTAAATCAAAAAAGAGAATGAAACTTAGAACATTGTGGCCACGCATGTTGCATTTGGTGCTTCCCTAAGCTAAGTTTTGAACAAAAGCATCCCAGCAAATGATAAGCCCCAACTTCCGGCTTTCGCATAACTCCACCAGCTCCACAGCCTATCTAGTGGGAGAAAGTACTCGTAAAATGAAGTTCCAAGCATAGTAAGCTCACGCAACGACGAAAGCTTGCAACTCAGCGTTCGTTTTGTAGCTTACTGTCGCGGCAACCAAATCTTTACCTTAAAATTCATCAAGTCTAGTTACTGGAAATGAGCTCGAAAAGATGGGATAAACCAAACCGTTCATCACAAAGTATAGTAAACCCTCGTAGCCTTCCAAGACTAAGAACTCGGCCTTTCCAGGCCCATGGCTCTTGGATTGCTACGATGTTATTCAAAAAACAAAACTCGCTTCCATTACTAGAAGGTTGAGGTCAAACACAGCAAGTGTTGTCAAAATATCCGAAAATATGGCCTAAGAACATTTTATATCTTTTATTTCGTTCACCTGATCACCTCTCAAGTCTGTTTATGGCAATAGTGATCTCACTTTACTCGGTTGGTCGCAACCATTCGTCATAATAAACATGGACTTCTTTAATGATTCTCATTAGCATCTAAGGCGTCATCATATTAAAGAAGTTTTTCGAAGTTGTGTTTTATGAAATAGAAATAGATTTTCTGTTAACGACGCGACGTCATCAACCGACGGTGATTATAGAATGGCGTATCTCTTTTAGACTGGATGGTTCCCTTTTCAATAAAAATTTAAATTAATAATAATGAGTCGATTTAATGACTTTCTATGTCTACTTCCTATAAATTTTACATTTTTCAAAGGCTTTATTATCTACGCAAATGAGGCCTTGACGTTGTCTAAAGGACAACCATTTTCGATGCCAAAACGTTGCTATGGAACTTAATTTCTCTATTGACTTAATCAATTATGCTTTCAATGACAATGGAAAACAAAAATGTGAACATTTTTCACTCTTCCTTTCTCATGCTGTAGGTACGTGTAGGTACCTTAACTTGACGGTGTCAGTTTTCTGTTATTCATTAATTCATTCTACCCTAACAGTGAAACAAAAAAAAAAACAATAACGCTACCTTTGACACACCTGCTAGTGCATTGCCTTCGTCTATTCCAAAGCATATCCAATTTCGACAATTTACTTAACTCCTCGTCCCATTGAACTGTTAGAACATTTGATCTATGGCCTCAGAATCCATAAATCAATGTTAAGTTAACAAAGACAATTTTTCGTTGCTCAGTTGTTATGTTACCTGCCAACAACTTGATCTTCCCATTCATCGCACCTGTGTAGTGTGTATGGCTTTATCTAATTTATTAGTACGTATTTCAATGAGTGCAAAAATAACAATAAACCATTTTCGAATACACGACGGACGGACGGCGACTAAGAGTTATGCATGTAACATGTACCCACATGTATATATTTTCTTAACGCCTTTCCGAATATTTTTGCTCTTTAAGCATCATCAACGAGAACGGCCTTGAATTTCGTCGTATACCCAGACCCACTGATGTATCTAATATCTGTGTTTTGTATCTACACTCAGAGAGCAAGCAGCAAGCAGCCCCACTCCCCACACGTCCCGAATAATTTGCACAAACACACTTCATGTTCTGATGGTGTGTTGTTCATTCGCGCACTTTATTCATTCACATTTATTATCATTTTTTATTTCATTTCTTTCTTTTCTTTCCTATCGTTTTATTCTGTTTATAATTCCACTCTGAGTAAAAAAAACACATCATACATCTAAACACATAAGGCATAACACAACCTAGGCATGTACCTTTGCTGTGCTGAAATACTGCGGTCGGAACAAAGAACACATATTTTTGTTTTTCCCTAATAAGAAAGGATGTGAAAAGTGTGTAGTATGCAAACAGACAAAGAAAAAATGAAAAAAACAAACTGGAAAACATTTTTCCGATTTCCTCCTTGGAAAAGGATTAATATGTAGCTAGGCAAGAGAGATAAAGATTTATTTTTCATGACTTTTATTTCATTGATCCACACTCTTGAACGTAACTCGTAACGTCGTCGTGTCGTTTTCGCAGGTGGTGACTCAACTCAACACACAAGCCAAGAAATTGTTCTTTGTTCCTGTAGTTTGGGGAATTTCAAGAATGGAAATTAATAACGCAAACTCAAGAGAAAGGAAAGGAAAATTTATTTATATGAAGGTAGGTAGTGTGTAGATGTACAGAAACGAGCAAAAGGCAAATGCAAAGCGGTCTTGCGTGTAATATGTACGTTCTTGACCCTTCATTTAGAAGTCGTACCTTGATATGGTGTATGGTAGTGTTCGGGATGTGAGGTTGTGTGTCTTCTACCTTTACCTGCTCACATAATTTTATTTGCTTTTCTTTGAAAACAAACAGAAAAACTGAAATTATTTTCATTTTCGGTCTTCATTTAAATGTCAACACGATGACATGGCAAAAAACCTTCATTAAGCCGGTTTGTTTATTTGTTTGTTTTGATTGCTTTGCTGATTGTATCAATTTGTTAGGTAATTGGTTCCCAATAATCATATTCATACGAAAGGTACCTATTGATGTTTTTCTTTTTATTCGTCAAATGAGTAGATGGGGCTGGTGTCGTTTGCAGTTGTGTATTGTGTGTGTTCTCCCTACATCATCCTTGTCATTTTGCATGACACCAAATCCGATCGAATGACCATTTGTGTTTTGTTTTTATTTGTGAAATCTCATTTGCTATTCCAGCGCATTGATGTTAGTCAATTGGTTTTGATGGAACTTGATGAATGACTTTGAAGTATGAATTTTCGGGGAATGGACGATTTTGTGGCTTTATTTAGCTTAGTTGTCGTTGTTATCGATGCTTTATTTGATTGTGTGCTTATGCCTGTCTACATTTATTCCAAGAAACGTTTATATGTATGCAGGTGAATGATCCAGAAAATTGAAATCTGTTGGTGAGATTTTATTGTAGCTACTTGATACAATCAATAGTCTTTAGCTAAATTGCCTTTCGCCTGGATAACATATAGCCACTGAGCCTATGCTCATTAGATGATTGATTTGCTTATATTTGGACAACGACGCTGGCACTACGCACTAATGCGGGACGTCTATCCACATTGTGTAATCAAACTTAAGGGAATCATGTTGAGGTTCAGTGTGGCATTATTTTGTGTAAGGAAGGTTTATGGTTTATGGAACAATAAAAGTCGATGAGTTCAATATAAATGGATGAACAGTTTGGAATGTGTTAAGAAAATTCAAATTTGATTCTTCTGTGAGCTTTGTAGTGAAGCTGCAAAAAGCCTTGACATACAATTTTTGATAACTAACAAACTCGGATCTGTGATAAACTTAAAGTCTACTCAGAAAAACCTTGACTTTGTTGAGGGCTACTGCTGATAAGAGGATCAAAAGCATGTAGGACTTAAGGGAGGGGGAAGGGGCATAGTTTACAATTTGTTTACCTTTACAGTCGGATTCGACGCCAAAATTTTCAAGGAAGCTATAGAGATTAGCTTGAAAGGAGAATGCACCAGCGCAGCGACATGATTTAGTTGGAAGAAAGCATCAATGAGTGGTTAACCTTACGATTGCTTCAATTATAGAATACTCCTCTTTAACGTCGCCGTCGCATCTTTTGTCTTGTCTAACGTTTGAAAACTCCCCACGTCAAAAAATTCTTACAGCACACGGGAGATCTTGAGAAACACCTGCGTATGACAGTATAGACCGAAACAAGCTGTTCAGCGTCATGTCTTGGTTTTCGGTTCTTATAACAGATTTAATCATGAAGTCACCACACATGCCGGTCATTTGAAGGAGAACACACGTGTCATTTGACATCAGTGTTTGCTACCTGAACTCTCCACAGCAAAATTCTAGTTCTACTTCTGGGCGAGTTGATGACAAGCCCAGAAATCAAAAAAACACCCAGCTTGGGTAAGCTGAAGTATATTTCAAAAGAACTCACTGTGGCAACCTCAGAGCAATCGTTGGGCTGGAACGTAAAAACTTATTAATGCACTTTTTACATAATTCGATAAGAAAACAGCTTTATGTACCTATACATTTCATTTTTAGGAACCTAACAACTGAATTGTTTTTTTTATTTCATTTCGTTGAAAAAATTACGAAATGGAATAAAAAATTACCAGGTGACGAAGTGAAAAAATAATGACCAGATTTGGACACAAGTGACCAAACTGACAACTGCTCGTGTTCGTGTTCTCCTGTAACAATTTAGCCGCAACATCCGTCTCGCCAGGAATGCTCATCAGTTTTACCTTGAACTCAACTTCGAACATGTCCGACAAAACATGTCCACTTCAAAATTTTCACAGTTCAGTTTAACTGAATTGTCGTAAATTTGTCGTGAAAACAAAAAATTTTTCGCTCACAAGAAATTCAAAAAGATATTTTGTCGTACTCAGGTTTTGATTTGGAGTTGATTCGAACCATTTTTTAAAGTATTGAACTTTGGTGTTTTTCGTTAATAGCTTGAAAATCATTTATAAGGGGGTACTTTTTCACATTACGGCAGATCTTGGAAAAAACCCGAGAACATAATATCGATATTCACCACCTCTTTATCGATTTCAAGGCCGCGTATGACAGTATTTACAGAGACGAGCTGTACAGAGCCATGTCTAGTTTCGGCATCCCTGCAAAACTCGTACGATTATGCAGGATGACTTTGGAGAATTCACGCTGCTCCGTCAAGGTCGGAAAAGAACTCACCGAGACCTTTGATGTCGAAAAAGGCTTTAGGCAAGGCGACAAACTGTCATGCGATTTCTTCAACATCATACTTGAACAGATTGTAAGAAACTCAAACGTCAACACCAGAGGAACAATCTTTCAAAAGTCTGTACAATTACTCGCCTATGCAGACGATATTGACGTAATGGGAAGAAAAAAGCGTGATGTCATAGGTGCTTTTGCGAGTATTGAAACAGAAGCGGCAAAAATGGGTTTGATGGTTAATGAGGGCAAAACGAAGTATATGCCGTCATCAAACAAGGACACAGAACATCGACGAATTGGACAAAACGTCACAATAGACAGACATAACTTCGAGGTAGTACAGGACTTCGTCTACCTAGGATCCGCTGTAGACACGGACAACAACATCAGTGCGGAGATCTTGCCAACCGTTGCTTCTTTGGGTTAAGAAGGGAACCAAATGTTTCTGACTAGGTTTATTTATTGTAAAAAAACTAGGGAAAAAAATAACTTGTAAAAACTTTCCAGAAAAGGTAAAACACGTCCACTTGCAATCGTTATAATTCGGTTGTATTTTCATTATATATTTGATATACCATTAGAGGTCATAAGAACAAATTCTATGTTATTGTTATTGTTTACATATGTATTTCAATTGACATTAATTATTTGTGGATTCTATTTAAATCTAAGCTTTGTTCGATTAACTAATTAATATTACAAATTCAATTCGTATTCTTTAATTTAATATTTCATTTAAAAGAACATTGTACTTTCGTACAGAAACAAAACCCTCTCTAGAAAAACCAAGGTGACCTTGTATAAGACCTTAATCATCCCAGTCCTGCTGTACGGCGCGGAAGCATGGACCTTATCGAAAGCGGATGAGGAAACTCTTGGTCGTTTCGAAAGAAAAATTCTCCGAATGATCTTTGGTCCTGTATGCGAAGACAATGTGTGGAGAAGAAGATACAACAACGAGCTGTATGAGCTGTACCGCGACATGGGCATAGCCAGAAGAGTACGCATCGCGAGGCTACGATGGTTGGGCCATGTAAAGCGGATGGACCCAAACGCTCCGGCTCGTCGGGTGTTCGAAAGCACATTGCAGGGAAATCACGGAAGGGGAAGACCTCGTCTTAGGTGGCGCAATCAAGTGGATGAAGACCTCAACCGACTTGGAGTGCGAAACTGGAGAGAGCTCGCCCGAGATCGAAATCGTTGTAGGAGGATGTTGGTTGAGGCCCAGGTTCACCCCGAACTGTAATGCCCACCTAAGTAAGTAAGTAAGTACTTCGAAAGGGGGTCGCGACAAAATATCTTTTTTGATATCTTGTGAACGACTAATTTACGACAATTAATGGCTTACTAAATTTTTGATTTTGAGTTGATTTGACGATTTTAAGGGGGTGGCGGTGGCAGTGCTAGCAAGTGATACTTTTCTCCAGCAAATATCCTTTTTTTAACTCAAAAATTAAGAAAGAATTTTTATCTTGTGGCATTGTAACAGCAAACATTCCCGTTAATTGTAGAACACAGCGTCGTTCAAGTAGCTGCCTCGGCTGGCTTCTAAAAATTTCCAAAACCTTATTAAAGATCTCTGAAAGGGTCAAATCAAAGGGAATTTGTTATCGATTGTGGCAAACTCTGCGTGGCATTAAGCGCCATTTTGCATGAACCAAAGGACGTCAAATCCATGTCATCAATCTCAATAAAAAAAAAAGTGGGTTAACATGGCACTGAAATTTTGTTACAAGCCTCTTTTCAAGAAAAATGGTCCAATGATGCCACCATTCAACAATCCGCACCAAACTATGCATTGGCTTCTCGACAATAACGTGTGGGTTTTTCGAGTTCACGATGCGGTATGGCAGCCGCTCAGATGAAAATGCGTCTCGTCAGAAAAGCAGATTTTCACAGAAAATTTTTATCCTATCCAAGCTGCTCTAAGGCCCAGACTGCGAAGCGAAAACGAAGCGGATGGTCATGCACCTTCCATTGCTGAGTCAACTGGATCTTGTAACCGAATAAACTGAGATCTGTTTACAGAATTTTCTTCAGACTGTTGAGTGAAATGTGAGCTGTTTAGATCGATAGCCAACTTTACATTCGTGGATAGAGTGTTAAATTCTCCGCTACAGTAGCCACATTCTCGTCTTTCCGCACCGTACCAACAAGGGGACCATGAGTGTGGCCCACTAGCATGCCAGTCTCATCATATTATTGCACAAACTTGCGTATTGCAGGCGCGGTAGGTACTTCATTTTGGCTAAAACGCTCTGCTTGGACCAGACTCTACATAGCACTCTACACTCTAAAACGCTCTGCTTGGACCACACTCTACATAGCACTCACTTTGGAAATACGTTTTCATAATTTCCCAACGTTGTTCAAGTGTAAGAGGAGTCATTTCATTCCGCGGAGATTTGATACTGGCTTTAGGTCTAGATTTCGAACGGGCAACAACTGCCAGTATCCAATGATTTAAAAAAAAGGAGATGAGGACATGTTAAATGTACTGTCGAAGTTTGTTTAGCAGCTCAAAATAACTCATAGCGAACTTTTTTAAACATAAAGTTCAATTAAAATGCGAAAGCCTTGCATAACCACACAAATTGCATCTCCTTCTTCCTAAGAAAGGAGGGAACAAGTTTAAAAATCCACAAAACGTTTTGGATGTAATTTTTTGAGAGAAGCAAAAAACTGAAACTCAGCTAATCCAACTTAAGTTAAAAATAAATAAATAGGGTAGCGCAACAGAGCGAGGAGCTCAAGGGCCTAGCGCATTTCTCATAACCATGCCATGTGAGGGAATGCAGGGGAACTACAATTTTCTGCCTGTTCAGAACGGCTAACCGAGAAAACGCTTTTCTTGGCAATGAATTTAACTAACGGTTAAGAGCAGCTAACCATCACGCCACGGGTACCACATTCAAAAGTTTTCGTCTTTTCAAAGCAGACGGTTTCGCAGTCATGGTCAAGTATTGAGTGTTGAGTGGTTAAATTGTTTGCTTACCTCTCAATAGAAAATTAATTTCCGAGTCTGTGGCCGTTGGCTAAATGGACGGAGGTTCGGGTTTTCCCACAAACGCAGATAGTTAAATTTTCATTTACATTAACAAATGGCATTTTAATCGAATAACTCTTAGAAAGAGAGATGCAATTTGAAGTTGGCATACAAAATCCAAAACAACTCAGATACGCTGCTACATACAAAATCCAAACCAACTCAGATACGCTGCTACTGCTGTGCATCACTTGTTCTAAAAATTAATCGTTACAAAAAGGAGTCCGTCGTTTGCACAAAAATGTTTTAAATTTCTTTGGCAAGCCATTCATTTATTTATCAACACCACAACATAAATACAAAATGAAGCTCCGAAAATACTTAGCTGCCCTCCCTGGAGGTCACCTCATTGCGTGATATCCCAAACAAAGATTCACGTATCCAAAACAGAACTACACAAACATAACTACAGTACGTATATTGTACAACTTTAGCTTAAAACAACATGGGAATTGTTCGTTCGAAATTGGGAATTAATTTAGGAAAACCACGAAAGTTCTCAACTTTATAAGTGGACGATTCACACTCTAAACCAGAGAAGACACCGGCCCTTTCTTCTCCCATGCTGTAATTTTGATCATGTCTATCGTCTGTATGTACTTGTAGGTTGGCTGGGACGAATATAGTTTTGAAACTTTCTCCACTCTGCCAAAACATTATCCCATTTGTGTGCAAGACCAGTCATTCGCAGCACATGTTCTTGCCTTTCAATTTAATAACCGACTCTCCCCAACAAAACTGGTTGACCCAAACCCATTTGAGAGCTTCTAAATGCCAAATTAATTAATTCCTTAGCTGCTCCTTCTTAATTCAGTTTAAACCGGCCTGAGCACGTAGCAAGTTGAATAAAGAAAATTTTCATTAAACCAAAAAAAAACCAATCTCTGATGATGATGAAAATGGATTCAAGTCGAAGGGATGGCAATAAAAAAAATCCCTGTTTGTTGTTATGGCTTCTTTTTTAGAGGTACTTTATCTGGTTTGGCCTTATTCGTGTGGCTGTGGACTGTGCAGCTTGCCGCTTCCTTAACAAGTTACAGCAGAGTAGACTTACAATAAAAAAAAATTGTAAAATGAAAAATGAAAATCATTTGCAGAGGCAGAACTGGAATAATAATAAAAAAAAAAACTCCTTCATCGTTGCACTGGGCTGCCCTATGCGCTATGCCTGTGCTACAACAACTTGATTTACAGTGGAAAATGCAGGAGACACAAAAGCGCTTTGCCACAAAGGTGGGCGACACGCCAATAATAGACAGCGACGAGGAGGGAAACACATAAATCGATAAAAGTGAATTCTAAGCAAACTGGGTTGGGTAATTTTTCTTTTTTGCTTTTTAGGAATTTTGTAAATTGATGATGAATATGAGGAAAAAGCAATTTCAATTGAAAAATAATAAAACCCTTCATTTTGCCAGTTATGTTCGTTGGTTGATGCTACAGGAAGGTAGGTATTCTTTTGTGTTTTTTATGTGTTTGTTGTTCAAGCTTCCAAAAGTCATGCTCTTGTTACGGAGATTTTGAGATATCGGATTTTTATTTTTGTTCATGTTGCTTGTGATGAGTCTTATGGTTCAATTTTATGGTCCGTAAAGGGAATGTTTTTGGTTTGAAGACTTCGTTCGATTAAATCGATTGTCTCATTTGAATGAAAAAACAAACCATTGAACTCGGTACAGTGGAGGAGAGGCAATCAGATCGGAATATTGTTTGAGAGTTCGAATGAATGAAATGTTACCAATACAATAGGCTGCCTAATGTATGCTTTCATTTTTTCCTCTTATTCCTCATATTTGAAGAGGAAACAGTATGTTCTTACGTAATTACATGAATTTTGTTCCGGATTAGGCATTCAATAGAGTAATCTGATTGAGTAGGGAGAAGGATGGAGATCGGACGAAGAAAAACTTCACATTGTAATTTGATGGGATTTTTACATACTGTAGAGTTACGGAAATTAGATAATAGTTGACTGCAGATGCCGAGTTCGCCAAGATTTTGAGATAAAGATAATGAAGATAGTTTCACATTTAGGGTAGGTTAGGTTAGACGGGGGTGCAGCCACAAGTGGCAGCATCTCAAGGATCCATTGTGCTCCCCGGGAAACAGGATGAGAAAGTGGGAAGATTCCAGAGGTAGAGGGTTGGGCTGGTGGCTGGGTTATTGGGGTTGGGAACCCCCACTGAACCTTTTGAAGCCCTGAGTACATTTCCGGATGCTGTTCTATGGGATTTTTTTTTTTAAAGAGGAGGCTTATATGCTAATCTGGAGAACTCAGACCTAATATCCAGTCCATTGTACTACCAGAGTAGCAGCCTTCCCTTTTTTTGTGTTGCAGTAGTTGGAAATAAGTTGTTATTAATTTCACATATATAACCTCAAGGGCGGCGTCCATATGAAACTGAGAGGCTGAAAGAAAAGTAGATGCCCAGAGCGGGATTCGAACCCACGCATCCGGCCTCTCTACCAAACACTCTACCACTGCACCACGACCGCCCTCCCAATGGGAGGTTAGCGATATCGCCCAGTTCGTCGAAGAAGTATTCTCCTAGGGCTTTTTTCCTAGTGTGGGCCACACTAGGACACTCACAGAGGAAGTGGAACGATCCTTCTTCTGCCTCTTCGTTTCGGCATCTTTTACATAAGTCGGATGTGCTAGTACCCAACGAGTTGTGGCCCGTGAGGATGCCAATCAACAGAGAGATCCGAGGCCTGCTAAGCTGGAGCAGAAATTCTGTTTTTTTTTTTAGACCTGTCCGGTCAAAGGTTTCTGGAGACCCGGCATGTTCTAGTGGCTTTAGAACTGAGGTGTTCGTTTCGCTGGATTCGAAAGCTGACCCGATTTTAGCCAGCTTATCCGCCATTTCATTACCGATTATGTCACGATGTCCTGGCACCCAAATTAAAGTTACGGTGTTCTTTGAGCTGAGCAGTCTTAGATTACCGCGACAGCTTTCTACTAATTTGGATTTTGTGATAATGGATGAGATAGCTAATCACCTCCTCTGGCTGTCAATGAAAACGTCAATATTTTTGTTGATCAATTTGGCATTTAGTTTTATACCAAAAACCGAAAGAAAACCCTTTTTGCTGATTTTTAAGAATACGAAACTTTTTAAATAAAAAATTTAAAAAAAAATGTATCGTGGTTACCGTGGTATACGATCGTTTGAATGTCGAACCATCATGTGGTTTTATGTGTCAGTAAGTCAAAAGCCTCGTTCATTCTTTGCAGAAATGAATGTTGTGCCCAAATACTTAATGATTTTTAATTTCTTTATGGACCTCTACATCTTTAGTAGACTCCTTACCACTAATGGGGGAAAGAGTTTTCTTAAACTAGAATTGAATGATTAATTTTTATTTTATCATAATGTGCATAAAGCACATGAAAATAAAACATTTTGCATCCGTCTCTTGGTACAAACAAGGAATTTCTAGTGCACCCTTACTTCTCTTATGACCACGTCATTCGTCCTTTTAAGGAAAATTTGGTTTTTCAAATTGAATGTGATTGATTGTGAGGATGTTCTGAGAATGTAATCGCTTATCGAATCGAATATAATAAAAGCAATTTTTGCCAAAAACTTGCATTTCGGTTTCAGCGTGTTACAGATACAACTTAACGCTTTCTGGAGCAAAGGGCGGAATCACATTTTCTCAATCACAGTTGAAAAACTTTCTGAACTTACTTACTTTCGTTAGATGAAGCTAACCTCAATCACTTGAGAAGGGACTCTTCTCTACAGTGCCTTCAAAAACTTGTCGAAGTTTTTATTTCACAATTGACTTATTTAACCCTAGGTAGCAATGATTTACAAAACTAGTTTTCCGTTTGATCTCCACGCCGGGATCATTTTTTGTGATAAAATTATAGCCTATGTAAACGAAGTTCGGAACCTCTTGGTGGATTTTTTGACTATTACAAAATAGAGATTGGTTTTGTCAACTGTTGCAGCAGCAAGATTGTAGGTACCTGTATTTATCATACGCAAAATTTTCTGGTATTATTTTTACGGTGAATTCTTTTCTACACTCTGGTAGAACACTTCGAGCCCAAAGTAACTCATTTACAACATTCTCAATGCTAGGCATCATATGGTCCCGTTTTGGATGCTTTGCATTTGGGGCCAGTTATAGCAATTACGAATCAGGAAAAATTTTCCAATCAAATAAGAACTAGGTATGTTTTCTTTAGAAAAAGATCATGTTTCCATTCGTGTCAACTTCTCTTGATGGTTTTTCCTTATCGCTATAATTGGCCCCTTTGAAGAACTGTCCTGCGTTCCTCAGCTCAAACGTCTGGTATAAAGCTTCTTGTATGCCTGTTAATCAGCTGTTATAGTTTGGCAACAGATCTAAATGAAGCACCGGAAAAGTTTTTATATTGTTTGTAAAAGAATTGGCACATTGCACTTCCTTAATTAAAGAATGTGCGAAAACCTGAATATTGAATATGAATATGAAGTCTGGTAAAGCGGTATTTAGGTACCTACCCCCTTTTTTTGGTTAAGCCGATTCTTTTGTGGTCTGATTTTTTGCATCTTCGATTTTATTTAAATTTTAAGCCTACTGTTTTAGCAATTAGATTTTTGTTAGTTCCCTTTAGAGATCTCAGGTGGTAATAAGAAACTTGTCGTTTCTTAATTTTCTTGTTTCCGTAAAAAAAGATGTTTGAGACTCCTCTCAAATATTTTTCACTCCGAACTGAAGCTGCAAATATTGAACTAATTTTTTTCTGGATGAGCTAGTTGCACTTTATGTTACAACGGCCGTCCAAAGAGGGAAATGCTTGAATAGGTTTTTTTTAATGGGAACCGAAATCAACACACATGTGTGCGTTCAGTAGTTTTCCACACTTTTCATTTGGATTATTTTTACGAAATCCATACCGCCGGAAAAAGAAGATTCATTGCGTTGCAAACAGTGTCCTTAAAATCGTCTATGGAGTCATTGAAACTATTGAATCAGTTTAATTTGTCCTACTTCTTTTCACTTTCTTGTCAAGTCAACTGATTTTATCTTTTTCATCAGCCAATTATGTGCAGTGTAGTAGGCTTCCTTCGTCCATGATGTTTTCGAATCTCGAACAGGGCATAAACAAAACATCAGTACATAAGGATTTAATATCTTTTATATCTAGAAACAGTGTAAGGAAGCTAATGCAGAGTAAGAAAAAGTGGTTGATTGGCCACTTCAGCACCTCTAGTGCGCGACTTACTTTGTATTCATGGTTAATACATGCTTAGTCTGTATTATCTTTGAAGACTCCTTGTAGGATATACATTTACTTAGATAAGATTTAGAATCTACTTTGTTGAATTGGAATTGTCAAGTCCTTCGTTAGCAAACTCATTGCCATGAAAAGCGCTTTCTCGATTAGCAGAAAATTGTAGGTCCCTTCCATTCCTTTACAAGACATGCATGTGAGAAATGCACTAGGCCCTTGGGCTCCTCGCTCTGTCGCACCACTCTATTGATTTATTTTATTTACTTGCTTCAAAATTCGTGCACGCTGCGCACCCATTTCTGTATCCAATAATGTTAGTCGGGTTTTTCCGAAAGCAATGGCAAAATCTTTCCACGATAATCGCAAACAGCATGATACAGAAATACTTTCTTTTAGTGGTTTTCAGCCACAACTTGACGCGCTATATCTCCACTTACTGGGATGCTGACTCTGCCCGTTTCATCTTTCTTTTAAAATAACTTGTATTAAACAAAGCTGTGCAATCCAATTTTTATCTAATCCGACTTTATGGATGTATTATATGAACTCTAGCGCATTATATTTTAGATCAAGATCAGACTCCCGTACTGAAGAAAACATGCTCAAACCAAACTCTTTGTTCTGAACCTTCTTGTTTCGCTTTACAGAGGATTTCTTCTGAATGAACATTGGCCGGCACAAAATCTCCAAATATCATTTTTTCACTGTCCAAGTATTAGTCGCCAAGTATAGGTTGAGATTTTCTTCTTTGGATACCAAACAGCGTTCATAAATTGTTTATTGAACATTTAAGAAGGTATGTGGAAGCTTAAGGCTGTTTAATTCATGGCCACAAATAATAAGACTCTTGAAGAATGATGGAGATTTTATGGTTTCAATTATTGACTTAGAATCTGCAGCTTGGTTATCTTTCGTCAAAATAGGCAATAAATAGTTTTATAGAATATCACGAGTCGGAAAACTACTTCCTAACTTTTTAAAAAGAAGATCATCGTTCTTGTATCTGCACTTTTCATGTGGTTGCTGTTAAGGCCCTCAGAAAACCTACTCATTACAGCAGTGAATTAGTTCTCAAGTCAACATCAAGCAGTGTCCAAAATTATTTCTTCAAGCGTACAGTTGAACAGCAGAAGGGAATGGATGGCACCACTTTTTGATTGAGTGTTTTCAATTGTTTTGTAAAATACCGATGTTATTCTTTCTTTTGCAGATTTTCCAAGCAGGAAGTTTAATACTAAGCTGGAGTAGTACTCAGACCAATTACCGGACCATTTTACTCCCAGAGTACCTTTTTTACTGATCCAATGAACGGAAATAAGGTGATTGTAACTAGAGTTATCACCTCAAGGGTGGCATCCAGGTGAAATTGGGACGCTAAAAGTGCATTGATTCCCTAAGGGCCCTAAGGCCCTCAAATCCGCCCGTCCGGTACCTATTTACTAACCACTCTACCATTGCGCAACTGCCGCTCATAGGTATACCTCATTGTCTACAAATTATTGCAATCAGATGATTTTGCGACAAGCACCTTGGTCACGTTTAAAAGGATAGCGTAGATCAGGCGCTAATGTTACTTGTCGCGTAATGGTTACAATGTCCGCTTGTTACGTGGGAGTTTGACGTTCGAATTAAAGGAACATCTACTTGTTTATGGGATATCGCCTTTGGCGAGCCTTTGGTAGGTCCTCCAAGTCTAATATTACACTGCTATGAAAAGCTTTTCCTCATTAGGCATTTCGGAATCGGCTGAAAATTGTAGGTCCCTGAACTCCTTTAGATCTAGAGGCTACCCGAGATTTGTTTTCGCCACCTTATTTATTTATTCAGATGACGAACGCTTAGCCTAGGCTGCCAAACTGAATAACATCAGCCGAAGTTGGATTGGGTGAGTCAATTTTTGATTGAAATGCCGGTAACAATGGTGATTGTAAATAAAATGGTAATACAGATAAGTCTTCAACGGTTTAAGCCACCTTTTCGGGTAATTCAACTTGGTTTAAATTGAGTAAAACATGGAATTCTATTAAAGGAGCAACTAAAGCGTGTACCCGTGGCGTGATGGTTAGCATGTCCACCTGCTAACCCAGAGGTTCGAGGTTCGAATCCCAGCAGAGGCAAAAATGATTTTCCAAGGGTATCGCCTTTCGCGAGGAATTGGCAAGTTCTCCGTTAGTAAATTCATTGCAATGAAAAGCGCTTTCTCGATTAGCCGTTCGGAATCGGCAGAAAATTGTAGATCCCCTCCATTCCCTCACAAGGCATGGTTGTGAGGAATGCCCTAGGCCCTGGGGCTCCTCGCTCCGTTGCGGCATTTTATTTATTAATTTTTTTTGACTTTTACAAAAAACCGTCAAGGAGCACTATTAAGATCTCAAAAACCAAGCCAATTCAAAAGACTTAACGTTACGCAAACTCGTTTCTTGAGAATCCTTCCACTACTACCACACATTTCTTTCCTTTAGCTCAAAAGCCATTTAAGAAAACACTAGACAGCATTCAGAGACACTTCTCTAGCATCCAACCCAACACCCACCAAAGCTTCTTCGCAAAATGCAAAATTGCTGAAAGGCTTCTTAGTTCAACTATCCAACTTAATACCGCCCCGACTCCCTTCTGTTTCTGTTGCAAAAAGTTTCATTGACAAAAATGATCCAAATTCCCTTCATTGCCGTTGTTGGTGCCGAAAACCAAAACGAAAACGAAAATGAAAACGAAAAAATAAAAAACACAAACTTATTTCGGCTGATGATAGGCCTGCTAACACCCAACTGAATTAAAATGCGCTCGCTATCTCAAATCCACACTAAACCATACCACGCCACAAAAACGAAATGCTCATCTCGCATCAGTAGAATTTCAATCTTGAAAGTTTTGCCGTAAATTTTAACAACCCTTTAATGCTAATCCACGCCTCTGAAGAACCCACAGAAGGCAACTCTCAACCAACACTCCCAAAACCCTTCTGTGCAGCAGTGAGTTATGCCTTCAAGTGTCTTACTTCTAAAAAAGAAAAAAGAAATGAGGAAAAACCAAAAAGAAAAATATTAAAATGAAACATCCCGATCCCTTACGAGCTCACTAAACGAGTTTTCCTTCATTTTTCAAGGACCTTAAACAAAAAACAGAGGAGCAGATAAAAAATAAAATAAGTGCCCGTGTACCCTAGGACCACCGCCTTATTTCTCTGATTTTGCTTTTCCCTCTCACATTTTCGGCAGGCAACTGACAAGAAGAAGCGCTGCCAAAAGTGGAAATGGAAATTAGGTCAAAGGTCCCACCCACTCTCGGCTCACCTAACACCATATTATTTGTGTGTGTACAGCAGGCCGTTGTCCCTTGTCCCTTCCTTTCCTATATGCGCTGTTAATATCATCTTCTACTGCTTTTTTTTACTGACAATGCCACGGTTAAGGAAATACACAAACCAAAGAGGACGAGCACACACAAAGAATCTTTTTTTTCGATCTCCTAGCAGGTGCAATAAAATAATTTCATCATTCTTAGTTGTCGTTGTCGCTCGTCGTTGTCGTCGTCATCGTCAACTCACCTTGTAAACATCTCCGTATGTTCCTGATCCGATTTTCTGTATCAATTCGTACTCGTCCTGCGGATTACGTCGAGATATATCCGAACTAAGTAGATTGGCGTTGTGATGAGCCATTGTTGTTGTGAATTAATTAATCCTCGGGTTCTGGATTTGCTCTGCTTCAGTTTCTCACGCCCCCCAAATATATATGTATATGTTGTATGTATAAAAAGGATACGCGTTAAGAATTGAATGCGATTGAATTTAATTGAAATTAAAATTTATGCCACCACACTGGGAAAAAAACGCTTCCCACACTCAGAACGACGAAGGTCGTCAAAACCAAAATGTTATTGGCTTTTTGCAACTCTTTTAGCATTTATATCATTTGCTACACAATTTTCAAAACTTTTTCTACTCGATAGTATTGAATTTTTACATTTTATTTGAATTATTTGTTATTATTCTACATTTTCGTCGACGTGTTGTCACAAAAAATTTTTTATACACAAGAAACCATCCTCAGATGTCACAAAGTAGTGCGAGCGAGACCACTGTATGCGGAAAGGAAAAAACTTTATGGAATTGAAGAACACTGGCGTATTAGTACGCACACAAACACATACTCTCAAAAAAGCAATCCAAGAAAACGAATGGAAAAAAGAAAAAGAAATTGGGCGCTGGCGAAAAATATGAATTTTTTTCTCAACTTTTGACTTCTTTGGCGTTCACTTATACCAATAGCTCTGGGATTTTCACTATTTTTACTATTGAGGATATAATTTCACTGTTGTTTGGAATAAAGTTTCCTCGAGCAAAGAACCGATTTGAGGCAAACGATTCTGGAATAATTCTTTAATGAAAAGTGCGACCGTACAATTTATTTCTTTGAAGACCTCGACGCGACAACACGAACACGACTTGGTATTTTGACACTTCTGGACGTTCTGCTTTTCTTGTTGGTTCTCGTTCCGTCGCATATCGCATTGTGGTGGTTCTTTTGCAATTCGTTTCATTGGAAATGCGGTGAATTTGGACGAGCACGCCATTTTGGAAAATAAAACAGTTGGAAATATGAAACGAATGGAATTATTTTGACATTTCCGTGTTCAACGAAGGTAGGTGGTGATTTTAATAGATGGCAGTGTGAGTCAAGTAGATGAGTTCGTTGAATCAGCTTTTAATAGGCAGTCTGCACTTATAATAGAAACAATATCATTTTTAAAAATTGCTGTCACTAAGGGTGGTATTCACCAAGAAATCTTAAACTAAGTGCCTCATAAACCTATTCACCGACCACTATTAGTGCAGATTTATGAGCGCTCATAACACTTAAGAGTGGTCGCTACCACTCTTAAGTTATGAGCGGTTGTTGTTTTAAATAACTTCGAAAATTCGAAATTTACTGACAGCGTCATTTGTGGTTGTTATTCAAAAATCAAAATGCAAGGAGAAGGAGCGTTGAAAAAAATAAGAAATTCGAATTATGGTTTGCAATACAGAGAATGAATTAATTTTACGTTCTACCTTTTCTTAAATTTCCGAAAATTTTTTCTGTTTTTTGTTTGCTTAACAGCTGATTTTGACAATTGACACTGAAATTGTCGAAGTAGTTCGAAAAGTGTGCGTTCACAGGCTCAACACCCTTATTTTTCGAATATTCGAATTAGCTCAGACTAGACCCTATTATTGCTTGGTGAATAGCACATCCAAATTTAAAACTAAGAGCCTCTTAGCTTTAAGAGCGCTCTTAAGATTGTTTGGTGAATACCACAATAAGTGTGCCATTTAGCGTCCAGCTTTTAGCTAATTTCTAACAAAACTAAAACTATAAATAAAAACTCATATAATATTAGTATAGTAGCATCTAATTATCTAATCTAATATTCTTGATTTAAACAGCAAATATCCTTTCAATCGATATTACTATTCCACCCCTCTCATTCCAAACTTCAAACAGGTGTACTTCAACAGCCGTATTTATTAGATTTCCCTAAATAGCTCTTAACGGATGAATAGTTATGTAGTGAATAGCACTCTATTCTACGTTGCATAAATTCTTATTTATAAACCTATTATAGCAATGATGTGTATTTTCTACCTATTAATAGCTGGTGCGTAAGAAAACCACCAAAAAGGAAAATCCCAGGTATACTTCACTATGACTGCTATTATACGGTGAAATTTGTTGCACGAAACTACTTCGAATTCTTCTTTGTTCTGTCATCCCTTGTCGCAAGTGTTATTACATGATGAAATCCAGTTTCATGAAACTAGTTTCAGATTTCTCTTTATCTTTCATTCGGTGTTTTATTTTTGGGGAAAAATAGTTATCTAGTAGTGCCTGGTTGCTTCAAAAACTCTTTTATTGGCAATTGAAAAACAAAAAAGTCATTATTATTAGTATTATTACTTATTCATGCCTATTATGGAATTCGCAGGATTTTACTCCCGGGGAGTTGACAGGATTCGCGGTAGATTCGTATTCTCCTTATTTGGTATTAGTGAATTCGACGAATGAGCTGTATTATCAATACCAGAACTACCTTATTGCTTTTCACTGCTGCTGTCCTCTCTGGTTCTACTCTGTGCTGCTGTCATTTATGTCGACAAAACGAAAAAATTAATTTAACTTGATACGCAAACAAATTTGAAATTAAAATAAAGCAAGGTTCAGTTTTAAGTTAAGAGTGATATTTATAGTGGATTCAATTGCATATTATTTTGATGTAAGAGAAAACTCATCATGATATACTCGAATAGAATTACGCTACCAAAATTAGACTATTTTGAATGTTTCGGTTGAGAACCTACATTCAAATAAAATACTCATTAGATTGCATACAAATCATAATTTTTTTTATATACTTTTTTCCATTTGGAAATCTGCATAAATGGTGGACCAATGCTATTAAGTGATGTTTGCAGCCTTTCCCAAAATTGTTGCTGCTCCGAATACTCTTTTGTTAAGTTTTTTGCAACATCGGGCTCAGTTTTCATCAGCTCAACTATTTTACGAAATTGTTCCCCATTTGTGGTCTGCTTTCTTAAAAAGAAGTAAAATAAATACTTGAACATTCCTTATCATAAATTTTAACTAACATATTTGCACTTTCCATGTTTTGTTTGTTGTTTTCTAGTAAGTTTTTGTCTTAACGAATTTCGATTCGCTACAAAAATGTCGCGAATGTGAAATGGAAAAAATTATATATTTTTTTTTTTTTTATAACGCCAGTATACATTGACAATCGCTAGATATAGGGTAGTCAAATTTAAAACCTAACTTCTAAAAAAACACATTTCACTTTCTTTCTGGTTGAAGCAATCCCGTATGCACAGTCTTCTCTGTGGCAGTGTTCCTGGAGCCAGATTCCCCAAGAGTAACATTAAAAAGCTCACATTCACGCCCTATGAAAGACCGTGAGTAAATTTGAATGATAGTGTACACTTCTTCTATCAAAAAACTCACCTTAACCCTTGCGGAATCCAAATTAGAAAGTCTGCACCATTTTTCGTTTACACAATAAAAGTTTCCTCTTGCGGAATTTGGGCCCCATATTTTTTTGGATATGGTCTACAATCTTACTCTCTTTCCTTTTTTATATAGAAAGCAGATTTCAATTTATGAGGCTTGCCATTAGTGCCGAGATTTGGCTAATTTCACTTTCCAAAGAGTGAGTGAGTAGAGTCACTGCTGAAATGCTAAATGTAGTAGTAGCCAAATAATGCACTAACCCACTTACTGAATTCCTTTAGCTAATCCATTTTCAATTGAAAGTGACTCACTTGATTCACTCCTGGGAAAGTGAAATTAGCTAAATCTCGGCCATAGAGGAATAAAGAACAAGAGGGAAAACCATTACTTCTCTCGCCGAGCAACTTCCATTATGTTTACGTTGTTGCTTTTGTAACACGAAATCTATCTGTGATACCCGTATTTCTTCTTCTTTTCATTTCCGGTGTTACGAGTAGTGATCTTGAAGCGATCACAACTCTCCCACTTTTCTGCTTCACACTAGTGATCCGCCTGTGGGGCACGCCGCGTTGACCTCAGAAAGCGTCGGCAAGCCTCCCGGTTTTGGATTGTTCCATGTCTGAGGCCAACCAAATGCTGCTGTTTTTGCATTTGCTTGTACCAGGAGTGTTTTGGCCTGCCTTTTCTTTTTCGTCGCGAATTTGTTGAAACGTTGTACGGTATTGCTTTTTGGACTGGGTTCTGCGGATCTCTCCTTTGAACATGACAATACCAACTGAGGCGGTCGTGCTGAATTTTGTGCAAGATGGTACTTTTGACATGAAGGCTTCCACGGATCTTAGTACTTCTAATTCGATCAAGCTTTGTTACTCCTGCTGTCATCCGAAGCATCTTCATTTCGGCTGCCGTCAATTTTCTCTCATACTTTTTGTACATTGTCCAACATTGTGAACCGTATGTCAGAGCTGGACGGACAACTGCTGTGTAGAGTCTTCCCTTCAGCTTAGGGGGCATTTTTCGATCACAGAAGATAGCGGAGTTTTCTCGCCACTTCATCCACCCTACGCTTACTCGATGATTGATGTCGTCATCACAAGTTGCTTCACTATTGATCATAGATCCCAGATATTTAAACTTTACACACTTGGGAAGCACATTTCCATTCAAATAAATGTCTGGAATAGGCTTGTCTGGATCAGAAAAAGGGCAGCACAAGTATTCAGTCTTTTTAGCGCTAATACGGTACCCATTTCCTTCCAGAACATCAATCCAAACGTCAAGTGCTCGTTGCAGGGAAGTAGGATCCTCGCTTATGATGGCTCCATAGTCAGCAAAGAATAATTGTTTTACTTTATTGTCCGTTACTTTTCCTTCGAGCAAATAATCCAGAACAGCAATAAAGAGCAGTGGACTCAAGACACTTCCCTGATGTACACCTACTGTTATTTGGAATTCTTCGGTGACTCCAGCTGGTCATCTCACTTTTGTAACTGCTCCCTCGTACATGTCCATAATTATTCGCACATAGGCTTCAGGAACTCCTCGGTGTCTGAGGGCCACCCATATCAGATCTCGTGGTTGTCGATCGAATGCTTTTTCGAAGTCAACCAACACAATATGCAAATCCTCTAAGGCATCTCGGTGTTTTTCCATAATGATCCTTATACTTTGGATTGCGTCTGTAGTTGACTTACCCGCGACAAACCCGCATTGGTCATCAGACAGCCTTATTATTTTCCGCAGTCGGCTATCCAAGACCCGCTCAACGATCTTCATAGTGTGGGACATCAAGTTGATCGAACGATAGTTGTCACAGCTTCTGGTATCTCCCTTTCCCTTGTACATTGGAAGAAGAAAACTTTCCCTCCATTGATTAGGCAAACTGTCACCTCTTATAAGTTTGGAGATGAGAATCATGAGCCATCTCAACACGATGTTTCCCATATTTTTCCAAAACTCATATGGTACCTCGTCTGGCCCAATCGCTTTGCCTTTTTTGGAGTTCTTAACTGCTTCCCTAACTTCTTCGACTGTGACGTCGGATACTTCCGTAAAGTTAGGTGCAGCTGTTGGAAAGTGGCGCCGAAGAAACTCTTCATTTAAAAGATCATCACAAAACTGTCGCCACCTGTTGAGAATTTTGTCGTCATCCACAAGTAGCAGTCCTTGGGCATTGTGATACGCGTATTTAACTTACCTAATATAAAGTTGTGTCAGTGAATTTACTAAAACCACTTTATTTTCGGATTTGAAACTGGTTTTGAAATCTGAAAATAAAGTGGTGTTTGTAAAATGAGTTTGAGCACAGATGCCGTTGCGTGTGTGTGGTTTGCCCTCTTGTTGTATCTCCTCTGTGATGTCGGCCTTATGCTATGTCCGCACCTGAGAGATAAACTTGTTTAACTCAAAACAATCCCAAACCAACATGATAACCAAGTGGTTTGCCATACAAAATGAAACCTTTTTAGTCACTGGGTTTCGAGATAACCTACTCGAAACCAAAGGCGCTGAATGCACTATTTCCAATATTCCATTGAATTTGACATTTAAGAGAGTGGAAGTGAGTGGAGAGAGAATGAATTCTCTCATACGTCGTTGACGTTCTGCTCACACTTGTATGTCTGTCTCTTTTTAACTTAAGACAAAAAGATAAACTCAAAACTTTTCTGCATATGCGGACACTACTTGGTTAACTCAAACCATCCTGGAACGAAACCCAGGTTATCTTCAGGTGCGGACATAGCATTAGAGGAATAAGGAACTTAGAGGATCAAACGAACAGATGACTGCGTTGGTGTTGGTGCATGAATAGATAGATCTTTTTAGAAATCGGGGTCTGCAAAACTGATCCAAAAATGAAAAAAAAGTCTATTATATTTCGCCAATGGATCGCAAATAGTGTCAACATTATTATTTTGACCGATTTGAATAAAAAATAATTGATTCTTTAGCGCCGAGTGATTTGAGGGTTGCTTGACTGTCTGAGAAGATCCGGATATTCACTGAGGATAATACGTATTCTTTTATCCACTATAAAGTGGAAAACTATAAACGTAAACCTATTCACATGAGCACGACCAACGTACGACGAATTTATCAAGAAATGTGAAAAAAAAATTTTAAGTACCTTACAAGCATAAATTCCTCACGAATTTTTTAGGAAACGATGGAAATATAGTTCATACTTATTTTTAGGTGGACAAACTCTTATTTTTGTGCCTAAAATTAAAAAAATAGAGGAAAAGAACTTATTCGTTACGAATAAATACCTACTAGGTACGAACTATCAGACTTTATTCTCGTTCCACATATAATCCACACTCGAACGAATAAATTTCTCGCGCGTGCTTAGCCTCAAAATCATTTTTGTTTTTGTTTTGGATGCAAATTGTGTTCGTTATTCGTGACGAATGTAAAACACAAATGTGAATGAAATGTCAAAATTAACGAATATTCGTTCATTCGTCGTTCTCATGTGAATAATAATTTAAACCTCTTTGATCGCAAGAATCTCCGCTGGGAACACTTTACAATAATTTGAAGGCGGAATGAGAGACTTACATTAAGTCTGTCTGAGTACACCCCACAGCCGACCCCCTCCTCGGTTCTTAAATCATCTGTATAGAAATGAATTGAATCATCACTCAAGTATTCTTCATCCTCCGAGATAGTTCTCGGTGGGGTTGAGATTTGAGACTTGAAACTTGTCTTCAAGAATCAATCAGGGGATGTCGTAGCCGGAGTGACTGGGGATTGATCTGGATGTTTACTATTTACTAATATTCGATGCATTAGTACCTCTTTCAATAGCTAAACGATACACTATGCAACGGATGTCATAATCCCAAACTATTTGCTCGTTCATTCGACCACGAGGGACTTTCACTCACACGTTAACTCGTGCTGTAATTCGGCTCCTAAACATAAATTTTTTTTTCTACACGTATTTCACGAATAGAAGCATTTTTTTCCTCCAGCAAAACTGATAGCTTTTACTTCTGAAAAGTGAAACTAGAAATCGTTTTAAGAATCCACGAGTTGAGAACTGACATCGAGCGAAGAAACTGGCCCTAAGATAACTTCAATTGTTATAAGAAAACAAAATCAATTTTCTCATCCTTAACCATAATAAATATTTTTATTCGATTTTTTCTCTTCATTTTTTTTTTAAGTATTTGTTTACAGATTGTTTAGTTTTGAATTAAATAGATCGTAACAAAGATTATTTTCCACCTCTTGAGATTTCGTAATTTAAAGCCTTTCTAGGAATAATTTCACTCAGCAAGAGTATGAAGTAGTTTTTCAAGTAGGTAATGTAAGTTTTTATTATATTCTTTCAACAAACTTTTTATATTTTTTTTTTTTTTTTTTTTTGTTTATCTATTTATAAAATTACTCTTAGCTGTTTATTAGAAAGAAGTGTAAAGGTATCCACTTAAATTGCACATAAGAAAACCTGTAACCTATCTTTTCTTGTTAAAGTCAAAATTAGTTTTAGTTATTACTTTTATTCGACAGTATAAACACCATGTATAAATAATATATATTTGACAACATTTAATTAATTACAACAAAGTATAACTGTTGGAGTACAAAAAACATAATATAAAACAATAAAAACAATTACATTTGTAAACACATAGCATTTGTTTTTTAAACTCTTTGTGGAACAGACATTTTATAAAATAGAAGACAATGTTGAGATTTTAGTTAAACAACAACTAATGTTATAACAAAATTAAATAACTTTTCACTGATTACTACCATTCACTGGTATAGGATAAACGAAACTTTAGATTATAAATTCAATAGAAACTTTCATTGTAAATGTGCGAGATTTTCTTCTTCTTTTTAATTTTTGTTCTTATAAAACTGTTAAATGTTTTTGTTGCAAGGCTTTTTCGTTTTTGATTTCATAAAAATGTGAAAATGTATATCAATAACCTAATTTGCTTGTTTTATTTTTAAATAAAATAAATATTTTTTTTTGTTTTTGTATAAATATATTTACGATTCATATTTGTCATTTCACAATTTTCGTATGCTTCCGTCTGCCGTTGCAGAATTTATTTTCGATCTGAAATTGTAAGTTGAGAGTAAATAAGTAAAAGATTAGATAGTTTTTTAAGTTTTTGGTGGGGGACTAAACACACTTTGAAGCTTTTGTACACAAAATGGTGTCTTGAGAATAATGTTTCAATAAAGCTTAGCTAGAACTGTAAATTTTAGAAAATCCAAAGTGAAAACAAAACAAAAGACTCTGAAAATAGTTGGATGTGTTAAGAGTATGTATTTTTTAAAACAGAAGTAGGGGACAAAACACCAAAGAACACCAAACGGTTATTTTTTAACATTAAACTTATATTTATTTGCCTTACTTTCAAGCAATGACAGATGCGGCATTTTTGTAATGAATCCAAAAAATTTACTTGAAAACCCTACTTATATACGTCTATACTGAACGCATTACGCACTGGTCAGCAGTGCAGCAATTGAAGTAGGTATGTCATTCATAAAAAAAAAAAAAAAAAATAGACTGGGTAGTGAGACACGAAGTCTAAATAAATAAAAAAACAAGGTCTGCATTGCGGAAATGATCTAGCTAGCCTGCCATTTAGACCCACATATTTATTTCCTTTGAACACTATTTCCAAGAATTATTTTTTAAATGTTTGTTTAGTCATCAATGAAGAATGGTGGAGTCGCTGACGATAGTAGTTGACAGTCACTTTTTTGACTGTCGCTTTTTTTAAATAACATTTTTACTTGCTACGTGTATTTAAATCGCATTGCTTTTCCAATGCAACTTGCACGACACAAGATGAAGAGGAAAAAAGTGTGTTGAATGAATTGATTGCAATATAGATTGGGAATTGGCTTTTTTTACAATTGATGTCCTTACGGACGGCGATCAGATAAAACTGGAAGTCTGAAAAGACAAAATAGATTATCTAGTTCGAGAAATGAATTCACTAGTCCATGGTAGCCTTTAAATACTCATCCACTGCTACATTGCCGTTCACTTCTGATAATGAATTTCATTCTTTGCTCCATATAAAGCGACTGTCGCTTTGCTCTTCTCTAGGTTTGAATGAAAACATGTCGCTATCTTTTGGTTTTAAAATGCGAGACTTATATGAAAGACTTACGACAAAGGGAAAGCAGACAGTTTAAAACTAGTTCAGAGAAATAAATTGGCTTATCGGAAGATATTCAAAATGAGATGTTGCTAAATTTTACAGCGGTTGTTTAAGCACAGGTGCTGTTAGTTAAGGCAATTATAAAAGTTTTGATAGCAACTAAGAAGTGGAATTCACAGCCACTAAATGACTAAACCTCATTTGTTTTTTTTTTTTTTAATTGGATAGGGCGATGGAAAAACACCTTTACTAGCACGTTGACCTGAAAGATCTTTTGTGTTTTTCACTTAGGTTTGAACACGTAAACTGTAAAGTTGATCATTCGAGGTTGAGGTCATATAAGAACCTAAAAATATTCGAAGAAGGGGTGTTTCTAATAGTATCTTATCACAGAGGGTAGATCATTGATAAATATCACAAATAATAGTGGACCCAGGTGGCTACCTTGTGGAACCCCGGATTTAACTTCTATTGCGCAGGAAACTTGAGATTTGAACTTAACGTATTGAGTGCAAGATGATAAGTAACTTTCAATCCACTGAACATGTTTTGGAGACCAACCGAAGTTTGAAAGTTTATTAATTAGCAGCTGGTGATTAAGTTGTTCAAAAGCTTTCTAAAAATCAGTATATACCACATCCGTTTGAAGACCATTCATAAATCCTTTTGTGATATATGATGAGATTTCCAAAAGATTTGTAATGGTAGACTTGCCCTTAACGAATCCATGTTGTCGGTCAGATAAATGCGATTTTGTTCCGTGAATCAACTCTTCGATTACTATGGATTCCATCATCTTTGGAATAACGCTGATTTTTGCAATTCCTCTATAGCCACGCATGTTGCATCGGCTTCCTCATTTAAACAATGGTGTAATAAATGAAGGGTTGACCCAGGTTTTCTGGACAACCCTATGAGTTTTCAAAAAAAAACCTGGGTTTTCCAGTCCTTAAAAAACGCTATGCCACAAAATCACCAAACATCCTTGTCATATGAATAAAAACACATGCCATTGGACAGCCCTCAACTTGCCACAGCAAAAACCTAGTGCGAGTTGAGGAAAAACTCAGGTCAACCCCAGGGCTAAAAAAAAAAACACTCAATTTGACATTCAGGGCTTCAACGAACAGACCTTATATTCGACGCCTTATTGCTGTCATACGGCCCCAAATGCTGCAAAAAGTGGTCAAAAATCGTGCCTCTCGTCTGGAGTTTCTTCGAGCCAGCCGCAGCGGCCACTTGTCCGAAATCATTTATTATCTTTATAATAAAGCTATATTAATGGCCATAACATAAAACTAAATTCGTTTTATTTCACACACTAAAAAAGACACCCTTTATTTTAGTAACCCTACTCAGATTTGATGTCAGAACGATTCAGGGGGTAAGCATCGGTTTGCACATGATTTAAATCTATAGCAGCTATTACAGCAGTTTTTGAATATCGCAAGTGGAGACAATTATAGCAGCTTTATCTTCACAGCCTGCCAGAGATAGCATACTTTTATCGCAGGGTATCTATCGCATCTATTAAAGCAGAGCCACCATTTTGTTACTTCGTTGTTGTGTTTGGTATAAAAAAGTATGCTACAAAATGCCCACAACTCAAAATTTGGCAGTTGCTCTGCTTTCTTATGCCTGACATATTGTTGCTTTCTGCTATGAATTTAAAGCAAGTGGAGACTCAGCGCAAGGGACACATCAATTTACACGTTCATGAAATTTAATGGGAGTGTTCAATAATCATAATTACACATAGCTTTTTGTTGTGGGTTTCGCGTTAAGCATTTAGCAGAGGCACAAACCCATTGTTACCAGAAAGTTGTGTGAAGGTATCCTAGAATAGTTGGTATACCTTTATGTCCAAGTACAGGGCTCAGTGCCCCTGTTCTGTAACTATCGCCTAGATAAAAGCAGGCGATAGACGGTGGAAAATGGAACGAAATCCTACTAAATTCATAGAATTTCGTTCCATTTTCCACAGTTTATCGCCAAGGCGATAGTTACAGAGCAGGGGCACAGATTACGTAACTTTACAGACGACTATCGTTCAATCGTCTATCGTAGATTGCATCGTTAAAAGATTGTTCCATATAATCTTGCTTTCAGTGGTTGGAGGAAAGCTGTTTTACGAAAGTCCTACAAATTTTGGCAACTTTTTCAGAGTCTTAAACACGTCCTGAAATTCAGACTATTGTGGTCTAAAACGTTACAGAATCCGGCCCCAGGAACAGCTTTTTTTTGATTAGACTTAGTAAATAATGCATTTTTACAGTTTTTTTCAATGAGCAATGAAATGGTAAAAAAAATAAAATTATTAAAAAAGTATATTTTCGTCTAAATACTGTTGCCAATAGATTTAGGAGCAAACAAATTAGAAATTTGACTCGGTTTACACGAGCCTATTTGAAGCGCCCAGCCCAATCTATGACCTCACACAAAAACCAAACCAATTACGTGCGAACACAGTCAAAGTAGCCATTTGATTTTAAAAAGCTCCTTCAAAAAGCGAGTTCCAAAAAACAAAAACTGAGGAACTATGGAAAATGAAATGGGTATGTGATTATTTTCGACTGCAGGGAAGCAAATACTAGCCAAAGCATCAGAGCATGTTTTTTTTCTTATCATATTTCATGAGGCGTATGCAAAAATGTAAAAGCTTACTACGTTATCCAGATACACTTTTATGTAGTCATATTTTAAGTAAATCAAAAGGTATGTGTAGTTTCAAACAAAACAGAACAAAACGCATCACACAACTAAACGAAGACTCATTTGCGCTTACCCGTGTTTTTCATTCATTATTTTTTTATACAACACAAGCGTTTCTAGTCGAAATTACTACGTTGTAGTTGAAGTTTCAAGTAACTTGCGAAGTAAGATTTCTTTTAACAACTATTAAACTATTTAGTTTTTTTTTAACACTGAGACGCGTTTGGTTTTGCCTTTTTTATATATTTATATATTTTTTATCAAATAAATTTACAAAATTGTTTATTGAATGTGAATTGTAAAGTTATGGACGAAACAGTGTGAAACATTTAGAGATGACCACTATACGTATTTATGCGTCCTTTTTTGAAAAAAATGGCGGTAGTGGAAGAGAGAAATGTGAGAAGAGTTATAAAGTTTTGGTTTTTTTGTTTTTAAAGATATTCAAATAAAATGTTTACGTTCAAAGCAGTGGCAAATTAAAAACGGTATTGATTAAGAAATGAGCACACATAAAAAGTATGGCATTGAAAATGAATAAATGAAACAATTTTGTAAAAAAAATATTTTTACTTTTAAATATAAGGCAAACTATAATGTATTTTACGTTTTTATATATAAACTAATGTTTTTATATAACTTATCGAAGCATAAATTAAAAATAAACTGTTTTTTTTTTCTTTTTTTAATAATATTAGCACACTGCTACTTATATTAAATCTTTTTCAGAGAGTACCGGTAATGTGGACCTAAAGGGAGCGTTTTGTCATATTTTTTCAAAGGCGATTTATTGAAATGGAGTTTATATGTGTTTGTGTGTGTGTAGTTAGGAGGAAAAAAAGAATAAAAAAATTGTATTAATATAAAGTCAAAGAAAAAAAAATTAATGATATCGTTATTAGTTTTAAAGTTGCTTAAGGAAAAATATTTTTAAACTTACAATTCCATTGAGAGAACTGTTGGATTCGTACAGGCTTGTGGCGCACGCACATGACACTGTTTGTGACAGATCATTTGGCAGTCACGACATTCATAGCCCTGTTTGCCAGGCCGTCGCGGGATTGATTTTGTACAGATTGCACATACAAGGCGGCTTCTGAAATATTATTAAAAAATATGTTAGTTTCTTCAAGTGTAGACTGAGGAGGAAAAATAGCTTACCCGCTTAAATGTTTGGCAACAAACGTATGATCGTTGTATATGTGAAGTTTTGTGCCCTTGCGACGCCATTTAGGCCGCTGAGCTATTGCGAGGGGAACTATAAAATGCCTAAAGAAGAAACAGTTTTAGTAAAAGTTCAAATTTACAGAAAAGACGATTTTATAAAAAAATGAAATAAAAAGCAGAAAGGATAGTCTTACCAAAAGGCCAGCAAAACAAAGTTTGTCAGCCTTATCGTAGACCAAATATCATCGAACTTTCATTCTTTTCATTATGAAGTTGAAAGAAGTATAAAATCAAGTCGATGGTAATTTTATTAACCAAAGGGCTCATAGGCTTCTTAAAAATGCTTCCTTTGATAGAATCGAAGAAACAAAAAGTAGTCCTGCCGAAAGTTCACTAATTTGTTCCATATCGAAAATTATAAAGGGCTGTTCTTAGAGAATCACATTTATGATGGCAACACTTGAAAGTTGGTTTATGGTCAGATGTATGCTATTCACACTTTGAAAACGAGATACGTTTATGTAAATGTGTTCAGCTACTCAGACCAAAAATTTTCAGGTTTTTGAAGAAGTTCACATTGGCCGATTTGTTGTAACTTTGTGCGAATAACGCGACTGTTTTCTTGTTTTCCTCATTTTACTAATTTTCAAATGAATTTCACAAATTTTCAGTAAGTACTTAAAAACCGTGTCCTTGAAGTGAAAGGAAAACATTTGTTATGTTAGCTGTTTTGGGTGAACGAATTCAGCACATAAAATAGCTTCTGTTCTGTACACCCAACACTCGTTTTTTTTTTATAGGTTTTGTTATAAACGGCTTGAAATCATCTCGTTTTCATAGAAAAACATGTGGTTTAAGAAAAATGTAGGCAAGAACTAGTACATTTTCGGTAAATGTCTCGAGAAAACCGCGTTTTTGTTTCGTTGTGAATAGACTATTAGATCTGAATAAAGAATGGTAAAGAGCGCAAGGAATGTAAAAAAATGTTTTAATTCCCAAAAGAGTGCATTTAAGATTAAAATCTTTTTGATGCCAGAAGAAAGCTGAATCATACTTTGAATGCGAAGTTTCAAAGTGAAGTCACTTAAAACCTAAGTCTATTGAATTGGGTTCAATAAATGATTTTTTCAAGGAGTGTATTGACGAAAGATTGCATTTGTTTTACAACCCTACTACCTAGTGACAGAATATGAACCGAATCACCGCATCAGTGATCGAGTGAGTGAGTGCCATTTTCCCTTTAAAATTCGCCTTGAATAACACATTTATTAGTCTGTTGTCCACTTAATGATTTCAATTCGTTCAAATGCTGATGAAAGAATGTCTGATTGTGGTTAGTTACCAGTGCACGATAACGTGAGCCAAACTAACATAATTCAGTCACGTATTACTCGACCAGGTATGCGGTAATTCAGTCCCTGATTTTGGAAGAAAATGCCACGTCAGACTCTAAATCTTAAGAAATAAATACCCTCAGCTCTGACATGACCCGAATTACGAAAAACTGCCACCGAAAACAGAAATAACATCTTACTGGCCCCGATATAGCTTAAAAGTTTTTGCAAAAAAGACTCCATTGTAAATTATCAGCTAAGATTTAGAAACAAACACTGACGGTGGCGACATGCCCCACGAACGGATGACAGGTGTGGAGGAGTTAAGTGGGACAGAAGTGATTCCTCTGAGATCACGATGCTCATAACGCCGCAAAAAAAGAGAAGAACAAGATTTAGAAACAAACACTCCACCATTACCAAGTATATTGAAGAAGGAATGTATTTGAAAAAGCTAACAAGTTCGACTATTCCTTTAAAAACTACTCAAGTCTTCGACAAGCCTCAAACTCCATATCGGCTATCATATATTTCCATACACACTGTTAAAAGAACTCATATCAAGCTGATTCTGTTCAGTACGTTATGAGAGTAAGTTTATTCAAATGTAACGCAATCTTAGGCTGGTGTACCACAAGGAAGTATCCTAGGACCAACACTGTTCACATTGATTGTGAACTGGAAATATTTTGGCGACCAACAATAAACACTATCAAGTTCACAGAAGGTATTGCACTAAAATTAAAGACGAAATGATGTTAGACCACCAAGTACTAGAACGCAACTGAATATAGTGTATCAAAGATCCACCTAGGATTCACAAAAAAAAGAAATGAGTTCTAGAAATATCGAAACAGTGTTTTAAACCGAATGCCAAGCATTACCATTTAAATCTCTGGTCACAAGGAAATTAAAATGTATACATTTTATTTACAATTTTTCAATCAATAAAACTTCCTAGCATTTTGCTTTCGGTTGAGGTTGAATGCCATACTAAAGCACTAAGGTTAATCACTGGTCCTGAACTCTGAACTCTGTGACTATCGTTTGAGCTTTAGGTACTAAAAAACGTGTTCAAAAACCTGAAAATGCTACCAAAACTTTAAAGACGATATTAAAGTGACTATCGTTCAATTGCTAAATGAAAACTAACTGGCCATGGCTAGCTGCCTTGAGGAACTTCACTGCAGTGAGGCAAATGAGAAAAATTAAACACCTTGATTCTTTAGTAACTTACAATCAAAGGGAATGCTTGAAAATTCTGAAAAAACAAATTGATTTAATTTATTCATCCAGTCATCAAGGTTCTCAAAGCCAAAATGAATTAATTAAGATAGCGATTTTTTTAGAGGTATACAAAAATGAGTTAAGTAATCATGGTGTTGATTTTACATAAAAGATATTCTTATGCAATTAGTGGTTAAGAACGATTTCGGGCATATTTGCTTTAGGACCAGCTCGAATAAAGCGCAATCGGGAAGTTCATTGTCAATAACAGTTTACAAGCGTTGCTATGATATAATTGAAATACAATACGCACTGACCGCAAGTATACCGCCAAATTTAATAATCACTAGAAAAAGTGTTGCCAATTTAAAAATCAAAATATCAAAAAAAAAAACACTCTTTAAATTGAAAAGAAATGAAACTAAGCAAGAGATATAGGAAAGTGGATAACTTTGAGCAGGGGGTTTCGTAAAGAAGTTAAGAAATGCTTAAGAAGTGATTTGCTTACTTCAAAAACAAAAAATTTGTGAGGCATGATGACGTTAATTTTACATGGATTTTAAATATACAAGTTGCTATTTTATTTTAATTGTAGAATTTAACTGCTTATATCTATCTACTTTTCTGCCCATATAAGCAATTGAGCTATACTCTAGTCACAAATGTGTTTAGAGAGCTTGAGTTGAAAGATATTTGATAACAAACTGTTTTTTAACATAAGTGCCTGTTTACTACAGACACAAAAATAGTACTTACCTTTTAACACCATTTTCCATGGTCTCCAAGACCAATGTAGATGCTTCATGTACGAAAGTTTTGTTGCTAGCCGATGAAAAACCTGAGATAGCAGAAGATTCTGAAATTGAGGATCGTCTTGAATGGTCATGTGGTGTCACATTTATTTTCGGACCTATATGTTGGTTTTGCCACATAAAATAATAAACGAATAACATAAAATACGCCACAACGCATACAAGTATGCAACGTTACATAGCAATAAACATTTTTAACGATTGTTTTTGTTTCCATTATAGTTACGTGCAACATTTAACCCATTGTTTTGTTTGCATTTATAGTTATTTGTAATTTTTTATTTTTTCAATTATGTGTGATGAAGCCCATTTAAGTGTTTTTTGTAAAATTGAAACGATCACCAAAAATTAAAAGAAAAAGTATAAAAGAAATAAATTAAAATAAAAAAAATCATAGTAAATGAGATAAAAATTAGTTTTTTGATTGTGTGTTTGTTACAGGAACGGTCAAGTTTACGACATTGGCATTATTAACATTGATCGACATGAAAGTACGGGAAGAAAAAGAAAAGAAAGAAGAAAAAAGAAGGTTCACAAACTTTTACGGGTAAAACTACAAATTTCTATGTATTTTCAAAAGAAGATAGTCTGTGGTGAAATGTGGTGAATTTTAGTGTGATGGGGTGACTACTGGGAAATATGATTCTCTATCAATACAGTGGTTAAAAATATTAATATTGTATTTTTTCTTTTTTAATTTCAACAGTAAAATATCAAATAGTGCCAAATTAAAAATAATCAAACTTTCATTTACCCACTGTAACAAAAAAAGATGTGAATTATGACCAATAAGAGGTGAGGGGGGAGAATATTTTCAAATAGAGTTAGACTAACTAAGTAACTAGAGTGCATTATTACCAAGCGAATTGCTTTTCGACAGTAGACTACGATCAACAGACAATGATCTTGAATCACCATTTAGATTGTTCATATCGAAAGGTATCATTCCATCACGATCTGCTGATTGTGTACGAGTTTTTGATCGTCCCAAACGCTTCTTCAACGTTCCAAAGAAATTACGTTTTTTACTCCGACCACGATCATCCAAATCATCAGGTATTGGCGTAGTCGGGTGTGTATGATGACTTCTTGGAAGGCTGTTGCTGTTGTAGCCGTTGTTGCTGTTGCTGTAATTACCGTTGCCATTCAACTGGCGATTCATTTGATTGGGCGATGAGGCAGCCATGGGGCGACCAAACTGCAAAAACGTGAAAACGTAAATTAAGTTATTGATTTGATATTTTGTGGCAATCAATAGAAATACATATAACACTTCTGTACAAAATTTACTACCAATTTATCTAATGCTGGTGCTGATATTCAAACTTGTGCATACCTGTTTTTTTCTAATTTGCCCCTAATGTGGTCATAATAACATGGTATGGGTGTAAATATTTACTATTTGTTCTTCAGTCAGTTGCTTAAAGGATTTCTTAGACTTAAGGAAATTATTATCATTCTTTTTTTTTAACTGGAATATCAAACAACTAAATAGTATTACTCAGCTTAAAATGGATTAGGGAAAAGCAGCTTCTAAAAAATTGGAATGTTTGAGTGTTTGTGGTAAGGATAAGCTACACAGAACTAGGTTGCCTACTAACAATTTCCGTGCAATCAGTCTTTTTGTAAATTTCTAACCGAATAATATTATGCAGTCATTGAAGCATTATTGGTTCGAATTTTTTTACGGTGAACCGATTTGCATGAAATTTTGGAATTAGGCTCATATTACCCTTAACTTCAAAAGTGAAAATGATTTGAACACCGCCACCACCCTGGGGGTGGTTGCCACCCCTTCTCGGGGGTGAATTTTTTTTTAAATAACCTCGGATATCGATAGAAGGCCTAATTTTAAGCAAAAAATCTTAAAATCTGTTTTTTTTTTTTTGCAAATATCTCCAAAACTATACGTTTTATCGAAAATTTTCTAAAAAACAAAATTGTAGCAGGTTGATTTTGATAAAGTATTCTAAGTGCAATATTAAGCTAGATATTAAAGATTAAAGCCATTTTTTATTTTGTCTGAAATTTAATCGATGTGGTCAATACCATCTAGCGGCGAGCAGATGCATTTTATGCATTCTTATACAAGAGGATGTTTTGTAGTGCTTGAAGTAAGCTTCAAAATGAGCACTATTAAAAGTCTTTTACACGTAAAATAAGTGAGCTGTGGTGCAAATAAAAGGGGAGCATCTAATGTTTTTTTCTTTTAAATCAATGGGTTTCATAAGTGCCATTTCCACCAAAATTAAATTTAATCGTATTCCGCCTAGAATTAACTTTATTATAAAGAGTTTGATAGATAGTATCAGTTTGGCTGCTTCAGGGCACAAGCTTATTTCAAGCACTACAAAACATCCTCTTGTATTAGAATGCATAAAATGCATCTGCTCGCCGCTAGATGGCATTGACCACATCGATTAAGTTTCAGACAAAATAAAAAATGGCTTTAATCTTTAATATCTAGCTTAATATTGCACTTAGAATATTCTATAAAAAAAAATGTTCATTGTCTTACCTGCTACAACTTTGTTTTTAATAAAATTTTCGATAAAACGTATATTTTTGGAGATATTTGCAAAAACCGATGAAAAACGTGATAAAATTGCGAGTTTTTCAATTGCCAATAACTTGAAAAGTATTGGATTTTTTGAAAAACTTTATAAATGATTTTTTCCTTAAAATTAGGCCTTCTATCGATATCCAAAGGTTATTTTGAAAAAAAAAAAAAAAAATCACCCCTGAGAAGGGGTGGCAACCACCCCCATAGGTGTAATTTTTGATAAAAAAACTAACCTGGAAAACCGATATAGAGGAAAGAGTAAATAAAGCTAATATTCCACTTTTCTCACGTAAGAAGGCTATTGGTGGAAAATGCTCGATGGCTATACTAACTTATGGGGAAGTAACATAGTGGACCGCAATTGACAAGCAGGTAAACTATAACAAGCTTGTCAAAGTCCAGCAAACGGGAAGTATGTGCATCAGCGGTGCGTTAAGGATAACTCCTTCGGATGCACTAGACATACTAATAAACTTTACACCCCTAGACATTTTCAGCAAACTAAAACAACTAAAATCTAACTCACAGTGGGCCAACTAATATATGGGCAAACACTAATATTTTAAACAACTTAAGATTCTTCCCGAATCGATTAGACTACACCACTCCTAAGTTGGTGTCTGATATTAATTTCCAAATAACCATACCCTCAAGAGAAGCTTGGGAGAACGGCACTCTGTTGGAGAATGAAGCCTTACACTTCTATACTGACGGATCCAAAACTTGTGATGCTGTAAGAAGTGAAATTTTCTCGAAAGGGCTGAATTTAAGCCTTTTCTTCCGCCTACCTGACTAGTGTTGTGTGTTCCAAGCGGAAATTCTGGCGATAAAAGAAGTCCTCTCCTGGCTTAGAGAAAACGTTGTATCCTCCACGGATATTTGCATCTTCTCGCATCTTCTCTCAGTCAGGGTGCTCGCAAAGCTCTTGCCTCTGTCTCTACAAAACCTGATACGGTCCAAAACTGTAGCACGTCTCTAAATGAGACGTCAGAACAGTTCAACATTCACCTTTTATGGGTTCAATATACCAGGCAACTGCATGGCAGACGAACTCACCAAAAAAGGAACGACTTCTCATTTTCGACCTGAAAGGAACAATATAGGAGTCCCTATCGCTACATGTTATCTCTTGCTAAATCAGGATGCCTCTTAGAAGATGAGAACCAGATGGACACAGAGTAATACATGTCTTATGACCAAACGAATTTGGCCATGGGTGACCTCGAAACGTTCAAAAAGCTTATTGATTCCAGTTCTACTATAGGTATCCTATAATGACACTGCCTAATAGGTAGACACGCCAAAAGGACTTGATGTCTACTCAAATGACTTCTGTAGAAGCTGCATAGAAGAGGAGGAAGAGGAGACAATCTAACATCTCCTTTGCTCATGCCCTGCACTTGCTAGCAGACGGAAAGCTCACCTAGGTGATTACTTTTTCGACGACACCAGCGATTTAGCTAATAAAGACCCTAAATGTCTCTCCCTTTTCGTACGAAGTTCTAGATGGTTTGACTAATTGGTGATCTACTCGTTAGTCATGGTGTTTCAACTCTTTAATTCACTAGATAGGAACCAGAGGGTGATCAACCTTCTGGTTTCAGTAGCATCACAATGGACCCTAGGCATCTAGCCTAACCTAACCCTTACAAGAGCTAAGGAACACATACAAAAATCATAAGAAAATTTCCATCAATGCAATGTGCGCAATGCAAGTAAACACCCACTGCTTATGTTATTATTCTAATGCGTTTTGTGACTATTGAAATGGAATTCCTGCTTTCTAGTGCTCTCAGACGCATTTTGTGTGAAAAGCAATGACAAGATTAAAAACAATTTATTTTATATCTACAAAATTTATACCCCTAGATTTTCCTCTAAGGACAAAAAAATAACCAGATTTGAGGGAAAAAACACTGGCAACCTTGTAGTTTTGTAAACTTGGTTAGAACAAGACGATTTTGACGTCTAAAACAACCTTGTTTCTCTGTTTGTCATTAATATTGTCTGCTATGTTTAACTTCCGCCAATCAAAAAGGACGTAGTTTCAGAGAAAATGTTATTGAAACTAAAGTCAAATTTTCTGTGGATAAAATAGGATCAAAAATCTTAAAGAAAAAGTTTATATACATATTATATACGTGTATATTGTATAAACTTACGTAAATAATTTGCATTGCGATAGGTTTGAAGCACAATAAGCTACAACCTAATACTGCATTGTACAAATGTCTTTTAATTTTGAGCTGTGTTTTATTGTGTTATTTACTTCTCAGAAAGCTCTTAAGCTAAACTCTCAAAATCTCAAAACTACACAATCAAAACTCATACAAACCGAAATACGCAAGAGGCCGTTTTAGTTTTTTACTCACCTCGTCTAACGATCCAATTAAATCCTGGCCATTACCTGTTTCATCGACATAAAAGGCAGGTTCATTTGGTGGATAGCTGTCAGTAGGACTGGCTGTAATATCGGTCATCAAGGATATATCCTGATTCGTTGATGGTATCTCTTCCAATCCAGTTGGTGTTGATTGTGTCTGTTCAGAATTAGTTTCGTCACTTTGTATAATCGGATTTTCAGAATGTTCTGGGGATTCTTTAACTTCGATTTGTCCTTCTTTATTTACTTCAACCTTTTTTTTAATATTGAAGTATGCAAGGTTGTTTTTTTTTTATGTTTAGCGCATATTTTTGTTAAAGCGTTGGGTTGAGTTAGTTTGGCAGCGTATACAGAGTTAGGTTTATATAAAAAAAAAATAAAGTAAAAAAATAACTCTTTTAGATGAAATACAATTTTAAGAAGGTTTACACACTTTAATGGTATTTTTAAAGTTCTTTGTTTATTTTAGTTTTATGAAACGCAACTCAAAAACATTTTTGTAACGAAATCAATAATATGGAAAATTCAAAACAAAAAACATTTAAAAACAATGATTTTTTTACATAAATGGCCAAATAAATAATTACCTTGAATGCGTTTTGATTGTTATTATTCTAAACAAAATGAAACGGTAGGGTGGGAAACAGGAACATGAAAAGAAAACAAAAATAAACATAAAACGAAAAGGGGTTGTTGATTTTAATGAGACTTGACACCAATTTATGTTTAGCAAAATTTATTTTTATATTTTAATTAAATTTGTGGACTGGGAGTTGATAAAAAAGTTAGCTCTTTGTTTTACGGCTCAAGAATTTCGATAGTTGTGACATTTAACACAGTAAACATAAGAACTCTTTTTCAAAAGGCTGAGGTTCTAGTACAGATTTATCGGGTTCGGAAAATGATAAGAGTATCAATTTTAAAAAATTGTTTTTTAACCTGAAAATATAAAGTGTTCTTCAAAGTCAAGATGCCACAACCAATCGCTTCTTAAGCTTTCTTGATTCTTACTTAACATTTTTGATAAAATGGTACTCACCCTCTGCACACTGTGTATTATCAGTGTACTCTTGCTGGGATTGCCATTATTCGTCAAAGCACCATCTTGCAATGCTCTGACCGCAGCATCTGCTAGATCCGCTCCATTCCTAATGTGTTCGTTAATCATTGGTGTGCTTATTTTTAAAGCTTCTTTCAATTTGTACGGCCTCGGTCCGACTGGTATTTCAGCACCCTCAATAAACACAAAATCAACCATTATTGCACCAGCAACTTTTTGTGTCTCATATGGTCGGGGCTGTAAGGCAAGTGTTTGCGATGAAGCTGGCCCTACGGCCAACTCATCAATGCCAACCAAACCAAGACCAAGGAATTTTGGAGGATCATTAGCATTAGCTGGACGGTCGTAGACTTCAAATAGAATTTCTGCTGATTGTGGTGATAGTTCACTGTGAATAAAAGAAATAAAGTTTTTCACATTAATTCTCTTAAAAAGCAGAGATAATTCGGAGTAAATTACAAGAGGAAGTGTTCGTCCCAGTAGGGATTGTTTCCTTGTCGAGCCCCAGTTTGATTTTTTTGTGCCGGCTCATCCATTTCCACAACAACGTAGGGGTCATGGGCGCCAGCTAGACCTTCACCTTTGACTATTTTAACAAGCAGTCGTCTGCCAGATGCCATGGCCTGCATAGAATTTCCCATTTGGTTTTGGTAGGCAGAATTGAGGTTCTCCATGTTATGCTGGATGTTGTTGGTTTATTATTTGAATTATTTGATCAAAAAGGGAAAAATTAAGGATGTTATGTAATGCATTTGAAGAGTTTTATTTTAGATGCCAGTTTGTGATTCGACAAAAGGAAGTTCACTTGAAATAACTTATCTTTTAACTGAGCTTTTTTATACTGAATATTGATATTTGGATTTTTAGTAAGGTTTCGGATTGAAGGCAGTCCAACCAATAATTGGAATTATTGGTCATTACAGTGAGATGTTTAATCAAAGTACCAACAGAATTGAACTTAGTACCAAAGGCATTTCCATCGAAAGAACCAACAGACAATCTCAAACTAAAATTATTCAAAGAAAAAATTTAATCAAAAGCTTAGTAGTTGAGCTGAAATCAAATAAGGCTACAAGTGTAGAAGCAAAAGCGCTAGAAAGAAGCATCGACAGTTGATCTTAAAATATATCTGATCAATTAAATTTTTGCATTTTCTTTAGTAAGTTCGGTAGGGAAGAAGAAAGTTATGCAGAAAGTTATTATTTTTCCAACAGAAAAATCCAATTCAACTCGGAAAGACCCCAATGGAGAATGCACAGGCACACTGATCCGTGAATTCCTCGATGTCGAAAATGGTTTCTGTCACAAGCAATTGCAAAAAAAAAATAAATTTAATATACACTTATGGTCACACAATTAAGTCATTTTTATAAAATGAGGTCTACATATCCATATGAGCTTCAATTATGACCTTAAATAACTCAGAAACCGTTAGAGTTAGCAAAAAATGATAAAAGACTTTTTTGGTAGAGCGTTAAATTTGCTATAAGAACCATTATTACTTGACATGATCTGTTCATTATTTCATAATGACAAAAATTTAAAGTAATCAACAGAACTTTTCCCGTGTTATTTCCATTTAAGACTTTGGCTGTCGGGTGGGTCGGGTTAAAATTAAAATTAAGAGCTATAACTTGGCACGAATTTTTTTAATAGATTTAGTACCGATTTAGGACTATCGTGGAAAAAAATTCGGAAAAAACAAAAAAATGGGCCGCCCTAATGGCCACATTTTTTTTATATACTATTGATTTTTTGTTAAAGAAATGACTATTGCTATATTGGAATTTATTTTCTTTCGTTTTTTTAACGATTGTGATTGTAAATATTTAGAATTTGAACAAATTTTTTTTTGTTGTAATTTGTCATTATTGTGTTTGCTTAAATAAAATCAATTTATGAGGAGGACAAATCTAATTTGCTTCCAGAAGACAGGAGTTCCCAATGAACTAAATAAAAGGTTGCACTAAAAAGACAGGCAGACTACAAGACAGTACAAGCACTCCTATTCAATTTCCATTCCAAGTCCCTTTGGATTTAGAACCCACCCGACAAATAAAAATCCATTATCAGAAGTCCAGAGCTTAACTGAAATCTAATATCTAATAAAACAAAGAAAGGATTATGATTTTGAAAAACACTCATTCGAAATTCGACAGTAAAACTATCGTCAAAGCTGATAAAGTTCTACAGCAATACCTCGTAGTGCTTCAGTGGCCTAAAAATTGTACAAAAAATATTTCATAGTTGACGTTGAAATGCAATCATTGCCAATTGAACACTCTCAAAGCTTGGTAACGATACAGTGGCCAATATGAGTTAGGCCAGTTAATAAAGTCTATAAAATTACGCCACATTGGCTCTCATGGCCTCAATTGATATCCAGGTTTATGTGAAAAAGATATATTTATACAAAATTTGATTATTTACTCTGGGTCTGGTTGAAAAAATGTCTTAAGTAGGCCACCAGGTTGTCATAGTTTTGTTGCGAAGTTCTATTTATTTACTTATTTGTTTCAGTACGGCAGTAAAACCATCTTTTTATTTGAGTTTCTATTTCGAATGTTTTTATTTCATTGTTCAGTGCTTTAATGAGGCGAACAGCTACCACTGCTTAGACCACAGATCTTTCTTAAGCCCTTGTTCCAGCTCAGACCTAAATACTGGTCTTTTGAACTATCAGATAGCAATCTTCTTTTATTATCTCTTCCCACATGTTCGTAAAAAAGCCAGGTTACCAGCTCATGTCTGGGCCGAGTATTGGTACCTGATTCACGAAAATGCAAGACATTCACAAAGGAAGTGCTCCGCGGTGTCGTCAGCTATTCTACAGTATACATAAGTTTAGCACGCTTAAATTCTTGGGAAAAAGAGGTGCCTCATGGCAGCCCCAACAAGCTTTTTTATAGTCTTTTCTGCAACGGGATAGCTAAAACAATGCAATTTTCTTATTGAGGTTGGGGAGCATAAGTTTGGTCTGCCTGCTTTCAATCGAGTCATACCATCTACGGTTGTGCTCTTGAAAGATTCAATCTTTGACTCAAGTCGTCACTGAGGACCCCGGTATAGGCCAAGCGCTGTTTTAGGTCCTGATATATCCTTGCCTTGCGAGTTAGACAGCGATTAGTGAGAAAACTGTTTGATATCCTCGCGAGTTGGTCAGTGATCTCATTTCCAGTTATCCCGCGATGGCCTGGAACCCAAAAACTCAACGAATTAAGTATTCTGATCGCATTCAGAGAGGTCGGGCATTCCTGTATCACTTTCGAAGTAGTAAGAGGATTGAGTAGAGCTTCAACAGCATGGCTGTCACTGTAGGCAAAAATACTTCTCCCCATCCAGCCATTTATCGTAACGTAGCTTATAGTCATTTGAATAGCTTACTTTTCCATTTGGAAGACGGACGCGTATGAGCCTTATGAGGTGTACAGTCGCATGTAACCGCTTTCCACAAAGGCACCTCGCACCTGCGCCAAATCCGTCATCGGTTTTGAAACCATTCGAGGAAATACGAAAAAGTCCTTTCCTGCTTCAGATTTTAGAGTGAACTAGTCCAGAACCGACGGAAAGTGGACCGTTTATTTTTTAACGCAGTTTGAGCTTTTGGATCATCGTATCGGATGGCAAATTGAGGCTGGATCCAACCGAGAGCACGGCGAAGTCGCCTGCATACGTTTGCGTTGATACTCCAACTTTTTGGTTTATATTTTTTTATGAAATGAGTAAAAGTAAGTTACACCATGCAAAACAGTCTATTGTCAAGCATAAAAATGAGAGTAGGCCATCATATTTAACGATATTCCATACATGTCATTGAGGACCCGAGGATATTAAGCAAATAAAAAAGAGGTTGACATAGCAGAGCTCGTGCCCTACCGCATTTCTCTCAACCATACCTAGTAAGAAATGTAAGGGGGCCTACAATTTTTTCCGATCAAAACGACTGTTGTCGTGAAGCATTATTAGTCAATACCCATGAAAAACAAGTAACTTTTTCTGACACCCTTACGCCACGGAGATCACAAGAGGATATTATAAAATTTGACAAAACAACGATGAAAGTAGACAATAAAGTAAATCTAGGAAGTTTTCCTCATCCGTTATTTCTATTCTGCTTTAGATTTGTCAGTTGTTAGCATGGCTTCAAGAAACTAAGTATTCCACCAAAGGTCTAACCAAATTTCTCTTTCGAAGTCTGTAAAATTAACAAAATTTTTGAAAAATAAAAACAAAATGGAAAGGACTGTACGCTTAAGAAAATAAAATATAAGTAATTGAGTTTTTTTAGAATGAGTTTTAGAAATTAGTTGTGGTTTCAGTTACTGAGACTTTAAAGTCATTACTTTGTTTTCTCCCAGATACTCGTTGCATGATTTATTGTTAACTTAAAACACTCATATAAAAAGAATCAATCAAACACCAAATTGGCATAAACACATACGAGTACGTTTGTTATGTCAAGCATATAACAAACAACTTCATTTATTCATTCTAAGGAAGTGACATCAACTAAGGACATTTTATGATCAAGTGGGGTACTTAAGGGTGTTCCTAACATATGAACTCAAACAAAATTAAATAACATTACGCCTGCAATCTTCATTTATAATAAGCATACTTTCGCATTGTCTGAAATGAAATAAAAACAGAATACCGTCACAAGTTATTTTTATTTAGTCGCAATCATTCCGCGTGTGGAGAGATGTGTTGAAGGAGAAGCTTTATAACTGCAAATGACATCTAATGACTTCTGACACGGAAAGCATTTCGTTTGCAAAAAAAACAACGATAAAAAAAAATCATGATCAATGGCATGACACGGAACATGTGAATTCATATATGGGGGAGGTACTTCACAGTCACGTAAAGTGTAAGCTCGTTTTCTTAACGTTTTGTTTTTGGGGGTAAACTTTTTCCTTTCGTCTACTTGAACAAACTGGCATTGATAAATACATAAGTGATAAAAATAAAGGCTCCAAACAAAGAGGCGAGAGAGAATAAATGAGATTTTGTGAGAAAAAAAGATTTACGAGAAAAAAGGTTTTACAAGGTTATGCTGAAGGGGAGCACAACTTTATGAAATAGAAAGCACAACAATCATGCATGTGGTTCTTTTATTGCTTTTTGTTTTTTTGAATTCTCATTTTCTTATCCCATCTCACCGCTAAGGAGTCATAATGAACTGGTAATATTACAGGGAGATCTGGTATTTCAATCTCAGCCCGCGGGCAAGTTGAGTACAGCGAAAAGTCACACGGGTAGATAGTTTCACGTAGAGCTGTTGTCAAAATTTCGCTAAAAAGTAATTAATGTTGAAAAAAGGGAAGGTGTTTGGAAATGCCATCGTTTTTTGCATTTACCTGATAACATCCTGCAATTGCTGTTCATCTTGATCTATTGCCTTAATAGCACCCACGCTATTCATGGCGATTCGAATCTAAAATGTCAAAACATGAGTAATCAAAAGGTAGGTGTGGTAGCATATGGATACTTTAAAAAAAATATTAAATAAAATATATTATAATATGGATACTTACATCGGGATATCCTTCCACACGCATGTCACCTTTCAGTGCATTGTAGTTCATGTTGGTTGTCATTCGTGCACGAAAACGTGACACTGTCACCTTGTAATGCGATGTATCAACTTTGCCGGATTTTTGACGGAAGGTCTTGACCTGCAGCACTGGCATAGCATCGACGTCAAATGTTGTGACCTATGAATTCAACATCAAGTGGGTGTAGTGTTGCCTGTCGGAAAAGTCAGGAGTTCTTAGAAATATCTTACCATATCAGCAGGATTATTTTCGTCACAATTGCAGAATATGTTTGACAACCCTGGGGGTGGACTGTCTGGAAGAACACGAACGATTTCAACAGCAACCCCATGCTGAAATAGAAAAAAAATTAAGAAATAGAATATGACATTCGGTGTTTTTGCTGATTGCTTGTCTACTATACGCTAGTGTGCCAGTAAGTTTCTTCTTCAAGGGATAGTCTAGAAACCATGACTTAAGTAGAGGATGCAATGACGAAGATGAACATGAGGATACCACTAACTTCCTTTGTCACTGCCCACCAATCTGCCACACCAGGAAAAAATTTCTAGGCAGTTACTTCTTCAACGAACTAGAAGAATTTATTAGACACCCTAAGAAACAGTCTCTTGAACTTCATTAAGGCCACAAAATACTTTTTTGTTTAAATTCTAATTATTCAGACGTAAGTTTTCTAGTAAATAATAGAACCACGCGTCTCTTTAAATATTTCTATTCTCTAATTGAGTTTAACTGTAGTTAATACAAGATGGCCAACATGCTATCAATCTATGGATAATCCATCGCTCATAGATATGTTTCTGACAACCTCACATGAAAAAGTTTTGTGCAACGATCAAATAAAACTAACTTCCGAATTTATTCATGACTTAATTTTCTGTTCGTTGCAGTTCAATGACAGAAATTTATGTTCTTCGAAAACTATAAGTTACAGATCGTATCGTTCTTTAAATTGTAATAATATAGAAAATTGTATTGGAAACGACTACTTGGATAGTATTCTTCACAGTACTGACGTTAACAGAAAAGTTTTAATTTTTAACGACCAACTGGAAAGATTATTTATTTATTTAATGCTAACGTTCCTTTAGTCACAAAACGGATAAGAAATCGAAATGGATGTCCATGGTATAGACAAGATATTGAAATTCAAATTAAAGATATAGAACGCTTTTTTAAAAGATATGAAAGAAATCCTACGGATTATAACAGAAATCAATATATTTTCTCAAGAAATAAAGTTACTGCTCTAATACGTTCATCAAAAAAAAAAAAAAATATTTTATGAATAAACTTGATGTTTCGTTGAGTTCAAAGAATCTTTGGAAAAATTTGAAAGAAATTGGTGTATGTTCATCTAAATCGATTTCGAAATGTGTATTGAGTCTACAAGAAATTAAATCATATTTAGCTTAGTTCTCATCTAACATGAGTTGTTCCTGTTAATGATAATGAACTATTTTCATTCAACTGTGTGAACGAAAGTGAAGTTGTAACTGCTTTAAAATCCATTAAGTCACATGCATCTGGTACAGATAATATTTCACCAAAGTTTATATGTACGATTTTACCAATACTTATCAAGCCTTTGAAGCACATTCTGAACGCATGTATCTACCGTTCTGAGTTCCCAGAAGTCTGGAAAAGTGGAAATATTGTCCCTATACCCAAAAATGCTAATGACCCGGTCTATATTCAGAGACCAATAAACTTGTTACCTTTTTTTGGTAAAGTACTTGAACGATTAATGTCTAACCAAATTTCAAATTTCGTCCAAATTAACAATATGTTATCTAAATGGCAGTCAGGATTTCGAAACAAACATAGCTGTGAATCTCCTGTTCTCAAGGTAACATCTGATTTTCGAGTTGCTCTTGATAAAAAGCAGTTGGCAGCTATGCCTCTTCTAGATTTTTCAAAAGCCATCGACTGTGTTGACCATCAAATGCTGGTTTCGAAACTAAGCACCAAGTTTCGTTTTTCAAAAACTGCATTAAAACTTTTGAGTAATTATCTCTGCAATAGGGTTCAAATAATAACTACTGATCAAGGTACTTCTAGTCCATTTATTGTTAACTGTGGGGTGCCTCACGGGTCAGTACTAGGCACCTTTTTTTCACTTTTTGTCAATGATCTTCCAGATATTTTCCATAATTGCTTCATCCACATGTATGCAGATGATGTGTTATTTTATATTTTTAGAGAATTAGGGTTAATGGATGATTGCATTGTCCGTATTAATGAAGATCTTATAAATATTCAAAACTGGGTTCTTGAAAATAAACTACAGTTAAACCCTTAGTATGATTTGCTCGAGAAGTGAAGTTAATCTTGAAGACTTTCCCAAAATTATATTAAACTCGCAAGTTGTTGAATATGTCTCAAAAGCAAAATACTTGGGCTTCCAAATTAATAGCAAACTTACTTGTTGTGACGCTATTTCTGAATCCATAAGACGCGTTTACAGTAGTTTACGTTCTCTAAGGTCTTCTTCAAACACCTTGGATCCTGCTTTGAGAAAACATCTGGTGAAGAGTCTTGTTATACCCTCTCTTACTTTTAACTGTAATGTATACTCTTATCTTGATTATAAGTGCAAACGTAAACTTCATGTCGCGTTTAATGATTTTCTACGATTCATAAACTGTATTCCTAGACATGAAAGTGTGTCAAATTTACATACTTCGTTGTTAGGAATTAATTTTGATAAATATTTACTGTTCCGTAACGTTATTTTGCTAAGCAATATAATTCAAAATAGAAGTCCAAAATATTTAGGTGAGATGCTTCGATTTGCACAATCGCAAAGAGGACTACGATTAATTTTACTGCGTTTTGCATATACCATTGCCGAAAGATCTTTTTTTGTAAAAATTGTTCGATTGTGGAATAGCCTTCCACTTGCACTTCAATGGATTACCTCACCAACCATTTTTAAGAAGGAATTATTTAATTATTTGTTGACATTAAATCAAAATGTAATTAATAGTTTGTAATTAATACTTAATTCATTTTAAAAATAATTTTTGATATTCCTTTCCACTTTTTTTCTTTTTTTTTTTTATTATTATTATTATAATCGTATTCTTATATAAATACTTGGTTTTAAATTTAGATGCTATAAAAGATTGAATCTTGCTGTATCGCTGTAATATTTAATATGATACAAATACAAATACAAAATAAAAAATACAAAATGGTTAAAAATTGACCAACCATAAACTCATAGGTTTTTAGGACGTTACAATACTCCAGGGTAGCAAAATGGATCTACATTGATCTAAGTGTGACGGAAAAGAGATCAACCGTCAGCTCATTCTACCTGGCGTAAGCAGCCTAGAAAATATATGAACTGTAAAAAGTATGGTGCATGAGCACATAATCAGTCACATATCTTTCATAATCTGTAAAAAATGGTATGTCGAATGTCATGATTTGCTACTGAATTTCGACAATTATCAGCTAACGCTTGTTTCATTTCAAACTCAAACCAAGTTCTTCTTTTCAATATCGACTAGTTCTGCCCGGAAATAGTTTTTTTTTTCTGAGGGCGCATTTAAAATTTTTCAAAGTAAGATAACCTTCAGTTAAGAGATTCATGGTTTGTCGAACATCAGCAAAACATATCACAGTCCACCGTTTACACGTTTCATTAAACTCTTAAAACAATACCGAGTCATATAAAACCACACACAACAATCCCAAAATACACTATTTGGTAATGAGTTGGAGTTCCACATGGCCTCTAAGGCCAAGGTCGGTGTATATTGTTTCATTGGTATTGTTGTGTGTTTATGTTTCCATTTCCATACATTACGCAACCCACCAACCCAAAATAAACAAACACACGACGACGACTTCCGATACGGTGATTGCTTACATGCATGCGTTATTCCAAACACGAAAGCCACAAGAAATAAAATCGGTTTTTGGGGGTTTCATTATCAAAAAGAAATAGCAAATAATTTCATCTGGTGGCGGGATTTTTAATTTCATTTGACATTAAAAAAAACATGTAAAAGCATAATTGAATGCTTCGCATTGGAATTGTTCCATACAATGTCGAAAATGAGAAACTAATCAAAATCAATGAAACCGGGATAATTGGGCTGAGTTCCAGATGATTAAGTTTAAGATGCGAACGCGATAAATTGAACTTGTCTTAGAGTAAGGCCAGAATGTTTATCAAAATAACAAATAATCGGAAGATAATTGTTTTCAAAGCTATTAAAAGATAAAATGAAAAATAAATTGTTATTCATTTTAACGCTGCCTTTGAAAAGGCAGATGGTATTTTGGATTTCAACGAGTGAAGTAGAGAAGTCTTAAAAAATAGTTAAACATAATCACTTCTATAAAATGGATAGTGGTCTTTGTTGAATTGACCCTAAATTACAATCCAAAATTACGTGAGTGTGAAAAAATCTCGATTTTCGGAGATTAGAAAACCAATTTATGAAGTCATAATTTTCTGCGAACAGCTTATGGCCACCCAAATACTTTGAAGTCCATATGTGATTTAACCGATCATGGAACGATAATTATGTTTATACTTGGCCAAGGTCTTTAAAGTACAAACAAGCCCATCAGTGTTATCGATAAAAACTTTATACAGTATCTGGGAGTACCCTTGATTTATTTAAAATATGAAAGAATTATTCTAAACTGGTGCAGTGTCATAAGAACGATAAGAATTTCTTGTTGGTTGGTAAGTATTAAGCAAATTTAACACGACAAACAACAAAAAACCCATGGCGCGAATATGTAAATAAATCAGAGAAGAGAAGAAGTTGCGATAAGGCCTTGGAATGTTTGAAGGAATTTGCACAAATATTTGCTGAATGTACATTGACTTCTGAATTTACAAGATTTCAGTGTTGGAAGACATGCTGTTTAATATTTTTTTTTTTTGCTTTTTTGGTCCATTAATTTCTCACAACCATGCTTTTTGAGGGAATGGTGGGGACCTATAATTTTCTGCCGGCTACAATCAGTTAATCGAGAAAGATCTTTTCATGGCGCTGAATTTACTGTCAGAGGACTTGCCAATTACTCAAGAAAGGTGATACTCGTGGAAAAAAATTTTTGGTTTTTGTTAGGATTCGAAGCAAGCAGAGCACCACATTTTTTGGTATATTGACTGAAGCTAGAATGCAATGGTTTTTTTACAGCTTACAAAGCAATCACACTTCATAATGAAATAGATTGGAGTACTCTCTTACTTCATAATGATGATTCTATTACAAATAACTTCGGAAAAGAATTTTATACAACCATTTTTTATGTGGTGCTCACTAAATGGTTTTTGAATACCCTTTATATGTTTCAAGACATTACGAAAGCTTAGAAGGAAAGGATGGGAGGTGAAAGAAGATGATTGCTTTTGAATTCCTAAATATGTCGTAAAGCCATCTAAAAATTTAGCTCGGTAAGGTATTTCACATTCGTGTTGTTCGACTCATAAAAGAGTCTCTATACTTGATAATGCGTCTGAAATTAGATTTAAGGTTTAACTGATAGGCAATCCCGGATGGGCGAGTATTAAAATTGAATTGTTCAAAAGCAGAAATGCAATTGGTTATTTTATCGGAGCACTGCTAGTAAAAATAGCGATAAGTACAAGGAGGAACAGGAGACGTTTCTACGGTGTTCAAATGAAACAAATGCTTCCGTTATGGTTCCTTCTACAATCATCTTTAACGTTCTATTTTGAATTCTGTCTAATAAACGGTAGGTTTCATAGGCACTTAATCGCAGATATGAAAGTTGCTTTTTTTGAGTATCAACCTTCAAACCGTTCGGACGTGTTTTTTGCCCAGCTCCTACTCGTTAACAAACAATTAATTAATTTTTCCCTTGCCATTCATTTTTTTCTTTCGACACACCTCCCAATCTGCGTCGGTTTTTTTTGTGCAACTCAAAAGAAAAGAAAAAATAAAAATAAACAAACTATCGTGCGCTTTTCGATTCCGTGTCACTTTTTGAAACAAATTTGCAAAACCTGTGTCGATTTCTTGTGCAATCACAAAAGAAACGAAATAAACAAACTCTCATGCGCTTTTCGATTCCGTGTCACTTTTTGACCTATATTCAATTTAGATCAAATCAAAAACAATTGCAAGAATGGAAAAGTGCGGCAATGTGTGGCTGTTTCTGATAGCGCTGCAAAAATGATTTCATGTGGTGGTTTATGCGGAAAATCTTTCCATCCCCTTTGTGCTGGTGTGACTAAGCGATCCCTAACTCATTTAAACGAATACCTGCGCAACTTCACCTTCTATTGTGACGAATGCAAACAGATCTCGCTGTCTCACATAATGCTGGCGATAAGGTGTCTGAGTGAAAACATAAACCAGATGACAAACTCTGAGCGAATGTCTATCCTCGTTACAAACTTCTTCAATCCATCAGCTGAGTTCTCTAAAAACTGCAGTAAACTCTGTTGAATCTCATCTGCAAACGATCTCACTTAACCCCACTCCCCTTCCGTGTCAACATGATTCATTGCTATCTGAACTGGCGGATAGATTCGTAGACGTAACCAATGATCTTGCTTTAAATAGAGTATTGATCACAGATCTATCCGACGAAGTAAGAGCGGTTTCGTTCAAAAGCTTTACACCTGATCAGCAACCGGAAAGACCAACTGAACCCAACATGTCCATACTTGATGAATTAATAGACGCCAACCTCACGACAACAACATCTCACACAGCTACTACCGCCCCCTCCGTAGCCGAATTGGAACCTACCTTTTCCCCTCCCACCGAGCCTACCATAAACCGTTTGGGATCCTCTTGGACTATTTCTGAATGGAATACAAGGATCACAAAGCTAAACAACAACAACACTTTAATCTTTACAGTGAGGAACACACCTGTATCAGCTGACACCGTGTGGCTAGAAAGTTTCTTCCTTCGAAACTACTCCATAAAGATTTCTAACATCCAGAAGATCTCTACTCCGAACTCTACATCATTTCGGATTAGCATTCCCACATCTTACGAATGGCTGTTTACAAATCCTTTTGGAAATACCATGAAAATTGGAAAGATGGTAATTGCACGTTGTAAGAACAATAGTAATAAGCTTAGATTAATACCTTTTCCCAAGCCCGCTAAAACACCTTCCAACCCTAATTGGTCTTTTAAAACCCACATAATGCCAAGCTTCGTCCCCTCTTTCCAAATTCCCTGTATTCCTCAGCATGTCCCAGCTCCACAACCCAAGCCACAACTCAAGCCACAACCAAAGCCACATCCAAAGCCCCATAAATCAATTCAATCCAAAATCAAACCCAAAGACGCCACTTATCCATCCACGCTTCCTAAAAGGGTGTCTTTCAATATTGAAACTACATACTCCATCTAATTCCTCTGTTCCAAGCCCACAAATCTCTGCCCCTTTTCCAAGCTTCGACCTAACGTCTGGAGCAAAATACCCTAATTTCGTCAGTTCCCACATACTCAATCCAAACTCTTCCCAGTCTCCTCAAGGATCTTCCCCCTACATTGACCCCCTCTTACCCCCCGGAGTCAAACTCACACAGCAAAACACTGATTCAACTGAATCGCGTTACGCTCTCTCGAGACTTAGAGACAAAAAAACTTATGAGAACATACGAATCTTTTTGTCTTATCTTCACGACAAATCGGACTCCCTTTGCTATGAAGGTAAGACCAGAACTAGTGTTATGGTCTCTATTCAACAGGAAGGTCTCCCCACTGACGTCACTAGTCTCAAGAAGCTCTTTGTTAAATACCACGAGTATTTTGATGTGCCTCCTCAAAAAGTTGAAAGTGATCTATGTTCTTTTGGACATTACATCCACTCTAAACGCATTTCACACCTTCAACGTAGCAGAGCTGACCATGAAAAGTTTTTTCGTTCATAATTCAGCATCTCAGAATCTACCTCTTATAAAAGCTGATGAGATGGCGAGAAAAATTTCTGACATCGCTGGAGGAAGCCTAAGCACTTGGTTGCACTTTTGGCGACGTTGTATATGTGATTATTACACAACACATAATTTCAGATACATACAACCCAGAAAAGAAAGGTGTTGGGTAATGCAAGAGAAAATTGACAGACGGACAGAATATTCACCCTTATTGCGATAGGCGTTTCACTAAAACGCCTAAAAAATGACAGAGCTCCAGCCGGGATAATTTTTGTTTTCATAAAAATATAAGTTCAGCCCTCTCTCTGCTCCTCATTGCTCTTACCATTCCCTCAAAAAATATTTTATTTAAACGGCAATTGTGGCACCTAGAGATAAGTCATTTTACTGGCGTTTTATTAAAACGCCATTCGGAATAAGGGTGATTGAGTTCTGGAAGCATTAAGTTTTTTAGTTATAATGCTGTCAACATCGAAATTAAATTTAATTCGTTTATGATGCCGTTCCAGTTCCACAATGGAAGAACATGACTTTGAATCTGGAAACAAATATGAAAAACTGAGAGGCAGCAAAACAAATGATTGGATTTGTAGTTTTAGAAATGAGATTAATGAATATGAGAAAGATTTTCGAAGAAAAAACGGGGCCTTAGAGGGTACACCAGCAATTATTTGTATTGAACGGTTCGAAAGGAAGTTACCAATCACACGAATAAAAGTTTTATATAAACCAAAAGCAAGCGTTTTTTCACTTGATATTTCAAAGGTATTTGCAAACTCGCAAATACCTTTGAAATATCAAGTGAAATAATCTTACTTTCTCCATAACGATGTAAAGATTTGTTACACTGTTTAGTGAGATGTACCATCAAATCACCAGTCACCAGTGGACATTTTGCTACGAAAGCCGGATCGTGGGTTGTTAAGAAGCTTTCGATTTAAAAATATTTCTGGAGCTGATGATCAATCAAGGTTTTCTTGCAAACAAAGGGCAAGTGCAATAGGTCGATAATTTGGAGGTGAGGAATACTCGCCTTTTTCAAGAACAAATGCTGCCATCCACTCGGAAAGAAATCAGAAGAATAGAATTGGTAGAAAAGCTTACGCAGTAGTTTATCCAGTTTGGAAAAACACATATTCAGAATAACAGTGGTGATATTCTCCGGGCCAGCGAATGTTTAGATGTCAAGATCTTTGTGTACCCTTATTATAACTGCACGAGTGCGAGGAACATAATATTTGATATTATATCGTCAATGGTATCGATGTGACTTTCGAAGAAACGTAGTGATCAGTTAAGGTTTAAGGTTTATTAGCGTCTTTATGATTTTCCACCCGTTTTTAATAAAAAAAAAAAATAGTTTTATATGAGTCACCTACTATGCTAATACTTTGTAATGCAACAAATTTTTTAATTGATTTTGAGTTCTCAAATCTCAAAGTCAACCAATTTTTTCGTCATAGAAAATTTTTACAAAGTTTTGCATTATTGAGAGCCTTTTTTTAAATAATCAATCCTCATTTTAGTTCTTGAGTCAAACGGTAGGCTCACCCTACTATACATTTTTTATTTTTATATCTGTCTTCGGCTTTTATGGAATCTAATGCAAAACACCCTATATATATATATTCAATGTTCAAATAATTACAAACCAATATTCGTTGACCATTGAAAAAACACCATGCAAAGTAAAGGCTTTCAATTATACGATTTCTAAAGCAAAAAAAGTTCCCTCGAAAATTTTTTCAAAAGCCTGCTGTAAATGGGTCACAAAGAGCCAGCGTTCATGTTTTCGTTTTAAATTAACTCAGCCATGGAATTCAACTCTACATCGCTTAACCTCACAGAATCCCCCTCGTACAAAATCATTCACTGAGAACTAATAAGCAAATAGCATATTCACTCTGACGTATACGTACTATTTTTTTTAGGCACAAATCATATAAACAATCAAATTAAATTCCAATAACTCTCTCCACTCGCAATTGAAGTTCTACGTTGATCGATCGGTTCAAATTTAATGATTAATTATACCCTTACTCAGATGTCAGCCATCAATCAATGGCCAACCAAGACCATTAAACTCAAGGCGATCTGGTATTTATTTGTCTCACATCTCATTAATTATTCCGTTCATAAATGTAAATCGAACGAAATGATGTCAGAGACGTTTTTCTTATCTTTCAATACTAACAGACGTATTTTATAGATACAAATATTTGGGATTTCACTTACATCTTCCACTGATTTCTTCAAGGTATCATTGAGAGCAATCACCCAAGAATTTAACAGCTCATTGACAATCACCAGATCACTGTATAGCCATCTGAAAACCTGACTTGTCCACGTAACGGAAGTCTAATAAAGAAACATTTATTTATTCAATTTAACTGACAAAATCAGCGTTGATTCAACAACTTACTGTTTCTGGTCCAACAACATTCGCTGGTGGTGGAACAGTTCGTTTTTTTCTAGTTTCGGGACCGGTTGAACTCTGACGTACAACACGTTTTCGCAATGGAGCATTTGGCCCTCCAACAATGCCCGATCGGCCACGTCCTCCTCCAGCTCCGGCACTTAGTGGTTTTGAATCCTTCAGTAAAAAAAAAAAAAGAAGAAATGCTTGAACTTTCAGTTTTTTACTGTATTGTTTATCTTTTTTACCTTAACATCTTTACTAGATAAAATCTCTTTTGGTTCGGATAGTCGTAATTTATCACCATTTGCTTTAGCACCAGTTGCAACAACACTATTATTTCGACTATTAACAATTGGTGTTTCCTTATTCATATATTTATTATATAAAAATTTACACAGCCATACTAAGAATAGGGCCAATACGGCCCAAATAAATATGAACATTGCTAATGAGTCCATCGATAAGTCACCAATTCCTTCAAATGAACAAATATAATCATCGATTTGATCAGCTAAGTCCATAATGGAGAACAGTTGACATTATTTCTGGAAGGAAAAAATTAAAATTAAAAAAATTCGTTTGTATTAATCGATTGCTTGATAATTTTAAGATGTTTATGAAAAAAATATATTAGAAAACAATAATTTGAAATCGTAAAAGAGTTTGGTATCGTTTTCTTTTTATGGCGTGGAAAGAGACAGCGTTGACAGCTAGAACTCTGAGGATTTGCAAACAACAACTAAAATTAAATTATTTAAATTAGCATAATTTTATAAAATTTAGGCTAGCAGTACGTACTTAAGCATAAAATAAAGTTGAATCGAATAAAATAGTAATGGTTTGTCAATAAAACACAGGATCTCACAAGAATACACAATTCAAACACTATGACATTGATAAAATTAACATAAAATTTTCTTCGTAAAAAAGAAGAGGCCCAAAGTGCCTACCTTGAGGTACACATAAAATTTTCAAACCAAACAATCAACAACTGATTACTATGTGATTATGAGTCCGATCGCCAAGACGAAATGACATGCAGTTCGGTTTAAGACATTTTCAAAAAGTATTGGGTATGATGTCCTCTTGACATCCTTAACGTCTACCTGGACGTAAGAGGCTAAGTAGTCTTGGTGGTCTTGGTCTCTTACCAAACGAAAGGATTAAAGCAATGATGTAAATTTACTGCTTGGTAAAATTAGAGTGCTAGAGAGCACTAGATGTTTTCATCTTGCACATTCCGATTGAAGTGATGCTATCATAAGCAAAAACTTTGGACACACTTTTTTAGAGAACTGTTTATTCTACAAAAAAGTTCTGTTATAACTTTTCCAAACTTTTACCGTTCAGAAGATGTCGGAGGTCATTTCGAAATAGTTTGAAAATGTTTACAAAACTTTTACTCCTGCTGTCATAAGGAGCATCTCCGTAATAAAGAGCCAGAGGCCTTAAGACGCTTTCTTAGTCCACCTACAGTGACTTGAAATGTTTACCTAACTCTTAGACATCTTACTTTAGTCACTTCTAAAACCAGAATTGGTTCTGTCATCATTCTCGAAATTATACTCGACTTTAAGTCCTAAACCTTATTTTTAGGAATCCACATCGAATGATTTTTCCAGCACAGAAGATTGACAAGGGACCAACTGTGGAATCAACACCAGACAATCCCAAAATCGAAAAGTGTATCTATTGGTACGGGATCTTTTCTCAAAAACTATGTGACTACTTCAATCAGAGTTCCAGCAGCGTCTTCGAAGGTGCTGGTAGTGCTGAACACGTTGCAAGAATAACTTAAGCACGATACTATAGAGTTTTAGTTACAACAAAGTTAAAAATGATTGCTAGAAGTCACCTCAGACGATTTTTGCAGAAGCTGCATGGATGAGGAGGAGGAGGAGAATATTCCCCACCTTCTCTGTTCATGCCTAGCTTTAGCTCACAAACGTTGAATACACCTAGGTTCGTATTTCTTTAATGACACTAGTGATCTTACTCACATCGACGCCCTATGTCTCTCAGGCTTCATTGTAAGTATTACAATGGGCTCAACGAGTCTAAGTGTGTTATCCAAGCTGACAGCCACTTAAAGTTACCTAAACTAGGGACAGGGTGTAACACAACAACTAAGGAGATGAGTTCGCAACAACCAAATCCTGCATAGATCTTAACCAAGCCAGGAATATTTAACGAATGTTAGAAATTGCGGTTAAATATTTTAGCTGTATATTTCAATGACTAAACTTATAACAACTTTAAACTCACGCAAAGTCTGGTAACACCATGATATCTTCAACTCAAACGACTGCAATGAGCTCATTTTTGATTGGCCAAGAGGAAACATTTTTCATCAGTAATGATTGAGTGATTTCGTTTTAAACGAACCAACACGAGTCACACTGATGTTTGCAGCAAGTGGTTACAATCCCGTGATTAAAATCACGATATCCCGGGATTTTCGGGATATATTTGCTGAATATTTTGACTTATTAATTTTATCTACTTGAATCTTTTCCGACAAAAATATTGAAAATTGGATTCCACTAGATTGTGAATTAATAATAATTAATAATTAGTAAATTTTTTTCACTGTCATACAACATACAATCTTTGGGTGTATTACAAAACTAGCAAAACAAATCAAAAAAGTTTGTTCTTCCTTTATCATTGTGTCTTCTTCTTTTTGCTATCGGTTTGCAAAACCATACGTACCTACTTAACCTTTATTATTGGCTAGGAAGTGGTTGAAAGCTGGTTTCGACTTGTTCTTGAGCATTATTGGATTGTGTTTTGAGAATTTTCAAAACAGTTCCTTTATTTTTTCATGTGTTTTTCAAGCGTACCATTCTTTTCGTTGTTCTGTTTGACTATTCATAAAATAATAGAACTAGCAAACTTGTTTTTGGGTATCCTTTCTCCCTTTTAAAACTCCTTTGTGCTTTGTGGGTCGAGTTACCGCATCAGTGATCGAGTGAGTGAATACCATTTTTTTTCAACATGCGCTGCAAACTATAAAACATCTGTCTGCTGCTCATTTATCGACATCAACTCGCTCAAACGTCAATATCAAATTGAGGTCCTAAAGTGCTGGATAACGTGAGAAGTAAAGCTGAAAACACATAATTCAGTCGCGTATTACTCGATCACGTGTGCTATGATTCGGCCCGAGTTTAAAGCTAGTAAGATAAGTACAAAAACCAAATGCAATCTCTGCACAAATGTGTTAAAAATATTAGAAGGTATCAAAAATGGTTTTCAGACCTTTGCTGTCATCGAAACACAACAAATAGATTCGGATAACAATCAGCCATCAACTAAGTAATTTTTTTTACAATATTGAGCCAATCCCAGACGTAGCCTCGGGATCCCGGGATTGACACATCTGAATCCCGGGATTGAAAAAATCTTTTGGAATTGCAATCCCTAAGCTAATTTCAGATTGACCAATACAAAATTCAACTACCATTTTCATCAGAAATTATTGAATGATTTCGTTTCAAACAAACTAACACGAGTCAAACCATTTGTTTTTTCTTTCCAAATTACTCAGAAATTCCATGTTAATCCAACGAATAAGAACTGTTTTCTTTTCATCAAATGATTGGATTGATGTCGTGTTACACAGCCTTAGTACAACCCATAACGTGGGTGTATATAGAATAGACGCTTCCATAAAGGAAACTATTGAAAGTGACTTATTTCAACCTTCAATTATTATTGGATTTCTTCAATATTGACAATCTCAACTATGTTTCAGAGCACTTACAACAAAAATGTTGTTTGTTTCACGAAATGTTACGTTTTAACAACCAATTTCAGATTCTAAAGTAAGGAAATAATTAGATTTTCTTCTTCTTCTTCTTTCTTTTCAACGTTACAAGCATCTTGACTTAGAAAGGATCACAGCTCTCTCTCTCTCTTAACTGCTTCAAACTAGTGATCCGATCATGGGTACGCCGTTTGAAACACGAATCCCAAAAATATTGGTGATTTTGCATGCCCTCAGAGACTAATTACACTGTCATGAAAGGGGTTTATTTAATCGGAATCAGTAGAAATGTGTAGGTCTCTTTAATCCTCACAAAGTATGGTTGAGGCAATCGAGATTGGCCAAGAACTGAGCTTCCCCATTTATTTCTTTTTTTTTTTTTACTAATAATTTAGAGTTGAACAGTGTCTTAAGATCTGTTTAAAGTTAAACACACTTTCGAATGGAAGAAAATACGACTGCAAGTATTTTTTTTACAAAATTAACTTTTTTGGCAAGCCATTCGACTCATTGAACTTGCGTAGACAGTACCACTTGTTCTTCAGAACATTACGCACACCTAGCCGGCTAAACACAAACAATAAAAAAAACCTGTACACCTCGCTGATTAATCACAAACTTTAGACTCAGCACGAATTACTGAAATCAGTTTTGAAGATTCTTTTAGCTGACTTTCCCACAAAGCTGTGTACACATCTTGACTGACTGATTGCTGTGCTTTTTCATTGTGACTAACCGACAATTAAAGATATCGATAGTATCTTTTCGAATGCTAATTGAACTTGACATGGCTAACACAATTCATGCAAAAATAAGAATTTTCCGTATTTTTAATTTTTGTTTTTTTTAATTTATCTAGTTTTCAATTTTCTCTGCTCTTTGGCCTAGTTTTTTTCTCTCAAGCTTTCGTGAAAAATTCATCTGTTATTTTGAAAATCGAATTGCAAACAAAAATCCCCCAGAAAAGATTTAGATTCAAATTTTGTTTTTCACGCTCCTTTAACTTTTTGAATCTGAACAATTTTCCAGCCTAAGGGAAAGATGTATATGTGCGTATATTGTATACAATTTAACTCACTCACAGCATTGGCATGCGCAAAAATGCTTCTTCAGATCAAAAGATTTCTACATTTCTGTGCTGTTAGGTTAAAAATGATTTTCAAAAACGCCATATTCGCTTTGTGTGTGTTTGTAAATGTATAAAACTTTAATTTATTTTTCTTACACTCCCGTTTGACTTACTTATTATCCATTCGCAATGCAATTAAAATTCAGCAATAAATTCGTTAAGAAGTATGTAAGTGGTTCGAATCTAAGTCGAAGCAATGGCTGGATTTATTTTGCCCTTTTTCGACAAAAAATTGTTTAATTTGGATGCAAATTCTTCTTCCTGTTTGTGATTGACATAAAACATCTGGGATCGAACTTTCACTTTGTTCACTATTTTTAGAATGAGTCCCCAATATTTTCACCTAACACAACAGGTAACACATTCGGACCATCAAATTCAACTACTTGATGACATAAATCACTTTTCAAAGTAAATTTAGAACAACACACATAATTGGAATATTTCAAAAATTACACAAACGTTGCACGAAAATTAATATTTAAATGGTAAAATATCTAAAACCTATCACATCTCGAGTGGAAACAAAAAAAAATTAGTCAAAAACTAACAAAGAATAGAAAGATACTACTTGCGCTAGTAATACCTACAAATCGGACGGCGCGCGGTTTGAGTTTGAAATTTATTTTTGGACAAAAGACGTTCTGTGAGAAAATTTCGGCTAAATGAGTGTTTTTTTTTTTTTTTGAAATCTTTTTCGGTTCGTCTTTGTTTCCCTCTCATTCGACACCCAGAGAATCAAAAATAGAAAATCATAGGTGCGAAGATACACCAGAAAGAATACAGGGTTAAAGATACACTACACAGCATGCTAATCGGATGCTTTAGTTGTGCCATGCCATGACATCATTGATACAGCTACAACTACTGCTGATGACGCCGCAAACGGGAGGTGGTTGATTTTAATGATGTTACATTGTACTACATACAAATGACGTAATTGAAGTAAACTTATATTTTCGATTTCCTTTGACTCACTGTGTCAACGCAACGCAATAATGTTTTGTTGGTGTCGTTGTGAGAAAAAAAAAAGAGAATGAAACTTTCACGGGGCGCCCTGCTAGACAATTATTTTGAGGAAGGAAAAATGTTCGCATCATCTGTCGTTTAGGACAAAGCAAATTTGTTTGTCTCGTGGCGGGGCACAGTTGAATGTTGTAGGAACATACTTGTGGGGAATTGAATTAATTTTGAAAACCTGCCAACAGAGCAAGACGTTATGTTTTGATTTCATTTTTTTTCTCTCTAAAGATAAATGATTTTAAATAATCTTAGACCAATCCTTTTTTTTTGGTTTTTGGTTATACCACGATAAAAAGTGCAAATAAAAATAGAAATTTGTTTATTCTCGTTCAGTTAGGGACTGAATATTTAATAAGCAGTTTGGTTTAAGTTCTGAACTTTAGAAAGTGTTACTTCCACCTTTGGGGAATAATTGTGGAGTGGAGAGGAAGAATTTTTGCATGTGAGATCTTCCAACACAATATGGAAACATCGATTTCGTTCGATGGTGTTACACGTGCTCCGAATTTCTTAAAGTCGAATGCCAGAGCATCCCAATATCACCCAAAACGTGTTCGTATAATTGCTGGCACAGGTCTTAGTTATAGCATTTTTTTTGTTTGCCTACAAAAAACTTATAAACAGTTTTACCCGAGCCTATTTATTGCTTGCCAACCCAATGAATTTAAAAAAGTAAAGGATTGGTCATCTAATGGTTTCTTCTTCAATCATTTTTCTTAAAGAGGAGGCTTTTGCTAATCTGGAGGACTAACACCTGATTGCCGGTCCATTGTACTGCAAGTAGCAGCCTTCCCTTTTAGTGGTGCATAAGACAGAAATTAGGTGGTTGTAATTTCACATATAACTTCAAGGGCGGAACCCAAGTGAAACTGGGAGGCTGAAAGAAAGTGATGTCCAGAGCAGGATTCGAATACTACCGTCCGGCCTATCTATACCGAACACTCTAGCACTGCACCACGCCCGCCCTTCAATCATAGGTCATTTTGATACTGCCACCTGTTTCCCTTTCGAAATCTTGATAGAAAGTCAGTATTATAACAATTCGGAACGAAATTAATCGCTTAACGATTGAAAAAGGTTGGAAAATGCTGAAAACTTATTTCCAAAGTGAGTGGTGTGTGTAAGGGTGCCGTGACATTGTGCCAAGCGACATTATGCCAAAAGCAGAAATTTGGCACAATGACGCTTTGGAAAAGCGACTAACTAAAGACTTGATTAAGAAACTAAAAAATCATTTGAAACAATCGAATGTATAGATTTTGAGCATAAGATAAAGTAATAGTATGAAATTCGTCTGTGTGTGTAAAAGATGTGTTCTTACTTAGTTCAATTTTAAGATATTTGTGATGAGCTTAAAAAGAAATCTGCAGCCGCGCGCCGCCTTAAGTACAGAAAAGGAAGCTAAAAGCGAAGCGGAAAAAATTTTGGCAAGGGGAGTATGGATTTGTGTTCTGAAAATTAAAAATTCGCGAGATAGCAAAAAAATTTTTTGTTATTGTTTAATATTTTTACATTTATTTAAATTGATGCCAACAAACAATGGCAAAAGCATTTTTCTAAGCTTCATCAATGCTTACATTGGCTTAGAAATATAAAGTTCACATCATGTCAATGTTGTGAATTTTATAAGTGTCGGTACAATCCGACTAAAAATTTGCGTCTTAGAAGGGTACGACAGCATCTAACTGATGAGCTCAAATTTTTTTAAATATAATTTAATGTACCTGGGCGAAACGCTAATTTTTGGAGTTGAAGTTATTGGATCTCTATATCCTCCATGTCCTTATGACTTTGTTTTTAAATATAATTTAATGTTATGGGAAAGAATTTAGCTGTACTATAAAGACAAGGATTTGCCATTTGAGCGGCTGGGTTAAATAATTCCCAGACGAGAATCCAAATTTTCAAAAAATAGTCCTCCGGTGTTAAATTGTCCGATCTCGGAGGCACACAGTTTAACTCGAAATTATGTAAGAATCGGTGTCAGTAGCGATTTCGTTACGAGACAATTTACAGAACGTATACACAGCGCCCAGTGATCGTGCGGCTTCAATTATTCCACGATGAAATGGCAAAGCAAATTGAGCAAAAATCAAGTGACAGCTGAGCACACGCTTTAAATGTATGGGAAAACTTGTTTTTGTCTCGGTGTGAATAGGCTGCAATTGTCAAGAAACCAAAGCATCCACAGTGTGACAGTTTGATACCGATTTAAGAGTGGTGGCATCATTTAATAACATTTTTTGATTCTGAAGTCAACGGTGGCCATTAGATAAATAAATAGATAGATAAATTCTTTATTTCATCAATATTCAATTAGTTTTCTTAAGAAAAAGGACATGGCATTACAGTCCATGCCGCAATCAATTTTTTGTGCACCAAACTCCCAAATCGTCAATTGGCCGCCTTAATGCTGCTTGTGGTATCCATGGCGCTATGGTTAGCATGTCTGCCTGTCAATCCAGAGGTTCGTAGTTCGAATCCCAACAGCGACAAAAAAAAATGTTTTCCCACGATGCCGTTCGAAACCAGCAGAAAATTGTAGGTCCCCTACATTACCTCACAAAGCATTGTTGTGAGAAATAGGTTAGAACCTGGGGCTCATCACTCTGTTGCGCTATCCTATTTATTTATTTATAATGCTGCAACTTGTCCATTTTTAAAAATTTTTTAGTGAACATTGAACGACCGATGTTATTCGAGTAATCCGGAAACGATTTAAGAACTTGAGGCCAATATCATTCAAGCAACCCATGAGCTACATCCCGAAACCATCAACAAGCTCTTGAAAAATTGGAGTGGCAGAATGCGCGAATGCGAAACCTGCCGAGGGCCATTAGAATGACTAATTCAATAATAAATAGTAATTTTCGTTCTACTTGCACTTCAAAAACCTGTATTTGGCCCACCCTTTACAGCAATGACATAAACAGTAGCAAATAGGCGCCTACTTTACCTCATATGTATATACATACATACATACACGTTTACACATAAATATATCCTAAATAAATCAATTTATTTACTAGTTCACCAGGATTCACTTCTAAGAACATTAATTCTTGGGATGCCCGCAACAGTCTTTCGATTAAAACTTAATTTCAATCAAAACTTTTCCAACTTCTCGGTAGGATGTAAGAACAAGAAAAAGAAATAAACTAAAGTTTTCTGACAGCTTTCTGCAATTTATAGTACAAAGTAAAACTTTATGAGTTTCTATTTAAAGTAAGTCAATAATTAATTAGGTCGGTTGACTTGGCCAGTTCACCATGAACTTGCCATAAAACAATAAATTAATTAATTAAGAAGTTAACTCAAACTGAGGTATAAAATTCGGAAGCGGAAATGAACCTCTGCACAGTGGATATTTTCATTAATCGCCATGTAAACCTAATTTAACAGCTAAAAGTTTCGTTGTCGGTTTGGGTCAGCCTTGGTGCTCATCTGTGACAGTCGAAACCAATTGCGGTCAGAGTTAATTTCCAACAATAAGTTTCCTTTAAAACGTCTATCGGATCAATAAAATAAAATACTTAGGTGAATTGCAAACACTTTTTTCATGAGCCGACTTTACACACGTACAAAAAGACGGACGAAAATTAGCAGTCTGACACTGTTACACTATTGATGGTGTTCGCTCATACTATTCAGATTCATATAAAGGCTATTTTTAAGACTTGTGGCTTCAATCTCGTAATGCTTTTCCGGAGTTGGTCTTTTCGACAGCTTCATTTATTCTCAATTTGCCATTTCATCGTGAAAGAATTGAAGCCGCATAATTACTGGGCGTTGCCTACGTTCGGTAGATTGTCTCGCAACGAAATCGATGTCGACGGCGATTTTTACGTAGTTTCCATTTTTACGCCTGTGAGTTACCTCCAAGACCGGGCGATTTTACACCGCTGGGCTATTTGTGTGTGGTTATGTGAAGTCGTTCGTCTAGATAAGACCGAGACGATAGACGCAATGGAAGAGAATATTCGACGGGCTACTGCTGACATTCAAAAGCAGAGGTCGAAAATTGGGATTCTCAACTGATTCGAGCCAGCCGTGGCAGCCACTTGGCCAAAATTATTTCTAAAACATAATTTCAAACCCTTATCTTTATAAATTCTTTGCCACAACATTAAACTATGTGCTTTTCATTTCTTCTTGAAAGCCAAAAGTCTAAACAAAATCCCGTATAGTTGTCCATTTAAAAACAAAATCTAAGCGCGAAAAAAGAAGAACTTTTTCAAGCATACAATTACTTTGCACGCAACTAAAAATTTGCAAAGGATAATCTTTCATAAATTTGCTCTGAAAAATTTGGTTTACACTTTTGTTCAGCATCTAACAATACACAAATAAGTCGACTTTAAACAAAAGGATCACGCTTTCAACTCAAACTACGATTTGATTGGACTTACTATCAGCTTCAACTAATCCACACATAAAAGTCAAGCAGTTTGAAAGACTTTTTGTAAATGCAACACCGACAAAGCAACTTTTGAAAGAACATGTTCTTCTTTTGACCTCAAAGGAACACACGAAGCATGCTTGTGGCAACAATAAACACCTCAAAGCCCCACAGGAAAGAAGTTCAAGGGGGTAATACGGGCTTCCTTTGTTTATCTTTTTTTTTTTTCCTAACTTGAGTTTTTTAACCTAGTACCACCCTTATTAGTATTTTTCTGTTTAACACATATTCTAATGTCTAACAAGGTTCAGTTTTTGCGCAGGATACTGGAAGCATGGTTCTCTTTAGTCAATTTACAGAGACAATGGTTCCTCTCTTAAAGTAGGATAGTATCATCCATGTTAATGTTCTACCGTATGTTTTGTCATCCCCTGCTTGTCAACAGTGATGAATCTAAAGTGGTTCTTGATTGAAAAATTCATCCCTCAGGTCAGGAGATGACTCAAATTTTCAGAAGTAAACAGAATAACATTGCAGCTTGGAAACTGTTTCTACTTTTTAAGGTTAGGATATGTGTTATGTATGCGTGTCGATAACGCAGGTGTCCATGTCCAATATGCATGCGTGTGCCTACTTTACTACTAGGTAATAAAACATTTCAAATGGGGAATAATAAATTTTGTGTGTGTGTGTTCAATGTACCACAGTTGTAGGTAAAATTACAAGCTATTTAACTTTGTTTTAATCTGTGGCACATAAATTCATTCTTCTAGTCGTAGTAAAACGTGAATCATAATTAAGAGCTGTGGTCCCCAGTCCCCAAACAACGGTTTATGTAAAGGGAACCACCCTTATATTTATTTACAGGAAATCCGTTACACTTCCTTTAACCACGTGGACTAAAATCGTAAATGGCTTCCGGCCATTGCTGTTGACTTATTCCTTTCTCTTTGCTTAGTCATGTGAAAACTCAAATATCCAATGGCGATTTCTTGTTCGATTTCCATTCACCACAAGGATTTTTTGTTCTCAGACTTTTTATTAAATTGAATAGAAAAGAGTGCGGATAAACTTTGAAATAAACTTTTTATTATTTTTAGTTCCCACTTTATCGGACGTACTTTTATAGAATTCTTGATTGCGTAAATAACTTCTTTGATTGTAACTTATCTGATCCCACCAAACATATTTTTGGTTCATTAAACAAATCAATCCGCACCATTTGACATCCGTTCAATGTTAAACGAAAATATCGAACACACTACCTCATACCGTTACAAAAATACTATAGATATAATGAATTCCTTCATTCCAATGAAGATTGGTCCTGCGCAATGCTCACTTACCCACTTGGAATTCAAACGCATACTTTTGTTTACACTTTTCTGCGGAATGTGAAAGGGTGTTTTTCATTTATTGTAGATTAATCAAAAATTTCATTTAAAAAATATGAAAAAAGGACTATGGAGACACATTCCCTAAGAATATATTTTCAAGGAATTTTTACTTAGAGATGATATCTTTTGCTCATGAAATACAAAACTGGGGTATGAAATTAATGTTAAGGTTCTCGTGAAATTCATTTGAGTTAGCTCAGTGTTGCCATGTTTGGTAAATGAATGAGAAGGGCAAGGTGTATGAAAATAGTTTAATACACGGGTCATAAATTAAATTTTAAACCTCCAGCTCAATAGTTCTCAGTATCGTTGAAGTAGAAATTAAATAAATAGTGTGGCGGAACAGAGCGAGGAGCCCCAGGGCCTAGCGCATTTCTCTCAACCATGCCTTGTGAGGGAATGGAGGGGACCTACAACTTTCTGCCGGTTCCGGACGGCTTATCGAGAAAGCGCTTTTCATGGTATTGAATTTGCTATTGGAGGACTTGCTGATTCCTCGCGAAAGGCGATACCCGTGGCTCTGTGGGGATACACTACCAAAAATTTAGGCTTCCGTACACATTAACGCACAGGTGTTAGTCGTGTTGCTGAATTTTCCGTAAGTATTGAATGTGTACTTAATATTTTTCTCGTAACTATTTTGGAACACTGTTTTTGACGATCTCCGGTCCAATTGACATTCAATATACTGCGTTTAGCCAATGTTCTATTATTTTGGACGAAAATTTAATGTTGTACCGCATATGCCGTATTTTAATTACAAGTATAGTAAGCACTAGGTTCCAATGTTATGACACTGTCAGGAATTCGGGCGGTCAGGTACAGACTTCAAGAATTTATTTTCAATTTGGATTTTTTGAATAAATTCGAATGTCAAACAAAAGCATACCTAAGAACACAGTGGAAAAGCTTTCCGTGGCTTTGCAAGGGACATTCAGAATTTAAAATGTTAGATTTATCCTTGGAATCCGTGAGCATTTGAAATTTCGAAAGAAATTATTCAGGCATTCCCAATTGGCTTTCTCATATTGTCAGACAGTTCTTTTAGGGACTTTATTTTTTTTTACCGTGTGACGGAATACGTAAAATCTACCGACATGACACAATGGTACGATTTGCCTAAAGGTGATGATACTATAACCCTGTATTTTTCGAGATGAGAAATGAGTGTTGGCTGCTAGGCCTTCAATATCTGGAATCCGAGTGGACTCATCAACAAGTTGAGGCAGATGGCTTCAGCGTACACTTACATGTACTTGTACACTTATCATAATTCATTTGTATTACAAGTAATTGTAGTTTTGTCGTAAAGGTCTCTAAACTGTGATTTATCAAGTTGAAATAGACAACAAAAAAATTAAAAATGAATTTCCGGAAATATTTATTTTAAAAGAAGCTGGGCGGCTGAGCTTTGTTATATCCAAAGAAGCTAGACCAAAAACGATAAGTCAACTAAACTTTTTTTTTTATAAGTCCAAGTTGCAACCATTCCATTTAAACTCTTACTGATCAGATTTGATCGCTTAGGACTCTATACTAGAGTAATTATGATTACCAACTAGTTGCCTTGAAAGCCACAATTTCTAAACCTTTGCTGATTCCCGTCGACAGATTCAAAAGAGCTAGGGCATATTTCAGAAAAAATATGAAAAAGATATGTAAAATTAATACACTCGGGCGTATGAGCGATTTTCTTTTTTAAGTACACAGGTGAAGTTTTCCATTTGTAAATAAATAAATAGGAAGCAACAGAGCTACGGAAACCTTGGGGTCTTACGCATTTAAATGTCAAACAATTTTATGTCGATCCCGAGTTGCTAAGTAAGAAATCGTTTTATTAATCCTTTCGGAGGACTTAGCCAATTCCTTTCCTCCAGCGAATATCTCAACATACCAACCTCCGGGTGTTTTCAGACCTGAATTTCAAAGCCAACCAAAATTATTTAGATTAAAATCACCCGCAATTGCGATTTCACTGTGAGGATATTGGGAGACAATTCTTAAGATGGAGTCAGCTTATCAAACTCGTTACAAGTCGAACTGCTATCTAGATTGGGGGTTCTATAAAGGAAACAAGTAATGGCACCAAGCTATAACCAGGTAGGAAAAACTCTGAGGGATCAGAATTAATACCTGGGTTTCACTCAGTGCCAAAACAGCTTGCCTGCATTTTGCAGTGTGAGCGTAAACAGTGAAGAAATTCGATCGCAACCCCCTATTGTTGCTTAAATCGACCTGAAATCTACCCGAAACTACAATTCACAAAAACACAAAAAACCAAGTAACAAACGCAGACGCTATTTAAGTGCTAAAGTTTACGTATTTTTGTTCCACATTCCAGAGCTACATCTTTCCAGTTGTTGCCTTAAAATGTTAAGACCATTTATATAGGTATAAAATACAGGTATTCAGCCACGTACGAAAACACAAAAACAAATTTTCGGTGGTACTTTCCTCTTCAATGTATGTTGAATTAATAGGCAACACCTTCCTTACACCCTTTAGCTAATCGTTAGCTGAAACGATTTTTAAAATTGACATCATAAGCTTTTTTTCTTCAACTGCTTAAGTCGGTGGACACCCTTGGCGTTCATTCTATTATATACTAAGTCTAGACTTGCCTCTGTGCACACTCATGGCTGCGAATGTCAATCAATCAATCGATCAAATAGTTCAATGGAACCGTCCGTCAATTCAATTTGTTTGGTAATGTAATGGTCTCTCTCCATTCATTTAAATCTTACGGATTCCTTTGAATGTTCCGATGGGGAACATGTGCGGAATGTAAAATTGACAAGAAACACGTTTGAAAATGATCCACTGGAAGTTCACTGATGTCCATCAACTTAAGAATTTAAAAATTTAGAGGATTGCACCTCTTTTGTGGTGCCCGAGGCATAGTGGTTTGTCACTATGTCAGCATTTCCCATCAGAATCATAAAATAGTTTTTCCGCGGGTATTATTCTGTGAAAGTCATTATACACCGCCATGAAAAACCACTTCTAACTTAGTCGTTCGGAATCGGCATAAGATTGTTGGCCCTTGAAATGCATTAAACACCAAAGTTCCCCGAGTTTGTCTGTGCCACAATTTTAGTTTATCTACAAACACTGTGTTGAAAGGTTTAGGTTTTTAAGCTTAAGTTGTTTGTAGCGTCCAGTAGATTGTGTTCTTCTAGCCAACAGGTTCCAATTGTACAACAGCAAGTACTATTAGCATGGTTAGCCAAATTTCTAAGAGGGTCTCAGGAAACCATTGTTTTTCTTTTAGATTCTGCTGCTCGCTTGTGTTTAAATTAAAAGACTTTTTATATTAAAGTTAGGTGTCGAAAAAATGGCCTAAGTTTGACTCCAGTGGCTCATACTTCCCAGCCGCCTGTAAGGAATGAGCTAAAAAAAAGTTACATGGGTACAGTTGTGCTTTTAACGACTTTTTACAAAAGAAGGTAATCGTTAGCATTTCGATGCCCAAAGTTAGTTACGAGGAAAGTTGAAAGACTTCTTTACAACCTTGAATTTGTTTTACAGAGCTGCTTAGTAATGAAGGCATTCCACTGAGCAACATCGTTAAGTTCATTAAGGGCTCCAAATGGTCCAGTGAAATTTTCCAACCCCGATAATCTAGTCACCAACACTTTCCCTCGTCACCCCTCGACTTCCTCATCCATCATAGCCCCTGTGACCACACTGGATCCTTGAGATCCGAATGAGGTATTGCCACTTGCGGCTGCGCACTCCCATCCAACCTAACCTAAGACCCCATGGCCATTGAACCTCATTGCACCCTATCACTTAACGACAAAAAAAAACTTGGCTTTGAATCCCAAAGCCACTGACCTATTTACATGCAATGATTTGAAACTATCACAAATTAAAAAACAAGTAAAATAGGAAAAAAAGTCATTCCAAAATGGCTAATGCTTTCAAACGGAAGTTGCCGGTTACGGTAGGTACAACTTGTCTATAAAAAATCAAACTTTTCTCACAGTAAATGATCACCTCCGGGGGTAAGACAAATATTTATTCGTTACTCGTAACAGTGTTCATTAAGTCTTGAGTTCATAAAAAAAAACTATAAACAGTTGCAAAAGTAAAAACAATAAAAAAACACATTTTCGTTCAGCACACGCACTGTGTGTTAACAAAGTTTTAATTCCAACTAATTGTTTAATCAGTAGGTACATGAGCCAGACAACTAACGTAAGCCACCATTACTCTGCAGGCATATGGGACATTCCCATAATTATGGCTTCAACTGTCGGAACTATTCTTGTTGCGCTTTTCCAACTTCTTTTTTAGTTGATACTTGTTCTTCAAAATTACATCAGAGGCCGTAAAAACGTTTTGTTTTTGCCCGCTGAACTAACTGAGTACTTGCTCTTGCAAAACACGTAGGTAGGCATTATTGTTTATTATTATACTCTTGTGCCTCTGTCGGTGTCTATAGACACACAGTTCATTCCCCCTTTTCGCAATTGAACGGATATAAAATGAAGCCACCATGACATTACTTTAATTGACACGTGAAACCTGTACTCATATATAATTAAACCTCTCGAAGTCGAAATCAAAATTACAGCAGTCGAGTAATGTTTCTTATAGACACAACAAAGCCAACATCAGCAAATATTGGCGACTTTGGTTTTGTGACATAACACTTTGAATATAATGTACCTATGCAACTTGTAGGCCTTGTACACACGAAAAAAGGAAGACCAGCAATTGATGACGATCATGTCTAGGCTATGCACATGTTTTTCGTACTCATGTCTGTACATGGAGGCATCGAGGTAATCCGTACGCATTACGATGAGGCTATCGAGGCAGCCGCTATTTGAATGCAACCACAATGTTGGGGCTGCACGACATACGAACCAACAACCACTATCACCGACTGTAACGTTTTTAGCCAGGTGTTGTGCAAAGAAAGAACATGTCTTTGTGGTAATGGCTTGTGGAGTATATGTATCTCAAAAGATAAGCCGTGTATAGGGGCTTCGGGCGCAATGACACAACAATATGAATAAAATATTGAAAGTTGCGTTAGGTTGACCTAGTAACAGTGCTCGTAGATGTAATACGAGTCGAAAGAGATTTCTGCGAGATAAAAAAGTTAGCCAACAACACCGACTTGTTTCAGAGGCAACACAAAAGTGTTATTTGTCGTGCAGGTAAGGTAGGTTTTGTCTTCGATTGGAAGCCCTTCAAAACTATTGGGAAAGGGTTTATCTGTAGTCATGCGTACTGGCAAAGGGCGGTAGGACATTCTCTTCACAGATGATTCAGTGATACAATAGGTTTGTTTTAAAGTTCTGTGATTGCCAGAGATTGTTTTTGAAAAACCTCAACTCACCCTAAAAGCTAGGTTTGCCTTCAACTCGCCCTAAAGTAGTTCAGGTATCAAACAGGGCTTTCAAATGGCTTGTATTTTTCTTCAAATAATAGGGAAGGGTAGTGGTTTCACTCTTTAGCATCTTTTGAGAACGAAAACACGGGTTTTTTGACAACTAATGGGGCTATGAAGAAAACCTGGGCAAACCCTGGGTAAATTTTGGCGAACGAACCTAATGATGTGAGACCAAAAAGTCAGCCTTCAGTGGAAAGCCATCTTTTCAGCAATCTTGGCAGTGGAAGAGTGTATCCTGCACCTAAAAAACCCTTCAGGATATTAAATTAAGTAGTTTACTATTTCTATAATTCAATCAAAACCATAACTAGTTGGCAACCATATACCAAAAGAGCCAATTGTAAACAAAATTGTGTTTGGCTATATACTTTGAAATTTTGTTTTAACTTACCACTCAAGAACTAGAAAGTAGTTAGACAGGGCACGTGCTTAACGCTCGAACAAATCCAACAATTTTTCTTTTCATTTTCATTAGTCACCCTAGTTTTACCCTCTTTCCCATTCAAGAGATTTCCCCACCAAAGAACACGTAAGCCTTATTTTAATAAAATTGCACCTCAACTCCATTTCTCCATCATTTCCTTGACATGTCTGTTTTCATTTCCTTTCATCACTGTCGACTGACATCTGACAGTCACAGCAGTTTCAATTTCTGTTCAACATCCCAATCCCAGTAACACCATCACTTTCTAACCATGAAAGATTAAAAATTCACTGCGGTACTTTCTTATTTGGTTAAACCTAACAAGTCCCGTCCATGCCCTAGCCCTAACATACTTAAAAATATCGACCTAAACGGAAAGGAAAACTGCAAACAACAACAAAAAATGTACATACATAGGTCGACCTATTTCACCTCACAACACTACATTATGTATCTTCCCATCCAAACCTATGTACATTGTACATACATATTTAGGCATAGTGTAAACTTTGATATTTCCTACATAGACATCGTGGTGCTGTCGTGGTTCCTAGTTTCGTTCCTAGCAGCCTATACTCGAGAATAAACAAATTTTTTGTAATTCCCCTTTGCACAGTGATGTGTGCTCCTTTCGCAAGGAGTTTTTGGTCTGTCTTCAAGACTGTGTTGTTTGTGTAGGGGTTTATGGGATGGTGGTGGGTGTTCCTTTTGAAAATGACGACATAATCGCGGCGTCGCTGTTGGTAGGATTACCTCATTTCGAGTCAGCATTCAGTTTTGTTCTCGCTTCTTTGCGTAACTTAATCGTCAAGTTTATGTTTTCTTTTGGGAATAAAGCAGAATAACGAAACCACTTTAAAGGTGACGCAATGCTTATAATGGCTTAGAAGAGAAGGCAACTTCTTAAAGTCCCTGTGAAAGATTAATGAGAGCACGTTTTACGAATTACTTACTACTTTTGTTAGATGAAGCTTTTAATACGCAGATTAGAATGTTAATGCAGAGATCGTACAATGTACATAGTCGTACATACAAAATTGTTGAGATTTCATCCAGAATGGCATCGCAATTCCATTTTGAATATGTACAGTTGTCGCCAAAACGAGAAGGTTTTCAAAAATAACCGAAGAATGCGAGAATAAGAATTTATTACATATTCATTTCTGGCAGTGTATTTGGTATTTGTATAATTGCGAGAAAGAAACAGAGTGGAATATTAAAATAGGAAAGAAATAACTTAATGTCACAAAGTGGGCTTATTTGTTTTTAAAGATGAGAGATCCTATGGCTTACAGAAAAGTGTCCTTCGTTAACAAGTAGCAAACATATTTGACACTTGCAAAGAAAAGGGTAAAAAATGTGATATTTGCTGAGTGTGTTAAGTTCACACAGCACTAGGAACACCTTAATTGTGCAAACCAATACATGCCAGAGGGTTGTAAAGGCCTCTCCTCAAAAAGGCCACAATTTGTAAAAATGCCAGCTACGCTATCTGAAGAAATAAATAAAATCAGGAAGTACGTGGCTATCCACATATCATTGGTGCAATGCACTACAGCCATTTAAGGATCCCAAAAGTAGGAAGTGTAGCAGGTCAGGACATTATTGTGGAATGTATACTGGGTGTTTCTTAAGACATTGACAACTTTGAACAACAAAACAAGACATAAATATTGCTGGAATGAATTCTTATTATAAGATTCCTGGTGGTATTTATTTTTTAAACATGATTACCGTCATAATGTATGTCCGCCCCACCACTTTCGATTGGGTCAGTCATTTTTTTCACAACTTTCTTAAGCTGTATGGGGTATGACCGTATAGAAAGAAAGAAAAACTCACGTCGCATTCTACACCCCAGGGTCTTCCAAGAGGAAGTACTTGCGGTCTGTGAAGCCGCAAAACACCTGGCTACGAAAAACTTGCTCAACAAAAATATTGACATCTTCATAGGCAGCCAGGCGGCCATTAAAGCTATCTCATCCATTATCACAAAATCCAAATTATCAAAAAGCTGTCGCAGTAACCTTCGACTGCTCAGCTCAACGAACATCGTAAATTTAATTTGGATTCCAGGACATCGTGACATGAGAGGAAACGAAATGGCGGATAAGGTGGCTAAAATCGGGTCAGCAATCGAATCCATTGAAACGAACACCACAGTTCTCAAGCCACTGGAACAAAAAAAAAAAAAACACAGAATCCAACAAAATTTTGTTTTCAAACAAAAAATCTGTTAGCAATCAGAAAGCCCTCGTCGTTCATCTTCGAAGAAAATAAGGGCCGATGCGTTGATCTCGCCAGCATGTAAAAGTACATTTCTCTGCCTTCTCCATGATTTTGAACTGAGAAGAGTAATATTTGTGCGAAAACGACCAATAACTAAACGAAATGCTTGCGCAGTAGACCGATTACGATGACCGTAGAATGGACGAGGGGCTCTACAAGCTTCGAGAACAGACTTACTATTTCAAACAAATTCCCAATGTTTGGAAGCGTTTGAACGGCGTAAATGGTGTATTCTGGCTTAGAACTATAAAATCAATTTTTTCATTTACATGTCTCCAAAGTTTAACTATTTAAAAATATGTTCACAAGACGATTTTTCAAAATTCAAATTGTTTTAGAAGATATTTTTCTGATGTGCATCTAAACTGGCTCGGCTTTATAACGAAACTTTAATCGCGTTTTTCTCAAAATATGGCCACGATTTTTGGATTTTTACTGGATCGATTTACCTGAAACTTTTCAAAGAGTTTTCTTTTAGTCTTTTCTATAGTTCGAACTACGCTGATCCTCAAATCTCTTTTCTTTAATTCGAAAAAGGGGTAAAAATATTTTTAGAAGGATTCGCTATTTGCCGTAGTTCCAACCACAGCGACATTATTGAAGATTATTAATCTTTTTAGTTTTTATGTTTTTTTGTTTCGGATTGCTAAAAAGGCCATAGCATCGTGCCACTTTTTTGAAACTCCCCAATTCATTAGCCGTTAGTTTTTTTCATTTTTCTTTTCCTGTATTCCTTAAATGTTAATTAATAACTTGTATACTAAAACTATTGGTTGTTTTTTTTTGCGACACTTCAAATATCACTTGAAATCCATACCTCTAGACCAAAAAAGCTTGAATCGAGTGACATCACAGTAACGTTGCCAAATAAATTGCCAAACCTTACTGAACAGAAATATTAAAGGCCCCGACCCATAGAATCCGTTGCGTCCGTTCGCTGCCGGATTCAATTGACAGCTCGATCAAAAACACACGATATTATGAGAGGTGACCTATAAGCAAAAGGAAAAAGTAACAACTTTTAACTTTTTGCGTCCGGCAGAACTGATGACATAAGCTGTCAAAACCAATTTGAAGTTTTCTCTTCACACCGCAACGGATTCTATGGGTTACCCCAATCCGTTGTGTCCGGTAAAACTCACTGCTGTCAGTCGAATCCGGCAGCGAACGGACGCAACGGATTCTATGGATCGGGGGCCTTAACACAGTTTAATATTCTTAACTGTCAATTGTTAAACCATAAACAATAAACACGGAAACTTCTCCCGTAGCTAAAAATCACACTTTTCCTAGAAACCATTACGTTCTAATAAAGGTACCTTTAAATATGGAAATATGACAAAATAAGCTATTCGTAAAATTTGGCCCCCCTATTTCCCCATTTTATGAAATTAACAATGAGCCTCTCATACGAGTAAGTGTAACCTTTGAGTTTGTATACACAGAGGAACCATGCTAACTTGCGTTAAGGCGTCGGTAGATGTCACCAAGTAAATAAAATCGACATTTGAAATTTTTGGTGGAATGCTCTCCACAGAAATTTGACTTAAAAAAAGGCAGCGGAAAAGGGAAGCAGGGAAAACGTCATGGGTATGGAGAAATGCACAAGAAAACTGTTGCTTTGAAATTTCAAATGTCGATTTATTTACTTGGTGACTTCTATCGACGTCTTAACGCAAGCTAGCATGGTTCCTCTATGTATATAAACTCAATGGTGATACTGCACATTAAGACTACGCAATTTCTTTTAAGAAGATTACAAGCTACTGACATACATGTGATGGTTGGGATAGTATCAATAGGAATACGATTAACGCCTAATTTTGTCGACCTAAGTAGGTCATAGCACAGGAGATAGTTCAAGAATATAAACCAGAATATCTTTATGTAAACGTTTGGGCAGAGCTTTTGATTCGGGGTTCTAATGATTTTTTTGTACTTCTTACCAATGGTGGGGGAAAGTAAAGAGAGTTCAGTTGATCTACTAAAGTGAATACTTAGGTTTTGACTTCTATAAATTAAACCGCTCCAAAAAAAAAAACTTAATTTCACTCTCGCCTTCGGCTAGAATATAATAGAAAATATCCCAAAAGAAATTCTGATCAAAGTGGAGCTCGTAATTTCATTTCGAAAAGGTTCCTAATCGAATATGAAGTTTTTATTTCGAAATAACTCAGGAAATCTTCTTTTTTTACTTATCTTGAAATCCTTACTAATATTATACATTAGCTGACCCGCCCGGAGCGGCGCGGCGGAATCAGTCCAGTATTTTTAAAGTTTCCGTTTATATTCCCCTTTCCCGTCCCGTTCCCGTACGGATATGGGGATGAATATTGAACTATGTAAATTGGGGATAACACTCTATTGAAATCGGTAAAATGGGGTTTGAATTCATGTTCCCGTTTGTGTGGGAATATGGGGATGAAATATGGTCTAAGTCACTCAATGGCAATGAAGCACTATAAAGGTGAACGAATTCTTGGAATCAACCGTTCTCGTTTCCGTTCCCAAAGAAATATGGAACCTAGACCATTTTTGCTCCAAATTTTATTCAAATTGGCTCCTAACTTAACCTAACATATCGGTGGCAATACCAAATTAGTATGAACATCCCAATCGGCTTTTCTACTCACCGAAAGCCGATCCCAGTTCAATCCGAATAAAGTGGATGCGATTACCACTCGACATAGTGTGAACGCATACCTTAAGGCTGAACTCAGCTTAACTTTCCCTCCTTCTGAAATTTTCAAGAGTGGAACACCAACGTACATCGGTGTCTCCTTTGATTGGAGGTTGTAAAAACCTCTCAATTTAAAAAAAAAATCCAATAATCAAATCACATATTTATCCAATAATAAACTTTTTTTTTATTGAAATCAATAGTCAGATGCACGTTGCTGGTTTTTCGGTCAAGCTCTATTGAATAAATTATTAGTTACTTCTACATAGGTAAAAACATGCACTTATCATAATTATTCACGAAATTTTATATAATTTTGTCAAATAGCTAAACACGAACAATGTCATAGCTCGAAAACCAAGTTGCATAAAGCGTTTAACGAATAATTCAAACTGGTAGGTGAAGCCAAGACATCAGATTTGTAGGTATGTGGCTTTTAGTGTAGTTCATTGTCTTCTAGTAAAATTTGATCAATTTTTTTATTCAAATGAAAACTAACTCCCTTTGCTAGTTAAAAAAAACACTTACGCTTTACTTGTGTTGAAAGAGTAAGAGTTTCCAATCGAGGGTATCTTATTAAGTAATCTGGTTTAACAAGCCCAACTTTTCGTCTCACTGATGCCATTCACGAAGTGTTTGAATTCCCCACAAAAAAACACCAAAAAAAGCAATAAATGAAAAATACAAACATTTCCACCCAAGTCCGTCAGTCCATAAACGAATCGAAGTCAGGGTTAAGGTTAAATAAATTAACAAGTCACCCATCAGAATAACCCACCGCCACCATATGATAATAATTCGAGTCTCACTCATTTATTCACAACAACCTAAACTGGTCACGCTAAACATCACCTAAAATCAATTCGCACTTTCGAACTCTCAGGTCTTGAATGACGTAATTTCAAAAAGACGGCTTTTTTGTTTTGTGACACATTTATATGGTGCCGTCACCATTGTCTCAGCGACATATCTCATCGCAAATTCTGTGTCATATTGTACGTGAGTGTCATTTTGAAATTGACTTCATTTAGCTTCTTTAAAAAAGATATTAGTTATTATTTTCGATGAGCAATATCTGACAAATCAGCTGGCGATGGTGGCGCGTTGCGCGGTGGTAATCGAGGGAAAAGACTTCGTGTAGGAATCTCAATAATGGAGTGCCAAGTGGGTGAGGTGATATCACTATAAATTAGTCGTGCCTATAACAATTCTGTTCACTGGTTATGAAGAGATAATCAAACATGAACGTAAGACTTGTGTTTGCGAAAAAGGTGTTGGTATTCACAACACAGATGGAAGGAGATATGTAGTATTTTGCGAAAAATAAATAAACATTGATCAAATAAGTAAGCACATGCATTTATGTATTTACTTCTTTTTAAATTCGTATTTGAATAAATATTTGTCTTGCAAAATTGAATGCAAACATGTCCTTCAGTTAATGTGAATTACGAGTGGGCATCTATTTTAGGTGCCTTTTATCTGGGGACATGGCCGCATGGGGTAAGAATTTCGATGTCTCGAAATACTTTATATTCCAAAGATATACAAGTCTTTAGAACGAATTTTAAATAAACCAAAAAAGTCAATTCAATTCACGTCTTAGAAGGGTACGGCAGCATCTAACTGATGAGCCCACTGCCGTACCTGGGCGAAACGCAAACAATTTTTAAGAGTTGTGGTCATGGATCTTTGATCCTTCCATGTCTTTTGACAAAAAAGTCATTTCTTTTTTTTCTAACTCCAATTGCAATTTCAGCAACCTCGTTACCTCGTTGGTTGAGAAAAACACGCATATAAAGTTGACTTACTTTGCAAGTCCAAGCCAGGGGTCCACTCCTAGTATAATAATAACTTTTTCCCACTTACATTACCAAAGTTTTTGCTCTGACCATGCATAAGATCTAATGCCAATGCTTCTCATTTCGAATAGAGCCAAAGTTGTATCGTCATAGTGAATAACGTGCAGTCAGAGCATACGTCTACTAAATCGTAATCGTTCACACGAATCTATGCGGCGGCTAGAGTCTCTCTGTAGCACGAAACTTAAAAAAAGTCGTGAGGTCATTATACTTTTGCGCTAGATTGTAGTTTTTCATACTTTTTCACTTAAGCATATAATTTTTTCTATTTTTCTCATTTCTATTTTTGTTTTTATTTTTTTACCATGGCAATCATTTTGCGGCTTTTTATTGGAACAGCACAAAGAGATGATGGTCTCAGTGAGTGGATACAATTTTTTCTCCGACTAGTAAATCGTGAGTTTTTGCCTCCCCGCCGAGATGGAAATAATTTTCGGAAAGAAGATTCAAACCCAAAAAATTGGCACACATACGAGTTTTTTTTTTTTCTATTTCGCTTCTTTTCTTATGATTCATATACACGAAGATATTTTGACTATTTTGCGATCTTGTGAGAGCTTTACTCACTACTGCGTGAGACTCTGGAGTGTTGAAAATCCAAACATCGAAGCACAACCTCGCGTACATTATTTTTAAATTCTTTTTTCTTAGCCAGATGTTGTCTTGCTGTTGTGTTTTCTCTGGAAACACTTTCGAATTTTCGATTGTATTACCTCATTCATATGATCCAATAATCGGAGAATGATTATGGTGGTAGTAACAACAAAAACAAATATACAAGGACTGTTCTCAAAAACAAAAATGACGTAATACTTTTAAACACTTTTGCTTTTAGTGGATATTGTTTTTAGTGGATTGTTTACAATTTTTACGATAAAGACATTGGCTTCAAGTGCCGTCAGCCGAAAAATGAGAGTTCAAACAAAAATTTTATACTTATTAGTTATTTAAAAATTTATATTGTATATATTTTAATCGTATATTAAAAAAAAAAAAAAATGCTTAAAAAGCTTCGCTAATTTATTTGCGTAAGTTATTTCTGTCACGCAGATATTTTGTAATCACGTTTGGTAACCATCGCTTACTAAGTAGCGCCAGGACCTTAACAATGTAGGCAAAGTGAAGACCTTAGGTGTAAATGAGTGGAGGCGGTAGACCAGTTAACAGATAGAGCATTTTGGTTGGGGTAAAATGTGGAGTCTGAAATTTTTTTTAACAAAAAACAATCAAAGTTTCTTGACTTCTTCATACTAAGACTTGTATTTGAAGGTGGTAAAGAATGTAGCACAATAGTCAAGGTAAAAAAATACTTATTTGCGATTTTTTTTTCTTAACTATGGATTGAGTAATTTTGTTCGGACCTTTCGTATATTATTGTGCATACTTTCGACAATATGGGTAATTTTTTAATGCAGAAATATTGAAGCGTTCTGGGGGAAGCTCTCTTACCGGGTAAGAGAGTTTCCTCCAGAACGTCTTGAGAAAAAAACAATGTGCGGTCTTCACCATAACCCGGCTGGAAATTATTTGAAAATAAAAAACCAAGAAAAATTAGTCAAATTATCAAATCTTCCCCCCAACGTTCTCTGAGAATTTTTTTTTTTATTTAAAAATTTTTGGTGGCCATTTAAAGTGTAAACTCTTATTTTCCACGACGCGTGCTGCCGACGCGTGCTGCTGACGCGTGCGGCCGACTCGTGCTGCCGACGCGTGCTGCTGACGCGTGCGGCCGACGCGTGCTGCCAACGCGTGCGGCCGACGCGTGCTGCTGACGCGTGCTGCTGACACGTGCTGCCGACGCGTGCTGCCAACGCGTGCTGCCAAAGCGTGCTGCTGACGCATGCTGCTGATGCGTGCTGCCAACGCGTGCTGCCGACGCGTGCTGCCTACGCGTGCTGCCGACGCGTGCTGCTGACGCGTGCTGCTGACGCGTGCTGCCGACGCATTCTGCTGACGCGTGCTGCCGACGCGTGCTGCCGACGCGTGCTGCCGACGCGTGCTGCCGACGCGTGCTGCCGACGCGTGCTGCCGACGCGTGCTGCTGACGCGTGCTGCTGACGCGTGCTGCTGACACGTGCTGCCGACGCGTGCTGCCAACGCGTGCTGCCTACGCGTGCTGCTGACGCATGCTGCTGATGCGTGCTGCCGACGCGTGCTGCCGACGCGTGCTGCCTACGCGTGCTGCTGACGCGTGCGGCCGACGCGTGCTGCTGACGCGTGCTGCTGACACGTGCTGCCGACGCGTGCTGCCAACGCGTGCTGCCAACGCGTGCTGCTGACGCATGCTGCTGATGCGTGCTGCCGACGCGTGCTGCCGACGCGTGCTGCCTACGCGTGCTGCTGACGCGTGCTGCTGACGCGTGCTGCTGACGCGTGCTGCCAACGCGTGCTGCTGACACGTGCTGCCGACGCGTGCTGCTGACGCGTGCTGCCGACGCGTGCTGCCGACACGTGCTGCCGACGCGTGCTGCCGACGCGTGCTGCCGACGCGTGCTGCCGACGCATTCTGCTGACGCGTGCTGCCGACGCGTGCTGCCGACGCGTGCTGCTGACGCGTGCTGCCGACGCGTGCTGCCGACGCGTGCTGCCGACGCGTGCTGCTGACGCGTGCGGCCGACGCGTGCTGCTGACGCGTGCTGCCGACGCGTGCTGCCGACACGTGCTGCCGACGCGTGCTGCCGACGCGTGCTGCCGACGCGTGCTGCCGACGCATTCTGCTGACGCGTGCTGCCGACGCGTGCTGCCGACGCGTGCTGCTGACGCTTCCTGCCGACGCGTGCTGCCGACGCGTGCTGCCGACGCGTGCTGCTGACGCGTGCGGCCGACGCGTGCTGCTGACGCGTGCTGCTGACACGTGCTGCCGACGCGTGCTGCCAACGCGTGCTGCCAACGCGTGCTGCTGACGCATGCTGCTGATGCGTGCTGCCGACGCGTGCTGCCGACGCGTGCTGCTGACGCGTGCTGCTGACGCGTGCTGCTGACGCGTGCTGCTGACGCGTGCTGCTGACGCGTGCTGCTGACGCGTGCTGCCAACGCGTGCTGCTGACACGTGCTGCCGACGCGTGCTGCTGACGCGTGCTGCCGACGCGTGCTGCCGACACGTGCTGCCGACGCGTGCTGCCGACGCGTGCTGCCGACGCATTCTGCTGACGCGTGCTGCCGACGCGTGCTGCCGACGCGTGCTGCTGACGCGTGCTGCTGACGCGTGCTGCCGACGCGTGCTGCCGACGCGTGCTGCCGACGCGTGCTGCCGACGCGTGCTGCCGACGCGTGCTGCTGACGCGTGCTGCCGACGCGTGCTGCCGACGCGTGCTGCCGACGCGTGCTGCTGACGCGTGCTGCCGACGCGTGCTGCCGACGCGTACTGCCGACGCGTGCTGCCGACGCGTGCTGCCGACGCGTGCTGCCGACGCGTGCTGCTGACGCGTGCTGCCGACGCGTGCTGCCGACGCGTGCTGCTGACGCGTGCTGCCGACGCGTGCTGCTGACGCGTTTAGTCCCAACATGCTTCAATTAGTCGGTTATTCTTCCAGTTTTCAAAAAAGGAGACCCGAACATGGTTGAAAATTTTAGAGGTATCTCACTACTAAATACTGCTCGTAAGATTTTGGGAAGTATTTTATATAAACGTCTCACGAATTGGGTGGAAGAGCACCAGATACTCAGTGAATGCCAAGATGGATTCCGTCCAAGCTACTCCACTGTTGACCAAGTTTTTACACTTAGTTCTATTATAGACATTTATCGTTCTGGAGGCAAAAACATTTATGCATATTTTGTAGACTTCAAATCCGCATTTGATAGCGTTGATCGTGATTTAATGTTTTATAAATTGTCTGCATTCTTCAACATCATACTTCAACAGATTGTAAGAAACTCAAACGTCAACACCAGAGGAACAATCTTTCAAAAGTCTGTATAATTACTCGCCTATGCAGACGATACTGACGTAATGGGAAGAAAAAAGCGTGATGTCATAGGTGCTTTTGCGAGTATTGAAACAGAAGCGGCAAAAATGGGTTTGATGGTAAATGAGGGCAAAACGAAGTATATGCTGTCATCAAACAGGGACACAGAACATCGACGAATTGGACAAATCGTCACAATAGACAGACATAACTTCGAGGTAGCAGTACAGGATTTCGTCTACCTAGGATCCGCTGTAGACACGGACAACAACATCAGTGCGGAGATCAAACGGAGAATAACTCTTGCCAACCGTTGCTTCCTTGGGTTAAGAAGGCAATTGAGAAACAAAACCCTCTCAAGAAAAACCAAGGTAACCTGAAAACTTCACTCCGATATCGAAACCAAATATTAAATGAAGCGATTTAATTTATATAAATATGTAACTTTGTGCACATTTTTTTCCAATTTGTTTTATTTTAAACTTGTCATTCTGGCAGACGGCTTTTGCCATGTCGTAAAAGATTTGTAAACTGAATTTGTAAACCATAAGCTTTGTAATAAATCTTACTAAATCTAAATCTAATCTAATCTTTGACAAAACGATCAGGTACCCCATATGCTGTACTAGTGTGATAGTGTTTGCCTCTCACTATATTTATAATGTTTAATAATATTTTTTTGTGGTATTCACTATATTTTTTGAATTGAATGAATCAAAATAACTATTTTATTTATTTCCCATCAGATTTCGAATCTCTTGTCCCACGGGCTCAAATTTTGCTGCATAAAAAAGCCATGGTATTAAACATATTCGCACCTAAATTTTAAATCCATTCCACGAATTGATTTCGAGTTTGCATCATTTGTGTCATTGATGATACCTCATCTCATTTGTTGCCTTATTTTTCTGGTGACGGTAACTTTACGAATAAGTTTTGTAATTGAAAGACGAAAAATGCCTACTCGGTACCTTTGGTACCTAACAATCGTTAGTTCATAAGTATTTATCCAACAAGAACAGTTGCATTTTATTCACTTATTGACTTCTTACTTAAATCTTCAGTTTATGAAACAAAGGCGGTTTTAAGTTGATTTCTCCAAAAACATTTTAATAAAGTCACACGAAACATCCAGAACTTCCTCACAAGCCAAGTTAGCTTTGAACTTTGTAAGACGTACCTACAATTACGCTCAAATAACAGGTAATTAAATATCTGAGCTTTCTGACCAGCCATATCGATAATAACTAACCTTTTATCTACTGCAAAAACAAAAACAGTCGCAATCAAAAGCTGTTGCAACTCGAAATGCTTAAGCCAATCAAACTTCAGATTTCCTTTGCTAAAACTTCAATAACGAAGAACGAAGTCTATTTATGGGTAAATGTTTGATCGTATACGTTTGTAAATTACGTCAGCATCGTCACACACGATATAAAATAAAACCGGAATCATGTATTTTTTTTTTCTCTGGCTTTATTGTATCCCCAATGATTAGGAACACACACAAGTTCAAGGCATCATCGCTTCACGATGTTACTTTCTTCCACAACGTTTTTCGAACGTAAATCGATTTACTTGAATGAATCTCTGATAATATTTCAATGTTATGTCTACAAGCTTGTATCTGTATTTTTTTTTTCTTTTTTTTTCTTAAGCTTTATCCCATGTCCAATGTTCAGTTTTCATTGTGAACAAAGTAGATCATCTACGGTTTGTTAAATGCAAGAGCATTCAACTGATTACAACCTGCGTCTATACACAACACAACAGTTGAACAGTTACGCTCTGTTTGCTGTTGAAAAACAAAATATTCTAAATAAAAAAACACTCGTGGTCTTGAATAACTTTAAACAAAAGAAGACCATTTATTTGCGTCTCCTTCTGTGTTTTCGCAAAAGAAAGGTTAGGCTCAGTCAGACTTTACACAAGGTGAACAAAGATAGCCATTCGAAGTCAATTGCCTAGATGCAAACAATAACTTTTTTGACATTCGCTACTTTTATTGGATTTCATTGTTGGGTGCTTCTCTGTTTCGACTTGGAATGCTTTGTATCTTTATGATTCACTTCTGCAAATAATAATTGTACCTACTAAGAGTTATGACATTAGTCTTATGACACTAAACCAAGTGGGCCAGATTTTCGACCGTTAGTCACTAAATTTATATTTGCTTCCACAAATAGTGACAGGTTGTGATACGTTTCGTAGTCTTGAGGAATCCTAATCACGATGGCACTTCGCACTGACTAAAATATGGCAACAATGAGTTAGGAAGCTTAGTTTTGTCCAAATGAATGTCCCAGTTTATTTTGTATGTCACTAATTATTCAAAAGGGTGTACCGAAAAAGGGAATGAGTTTGACCATTTAGAACGACAATTCGCTAATATGTGATGGTCTCCCATTGCCATCGTATATCACATTCACGACATGTCCATTAGCTAAATTAAAATTAAATGGTTTTACCGTTTTGTCTTCAGCTTATGGCTTACATTTCGTACAGTGTGTACGCGTTTGACCTACTTAACAGGCCATACACTAAAAGCTCGAGTATAGAAATAAAAAAAAGGGAACTGCACAAAAAAATGTCATCCGACCATGACTGGCTATTCCCGGTCTAATTTTTAGAGGAAATACTTATTTTGAAGAGGAGCACAACACTTCCCATAGCATGTCAATTGAAAATTATTCACTCGAACGTGCACAAGTTAAGTGTGTGCATTAATTATCTGGCGTCGGGTTTCTGGAGCAAAGTGTAATTGCATCAGAACAGAAGTCACTTTACAAATCTAGGAACTGACTGAACCGATAACATATGACTTTTCGTTTTTTTTTTAGGCATTTAGTAGGGTCAATGTGATAGAATGCGGGAACTGATTTAATGACATTGAGCGAATTGCATTAGATAGTTGACGACACTAATTTTTTGTAGATTCAGGGAATGATATAAAAAAGAGAGCTAGATATGAAGCATTCATATGTTTTTTTAACAATTTGATTAGAAGTCACAAAACTACAGTGGTGCCCGTGCCGAAATGACAAATATGTCTGTTTCTTAACTGAGAGGTCAAAGTTTAGATCTTAGAAGCATACAACTGTTTTTTATTTGCTTGCTTTTTCTAAGAATATCGCATTTTTCAGGGCGTTGTAAAGTCATCCGAGGGTAATTACATACTTGTGTTGCCCGTGGCGTAAAGATTAACTTGTCTGCCTGTTACGTGGGAGATTTATGGTTCGAATCCATCGAAACATCAAGAAAATACGAATGTTTTTCCAAAGCCATCGCGTTTTGCGTGGAATTGCAATTTCTCCATACTGATTTTATGCCATGAAAAAAATTTTCTTGATTAGTCGTTATTGGAATCGTCAAAAAGTTGTAGAGCTCTTTCATTCCTTCAAAAGGAATGGTTGAGAGAAGTGCGCTCAGCCCCATGGCTCCAGATGCGAGCTTTAGCCTATTTATTTATTTATGAGTATAGCACTTCCTCACTTAGCCGTTTGGAATTTGTATAAAATGTTTAAGTTCCCTTCATTCCTTACCAAGATATAATGGAGAGGAATGCACATTGTTTCGAAGCACCCCCCACTCTGTTGTGCCACCCTACTCACATAATTTCTAGGGCATAATTTGTCAATCATTTGGAGGAACTGCAAGTAGAAAAACAGGAAACCGTTCAGGGCACCACAAATGAGCCGAACTGGAAACATGAGCTCTGGTTCTCTATCGATATAACCATAGCAGAAAACCTTGCTGCGTGTTTCTAATTCGTCGCAACAGGTTGTCTAGGATTATGTTATTCCCCACAGCATGAAAGTAAAATGTGTCCAAAAAACGTATCCGCAATCAACACGATTTCACAGTCCAGTGAACTAAGAAATTGGTTTGTGATAAATAGCAAGAAGCTGGATTTTCGTTTTCTTCTCTTGAAATTTGTCTTACACTTCAAATGTACTCTAGTGAACCATAAGTTGATCAGCATCGTAGTTGACTCTACATAAGGAGAAACAAATAGTTTAGAAGTCTTTGTGTTCCTGGTGAATAAAAGATGCGGTTCAAGAACTGTGGCATTTAATTAGAACAATAAGTTTGAAATTATGGTGCTGGAAGATGTTAAGATGAAAATGCTCCAAATGATAACAGGAGGAACGAAGCTGGAAAAAAGTAGGAGTATCAAGATCCGTGGAAGCATTCACGTCAAACACAACACTTGAAAAAATAGAGCATAATTGCGATGAACTAGTCAGTATTTTTAATTTAAAGATGCGGAGAACACGTTCCGAAACGAACTCAACCAGGAAAGTCATACCAAAAATCTGTAAGCCTCAGACATGGAATAATCCAGGCCCGGGAGGCTAGTAGACGTGCTCTGGGGTTGAATCACCGCATCAGTGATCGAGTGAGTGAGTACTATTTTGCTTTCAAAATTCTCTCAATATATCACAACATCAATCTGCTGTTCATTTATCGACTTCAATTCATTTAAATACCGATGAAAGAATGTCAAATGGTGGTACAAAAGTGCTGGAAAACGCGAGAAGTAATGCCAAAACCACATAAATCAGTAACGTATTACTCGATCACTTGTACTTGTAATTCGGCCCCTGATCTATGATTTGTTATCGAATGGATCAAATCCCTCCCATTATAGGTACAGATTAGGCTTTTTGTCAAAGTCTAAAATATAGATTTTCGACAAAATTGAAATTGAATAGAAATAGTCATCCAAACTTAAGAACTCACAGAAAAGTCTCCTGTCTTGTGATACAAAAAAAATTGCAGTTAGTGTACGAACCAGCAGAGAATAAGAAAAGCGTGTGTTCGCAGTTGAAATATGAAACTATAGAAAAGACAAGGCCAGGTTTTCAATTATAAACGTCATTGAGCCGTATTTTACATGTAGACTTGGGTTTTTAGGCTTATAAAGTTCAGTTAACACAAGTACTCAAGCCAGCCGATCATCAACAACGTCGTGTCTTGAAATAAATGAAAATGATCCGGAATTTCATTGAAAAATCATCTTGACTGATAAGGCCCATATCCACAAAAAAAAAGAGTTGGAAAATACAATATTTGTGGTTGAAAAGCTTATCCGTACTCAACGTGTAGCTGCTTGGTGCGGTCCGGCGGGATCATTGGACCTTACTTTTTCAAAAATAATGATGAGTCAGTTACGGTGAATGGATTGCTCTAAGAAAGAAGAGATGATTCATAATTTTTTATGGCCGGAATGAGATAGTACTGAGGGTCGATTCTGTAACTATGAAGCTGTGAAGTGATAAAAATTATTTCATTTCAGTCTTCACAGAGCTTTTTCATTTTATCACTTCACAAAAAAATCTGATGCGATTCCCGAACTCAAAATGATAAATCACTCTGACAGTATGTACTAAAAAGTACTAAATGATAAATGTTGTCATTTTTGCGTCAATTTTAATTTTTGAGGTGAGGTCTTTGATTTTTTCCCGGCTTCGAACACTTATTCTGTGCGTAAAGGAAAACATTTAGTGATTTCATGTCTGCCATAATGTTTTTACTTATAAAACTTACACAAGATCATTCCAATACTTCCTCCATTTCGGTTCCTCTTTTAAGGTTCCCCCTAAGGTGTTCAACTGAACACTTAGTTCCGTCCACTCGTTTGAACGAAAATGTGAACCGTCAACAGTTATAGGTCTGCAAATGGAAATGTTTTGCATCGTAGATAATAATTATTTTAAATTATCTTAAGCAATGTACCTACTTACTTGTCATTTGCCAGTTCTTGCCTTTGCTCCAAAAAATCAATTAAAAACTGTTTTTGGGCTACTGAAGCCCTTTGCCCTCTTTTTTTGAATTTCCATTTTCAAATTTAAATTTCACAGACAAACTCTTTTGTGATAAATAATTTATCATGTGAAGAAATTTTGACGTTAGTTTTCATTTTTTCACAGAACGAGAATCGCATTCGCTGTGAAGTTGTGATATTTTTTATCACTTCACAGCTTCACAGTTACAGAATCGACCCCCTGATCTGGAAAACGTTTACTTTCAACAAGACAGCGCTGCGTGAAACACAAGCAAAGAAACCATTTATCTTATACGAGAAAAATTTCCGAACCGTGTTATCTCTTGAAGACCTGCGACTTGTTCGTTTGGGGCCACGTAAAACATAGTGTCTACGCCAATAGTCTATAGTCGATTCAAGACTTCAAAAATAAAATTCGTGAAGATATTGAGGGCATACAGCAGCTATACTTTTCGATTTGGTGGTAGGAATTTCATGAAAAGGATATTGTCCTTGAAGCTTAGCCGTGACGGCCATTCGGCCGATATTGTTTTCCATTATTAATGGCATATCTTCCCCTTTACATTCAATATCATCTATCTCAAAAAATGCCATGTTTCTTTGAATATCAAAATAGCACCTCTTATTGGATAACCCTTTACTAAACACTATCTATTTGCTATCTTTTTCATAAAACAATGAGTTGAGGGGGAAACTTAAAGTCTAATAACGAAATTCAGCTGTAGATATAAATATACCCACTATCCCACTAAAAAAGGCGCAAATATATGGAGAACGCAGTAGACGAAACGCTACGAAGCATCGCGCAAAGAGTAAGCCGAGAATAGAAAATAATGTACATGTTTCACTACCGTGACGCTTTTTCGTTTCATCGCATTTCAAATCACAAATAAGTTTAAGTAATATAAATCAAGTCTTCTTTGGAAAAATGTTTTTGAAATGCAGAAACTTTATTTTTGATGAAAGCAAATCTATGAATGTCTACAAATTCTACTGCCATTTTATATCTCAGTGATGCTTTTATCTTAAAAAAGATGAGCCTGCCTCAATCTAACAAAAATATAGTATGTACTTCAAAAAACAACGCACAGACATTAGGCCAATTATCAGCATAGTGTAGTTGTGTATTGATTGATCAAAAAATAAAAAAAAATGTTTGTCTTTAATCAAAATGATTGTTTTCATTTCTTCAGACACTGTGCAGATTAAACACAATTCGCAAAATGATTGAATCCACGACTGCTCTTAATTTAATACAAATACAAATAAGTGCGAGATCAAGTGTCTGTCCAATTCAAAAGAAGATTGATTTAATTACATTCATACCGGAAATACATGTTCACGTCTATAATTAGCTCTTATTTAATAAGATATTGGCAATGCTCATTCATAGAACGATTTTTAAAATTTCTTGACTCTAAGGTCATCATTCATTTTTAATGAGACACACAAGAATTGGAGTATGGGAGTAATTCAGACTGTAAACAAGACTTCAGTGTAATTCACTTTATTTTTAATTCTATTATTGACTAATGTAATAATCATTCATAAAGTCAAATGAGATCAGAGAAAAATTGTGTCATAAAAATGAGTGTAGTATTCGATTTGAAAGCAACTCAGCTAACCAAATTGCAAATCGTATGTTTGTCGGGTCTGACTCGCATGCTATCGGCAATTACAAGTTATTGAGTAATGTTTCAAGAAATGTGATATCATAGAGTTAACCGAAAAGGCAACATAAATGTGATAATAAATGAGTAATGAAAAACGTGTTGGTCTTGGGATTGGTAAATGAATTTAATTTAATTTAGATGAAAGTTGATATACATATGTTAGGATAGGTATTCTTTTTTGTTTGTTTATTTACTAGATGTATTAAAAAGCAGTGTTTATGTTTTGGAAATAAAAATGTTGAACACTTTAAGAGAACCAGACTTTGGGTTTAGATGAATTAATGAAAATTCATTTGCGTAAAAATAACTGTGAAATCAGTAGAAGTCCCGAGAGTGTAGGCAGTAGTCTTGCCGATCTTGTTACGTAGGGTAAAGGAATGAATTTTGTCATAGTCGCACGATTGACTTGAAAGAAACACTTTTTGAATAACATTGGGGCAACTTCTAGGATGCAGTATAACCTTTGTGGTTAGCACTAGTTGGTTTAATATTAAAAGCTGGAATACCACGATGGCAATGAACGTACAACGTAGAAAGCTCAAATAAATAAATAATTAAATTGAGCGAGAAGCCCCAGGGTCTAGCGCATTTCTCACAGCCATTGCCTTGTGGGGGAATGGAGGGACCTACAATTTTCTGATGATTCCGAACGGCTAGTCAAGAAAGTGCTTTCCATAGCATGAATAGAAGGCATAACAAAGTTGAAAAAAAACCGAATTTCCTTAATCAAATTTATGGGTACACTTGAAAACTTATAGCAGCGATTTTAAGCAGGATTTGGGTTGAGTAGTAGCTATATCTAGCTGACATTATTTGAACGTGTCATTTCTCGTTAGTTTACGTGAAACAAGCTTGAAGGCAAACTGGCACCTAGAATTTTGTTTCCAGAACGCGCCCCGGTACTCGTGGTGTAATGGCTGACTGTTACGCGGGAGGTTCGAATCCCAACAGAAAACAAAAAACGCCTCGCCAGGAATGCTCATCAGTTTTACCTCGAACCCAGCTTCGGCCGTACAGTCAAGTATTGAGATTCAGTTTTAAGCCGCACCACCCGAATGTGGAATACTCTACCTGGCTATGTTCTCCCCCTACATTACGATTCACAAATGTTCAAATGCAACATGCATCGGTGTCTACTTTTAAATCCTGAACATCAAATTGTGATATTGGATTCCTGGGTCTCATAGACAGGACTACACATATTTTTGGGTATGACGCATACGCAGTCGTTGGTAAATGAAATTCTTCTGAGAACACTGAATTTAAATTTTCGTTTTAAGTGAAGTATGGTTACTCCAATTCAAAAACATTTGCACGGCTGAACTCAAGCTGTATCGATCAAGGCTAAGCTCTCCGATGTTTTGTATACTCACACTGCCGGTGTTCCACAGGTGTCTATTCTCAGTCTCTTTCTATTTTCGTCATTTAAGAACGACCTTTTATGATGTTCTTATCCTATGTCCCCACTTGAAGTTATACTAGGTTTCATTCCAGGATGGTTTGAGTTAACTTAGTAGTGTTCCCATAAGAAAGATAAGTCTTGAGCTGATGTTTTTGTCTTAAGTTAAAAAGAGACAGACATAAAGTCTGAGCAGAACGTCAGCGACGTATGACACTCTATTAATCGTCAAATTCAATGGAATATTAGAAGTAGAGTGCATTCAGCGAAGTTGAAATGAAGCCCAGTAACTAAATAGGTTTCATTTTGTATTGCAAACCACTGGGTTATAATGTAGGTTTGGGATAGTTTTGAGTCGAACAAGTGTACCAGGTGGGGACATTCGGCCTTGTAAGGAGCTTATGTACGCAGATGATGTTTAACTGCACTATAGCTACAAAATTGGAATGATCGACGACGCTAACGCTCTGTTAAACTCAGACCTGAGCAAAGTATTACAATGAGTTGTGAGCAATAGACTGCGACTTCATTTTGAAGTTTCCAGTTTCCACTGAGAACCGAATTACACTTGAATTCGTATTTATGTCCGTGTTAAGCTCGATCGAAAAAAAGGAGTTACCAGGTTAACCGATACTATGCACGAAAATTAGTCTCCGATTACCTAATCCGCATTAGTAAGAAAACTGTGCCCATGTTCTGTAACTATCGCATCGCTAGAATCTGGCGATAAAAGGATGAAACTGCAAGGAAATTCTACAAATTTGGTAGAATTTCCTTCCGATTTCCACCGTTGCTCGATCGAAAAAGTACCCCAGTACCCCTGTTCTGGGCTACAGTACCCCGGTACCTTTGTTTTGAAACTATCTAATCGATAACATTAGCCGTGTTTTATTGGGAATTTTTATATTCACTTCACTAATACGCTCAATAAAACGCTGTAGGTACTCACTTAAACAACTTTATTCCATAAACTCCATTTACCAGCCATCCTTGTTGTTCACTTCTGCAAGTGACTTATTTTTGTTCACTTATCTTTGTTCACTTAATCGTTGTTGTTTTCCATGTGCGACGTTTTGCGATGTTTTGCTGAAGTGAATATAGATTCTCAATAAAACTCGGCTATTGATTGAGAAGCTGTGGAAACTGGAAAGAAATCCTACGAAATTCGTTGAATTTCGTTCAAGTTCCACCGTTGATCATATTATAGTTAATCGAATTTTCATTCCCATTCGATTCGATCACTCGACCCACTAACGTTTGACTGATACTCCAGTGCAGTACCGCTTATTATTAGGGTAAATTGGAGGGAGGGTAAAGCTTTGTTCCACTATGAGAACAGTGCAGAGATTTAGCTAATTTCACTTTAAAGGGAGTGAGTGAGTAGAGTCTAGACTCTAGAGTCACTGCTGAAATGTGAAGTGAGTAATCTGACAGCCATACGCACTAACTCACTCACTGAATTCCTCTAGCTAAATCTAAATTTTCAATGGAAAGTGACTCACGTCACTCACTCCCGGGAAAGTGAAAGTAGCTAAATCTTGGCACAGAGTAGAACCAGAGAGTCAATTTCGACAAAGTAGTGCTGCCGTTTTGTCTACAAGCTCGCCATTTTTTTTTTTACAGTTGATTTGAAATCAATTTGAAAATTTTCTATATTTTTGGGTGTTTTGCGTCACGGTATAGAATTTTGAAAGCTTCATTCAAAACCACCGTAATAATCATTATTTTCCATCAAAGTGAATATGTAACACAATAAAAAACGTCGAAATAATGAAACTCATATGCAGCGACATAGCCGTTGACGCTATCTTTCATTTCATATCGTAAAAAGTTTGTGGCAAATCGGAAACGAGTTAACTCTCAATACTATGTACTCTGTGGCTCTGCTCCCTTCCGTTGCCCTCTATCGACTATTTTATGATTCAAATTCGGCAACATTTTTAGTCCAAGAAAGTGCGATCGCCTATCACTGTACCGCATGTAAAGAACGAATGGACGTTTCAACATCAAAGAACTTTAATAAAATAGAATATCAAAATCGGGTTTTCAACTGTTATTACGGTTGCATTAATCAGGAAATTTAGTTCAGAGAACTATCTAACATGTTTGAGATCACATCAGAATTCAAAACGCAAAGCACTCCAGTATACCAGTACAACAACCTTACGCGTGACCATGAACCTGCCTGCCGGTTACACAACCCAGCAACCGGCTTCATTAATTCATCGATAATGAATTAAAATTCCCTGCGATTTTAACCAAAAAAGAGAATAACAAACGAATGACTTAAACTTAACATTAAGTGACTACATTTTAAATAAATTTACATACTTTTATCCCAGCGATGGCAAGACAGCCGTAATCCGTTGAGTTGTAGATTTTAATCCAAAAAAGGTTGCGTTTTGTTTAAGGTTCGCACAGTATTTTGTTTATGTTTTAAAGTTTTTTTTCAAATAAAGAAGAAAAAAATAACAAAAGAAAGAAAGAGAGAAAAATAAATCTTTTATTATTTCTTCGTTAAACTTTGAATCACTTCACAATCAATTTGTTTCGGAAGTGTAGGTAATGCTCTTTTTTCAAATTGTTTTCAACGACACAGCACGATATTTAAAAAAAATTAAGCTATTGCATTTGATTTCAAAAGGGAATAAAATAAACGTCAAGCAAAACAAGAAAGAAACCAGAGAAATATGCGAAACAAAGGATAAATTTAATTAAAAAAAAAATATTTATAAAAATAATTTGTGCGGGAATCTGATTTGTTGTTAAAATTTATTATATTTTGCCCAATTCAACAACGTAAAATTAACTCAACTCACGCGAAATTCTCAAAAGTGTGGCTCTTTCTTGTTTTTTTTCTTTTTGTTAAAAATACATTCTTCAATTTTCTTATTTAATTTTAAATTTCCCACCAGAAATTTGAAAAGAAAATCTCTTTTTGCTTTTTGCTGGTTGACTGTCCACCGAATTTATTATTTTCGTAGCCCAATGAATCTAAATATTTACGTTCTATGTAAAAATCTTGAAGAGAAATAAGAGAAAAAAATATGATTTTACACCGTGGAAACAAGAAGTATAAAGTTAACTAAAATCCATTTTTACGCACTTGATCAGGAATTGCACACTGGCGATGGCCGAAAGGTAAACGATTTTTACTGTGACAAACGACGTTTTCCCAGCTAAATAAATAAGAAAAAAAATCGAAATCAATAATATTCCTATCCACAATCCAGAGCACTTTATCGAGTTACACACAAACACGCCAATGACAACGACAACAAAAACAAATCCGCAACGACTGACTACTTATGAAGTTTCGACAACAACAAGAAAACTTAACAAAAAAAAATCCTTGAATGGGGTTTTGTTTTGGTCACCCTCTTTTTTTTATTACCGCGAGAGGGGTGTTCTATTAAAGGGGATACGTATATATATTTATTAATATTTTCCTGTCTAAAAAAAACTTTTGGTTGATTGAAATGTGTCAATCTATTAACATGATATTTTTAAAAATATTTTTTGGTTTAAACTTTACTTTCAAGTTCTCAAATTTATTTTGGATATTATTCAGAAATATCCGTCCCGTCGTGTCGAGTAAATATTAATGAAAAATATTTTTAAAAATCGCAAGCTTTGCGTCGTTGTTGCGTATCCGCCACGTACCTTTCTCGAATGAAAATAAAACCAAGACTGGGAGAACAGTTTAGCTTTGAAGCGATTAAAGCTGAATGAACAAAAACAAAATCCATATCAACCTAACCTAGCCAAGCAACCAAGTCGAATACATAGGCATACATATAAGCTACTAGCTACACATTGTGGACTTGTGGATTGTGGTTTGTGGGTTTTGGTGGCAAAGTGCGATGTCTTCTCTTAGCTTTGGTTCGTTGGAAACTTGGAAGTATTCTCTGGTTTATTGTTATTGTTTATTTATAGTAAAAAACCACCAAGGCAGCAAAACAACAAACCAACAGAGCTTCTCTGTTCTATATTCTGGTGGTGGCTGGTGGCTTGGCGGGTTGGTGCTTTCGCTATTTCAATGATTTCAGGGAGAGTGAAGTAAGACAAAACCCAGAAAGCTTTCTTCGATACGATTCTCTTCTGCAAAGCTCTACTGTTCGTTGAGTGTTAACAGTAATGTCGGCAAATAAAGGTAAAATCCGTCAATTAACAGTGGAAACTGGAACTAGATTCTACGAATTTGGTAGGATTCTGTTTCGGTTTCCACCCCTTTCTTGATAGATGACATCGATCGGTTCGATAGTTCCACAAAACATGAATCAAAAAATTCAGTTTTGAAGTTCAAAGTATAGAAAGCGATAATGGAAACGGAAATGGTAGCTTTGGAAGCAAAAAAAGAAGCAAAGGAAGTGATTGATGAGGCACGGGCATGCAAATAAAATACGAAGTGAATCTTTATTAGTGATGAAACTGAGTTGTGGCTCAGTCGAGTTGTGATCAAAGTCGAAAGGGGCCTCCATCTAAATGTGTGCTTTTGAAGAGCTTCAATGTCAGATTAGTTTTTCGATAGACGAACGAAATCTCTTATTTCTTACTTTTGTTCAATATCTACTGCGATTGTAGGGTACAAAAAATTTTTTGAGATAACAATTGAGTATGATATAACGATGATAGAGAATACGAAAAAATAAGGTGCTAAAATTCTGTACGTCTCTTTGTATCGTCTTTATCGCTAAAGTTTTTGTGACCTTCACTCCATATATGCGTTTGGCCCAGGTGCAACAATGGGCTCGTCTACATCTAACTGATGAGCCCATTGTTGCACCTGGGCGAAACGCATATATGGAGTGAAGGTCACGGTACCTGCGCTATATAACACAGGTGATAACACTTATTTTTCTCGAAAACGACTCTGTAGATTCCGATACAATTTTAATAGGATGATTTTTCTTGATTGCCTTTTTATAATGTAAAAAATTTTTTTACAAAAATTTCTAAGAACGGTACTCCCCACAGTACCGTTTTTTTTCTTTAATGGCTGACACAATTTTGACGAGGTCCTAAGTTGTTTATAAAAGATCGCGTTTCAACTTTTGGAAAATTAATAAATTTTTGAGACTTTTAATAACTTTATTAAAAATTTTTGTTTTTTTCACATTTTTTGTCAAAACATCTGCTGGCAAGATTTTAATACTTGCATACTAGGCTTTTAAAAACTCTGTTTTCAAAACTAAGTGAAAAATATAGAACCGGTTTTTAAAACACTGATCTAACGATTTTGATTAAATTTTCAGCGTTTATATAATGTTAACTATATTTTTACTGAAAACCTTTGAAATATTTAATTTAATTTTTTTCAATATCTTATGTGATTTTATTAAATTTTCATGGTCAATATGTAGTTGGCAACCCTACACAACGAAATATATTACTAAGAACAATATATGCAGTTATTGTGCTTAGCATGCTTTCGCAAGTTCGTGTGGCACAGTCGTGTCCATTTTTACTTGCGATTATAGGTACCTACTATAAGACAAGTCTTGCAATAGTGCAGAAAAAAAATTTTGAGATAACAATTAAACACGACATTACGATGATAGAGAATGCGAAAAAAGTGGGTCCTGCAATTCTGTGTGTCTGTCTGTGTGTCTGTCTGTCTGTACATATATGATTCTACAGTCTGAAGACGATGTGCAACTAGCGCAATCCCTTTCAAACAACAAAAAACTCTTAATGGGTGAAAATAACCCAACAACAATAATTAAATTATGTAGGTAGAACTAGACCGGTTCAAAAAAAGTGACTTTTTCCTTTTTCTCGATGCACATCGATTTTTACCTTCAAGTAGGTGTAAAAACAAGCCTGTTAAGATTTGAGCTCGAAAAATTAATATTTAGAGGTCGCTCATCGCAGATTTCCATTTCCCATACAAATTGTATGGGGAAAAAAACATATAATTTTTGGAGTTTTATATTTCGGTCTAGAAGCAAAGTGCCGAGATGAGCAATACATATTCTTATAGAAAATTTGTTGTTCTACAAAAAAAGTTTCTTATAATTTTTCGACAAATTCACTCCTTCAAAAGTTATTCAAGGTTAAAGTTTGAACAAAAATTTTTTTTTCTTGATTTCTGACAAAATGTTAAAATTTAACACTTAAAATCATAAAATCATTCGCTTATGACGCATATTTTTATAGAACATTAATTGTTCTACAAAAAAGGTGTTTTATTATTTTTCGACAAATTCACAAGTTATTCAAGGTTAATTAAATAATTAATTAATTAATTAATTAATTTTTTCAGAAATCAAGAAAAAACTTAAATTTACTTTAAATTAAACTTTGACCTTGAATAACTTTTGAAGGAGTGAATTTGTCGAAAAATGATAAAACACCTTTTTTGTAGAACAATTAATTTTCTATAAAAATATGTATCGCTCATTTCGGCACTTTGCTTCTAGACCGAAATATAAAATTCCAAAAATTATATGTTTTTTTTCCCATACAATTTGTATGGGAAATGGAAATCTGCGATGAGCGACCTCTAAATATTAATTTTTCGAGCTCAAATTTTAACAGGCTTGTTTTTACACCTACTCGAAGGTAAAAATCGATGTGCATCAAAAAAAAGAAAAAAGTCACTTTTTTTGAACCGGTCAGGTAGATGGAATGAAAACAAAAAATAAGTAAAACAAAACACCTTACTTGTAAAGGGTGATTTTTTAAGAGCTTGAGAACTTTTTTTAAAAAAAAAACGCATAAAATTTGCAAAATCTGATCGGTTCTTTATTTGAAACGTTAGATTGGTCCATGACATTTACTTTTTGAAGATAATTTCATTTAAATGTTGACCGCAGCTGCGTCTTAGGTGGTCCATTCGTAAAGTCCAATTTTGGGCAACTTTTTCGAGCATTTCGGCCGGAATAGCCCGAATTTCTTCGGAAATGTTGTCTTCCAAAGCTGGAATAGTTGCTGGCTTATCTCTGTAGACTTTAGACTTGACGTAGCCCCACAAAAAATAGTCTAAAGGCGTCAAATCGCATGATCTTGGTGGCCAACTTACCGGTCCATTTCTTGAGATGAATTGTTCTCCGAAGTTTTCCCTCAAAATGGCCATAGAACCGCGAGCTGTGTGGCATGTAGCGCCATCTTGTTGAAACCACATGTCAACCAAGTTCAGTTCTTCCATTTTTGGCAACACAAAGTTTGTTAGCATCGAACGATAGCGATCGCCATTAACCGTAACGTTGCGTCCAACAGCATCTTTGAAAAAATACGGTCCAATGATTCCACCAGCGTAGAAACCACACCAAAGAGTGCATTTTTCGGGATGCATGGGCAGTTCTTGAACGGCTTCTGGTTGCTCTTCACTCCAAATGCGGCAATTTTGCTTATTTACGTAGCCATTCAACCAGAAATGAGCCTCATCGCTGAACAAAATTTGTCGATAAAAAAGCGGATTTTCTGCCAACTTTTCTAGGGCCCATTCACTGAAAATTCGACGTTGTGGCAGATCGTTTGGCATGTTTGGATGAAATGTCAAAGCATACTGAGCATCTTTCTCTTTGACACCATGTCTGAAATCCCGCGTGATCTGTCAAATACTAATGCATGAAAATCCTAACCTCAAAAAAATCACCCTTTACTTGGTTCTGTCGTATACAGACCAATCAAACAAACACCAGCTCGATCTTTCAATTTTTCCACCGTTGCCCAAGCAATCAAGAATTGGGATTTTTTTTCAGAAACACACTTTTCGCACTTATCCACACCTCAATTCCCACAGCAATTCACCTATAAGGGAAAAAAAACCAAAGTAAAAAGCTCTTTCACAAGGAAAAACTAAAAAAACAACAAAACAATAATCACTTCCCTAATAAACAATATTCACAGGTAGGTACCCGGTACTAAGATTTTATGCACAAAATGCACAATTGTATGTACAATCACTGAATAGGTATACGGAAGATTTTCCACTTGATTTGCCCCACGTTGTGGACGCCAATTTATTACACTTTTTTTTTCCTCTCAAACTATTATTTACGATGAAACGAAACTTATAAACCGCGGTACTTATGGATTTACGAATCCTTTTGCAAAAATAAAGTTAATTAAACAAATGCACAACCGGTGCCGCGAAAATTAAAGTCGAGAATGACAACTGTCAAACTCGTAGGGGTAAGCAAAAAAAAGTGCAATAAGCTGCAATAAAAAAGTAATTTGCGGCTACTCCACGGCTACTCAGCTGGGCTGGGTTCACAATAGCTAAAAAATGATCGCGTGTAAAAAAAATGTGTGTGGTAAAAAAGCATATGATTAAAAAATTATTCAATTATTTTATTGATTGAATGGAATTTAGAACAGGGTGTCCTAAATTTAAATGGGCGCCAGGAAATTTTTAGAAAAAAAAGAATTTCCAAACCTTGACTGAAAATGTTAAATAAAGAAAAGAAATGTGAAATGAAAAGAAAGAAAGATGATTTTAATAATTTTATTGCTGGGAAAACCTTGGTAAACCTGGATTAAAAACCCAAATCTTTTAAAGAAAATAAAGTTGTTTTTACAAGGTTGAAAGAAGTAAATAGAAATCAATAGAGACAGTATATATGTATATAAGAGTTAAAAAGACCTTCAAATGTCTTTCAAGAAAACAAAAGAACAAAGGTGTAAAAGGTTGGACCGTTAAAATTCGGTCCCGAAAACTCCAAAATGGGGTTGAAATTAAAGGGGCGCGTGCCAGACAATCTTCTGGTAGATTCGAAATAATAAAAAAAAAGAGTCCACGCAGAAAAAAATGGTTTAAAAAGCTATCACTAAACTGCGCACTAAATTCTGTATTTTTATATGTAACACACTACTTATCTTTTCAAGATGTCCTCCTCCTGTATTTTTTCTCGTATTCTTTTTCTCCCAATTATCGTCCCGTCCAGACGATTCCTTTCCTTGCTCCTTTCTTCTACCTAAGCTCACTTTTCAAAAATTCAAAAAACTTGTTAAAAACTTGCTAAAAAAACTCAAAAGAATAAAAACTTGTTTTCAATTTTATTTTTCAATTTCTGATTTTTCTCGCTCAATATCTTCAAAAAACCTCTCAATCGCTTGTCAGCTAGCCAAGAAGTGTCTCCCACTTCAAGCCTAGCTTCTTGCCTGGTCTCAACCCCGCTCTCATGCACGCATACATTCATACGCTCATCCAATCACTTTTGTGGATTCAGTATCTCGACATCAGCCACCGTTGGCGTGCTGAGCCATCGCTGTCGAATACCAACAGAAGTATACACACACATTCACAGAGTTCGACAAGTTGTTGGTGTCGTCCAAAACTTGCCGTTCTCTTGCCAATCACCAAGTTCGAAAGTTCGACAAGTGGTTGGTGTCATCCAACACTTGCCAAACCTAAAACCCTATATCAAAACCATTTTGAGAAAACATCGAAATTAACTAAATTGAAAACAAGTTGAATCTGAGCATTTTCTCAGTTACTCTACTACGCGTGAAAAGTGAATCTAAGAAGACTAAAGATCAATTTACTATTTTTTTCTGCATAACAAATTTTTTTAAGGAAACCTATAGGAGGAGGAAATCTTTTACACCGCGAACCCTAACCTGACACTGGTGGACCCTTTTGCAGATTTTGGGATGAGGGGATGAACACTTATCGTTCCAACCTTTTTGTACCTTGTTATAGATAATTTATGGTGGGCTTAACGCCATACTACTTTACATTGTTTCAAATGATGATGTTTTCTCCTTAGCAATTATGAGCTCATTAGATCATGTATGATGTGTATTCTGTGTGATGTTGTGACTTTTGTGTGGTGTGTGTATGGTGTATTTTATGTTGACGCTTCTGTGTTATAGGTTTTGCATGTGACTCTCCAGAGTCCTTCTAGATCGACATACTGATCAATATCTCAGCTCATCCGCTGATTAGGGCTACCTGCTTTTGTTATTTGCTCAAAGCGATGTTACATTCACACTGCTAAGAGCAAACAACGGAATAATGGCGGGGTCAAAAAAAAAGGATGGGAAGGTTAAGTGGAAAAGAGAGGATAAAAAGAATGAAAATAAAGCAACAGCAAGAGTAGTTTTTGTTCCGGGAAATTTTACCGTAACAGACGATCCCATCAAAATATTCCTGAAATCTCACTTTCCTGGGTGACAAAAATGTAAAAAGCTTCATATCTCGAGAACGGAGCGAGATAGACGAAAAATAACGATTTTTTGGGGGTTATACGGTGGGGTAACTCAATTTGAGACGCTTAATACGATCCCTTCAAAACATTCCTGAAATCTCACTTTCCTGGGTGACCAAAATGTAAAAAGCTCCATATCTCGAGAACGAAGCGAGATAGACGAAAAATAACGATTTTTTGGGGGTTGTACGCAGGGGGGACTCCATTTGAGACGCTTCATACGATCCCATCAAAACATTCCTGAAATCTCACTTTCCTGGGTGACCAAAATGTAAAAAGCTCCATATCTCGAGAACGGGTGCCTATTGATTCGCACATTTTATTACGCATTCTATTATTTTGTTTTTGACACAATTATTTTTGTTTACTTCGCATTGCCTGTTTTGTTTTTCTGTTACTTGGATTTTCAATCATTTCGCTGCACACTTACTTTGCATTTCTTATCTTGCTTACCATTTTTTTCGCATTTCCATTGAACTTCCAAATGATTATTTAGACTTTATTTATCTCGATAACTTTTTTCTCGCATTTTGTCTCTACGATAATTTATTGTTTTGGCATTCAATTACTTCGCTCATTATCAGATTATTATTGCTTGTGAAATCGACCGGTTCGGTTTTTCAGAAATTTAATAAATATTTCGAAATTTGATATTATTTCTGACTAATTGCTTCTGAAAATGCTTCTAAAATATGATATATCTTTGATGGTTCTAATCAATTTTCAATAAAGTTTGATGAGAAGCTAAACAAACTGTTAAAATACAAAAATAACCGGTATACAGTTCAATTTTTGATTATTTCGCCATCGTTTGATTGGTATTTTGCTTTTTGTGGATGAAAAAAGAGGCTAGAGGTGTAAAAATTCGCGCGAATTTTTACACCTCTAGCCTCTTTTTTCATCCACAAAAAGCAAAATACCAATCAAACGATGGCGAAATAATCAAAATCTATATAAACAAAAGCGAACTAATCGAAAAACGAAACAATAGAAAGCGAAACCAGCCAAATATAAAGTAATCAAAGGCTAAATGATCTTTCAACGAAACGAATGCAAAGCGAAGCGAGAAATATCGAAATATAAATAAACTAAGCAAACGAAAAATTTATCAACAATATGCGCAACAACAAAATGCGAAACAACTTGGGCGTAACAACAATAAACGAAATAAAAATGACGAAACGTACCATACCCCTCGAGAACGAAGCGAGATAGACGAAAAATAACGATTTTTTGGGGGTTGTACGGTGGGGGACTCATTTTGAGACGCTTCATACGATCCCATCAAAACATTCCTGAAATCTCACTTTCCTGGGTGAATGTAAAAAGCTCCACATCTCGAGAACGAAGCGAGATAGACGAAAAATAACGATTTTTTGGAAGTTGTACGGTGGGGGGACTCCATTTGAGACGCTTCATACGATCCCATCAAAACATTCCTGAAATCTCACTTTCCTGGGTGACCAAAATGTAAAAAGCTCCATATCTCGAGAACGAAGCGAGATAGACGAAAAATAACGATTTTTTGAGTGTTGTACGGTGGGAGGACTCCATTTGAGACGCCTTATACGATCCCATCAAAACATTCCTGAAATCTCACTTTCCTGGGTGAACCAAAATGTAAAAAGCTCCATATCTCGAGAACGAAGCGAGATAGACGAAAAATAACGATTTTTTGGGTGTTGTACGGTGGGAGGACTCCATTTGAGACGCCTTATACGATCCCATCAAAACATTCCTGAAATCTCACTTTCCTGGGTGAACCAAAATGTAAAAAGCTCCATATCTCGAGAACGAAGCGAGATAGACGAAAAATAACGATTTTTTGGGGGTTGTACGGTGGGGGTATTCCATTTGAGACGCTTCATACGATCCCATCAAAACATTCCTGAAATCTCACTTTCCTGGGTGACCAAAATGTAAAAAGCTCCATATCTCGAGAACGAAGCGAGATAGACGAAAAATATCGATTTTTTGGGGGTTGTACGGTGGGAGACTCAATTTGAGACGCTTCATACGATCCCATCAAAACATTCCTGAAATCTCACGTTCCTATGTGACCAAAATGTAAAAAGCTCCATATCTCGAGAACGAAGCGAGATAGACGAAAAATACCCATGTCTCCATTTGAGACCCTTCACACGATCCCATCAAAACATTCCTGAAATCTCACTTTCCTGGGTGACCAAAATGTAAAAAGCTCCATATCTCGAGAACGAAGCGAGATAGACGAAAAATAACGATTTTTTGGGGGTTGTACGGTGGGGTACTCCATTTGAGACGCTTCACACGATCCCATCAAAAAATTCCTGAAATCTCACTTTCCTGGGTGAACCAAAATGTAAAAAGCTCCATATCTCGAGAACGAAGCGAGATAGACGAAAAATAACGATTTTTTTGGGGTTGTACGTTGGGGGGACTCAATTTGAGACGCTTTATACGATCCCATCAAAACATTCCTGAAATCTCACTTTCCTGGGTGAACCAAAATGTAAAAAGCTCCATATCTCGAGAACGAAGCGAGATAGACGAAAAATAACGATTTTTTGGGGGTTGTACGGTGGGGGACTCCATTTGAGACCCTTCACACGATCTCATCAAAAAATTCCTGAAATCTCACTTTCCTGGGTGAATGTAAAAAGCTCCACATCTCGAGAACGAAGCGAGATAGACGAAAAATAACGATTTTTTTGGGGTTGTACGTTGGGGGGACTCAATTTGAGACGCTTAATACGATCCCATCAAAACATTCCTGAAATCTCACTTTCCTGGGTGAACCAAAATGTAAAAAGCTCCATATCTCGAGAACGAAGCGAGATAGACGAAAAATAACGATTTTTTGGGGGTTATACGGTGGGGGCACTCCATTTGAGACGCTTCACACGATCCCATCAAAAAATTCCTGAAATCTCACTTTCCTGGGTGACCAAAATGTAAAAAGCTCCATATCTCGAGAACGAAGCGAGATAGACGAAAAATAACGATTTTTTGGGGGTTGTATGGTGGGGGGACTCCATTTGAGACGCTTCATACGATCCCATCAAAACATTCCTGAAATCTCACTTTCCTGGGTGAATGTAAAAAGCTCCACATCTCGAGAACGAAGCGAGATAGACGAAAAATATCCATGTCTCCATTTGAGACCCTTCACACGATCCCATCAAAAAATTCCTGAAATCTCACTTTCCTGGGTGACCAAAATGTAAAAAGCTCCATATCTCGAGAACGAAGCGAGATAGACGAAAAATAACGATTTTTTGGGGGTTGTACGGTGGGGCACTCCATTTGAGACGCTTCACACGATCCCATCAAAAAATTCCTGAAATCTCACTTTCCCGGGTGAACCAAAATGTAAAAAGCTCCATATCTCGAGAACGAAGCGAGATAGACGAAAAATAACGATTTTTTTGGGGTTGTACGTTGGGGGTAATCAATTTGAGACGCTTAATACGATCCCATCAAAACATTCCTGAAATCTCACTTTCCTGGGTGAACCAAAATGTAAAAAGCTCCATATCTCGAGAACGAAGCGAGATAGACGAAAAATAACGATTTTTTGGGGGTTGTACGGTGGGGGGACTCCATTTGAGACGCTTAATACGATCCCATCAAAACATTCCTGAAATCTCACTTTCCTGGGTGACCAAAATGTAAAAAGCTCCATATCTCGAGAACGAAGCGAGATAGACGAAAAATAACGATTTTTTGGGGGTTGTACGGTGGGGGACTCCATTTGAGACCCTTCACACGATCTCATCAAAAAATTCCTGAAATCTCACTTTCCTGGGTGAATGTAAAAAGCTCCACATCTCGAGAACGAAGCGAGATAGACGAAAAATAACGATTTTTTTGGGGTTGTACGTTGGGGGGACTCAATTTGAGACGCTTAATACGATCCCATCAAAACATTCCTGAAATCTCACTTTCCTGGGTGAACCAAAATGTAAAAAGCTCCATATCTCGAGAACGAAGCGAGATAGACGAAAAATAACGATTTTTTGGGGGTTGTACGGTGGGGGGACTCCATTTGAGACGCTTCACACGATCCCATCAAAAAATTCCTGAAATCTCACTTTCCTGGGTGACCAAAATGTAAAAAGCTCCATATCTCGAGAACGAAGCGAGATGGACGAAAAATAACGATTTTTTGGGGGTTGTATGGTAGGGGCACTCCATTTGAGACGCTTCATACGATCCCATCAAAACATTCCTGAAATCTCACTTTCCTGGGTGAATGTAAAAAGCTCCACATCTCGAGAACGAAGCGAGATAGACGAAAAATAACGATTTTTTGGGGGTTGTACGGTGGGGGCACTCCATTTGAGACGCTTCATACGATCCCATCAAAACATTCCTGAAATCTCACTTTCCTGGGTGACCAAAATGTAAAAAGCTCCATATCTCGAGAACGAAGCGAGATAGACGAAAAATAACGATTTTTTGGGGGTTGTACGGTGGGGTGACTACATTTGAGACGCTTAATACGATCCCATTAAAACATTCCTGAAATCTCACTTTCCTGGGTGAATGTAAAAAGCTCCACATCTCGAGAACGAAGCGAGATAGACGAAAAATAACGATTTTTTGGGGGTTGTACGGTGGGGGGACTCCATTTGAGACGCTTCACACGATCCCATCAAAAAATTCCTGAAATCTCACTTTCCTGGGTGACCAAAATGTAAAAAGCTCCATATCTCGAGAACGAAGCGAGATGGACGAAAAATAACGATTTTTTGGGGGTTGTACGGTGGGGGTACTCCATTTGAGACGCTTCATACGATCCCATCAAAACATTCCTGAAATCTCACTTTCCTGGGTGACCAAAATGTAAAAACGTCCATATCTCGAGAACGAAGCGAGATAGACGAAAAATAACGATTTTTTGGGGGTTGTACGGTGGGGGTACTCCATTTGAGACGCTTCATACGATCCCATCAAAACATTCCAGAAATCTCACTTTCCTGGGTGACCAAAATGTAAAAAGCTCCATATCTCGAGAACGAAGCGAGATAGACGAAAAATAACGATTTTTTGGGGATTGTACGGTGGGGGAGACTATTTGAGACCCTTCACACGATCCCATCAAAACATTCCTGAAATCTCACTTTCCTGGGTGACCAAAATGTAAAAAGCTCCATATCTCGAGAACGAAGCGAGATAGACGAAAAATAACGATTTTTTGGGGGTTGTACGGTGGGGGACTCCATTTGAGACCCTTCACACGATCTCATCAAAAAATTCCTGAAATCTCACTTTCCTGGGTGAATGTAAAAAGCTCCACATCTCGAGAACGAAGCGAGATAGACGAAAAATAACGATTTTTTTGGGGTTGTACGTTGGGGGGACTCAATTTGAGACGCTTAATACGATCCCATCAAAACATTCCTGAAATCTCACTTTCCTGGGTGAACCAAAAAAATAACGATTTTTTGGGGGTTGTATGGTGGGGGCACTCCATTTGAGACGCTTCATACGATCCCATCAAAACATTCCTGAAATCTCACTTTCCTGGGTGAATGTAAAAAGCTCCACATCTCGAGAACGAAGCGAGATAGACGAAAAATAACGATTTTTTGGGGGTTGTACGGTGGGGGCACTCCATTTGAGACGCTTCATACGATCCCATCAAAACATTCCTGAAATCTCACTTTCCTGGGTGACCAAAATGTAAAAAGCTCCATATCTCGAGAACGAAGCGAGATAGACGAAAAATAACGATTTTTTGGGGGTTGTACGGTGGGGTGACTCCATTTGAGACGCTTAATACGATCCCATTAAAACATTCCTGAAATCTCACTTTCCTGGGTGAATGTAAAAAGCTCCACATCTCGAGAACGAAGTGAGATAGACGAAAAATAACGATTTTTTGGGGGTTATACGGTGGGGGCACTCCATTTGAGACGCTTCACACGATCCCATCAAAAAATTCCTGAAATCTCACTTTCCTGGGTGACCAAAATGTAAAAAGCTCCATATCTCGAGAACGAAGCGAGATAGACGAAAAATAACGATTTTTTGGGGGTTGTACGGTGGGGGACTCCATTTGAGACGCTTCACACGATCCCATCAAAAAATTCCTGAAATCTCACTTTCCTGGGTGACCAAAATATAAAAAGCTCCATATCTCGAGAACGAAGCGAGATAGACGAAAAATAACGATTTTTTGGGGGTTATACGGTGGGGGACTCAATTTAAGACGCTTCATACGATAGAACGAAGCGAGATAGACGAAAAATAACGATTTTTTGGGGGTTGTACGGTGGGGGACTCCATTTGAGACGCTTCACACGATCTCATCAAAAAATTCCTGAAATCTCACTTTCCTGGGTGAATGTAAAAAGCTCCACATCTCGAGAACGAAGTGAGATAGACGAAAAATAACGATTTTTTGGGGGTTATACGGTGGGGGCACTCCATTTGAGACGCTTCACACGATCCCATCAAAAAATTCCTGAAATCTCACTTTCCTGGGTGACCAAAATGTAAAAAGCTCCATATCTCGAGAACGAAGCGAGATAGACGAAAAATAACGATTTTTTGGGGGTTGTACGGTGGGGCACTCCATTTGAGACGCTTCACACGATTCCATCAAAAAATTCCTGAAATCTCACTTTCCTGGGTGAACCAAAATGTAAAAAGCTCCATATCTCGAGAACGAAGCGAGATAGACGAAAAATAACGATTTTTTTGGGGTTGTACGTTGGGGGGACTCAATTTGAGACGCTTAATACGATCCCATCAAAACATTCCTGAAATCTCACTTTCCTGGGTGAACCAAAATGTAAAAAGCTCCATATCTCGAGAACGAAGCGAGATAGACGAAAAATAACGATTTTTTGGGGGTTGTACGGTGGGGGGACTCCATTTGAGACGCTTCATACGATCCCATCAAAACATTCCTGAAATCTCACTTTCCTGGGTGACCAAAATGTAAAAAGCTCCATATCTCGAGAACGAAGCGAGATAGACGAAAAATAACGATTTTTTGGGGGTTGTACGGTGGGGGACTCCATTTGAGACCCTTCACACGATCTCATCAAAAAATTCCTGAAATCTCACTTTCCTGGGTGAATGTAAAAAGCTCCACATCTCGAGAACGAAGCGAGATAGACGAAAAATAACGATTTTTTTGGGGTTGTACGTTGGGGGGACTCAATTTGAGACGCTTAATACGATCCCATCAAAACATTCCTGAAATCTCACTTTCCTGGGTGAACCAAAAAAATAACGATTTTTTGGGGGTTGTATGGTGGGGGCACTCCATTTGAGACGCTTCATACGATCCCATCAAAACATTCCTGAAATCTCACTTTCCTGGGTGAATGTAAAAAGCTCCACATCTCGAGAACGAAGCGAGATAGACGAAAAATAACGATTTTTTGGGGGTTGTACGGTGGGGGCACTCCATTTGAGACGCTTCATACGATCCCATCAAAACATTCCTGAAATCTCACTTTCCTGGGTGACCAAAATGTAAAAAGCTCCATATCTCGAGAACGAAGCGAGATAGACGAAAAATAACGATTTTTTGGGGGTTGTACGGTGGGGTGACTCCATTTGAGACGCTTAATACGATCCCATTAAAACATTCCTGAAATCTCACTTTCCTGGGTGAATGTAAAAAGCTCCACATCTCGAGAACGAAGCGAGATAGACGAAAAATAACGATTTTTTGGGGGTTGTACGGTGGGGGGACTCCATTTGAGACGCTTCACACGATCCCATCAAAAAATTCCTGAAATCTCACTTTCCTGGGTGACCAAAATGTAAAAAGCTCCATATCTCGAGAACGAAGCGAGATGGACGAAAAATAACGATTTTTTGGGGGTTGTACGGTGGGGGCACTCCATTTGAGACGCTTCATACGATCCCATCAAAACATTCCTGAAATCTCACTTTCCTGGGTGACCAAAATGTAAAAAGGTCCATATCTCGAGAACGAAGCGAGATAGACGAAAAATAACGATTTTTTGGGGGTTGTACGGTGGGGGGACTCCATTTGAGACGCTTCATACGATCCCATCAAAACATTCCAGAAATCTCACTTTCCTGGGTGACCAAAATGTAAAAAGCTCCATATCTCGAGAACGAAGCGAGATAGACGAAAAATAACGATTTTTTGGGGGTTGTACGGTGGGGTACTCCATTTGACACGCTTCACACGATCCCATCAAAAAATTCCTGAAATCTCACTTTCCTGGGTGAACCAAAATGTAAAAAGCTCCATATCTCGAGAACGAAGCGAGATAGACGAAAAATAACGATTTTTTTTGGGGTTGTACGTTGGGGGGACTCAATTTGAGACGCTTAATACGATCCCATCAAAACATTCCTGAAATCTCACTTTCCTGGGTGAACCAAAATGTAAAAAGCTCCATATCTCGAGAACGAAGCGAGATAGACGAAAAATAACGATTTTTTGGGGGTTGTACGGTGGGGGACTCCATTTGAGACGCTTCATACGATCCCATCAAAACATTCCTGAAATCTCACTTTCCTGGGTGACCAAAATGTAAAAAGCTCCATATCTCGAGAACGAAGTGAGATAGACGAAAAATAACGATTTTTTGGGGGTTGTACGGTGGGGGACTCCATTTGAGACCCTTCACACGATCTCATCAAAAAATTCCTGAAATCTCACTTTCCTGGGTGAATGTAAAAAGCTCCACATCTCGAGAACGAAGCGAGATAGACGAAAAATAACGATTTTTTGGGGGTTGTACGGTGGGGGCACTCCATTTGAGACGCTTCACACGATCCCATCAAAAAATTCCTGAAATCTCACTTTCCCTGGGTGACCAAAATGTAAAAAGCTCCATATCTCGAGAACGAAGCGGGATAGACGAAAAATAACGATTTTTTGGGGGTTGTACGGTGGGGGGACTCCATTTGAGACGCTTCATACGATCCCATCAAAACATTCCTGAAATCTCACGTTCCTGGGTGACCAAAATGTAAAAAGCTCCATATCTCGAGAACGAAGCGAGATAGACGAAAAATATCCATGTCTCCATTTGAGACAATTCACACGATCCCATCAAAAAATTCCTGAAATCTCACTTTCCTGGGTGACCAAAATGTAAAAAGCTCCATATCTCGAGAACGAAGCGAGATAGACGAAAAATAACGATTTTTTGGGTGTTATACGGTGGGAGGACTCCATTTAAGACGCTTCATACGATCCCATCAAAACATTCCTGAAATCTCACTTTCCTGGGTGAATGTAAAAAGCTCCACATCTCGAGAACGAAGCGAGATAGACGAAAAATAACGATTTTTTGGGGGTTGTACGGTGGGGGGACTCCATTTGAGACGCTTCACACGATCCCATCAAAACATTCCTGAAATCTCACTTTCCTGGGTGAACCAAAATGTAAAAAGCTCCATATCTCGAGAACGAAGCGAGATAGACGAAAAATAACGATTTGTTTGGGGTTGTACGTTGGGGGGACTCAATTTTAGACGCTTAATACGATCCTATCAAAACATTCCTGAAATCTCACGTTCCTGGGTGAACCAAAATGTAAAAAGCTCCATATCTCGAGAACGAAGCGAGATAGACGAAAAATAACGATTTTTTGGGGGTTGTACGGTGGGGGGACTCCATTTGAGACGCTTCATACGATCCCATCAAAACATTCCTGAAATTTCACTTTCCTGGGTGAATGTAAAAAGCTCCACATCTCGAGAACGAAGCGAGATAGACGAAAAATAACGATTTTTTGGGGGTTGTACGGTGGGGGACTCCATTTGAGACCTTTCACACGATCCCATCAAAAAATTCCTGAAATCTCACTTTCCTGGGTGACCAAAATGTAAAAAGCTCCATATCTCGAGAACGAAGCGAGATAGACGAAAAATAACGATTTTTTTGGGGTTGTACGTTGGGGTAACTCAATTTGAAACGCTTAATACGATCCCATCAAAACATTCCTGAAATCTCACTTTAATGGGTGAACCAAAATGTAAAAAGCTCCATATCTCGAGAACGAAGCGATATAGACGACAAATAACGATTTTTTTGGGGTTGTACGTTGGGGGGACTCAATTTGAGACGCTTAATATGATCCCATCAAAACATTCCTGAAATCTCACGCTCCTGGGTGAACCAAAATGTAAAAAGCTCCATATCTCGAGAACGAAGCGAGATAGACGAAAAATAACGATTTTTTTGGGGTTGTACGTTGGGGTAACTCAATTTGAGACGCTTAATACGATCCCATCAAAACATTCCTGAAATCTCACGTTCCTGGGTGAACCAAAATGTAAAAAGCTCCATATCTCGAGAACGAAGCGAGATAGACGAAAAATAACGATTTTTTGGGGGTTGTACGGTGGGGGACTCCATTTGAGACCCTTCACACGATCCCATCAAAACATTCCTGAAATCTCACTTTCCTGGGTGAACCAAAATGTAAAAAGCTCCACATCTCGAGAACGAAGCGAGATAGACGAAAAATAACGATTTTTTTGGGGTTGTACGTTGGGGGAACTCAATTTGAGACGCTTAATACGATCCCATCAAAACATTCCTGAAATCTCACTTTCCTGGGTGACCAAAATGTAAAAAGCTCCATATCTCGAGAACGAAGCGAGATAGACGAAAAAATAACGATTTTTTGGGGGTTGTACGGTGGGGGGACTCCATTTGAGACGCTTCATACGATCCCATCAAAACATTCCTGAAATCTCACTTTCCTGGGTGAATGTAAAAAGCTCCACATCTCGAGAACGAAGCGAGATAGACGAAAAATAACGATTTTTTGGGGGTTGTACGGTGGGGGACTCCATTTGAGACGCTTCACACGATCCCATCAAAAAATTCCTGAAATCTCACTTTCCTGGTTGAACCAAAATGTAAAAAGCTCCATATCTCGAGAACGAAGCGAGATAGACGAAAAATAACGATTTTTTTTGGGTTGTACGTTGGGGTAACTCAATTTGAGACGCTTAATACGATCCCATCAAAAAATTCCTGAAATCTCACTTTCCTGGGAGACCAAAATGTAAAAAGCTCCATATCTCGAGAACGAAGCGAGATAGACGAAAAATAACGAGACTCCATTTGAGACGTTTCATACGATCCCATCAAAACATTCCTGATCTCACTTTCCTGGGTAAATGTAAAAAGCTCCACATCTCGAGAACGAAGCGAGATAGACGAAAAATAACGATTTTTTGGGGGTTTGACGTTGGGGGTACTCAATTTGAGACGCTTAATACGATCCTATCAAAACATTCCTGAAATCTCACGTTCCTGGGTGAACCAAAATGTAAAAAGCTCCATATCTCGAGAACGAAGCGAGATAGACGAAAAATAACGATTTTTTTGGGGTTTTCCGTTGGGGGGACTCAATTTGAGACGCTTAATACGATCCTATCAAAACATTCCTGAAATCTCACGTTCCTGGGTGAACCAAAATGTAAAAAGCTCCATATCTCGAGAACGAAGCGAGATAGACGAAAAATAACGATTTTTTTGGGGTTGTACGTTGGGGTAACTCAATTTGAGACGCCTAATACGATCCATCAAAACATTCCTGAAATCTCACTTCCTGGTGAACCAAAATGTAAAAAGCTCCATATCTCGAGAACGAAGCGAGATAGACGAAAAATAACGATTCTTTTGGGGTTGTACGTTGGGGGTACTCAATTTGAGACGCTTAATACGATCCTTTCAAAACATCCAGAAATCTCACGTTCCTGGTGTGAACCAAAATGTAAAAAGCTCCATATCTCGAGAACGAAGCGAGATAGACGAAAAATAACGATTTTTTTTGGGGTTGTACGTTGGGGCACTCAATTTGAGATGCTTAATACGATCCCATCAAAACATTCCTGAAATCTCACGTTCCTGGGTGAACCAAAATGTAAAAAGCTCCATATCTCGAGAACGAAGCGAGATAGACGAAAAATAACGATTTTTGGGTGTTGTACGTGGGGGGACTCAATTTGAGACGCTTAATACGATCCCATCAAAACATTCCTGAAATCTCACGTTCCTGGGTTGAACCAAAATGTAAAAAGCTCCATATCTCGAGAACGAAGCGAGATAGACGAAAAAATAACGATTTTGTTGGGGTTGTACGTTGGGGGGACCCAATTTGAGACGCTTAATACGATCCCATCAAAACATTCCTGAAATCTCACTTTCCTGGGTGAACCAAAATGTAAAAAGCTCCATATCTCGAGAACGATGCGAGATAGACGAAAAATAACGATTTTTTTGGGGTTGTACGTTGGGGGGACTCAATTTGAGACGCTTAATACGATCCCATCAAAACATTCCTGAAATCTCACGTTTCCTGGGTGAACCAAAATGTAAATGCTCCATATCTCGAGAACGAAGCGAGATAGACGAAAAATAACGATTTTGTTGGGGTTGTACGTTGGGGGGACCCAATTTGAGACGCTTAATACGATCCCATCAAAACATTCCTGAAATCTCACTTTCCTGGGTGAACCAAAATGTAAAAAGCTCCATATCTCGAGAACGATGCGAGATAGACGAAAAATAACGATTTTTTTGGGGTTGTTCGTTGGGGGGACTCAATTTGAGGACGCTTAATACGATCCCATCAAAACATTCCTGAAATCTCACGTTCCTGGGTGAACCAAAATGTAAAAAGCTCCATATCTCGAGAACGAAGCGAGATAGACGAAAAATAACGATTTTTTTGGGGTTGTACGTTGGGGGGACTCAATTTGAGACGCTTAATACGATTTTATCAAAACATTCCTGAAATCTCTCGTTCCTGGGTGAACCAAAATGTAAAAAGCTCCATATCTCGAGAACGATGCGAGATAGACGAAAAATAATGATTTTTTTGGGGTTGTACGTTGGGGGGACTCAATTTGAGACGCTTCATACGATCCCAGCAAAACATTCCTGAAATCTCACTTTCCTGGGTGACCAAAATGTAAAAAGCTCATATCTCGAGAACGAAGCGAGATAGACGAAAAATAACGATTTTTTTGGGGTTGTACGTTGGGGGGACTCAAATTGAGACGCTTAATACGATTTTATCAAAACATTCCTGAAATCTCACGTTCCTGGGTGAAACCAAAAATGTAAAAAGCTCCATATCTCGAGAACGATGCGAGATAGACGAAAAATAACGATTTTTTTGGGGTTATACGTTGGGGGGACTCAATTTGAGACGCTTAATACGATCCTATCAAAACATTCCTGAAATCTCACGTTCCTGGGTGAACCAAAATGTAAAAAGCTCCATATCTCGAGACGAAGCGAGATAGACGAAAAATAACGATTTTTTTTGGGGTTGTACGTTGGGGGTACTCAATTTGAGACGCTTAATACGATCCTATCAAAACATTCCTGAAATCTCACGTTCCTGGGTGAACCAAAATGTAAAAAGCTCCATATCTCGAGAACGAAGCGAGATAGACGAAAAATAACGATTTTTTTTGGGGGTTATACGTTGGGGGACTCATTTGAGACGCTTAATACGATCCTATCAAAATATTCCTGAAATCTCACGTTCCTGGGTGAACCAAAATGTAAAAGCTCCATATCTCGAGAACGAAGCGGATAGACGAAAAATATCGATTTTTTTGGGGTTATACGTTGGGGGGACTCAAATTGAGACGCTTAAATTACGATCCTATCAAAATATTCCTGAAATCTCACTTTCCTGGGTGAACCAAAATGAAAAAGCTCCATATCTCGAGAACGAAGCGAGATAGACGAAACATAACGATTTTTTTGGGGTTGTACGTTGGGGGGACTCAATTTGAGACGCTTAATACGATCCTATCAAAACATTCCTGAAATCTCACGTTCCTGGTGAACCAAAAATGTAAAAAAGCTCCATATCTCGAGAACGAAGCGAGATAGACGAAAATAACGATTTTTTTGGGGTTGGACGTTGGGGGAACTCAATTTGAGACGCTTAATACGATCCCATCAAAACATTCCTGAAATCTCACTTTCCTGGGTCAACCAAAATGTAAAAAGCTCCATATCTCGAGAACGAAGCGAGATAGACGAAACATAACGATTTTTTTGGGGTTGTACGTTGGGGTAACTCAATTTGAGACGCTTAATACGATCCCATCAAAACATTCTGAAATCTCACTTTCCTGAGTGAACCAAAATGTAAAAAGCTCCATATCTCGAGAACGATGCGAGATAGACGAAAAATAACGATTTTTTGGGGTTGTACGTTGGGGGGACTCAATTGAGACGCTTAATACGATCCCATCAAAACATTCCTGAAATCTCACGTTCCTGGGTGAACCAAAATGTAAAAAGCTCCATATCTCGAGAACGATGCGAGATAGACGAAAAATAACGATTTTTTTTGGGGTTGTACGTTGGGGGGACTCAATTTGAGACGCTTAATACGATCCCATCAAAACATTCCTGAAATCTCACGTTCCTGGGTGAACCAAAAATGTAAAAAGCTCCATATCTCGAGAACGAAGCGAGAATAGACGAAAATAACGATTTTTATGGGGTTATACGTTGGGGTAACTCAATTTGAGACGCTTAATACGATCCCATCAAAACATTCCTGAAATCTCACGTTCCTGGGTGAACCAAAATGAAAAAAGCTCCATATCTCGAGAACGAAGCGAGATAGACGAAAAATAACGATTTTTTTGGGGTTGGACGTTGGGGGAACTCAATTTGAGACGCTTAATACGATCCTATCAAACATTCCTGAAATCTCACGTTCCTGGGTGAACCAAAATGTAAAAAAGCTCCATATCTCGAGAACGAAGCGAGATAGACGAAAAATAACGATTTTTTTGGGGTTGTACGTTGGGGGGACTCAATTTGAGACGCTTAATACGATCCCATCAAAACATTCCTGAAATCTCACTTTCCTGGGTGAACCAAAATGTAAAAAGCTCCATATCTCGAGAACGAAGCGAGATAGACGAAAAATAACGATTTTTTTGGGGTTGTACGTTGGGGGGACTCAATTTGAGACGCTTTATACGATCCCATCAAAACATTCCTGAAATCTCACGTTCCTGGGTGAACCAAAATGTAAAAAGCTCCATATCTCGAGAACGAAGCGAGATAGACGAAAAAATAACGATTTGTTTTTGGGAATGTACGTTGGGGGGACTCAATTTGAGACGCTTAATACGATCCTATCAAAATATTCCTGAAATCTCACGTTCCTGGGTGAACCAAAATGTAAAAAGCTCCATATCTCGAGAACGAAGCGAGATAGACGAAAATAACGATTTTTTTGGGGTTATACGTTGGGGGACTCAAATTGAGACGCTTAATACGATCCTATCAAAATATTCCTGAAATCTCACTTTCCTGGGTGAACCAAAATGTAAAAAGCTCCATATCTCGAGAACGAAGCGAGTTAGACCGAAACATAACGATTTTTTTGGGGTTGTACGTTGGGGGGACTCAATTTGAGAC